>CM060929.1:1003421654-1004671654 GCA_030765085.1 Allium cepa
AACTCACAGTAGCATTATGGATATTTCACGATAGCCTTGAAATCTTTATTATTTGGCTTTAAAGAGTATGTCACAAAGGTTTAAGAGATCTGTCAGATAGCTTTGCTGGTTTTGCAATAGCATTAAGGAATTAATCATGACGGCTTTGAAGAAATTTTCACAATAGCTTTGTGGGATTCTTCTCGATAACCACTATAATGGCTTGTTCCATGAGGTATCTCAAATACTCCACAATGGCACTAGTGCATATCCCACTATGACTTTAATGAATTACCTACGATGACTTTAATGCTTTATATCACAATGACCTCCATTTCTCTTTCCATGAAGAATCCGAGAAATGCTCCACGGAGGCTTTGATGTTTTACTTCATGATGGTTCGCGATGATTCCCACAGTTCACGTTTATGTTTACTATACGATAGCCCAGCAGCTTAATCATCTCATGACGGCCTTTGAAAACAATGTCATGATGACATAAATCTTCTATATAATGGTTTTACAGCACTCTCCCTTTCATAGCTCCACTCACAATGATTAATGGGGTATCTTCTTGGTAACTTTTGTTCATGTCTCACAATGACCTTTGTTTTTGTTGATATCCCACGGTGACTCTGGTGTACATATCACAATAGCTCTTATACGTTTCCAATAAGAACTTCCTATTTTGTTAACTTATAATGACTATTCTTAGGGAATTCTTAGGGTATAACACTTGCCCTTCCTCATTTATATGAAAAGTTCACTTATGCTTTACCTTAAGTATCCTCTTCTACTTCATGAGCAATAATTTTTATCAAAGTTTGTTCTTACCTTCTTGATTTTCGAATAGTCTCTTTTGTTGGAGGAATATTTAGTTACTTTGTTTGCTACACATCTTATGGTTGAGTTTTGATGACATTTGCTTCCTCTCTTCTTCTTCTTTTACCTCCTATGGATGGGTGCTTTAATTTGGCCAGCGATGGGGTCAAAGGCTTAGTTGATTATGACTCTTTGGATGATTGCTTTAGTCAGGCTATATGGCGAGACCAAAGTCTTTTTTGTCCATCTCCGTTCGATGGGTGCTTTGATTAGGTCCGGTGGCGGGACCAAAGGCTTAATTGACCTGTGATGATCCGGAATTTTTGGTTGTTAGAAATCGGAATATTTAATCGATTTTAAATATATCATAATTAGTTTCTAACTTGAATTCGAATATCACTAGTTATCAGATAATTTAATTATTAAATTAAATCATTTGAAATTGGTTTAAGTGGTAAATCTTGGATTTAAGCTGAATGAAATTATTTCAAAGACTTGTAAAATGTACACTGATAGTACTGAAGATAGTAAAAGTGTTAAAATTGAATTTAACAGTGATTTGTTAAGTTTTGAAAATATATCGTTTAAATTAATATTTAAAAATAGCCTTCCGAGGTACAGTTACGGATTTCGACAAAACCAGTTCCATTGGATCCGTAATATTATATTATTATCGGATCTCAATTTTCATAATGTTTGGAGTTGTTGTGTGAGTGTATGATATATAAACGTGTTGAAATTTATATCGAAAATTTAATATAATGACTGAGTTCAAAGAGCTATCTTCTCCATACAATCGAATTAGGACTCGAAACCTTTTCCATTGCGTTAGGGATAGGGGTATAATATTACAAATACCTAGCGGCACGTTTTGGTAGGGGTTCGAGATCTTTACCTGTGATATCGGGACGATTTGGAACTTTAAATAAAAATATTATATATATTTCTCCATCAGCCCACTTTCTTTTACCATCAGCAGCAATTCCGTCATCTCACAGTACGATGGCCTATTCTAACACACAAGGCATCACCTGTTCCATTTTCTTTAAAATCACGTTGCCACTCCTTATCCTTTCAGTTCATTTTAAAAGAAATTGAAACCCAAATCAGATAAGAACGAAATAAAATTCTTATGGCCACACTTCCTCTTCCAGTACATTCGTTCGAAATCAAATTCACTCGACCAAAAGAAAAATCGAATGCACGAAACCTTTGGTTTCATCTCGCATAATCTCGGAACAATTCGAGAAATCAAATTCGTCCGATTTCGAGAAATTGAGGAACGACGGCCTCGCGATCGAGTCACATTCTAATGTACTCGACAATTTGAGGCGATGGTGCTGTCAAAGTCTGAGGGAAGGTGCTAGCGACGAGATGGTTTCGAGCGGCGTTCGATTTGAGAAGGGGATGGTTGTATTCGATGCTTGGAGGTTCGATTGCTACATGCTCTGGTTGTGCGCACGAGGCTACTGGGTGGCGAGGCGCGAGCGCACATCGGTCGTGAGGTTAAGTTTTCGCTTCGATAAGACAGTGAGGTAAAGCAAAGGTATTTTCATTTATTAAATTTATATATATGTATGTATATATACACGTTAGGGAAAAAAATATAACACAGTAATTGATTTTACAGTAAGGTATATAAAGCTATTTATTCTTCAAATTAAAGATTTATATATATTTATATGTATAGTAAAGGGGAAGAAAAATAAATTACAGAAGGTATAAAATAATTTTGTTTTTAAGTTAATATAAATATATACACATAGATTCATAGATATATTTTAATTTAAACACATACAAGAAAATAAAGTGGTTTATGTGTAGATAAGCTTTGAAAAAAAGGAATCTTATTAGATTGAATGTGTTTATATACAGGAAATATGTATATAAGATTTTGGGTAAACATAGGAATTCTAAAATGTTATAGTGTTTATAAAAATTAGATTTTTAGAATGTATATAGGTTATTTTTAATATATGTAGTTTCAAAGAAAAATAAAGTAAATATACATATATACATTTTAAATCTACTAGTTCATTTTAGAATAAATGGATTATGGTGATTAACTTGTTAACAATTTATTCAATTATTTTAGTTACTAAAAGATTTTAAAAGAGAAATTATTAGTTTGAATATTATTAGTTAATTAAATTTATTAACTGAAAATTGATTGTTCGATTATTTCAAATATTAATAAACCATAAATGTTTATACAAGGTCTGAAATCGTGAAGAAAACAAGCTGGTTTGAATTAGGTTGCAAATAAAATCAAAGGTGAGTTAATCTCACTCATCTGGATTGCTATTTAAATTTAAATGGATAAATTTAAATAATTGGTTGAATGATTGAATTGATTTGATGTGCTATATTATATATAGTAGTATATATATAGTATATATTGGAGTGATTGATTTCCCGCATTATATAGCGGATGAGACTCTGTACGTCGCATAGTAACGGATTTTATTATATTAATCCCATATACCGCGACATTCCACCTCGAAGTGGAATAGGTATTGTGATAACATCTGTGGATGCAGGGAAACATGTTGGAGGGATCCAACTAGATTCCTCAAAATTATTTAGATTGTTTAATATTCTGTGTTATGAATATTTGATATTCTGTGATGAATCATATTGATAATTGGAATATTGAATGCTATGGTTTGCTTGAATGTATATTTCGGTACACTGAGTTATCAAAATATATAGAATTGGATTCTTGAAAAGAAAATAAAAGAGGGAATTTTAAAGTTAAATAATTATAGAAAATTGAATAAATTTAAGAATGAACTGGAAGAGAATAAAAGTGATTTTAAAATTTTAATAAATAAATTCCAAATATAAAAAGGGGATTTTGAATAAACAGGAAGATAATAAATTTTAAACTCAAGTGTATTATTTAAAGAAATAAAGAATTTATTTAGATTTAAGATTTAAATTATTGGGAAAGATAAAGAAGGGATTTGAAAAATATGAAATTGGTATTTTCAGTTAAAAGGGACTTTAAATCATAATTAAGAAATAAAATCTGAAGTTAACGGTTTTGAAATAAATTGAGTAAGTAAAGGAATTTATTTCAAAATGGAGTAATTTGGAAGTCAATTTGAAAATTGATTTAAATGTTGAAATTGGAATTTTAAAAGGGGAAGTGAGACCAAGAAATCTATAAGCTGGGTTTATAAAAGTGAAGTAATATATCAATGGATATTTAGAGGAATAAATTCACGATGAGAATTTATTAAAGGAATGGGTAAATTTGTTTGAAAATAAATAGTGATTTATTTTAAAAGGATGTGAAAGAGAAGTGTATTTCCCTGGATAGCCAAGTACGTTTTCGAAGCAAATTTTGTTGAAAGTTTAAGTTGTTTTAAAGGTATGTTTTAGAAAAGTTATTATTTCTAAATGTTTAAATTTTAAAGTAAGTATACTTTTCTAATTCATTATGGCAGTAATTATTTAAAGGTGGCTTGGTATTATGCTTTAAAGGTTAGAAATTTAGTTTGATATTGTACAAAGTAGTTTTATTTTAAATATTCTTAAAGTATACATTTTGATTAAGTATTAAAGTAATTTTAATTTAAATGTTTTAAAGTATATTTTATAATAAGTGTTTTAAATCATTTGTACTTGGTGATTTCAGTGGAAATAGAAAATATTTGAAAAATTTATTCCGTGAGAGGAAGATGGGTTGAAAACTGTTTTCAGAAAGGTTTGAAAAGTGGAAATATATCTTGTGAAGATATTTTGAGATTAATAAATAATTTGGAGAAATTATTTATGTTTGATGGTTGTTTGAGAATGTAAATTGATAGTTAAATAACCGACTATCAATATTGGCCAATGCGCTGATCGTTTCGAAGAGACCGGATTTATTTCCTGAAAACCACTTCGATTCGGTTTGAATGTTTTCATGTGGAAAACAAGAGTTTGGATTCGAAGGTGGAGCAGTGAAGTGCAAGAGCTAGTCGCTACTAATCCGGAGGAGATTCCAAAATGGACGTAGTAGGAGTAGTGCATTCGGTTCCGTTCGAACCCGGGACAGACTTGTATAGATGAATGCTTTCAGAACATCGTCGGGTGGGCGATGAGCATTCTAAGTGATATGTTCTAAAAAGGTAACGCTTAGCCTCAAGCCTCATCAATCGGGAATGACTGAAAATTAGGGGTTATGCAGCAAGGCTATGTGGGTAGCACCCATTAGGGTGAGGTCATCCCTGTCTAGATGTCCCTTTTTATTCGGCTTAGTGGTGTGTTGCTGATCCCAACCGTGGTGTGATCTTACTCGGGATTATCCAGTAAGGGGTAGGCGGTCTTGTGCTGTAGGGGATTGGGAGTAATCCTCGGTACGGAGATCTAGGCCACGTACTGTGACAGGTGGTGCCCCAGTGCCTAGTCATTAGTTGGAAATCCGATCCCTACGCGCCTGTACGGTTTTGATTGTGCCCAACTATTGCTGAAACGTGAGATGCAAGCATTTCAGCTAGATTCTATTTTACTTTCTATAGACACTATTATAATATCAGATGAATTTGATAAAAATGTTGGCTATCGTAAGGTAAAAACTCGACATGTTTATTTGTGGCGTGGTCTTACGAGATGCTTTTGATTTCAAAGGGTTTTAAAACTTTAATAATCCAATTGAGTGTGGTTTTCTCATGCTGGTATTCCAAATGACTCCGGTGTTATTTCACTATAATGCTCGGGTCAGACCGAGTTTTATAGAATACAGGAAAAGATGCTGTAGAGCTCAGGAGACGAGTTGGATGGCGATACGTACTTCCGTACTTGATTTTTAATCCGCTGTGTATTCAGTTTTGAGGACAAGTTTATATGACTGTCCAGTTGTATGTTATTGATGTTGTTGAACTCTGATGATGTGTCCGATGATGTATGTATAAAACATATATAGTTTTCTTTTGTGTAAAGATATGTTATTATCTATTATATTTTATTCCGTTGTGATGGTTAGATTCTGATGTTGTTTCCTATTTTCTTCTTCCACCTCTTCTTTTTTAACCCAAATGGTTCGTATTTCTGTTCATCTTGAGTTGAGTAATGGAGAATAGTGTCGACTCAAGGGGCACGGATTTGCAGGTCGTTATATGACCATTACCTTTTGGATGGTTGCTTTGGTCAGGCCTTACGTCGAGACCAAAGGCTCTTTCGTCCATCTCCCTTGGATGAGTGCTTTGACCAGATCCAACAGTGGGATCAAAGGCTTAATTAGCCATCACCCTTTGGATGGTTGCTTTGGCTAGGACTTACAGTGGGACTGTAGGCTTTTGTCCTCTTTTGGGTTTGAGGGGTGCTTTTGTTCAATTAATCTTACTGACCTCGTCAGTGTAACACCCTAGAAATTTAACAGAAAATTAATAGGAATTTAAACTAAAATTTAATAAGGAAAGTAAATTTAATTTAAAACAAGGGCTAAAAATAAAATTTCTACAGACGTTTGAATGTGACCACGAAACTTGCATCATTGTGTTCAAAGTAATTTTTTGGACGATTTTCATATATAACACTTCAAAATCGAAGTTAATATAGAGAAGTTGCGGGCTGAAAGTCAGAAAACAAAATATGAGATGATAATAATAATAATAATAGCACATCCAGGTCTACCCTAGAGATGTCATGGTCGACCATTTTAGGTTGACCATAGGTCATGTTAGGTTGACTATGGATAGTGGAAATTAGTAGAAACATGGACCATAACCTGTAGCGTTGTTTAACGGTTTTGATTGTTGCTTTGTGGCCAAGTTTTGATGACTGTATAAGATGTTAGCAAATATTTCCTAGCCCAAATCAATGTCCTAAATTCACCCTTATCTCTATAAATTGGAGCCTAAGCTAACCCTAAAACCAATAGAAAAGTTAACTGTAACAAAACTCTGTCAAAATCCAATCCCTTCTCTAACTCTAAAAATTCTTTAAAATCAAAGTAAATTCAAAATAAAGGGTTACAACCAATTGGACCTAGACGAAGTAAGCGAAGCTAGCATGCAGAGCGGAAATTCTCGAGCAAAGCAAATAGGAAGAGTTTAGGCTTGAGGTAAGTGGGCACAATTTGATTAGATGATTATTACAGTTAGGTTTAATCTATCCTAATTGATTTAGGGTATTAGTAAATTAAAAACTGATAATGTAAACCTTAATTTGAAATCCATAAACTAGGATAGAAACTGGAATTACAACAATTTGATAAACCTAAAATTGATACTAGCACACTTCTCTTTGTTAATTAAACTACCAAACTCTAAAATCAGTAAACTCTAAATCTACAAACCCTAGATATAACAATTTGAAATTGAGATTGGAATATAGACTAGTCAAACTAGTAATTATGGTTCACTAGGAATAGCTAACGATATCGATTATGCAAAAATTAACAATCGACATCAGAAAATCATGAAACCCCAATTTTAATACACGACCGGTCGAACTTGGAACCCTAACGGTCGACTAGAGGGGAACAACGATCGACCGTTCGTAACGTAAATTGCAAAAACGAACCTCAGCCTATGACCCAAAGTAAAGAATATAAATTATATAATTCCGTAAAAAAATTATATAAATGGAAAATTTATTGTTTGAGCCTATTTTGGGCTAAGTACACATGTTAGAGACAGTAGGGAAGTCAATTCCTTATCAAAGGACAATAGTTTCTTGTAGTTTGGGTAACGGTTAAATACCCAAATAAGAGTTAAGAGCAGACTATGGCGATTTATTTCGCAAACATTCAGTGGATGTTCCATAATGGAGGCACAACATTAATAGAGACACCAAGTGAGTGAGCCCAGTATTAATAAAGGATTCTAAAGGATAGTCGGGCCCGATGCGGCATGATAAAAGGCAATAGAATAGAAAAGATGTAACACCTCATTCCGAAATAGGCCTAAATTCCGACCCAGAAAAGGCCCATCGAAACTTAGATCTATTTTAAAACTGGCCATTGGTTGGTAAAAATAACAAAACAAAGCTATCTATTATTCTTTCAGAACTCACAGCGGAAGTATAAAATACAATAACAATAATACGATCAATTTATTTCAAATCATTTCAAATGTCATAAAACATTATGTAATGTCAATCGTTGCAACATTTTATTCAAAAATACATTTCATGGGTACAATAGAAAATAATAATAAAAGATAGATAGTAACTACCATAAGCTTCACTCTCGCCATCTTCAAGCATGCAACGACCCCACCGCTGTACCCATATTATTAAAAAAACATTACAAGTAATGTCATCTAATAACGCGGTGAATACGGTTGGTTAAGCGTGATTGAATGTGAATATATCTTTAAACTAACACGGACACATCTTTAATACCATTAGGAGGATCTGAACTGAAAATTTGACGTGTACAGTATTAATACAAAGTAATGAACACATTAATTTAAAATATTCAAAATAGTATACAATATAAATAAATCGAAATTAGAGTCACAGACCACAGCGGAATATTATATATCATATAACATACTAAGATGCGAGTCTAAAAAATATCAGTACTAGACCCATATAAATATATATACATCACATCCAAAATATCATACCAGCTACAAGCCAACTGCAAAATAATATACATGACCCATCATCCTAAATGTACATACATTTGCAATAATGGAGTAAACCAAAATAGTAAAATTAGTTTACTCTAGTGCTATCACAAAATCCATAAATCAGCGAGTCCCTATACCTGTAGAGTCTTAGCCTGACCCGAGTATTATATAAAAATAAACAGGTCAGACTATATCTAATAATAATATGAGATACTGATATCATAAATATACAACTTAACAATAAAATAAGCTATAATAGAAATATGCCTAAAACCAGATAATCCTAATAAGGTATATCAATCAAAATCACCATTTAATAAATCCATTATCATAAATATAGCGCTTAACAATAAAATAAGCGATAGTAGAAATATGCCTAAAACCCTATAATCCTAATAAGATATATCAATCAAAATCACCGTTTCATAAATCCATATCAAGTCTTAAATGGACTATTATAAAAAATATGCTGATAACAATTCAAAATCTTCAAATTCATAAAAGAAAAGGAATTTCGTTCCCAACGCAATGGTAAGGTCTCTAACACCTCTCCAAGCAGTTTGACAAGGTCGTTAACACCTGTTCTAGAAGTTTCATCCGAGAAGTTTGACAAGGTTGCTAACACTTCTCCAAATGGTTTCATTAAGTGCTACCTAAATCTAAAAGTTTATCGACTCTCAGGTCGATGAAAAATGAGTCATATTCTCTCGGGGAACTATCGGCTTGAAATCCGAACATCCTGAGATATGAAGACTCAAAAGTGTAAATTACTTTTGTTTTGGTAATTACAAAAATTTAACTAACTGTCTCATACCAGAAAGTGAAATTTCAATATTTACTAAAAGCAAGTAAATTCCACTTGAACTCTATTCAACAAATTATAATAATAAGTGAAAGAATTGTAAGAAAAGTCCCATACCGATCAGATAGTTCAATTGTTCATTAAAAATTTTTATTTCAAGAAAAGCACGAAATCTCATTAAAATTTCAAATCCATAACAAATAAACTAAAGGATTTTTAAATTAATTTTATATATATACAAAGATATAATTTCCAAAACCATTTTTAAATCCATAAAATCATTTTAAATAAGGGTTTTTTATTTGCAAAAGCTTTTGAATTCTTTGAAAATCGTTTAAACTCTTCTATAACAAAATCACTTGAAATTAAAAGTTATTGCTTTTATAATCGCCTTTTAAAATAATACCATATTTTATCTTTTACCTGTAAAACATTTACAAAATTATATACTTAGTATAGAAGGTTTAAAAAGGTTTTATAGTTAAATATTATTCATTTTTAAAAGCCTTAATCTAAAATTTTGAAATAAGCAATAAGTTAAGAAGATAGTATGATTTAACTATATTCTTTAAATCAAATTTAAAATAAGAATTAAAATAAAGAAAACCTCATTTTGAAAATCTTTTAAACACATTTAAATAATTCAAACAATAAACCCATCAAGAATGCAACTTTTAGAGTCAACAACGCTCTATAAGATATCATTTCAAATATGAAATTATTTATCAATCTGAGTTGCTTTTAGGCAAACTCCAATCATGTAAACAATGTATGTATTTTTAGCCATCAACCCAAACTTGTAATGAATAATATAATCTTAATATGTAACCTTATTTTAACCAATTGATTCATTTTCAACCATCGATTCAAATCCAATATTTCAAACATATAAATCAACCAATTCAAACATCAAATTAATTGAGACTATATCATGCAATTGTATTTCAAACAGAGCATTCAATCACTACCACATATTAATGCAATTCATAACTAAAACGAGGCATACAAAAAGGGTTATAATTAATTTAGATAGATGTGTGAGTTAAATAGTATAACTCACCTTAATCGTTCATTTTGCACACTCTACGGCCAACGACCAAGCCTCAACCAACTATTGCACGATACTGCCGTTAGCAACCCAAAGTTGCATCGATCATCCCCAACTACTGTCGCCCTCGATGTTGGCCTTACATCATCAGACAAACCTCATCGACCATCTCTAGTCCATGCACTCGCGCCTCGAAGCTCGCACGACTTATGCTGCTCCATGCTTCACACTCGCACCTCATGCTTGCACGACTTCCTTCAATCGCCTTCATGAACGTGCCGCCTCCTCCCAGCTCATGCAAGCCAAGTCATGATTTCCTTCTTTCCCCTTTTTATGCTTTAAATACTAATTTGAGGAATATGGGCTAGGGGTAGAGTAATGGGTATCGGGTTTTGGTTTAACCAAGGGAATGGGTTTGGATTAGCGTGGGCTTGGGCTTTAAAGTACTAAAGTGGGGAGATGAAATGATTAAAAATATAACCAATGTTATTCTCAATTAAATCTTCTATAAATCAATTTTCATTTTTTCTCTTTATATTGCAAATTGAAATCCTTTTATTCACATAAGAATAATTCTATCATTTAATTATAGATCCATTTCCAATTTTAATTGACATATCATATATTTTACTAAATATTTAAATTCAATAATTATTCATCTTCATTGATTTATCGATTTTATTAAATAACAAAAAAAACTTCTTTTCATCCATTTTAATTATATATAATTATTATACCTTTTAATATTTTATATTAACAATAACATTTTATCCAATTCAATACGTCTTTTGAAAATTATTTTATAAATTAATTTAATTTGTTGAAAAAATCTATTATTAAATGGAGTTCAATTAATTAAAAAAATCTTACTTCCAAAATGTTAATTATCAAAAATCGAATTCGAATATTTTATTATAGTTCAATATTACGTTTCGAAAATAGGGTTGTTACAGACCTTCCCCTTTATGAAAATTACATCCTCGAAATTACGTCATTCTCTTCCTTTCACGAATACGTTCTCTAAGTTGGGGCCAATTCCTACTAAGTTCGGCTCCTTTGGCATCAGTGACATGAGCCTCAAGGGTCTTGACTTCTCCATCCGCTTTAATGATGATATTCCTCCCATTAGCATAGGGGAGATCACTCCTATAAGCAAAGCTCCAGAACATGGTCCGTTGGGGGACACAAGTACGCACAGCACACATGCACTACATTGCATTTGACTTGTGTCCTTACTCATCAAATCTAACGTGTTCTCGTTTCTTTGACATGATCCATGGAAAGGAAGAAGTATATATATCGGTCCTTGGAGGAAAATGTATTTCGACCACATAAGCACCTGTTAGGAAATCAAATCTATGGTTTTGATGACAACAACTATCAATAGAAATTGAGTATGCATATATATTTACAGGTGCTTGCTAGAGAAACATCATTAGAAAGACAAGAACAAGGCTCAAAGAACGTTACAAGAGACTATAAGTCGATAAGATCAAGAAAGCAACAAGAAAGATGCACTAAACAGACATGCACAACTTTCAAACGTCTAGGTGTACAAGCCAGACGTCTGGAAAAGTCCTCTGGAATAACAAAATCGACAGAATCATACGTCTGGTAGATGCACTCAGACGTCTCAAAATCTACTGTATACAAAAAAAATATAGTATCAAACGTCTGATACAAATACCAGACGTCTTATTTCGAATTTGGAATTTAATTTCAAATTTCAACCGTCACATTTGAATAGACATCTTCGCTTCTCTTCACTGCAACTCTTCACCATCAATAAAAGCAACTGTAGAGCACTTGTTAATGGATGCAACTACTCAAGGAACCTCTCTATAACTATATATATCATCAAGAAATAAAGAGAAACTAACCTTACTCACTTGCACTCTCTACTTACATACTCTGTTATATTCTTGATCTCTAGCAATCTATACTTGTATTTCACACTTCCATATATTCAGTTCTTCACAGTCAATACTCTCTAGACATATATTGAAAACATTTGTACTTATTAGTCAACATCCGTGTTATAGAACACATATTTGACAAGAACAATTTATTGTAACCAAGCCTATTCCATCGGGAGAAGTGATGATGTTTGATAGTCGAATTTCGAAGGGGAGCTTCGGGACTGGACGTAGGATAGGAGGTTCGAACCGGTATAAAATCCTAGTGTGCTTATTCTATAGTTACCTATATTATTACTGCTTTAGTTGCATCATATATTTTGTCATATATACTTGTATATACACTACACGATCCACCCTGTAGACTTACAATTGGTATTAGAGCAAGGTTAGATCAAAACATGGTAACACATTATTGAATCACTATAATATGGCAAGTACTTTTCAAGAAAGTCAATCCACCGCACGACCCCCGCTTTTTAATAGTTCTAACTATGCATATTGGTCAACATGTATGAGAGTTTTTACGGAAGCTAATAGATTAGAAATGTAGTCAGCCACTCAAAATAAATATGAAGCACCTGACACTGCTATGAACACATGGACTGATGCACAAAAAACCACAGCCTCTAATAGTGCCAAAGCTATGAATGTTCTATTTTTTTCACTAGATAAGAATGAATTTTTACGTATAAAGTTATGTAACACTACATTTGATATTTGGCGCACCTTACAAGTTAAACACGAATGCATAAACAAAGTTAAACAAACTAAGATTTCGATTTTACAAAGTCAATTTTCATCATTTAAAATGAAACAAAATGAATCTATAGTAGACATGACTCTAGATTTCAAACCATTCAACACGATTTAATGGCTCTTGGAGTCAAATTCATAAATTTTGACTTAGTATCTAAAATACTCAATTCTTTAACTCCAGAGTGGGAAAGAAAAGTATTAGCTATTGAATAAGCTAATGATCTCTCAGCACTCTTAGTTGAAGAATTGATAGGAAATTTAATGTCTGTGAAGCTAATTTGCAGGCACGAAAAGAACAAAATTCAAAAAGAACATAGCATTCCCAGCAACTCCGACTTAGACGAAGAAGAAATTGTATTTATTGCCAAAAACTACAACAAATTCAAGAAGTTTAGGAAAATGACTAAATTTCAGAAAGGAGGAAAATCAAGCTCAACGAACCAAACATCAATCAAATGCTACGAATGTGACCAATTTGGACATATTAAGAACGACTGTCCCAAGCTCAACAATGATAAAAAGAACAATTTGAAAAATTCAAAGAGAAGAAAGCTTTCAAAGTAATATCGGATGACTCAGACTCTTCATCATCATCAGACAGTGATAACAGTAATGACGGAGAACAAGCTAATGTGTGCTTTATGGCATAAACTGATGAGGTATGACCCAAACTTAGTTATGATGAATTATTAGAACTTAGTATGGAATTAGATGATAAATTTAGATAAATTAAAAAATGAACAAAGAACATATAGCCAAATTAAATAGATTAGAACTTGAAGTGGGAATGTTAAAAGATGAAAATATTATTTTAGAAGAGGAACTAGAATTATCTCAAGAAAAAATTAAAAATAGTTTGGTCGAAAATGAGATTATTGATAAAAATAAATTAGAAAAGGATAACTTGTTAAAAGAAAATGTCAAGTTGAAGAGTAATATTGAAATATTGAAAATTGAAAATTTAGAATTAAAAGAAAAATTAGATAAAATTACAAATAATGTTTCAAAATTTAATAAAGGAAAACAAGATTTGGAAAATCTTATCAAAACTTCAAAACCATCAGGTAATAGAAATGTAATAGGATTTAAAAATATTCCTAAACAAAGAGGGAATAATATTAAGAAATATAGTTGTATTTATAAAAAGACTAAAAGTTCACCTAAGTCTAATACGAATACCAGAAATATAACTTTTTTGATTCCTAAGACAAATAATAATTTGATTAGACAAAAACGTATTAATAATTTTTTAGAAAATGTAGTCTATAATAAAAATTATATTCATGGAGGTACCAAACCTTCTTCGGTATGGCTACCTACCTCTCCTAACATCTAGGACCTTAACAAAGCATATGGGTACCAATTAAATCATCTTTTATTTTGCAGACACCCAAAAAGGAGAAATGGATACTTGATAGTGGATGCTCCAAGCATATGACCGGGAATTCAAAAATGTTATCAAATATATCATACATTGATGATGGAATGGTAACTTTTGAAGATAACTCAAAAGGATATGTAGTGGGCATTGGAGAAGTCATCAACTCTAGTATTTCTAACTCTCTTATTATTACAAATGTTTTGTTAGCAGAAAATCTAAACACAACCTACTTAGTATTAGTCAATTATGCGATAAAGGTTTTCAAATCAATTTCGAAAAAGATAGATGTAGTATTTTCGATAATAACAAACAACTTATATTTGAGGGTTTTAGAAACAAAAATATTTATGTCTTAAATATGAATATAAATAGGAATTCAAATTTGTGTTTAACTGCCAAACATGATGATCCATGATTGTGGCATGAACGATTTTGCCATATTGATTTTAAATATATTAATAAATTAGCAAAATATGAGCTAGTTGAGGTTTACCTAAAATAAATTACAAAGTAGAAAATTTATGTGACGATTGTCAAATTGGAAAACTAAAGAAAAGCACTTTTAAATCTAAAAATAATATTTCTACAAAACAACCATTAGAATTATTACTTTTACATTTATTTGGTCCAACTCAAGTATGATCTATAAATCATAACAAATATGTTTTCGTAATAGTTAATGATTTATCAAGATATACATGGACTTTACTTTTAAAACATAAAATTGACACCTTTGGTATGTTTAAAATTTTTGCTAAAAAAATAAAAACATAAATGGATTTGAAAATTAAAAATATTCGAAGTGATCACGGTGTAGAATTCGAAAACGATCTTTTTACTAATTTTTATAATAAAAATGGTATAAGTCATAATTTTTCTTTTCCCCGCACACCTCAAAAGAATGGTGTAGTAGAAAGAAAAAATCGTACGTTAGAAGAATGTGCTCGAACACAATTAAATAGTAGTGGTCTACCAAAACATTTTTGGGCTGAAGCCACTTCCACAGCTTGTTATGTTTTGAATCGAGTAACTATACGAACCATGATTAAACAAACTTGTTTTGAAATATTTTTTGGAAGAAAACCTAAAGTATGATACTTTAAAACTTTTGGATCAAAATGTTTTATATTAAATACAAAAAGATAATTTAGAAAAATTTGACCCGAAGGCCGATGAAGGAATCTTTATTGGATATTCGGATCATAGCAAAGCATATAGAATTTTTAATAAACGAAATAACACTATTGAAGAAAGTTTACATGTTTCGTTCGATGAAAATCTTCTTAACCATTATACTAATGATGATGAAGAAATAATTCCAATAACAAATACAACAAATTCTTTTAATAATGAGACAAATGCGCAAAATAATACTTTAGTATCATCTCCTAGAATTCTTAAAGATCATCCAAAAGATAATATCATTGCAGATCTCAATTCTAGAGTAACTAGAAATCAACTTAATCGAATAAGCCATATAGCATTTGTGTCAAATTTTGAACCAAAAAATTATAAAGAAGTGTAAAACGATAACTTTTGGATAATAGCTGTGCAAGAAAAATTAAATCAATTTGAACGTAATAATGTTTGGTAATTAGTACCAAGACCAGAAAGCCAATCGATTGTAGGAACAAAATGGGTATTTAAAAACAAAGTAGATGAAAACGAAAATATTGTTAGAAATAAAGCTTGTTTAGTTGCTCAAGGTTATAATCAAGAAGAAGGTATCGACTACGACGAAACCTATGCTCCAGTAGGGAGACTCGAGGCCGTACGTACATTACTTGCTTTTGCAAATCATCATAATTTTAAACTATTTCAAATGGATGTCAAAAGTGCTTTTTTAAATGGTTTTATTAAAGAAAACGTATATGTTGAACAACCTCCATCATTTGTTCACGAAAAATATCCCGACCACGTTTTTAAATTACAAAAAGCATTGTATGTCTTAAAACAAGCTCCCCATGCCTGCTACAAACGTCTTAAAAATCATTTAATTACATCTGGTTTTCAAATAGGTAAAATCGATACAACCTTATTTATTAAATGAGAAAACGATGATATTTTAGTTGTGCTAATTTACGTAGACGATATTATTTTTGGTTCGACTATCGAAAATCTTTGTAATCAATTCTCAAATATTATGAAAAATGAATTTGAAATGTCTCAAATGGGAGAATTAAATTTATTCTTAGGTTTACAAATAAAGCGACTTGAAAATGGTACTTTTATTCATCAAGAAAAATATTGCAACGATCTATTATATCGTTTTGAAATGGATAAAACTTCAAGCAAACCAATACAGATGACTACTAGTGTTTACTTAGAAAAAGATGATAACGGAAAAGATTTCGATGAAAAATTATGTCAGAGTATGATTGGCTCCTTACTCTATTTGACGGCTAGTCGACCCGACATTATGATGTGTGCATGTCTTTGTGCCCGATTTCAAGCAAAACCAAAAGAATCTCACCAAAGAGCCGTTAAACGTATCTTACGGTACCTATATAGTACTAGAGATTACAGTTTGTGTAACCCTAAGGGATCATCGTTTGAACTAGTTTCATACAGTGATGCGGATTTCAGTGGATGTAAAACATATCGTAAGAGTACTAGTGGAACATGTCACTTTATCGGATAATCATTAGTTTCATGGCTTAGCAAAACGTAAAATTGTGTTTCCTTATCTACTTGCGAAGCCGAATATATTTCAGCAGCTCTAGCATGCGCACAAGTGATATACATGCAAAAACACTTACGGTTTTTTGCTAAGTTATCAATAAATCACCAATATATTGCGATAACACAAGTGCAATAAATCTATCAAAAAATCCTGTAAATCACTCACGAACTAAATATATAGATATGCGACATCATTGTTTACGTGACAATATGGAGAAGGGAATTATTACATTAGAATACGTAAATACCGAGAATCAAATAGCAGATATTTTTACAAAACCACTAAACGAACAAACTTTTGTTAAACTGCGACGCAATTTAGGAATATGCTCTCTTAATGATCTTCTAAACTAATAACCACATCTTCATTTACCTTATATTTAGCTAAAAGTTTTTTATCCACAAATTAAAGTTGATAATTCCTTCACCTTAAATTTTTTAGGTGGTTAGTTTCTTAAAATTACCTATAAATAATTCTGAAATTATTTATAAATCTTTATGCAACTAGAAGTAAAGAATATATAGATTTCATATTTTTTACAACAGAATATATAATCATGTCTTCTGAAAATTCTCGTCTATCCTTGTCGACACCTACAACGGATAGCTCAGCGAATACACTTCAATGCCTTTCAACACTTACACCAAATCAGGAACCGATGTATAGATGGTCCGCCTATCACACGGGATTCATTCCCGATAACAAGAAGTCCAAACGAGCCCTATTTGTCTCTCCTAACACGAAGGAGAAAATTGATGGATACATCACTATCAATAGCAATAAATAGATCTACAACAAGAATTAAATTTTGAACAAATAGTCATGGCATGACGATTAAGTTTTTTGGAGCAAGTAGTGATAAAATTTTGTAATTCACGGAAGAAGGATGTACATGAACCACTTCCAATTCCTTGCAGTTCTTTGGATCCATCATCCTCATATCGTACACCTTTGGATCCTTCACCAAGGCGATTCTATGGTTCCCCGAGAACCCATGAATGTGGAAATATATGGTCTCCACTCAAGCCATGGAAGGATGACAAGTCAGAAGACCGCAAAACTCCATCGCCATCTAAATAGATTAAATTAGTTTCATTGTATTTGTATCTACGTATATTTGTAACTCTGTTTCACAAAAATAATATTATTTTTAAAAAAATAAAAGATCGAAAAGTAAGCAACACCCTTCAAATTTAGGCTATTTATAGAAAAATTGGTCATTTCAGACGTCTGAATATTGCCCTTAGACGTCTGATATTCTGATATCACACAAATTATACACCATCGTGCATATGTCAGATGTCCGATATAACCTTCCAAACGTCTGAAAATTGTCTTTGCTTACTAAAAAATAGATACCAAACTATTTCAAACATCTGAACAATGAACCAGACGTCTGATAATCAAATGATCCATTTCATAACTTACTCAAGTTCCCAATGTACTATTTAGATGAAATGTGTGAAAATGCCAGTTTAGAAACTTTGATATCTTTCAATACCAATAACATCCAAATTGATCAGTTGGCTATATTTTTCTTCTATGCTAATTTGGATAGTACAATGGTTTGGAACACTAAAAATGAGGATAATTGGTTATGGTCTAGTGTGTATGGCAACACAATTAGGCTCACTCCAAGAATCATCGGCAGAACTCTCGAATATTTTGACTCCGAAGAATATTTTTATAGTATTCTCGATATGCATCTTAAACCAAGAGACAATATAACACACCAAATGTGGGAAGAAGAAATGCCAAAATTCGCATCCAAATATCTACAAACTAAGGTGAGACTTCTAACTCGAATGATTATGAACATTATCATTCCTCGTCTTGGTAGTCATGAACAGATAACGGAATTAGAGCACAAAGCCCTGTATGCTATATTCAGTGAAAAAAGGGTAAATTGGGATAAATTTATATTTGACGAGCTCAAACATTTTTGGACTCGATCATGCCCATCGATTATCTACCCCACATGCATCATGAGACTTCTATGTGCTCACAACATCCCCTCCTATTTATCCACTTTTGAAGAAATTTCTCCGAAATATGCTTCCACGAAATTTTTCTCCTTGATGCACCTACCGGAAAATCTTCTGGATTTTATATCTTTTGAAGAGTGGACGCAATGTCATCAAGGCAGACAAGCTGGACCTCCACCTCAACCACACCATGAACCATCACAAGAGGTGGAACAACATCACGAAGCTACTTCTCCTCCCGCACCATTTGATTATACATGCCACGATGAGATTTTGGAGATTCGAACAGAGATGAATCCAAATGAAAGTATTCGAGATCTCACTCTTCAAATCAACATATCTTATCTCGAAATCAAAAAGATTTAGCTAAGCGTATCGACAACTTTGAAACATCTTTTGCTACACACCTTGCCACAGTTGAAACATCACTTTCAACTGTATTATCGATTCTCAAAGAGGTTCTTCAAAGGGTTCGTGGCCCTAAACCACCATCCGAAGATCGGTAAACCCCAGTACCTTCTCCTCCTTTGAAACATTCCAAACTTTTTGAGGAGAACAAACCTCTAGAACAAGCTCCGACATCTCCTACGAAGAAACCTAGCTCTTCTAAAAATGAAGATAAAGGAGATGATCAACAATAAGCTTTCCCAACAACTCATAGATTTTTAGGACTCCATCTTATGTAAAATTGTTAAAAATCTATGAATGTACTCTATTATTGTAAATTAATGAAATTTCTTCTTTGGTATGTTATTTCTATATATATCTCTATCTTAAAACGATTGGTCGACATTTAATAATTTCCATATTTAAAAAGTTATATATCCTTTTTGATAATGCCAAAGGGGGAGAAATAATAAATATAACAATAAATTATGAAAAGCACATATTCAGGGTGAGATTTATAAAATTATATCTAAATACATTGTATAGTTGTCATCATCAAAAAGGGGGAGTGTAACGACCCCGGATTTTTATGAATTTAAATTGATAATTTAAATGAATTTTTGAATAAAAATTTATAAAATTTATTATAAATGGAAGCGAGTTTCCTCTATTCAAATAGAAAATATATAGAGTCATATGGATTTGAAATTTTGTATATATGTGAATATATATGTATATATTGGATTTTAAATAAAATCTTAAATAAATGATTTTGAAGAATAAATAAATAAATTGATTTAAAAATTTATAAATGATGATAATTTGAGTTGTATAAGATATATGTGTATATAGAGAAATATAAAACAATAATTTTTAAAGTTAAATTTATGATAATTATTTAAACTAAAAGTAGAAGTAAATATGCAGGCAAGGCAAGTAACATATTTATAAAATTATGTAAAATATAAGTAAACATATTAACTAAAATCTAACATTATAGAACTCATGTATATTTCAAAATATAAAACAAAAGAAAGAAACAAAATAAAATATATTTGTACATACAAAATAAATAAAGCAAAGTATTAAAATAAAGTACAAATATGAAATAAGTATGTCTTCAGCCACCAAGAAAATATAAGTATATTCATGCAGCCTTCAAAGTTAAGTACAACAAAAGATATCACCTTGTACAAAGTATAACATCAGGTAAACAAGTAGGTATGGCTGAAGTAAAACAAGCCTTAACATATCACATCAGCCCCAAAACTGCATAATAAAATATGCAAGGCCTGTCTGTTCTTATATATGCATATCATCTCCATTTTGTTCACAATTTGAGACTAAATAAAACCAAAGCAATATCATCTGGAATTCAAATAGATATCAACCTAAAACTTCTACTTAAAACCCTCAAACAAATATTATAAAAAGAAGGAAGAAGAGAAAGTACCTGTAACAACTTCAACTCAGTTTTAACTTTGCAAAGTTAAAAAGGATTTCAACTTAAAGATTTCTGGGAATCAAGGAGCAAGGAAGCTTCAGTTATTAAAACCTGATTACAATCTCAACATTCACTTAAAAGCTTTGAAATATGATCTGGAAGGTGAGTAAACTCCTACCAGAATTTTTATTTTTATTTCATCTATTTGTCTATTGATGCTGTGGGTAAACACATTTTTATCATGGTTAACATGGTGCTTGCCTATGTATTTGTTTTGTATAGTTCTGTGTTTATATAAATGAGTGTGCTGTAACTTTTGAAGATGCTGTTGATTTCCTGGTTGTAGTTACAGAGTTAAGGAGTTAAGCAAAACATATAAAACATCTTCTTCCAATCATATATAGGCTTACATTTTAAAACAAAATAGGTTGTTAAACATAAATCAAAGCTTTAAAAATTTGTTTTGAGCCTATTGTTGAAGCATCATCACCAGAGACTCTGTTCTACAGGCAATACGCATTATTATGATAAAATTCGAAAGTAATGAATTGTTGATTCAATTACATAATCGGAATCTACATTCGAAAATATGATTTTCGAAACAAAAATGGAAGCTTTTAGTTAAGTATGTTTCGAACAGTTCAAAAATGAACTGAAATGGTATTTTTATCAATTTCTGGAAATTTAGAAAATTTTAGATGTTGAAATTTTGTTTGGAGATAGGCTGTTGATCGATGATTCCAGGAAAATTGCTAAATATTTTTTCAATGTAAGAATGTTTGGGACGAAAACGATTTAGGGTTTAATACTGCATTCTGAAACATTGAACTGTCGAGGTCGTGGCGTCAACTATATGGCATCGGAGTTGATCGCGATTGTGGGAAAGGCCGCGTATGTCAATGAGGAAGCCTCGGGGATGACGGCGGGCGGTCTCGAGGTCGTGGGCGATGGGGAAGGTGGAGTTTTCGGGCCATGGTGGTTTCCTGATTTGTCGCGAATGCCTCAATTTTGCGTCGTTGGGTTTTTGTACGATCTGGGGTTGCCTTCGTGTTCAGGTAAGTTTGTGTGGTTGTTGGGTATGGTCGTGACCGCCGCCAGAGGCCGAAGCCGTGGGTGCAAGTGCACCGCGTGCACGTTTGGTTTTGGGTTTCTTTGGCATTGGGTTGTGTCGTTGGGGAAGAAGAAGAGGGGGACTCGGGACATTGCTCGAGATTTTTGTAAATTGACTCGAAGCAACTGGGTTCACTCGAAACTCTGGGGGTCGCGTGTGTTTGCCTGGGGATTTAAATCGTAAAGTTATTAAAGTTCACCTGATGCTGAAACTTAAATAACAACATAAACTAAAGAAAAAAAAAGAAAAAGGAAATAGGAAGAAGGGTGAAGTAACTCGAGCTTCAACTCGAATGAAAAGAAAGTTTTCTAATTAATACCTAACAAAGTTAAATAAATCAAGCTAAGATTTTATGACAGGTTTAATTATTTAAGCAAATACTTAACAAAGTTTTTCTAAGTAATACTTTAGCTAAATAACTTAATTTAAGTTAAGTATTTAAGTTAATCAACATTAAAGCTCTTTATGAATTGAAATAAATAAATTTTCAAAATGAAAGAAAGTTTTAAATTTATAAATTAAGGTTTTAAGTAAATCAATTAAGAGATAGTTAATGAGTAATTTTATGATTAGAAATTAATTGTAATTAAGAACTAATTCAGCTACCATTAACCCCTAATTAAATTATTCAGATTTATTAATGGATTATTAATGGTAAATCAATTCTTATAAATAATGACTAAAGTTAATTAATCAAGTGATTAAGATAAGATTACATTTAATGTAAATAAATGTTGATTTATTTGTAAAGGAAAATAATTACTTAATGAAATTAATTAAGGTTAAATGATTATGTAATTAACTGAAGGTTAATTAAATTAACGCGATAAATCAAGATAAATTTAAGGTAATTGATTAATTTATTAATATCAAATGATTTGTAATTAATAAATTAGGATTGGGTAATTAATTTATAAGTAATAAATTTACTTGGAAATAAATTGAATTGATTAGGATTAAAAACGATTTAATTAATCCTGCTTATAGATAACTATTGAATTACTCATGAATGGTTGTATTGTATGAGATGCCTTGAATTGATCTTCCTATCTGATCTGTGATAGTTTGTTCTGTGAAGTGAGCTGTGTATTTATTCATTTATTGATGATATATTTGTATATTATCTGTGAATCTGTGAATATATGATAAGCGTTATAGTTTATATCGCTTATCAATTATATTTCTGTGTTTTGATCTGTGATGATTGAATGGTTGTGCACTATTGAGTTGAACCCCTGGACCACACCATACACACACAAATATGGATTTCACGAGGAAATCGGTTAAGTCACAGATGTTTGAAATAGTTTTAAATTTGAATTTTTAAATTCAAATGTTTTGGAAATGGAATCGGACTAAATGTGAAAAGCAATTGAAAAGGGAATTTCAAAGATGGAAATTTATTTTGAATAACTGGATTAAGTGTTGGAATTTAAATACTTTAAATTAAATTTGAATTCAATATTCAAATTGAATTCTGTAATTTGAAACTAGGGATTAATGATATTATACTAGTCATTATGAGTTAAATCATTTTTTTTAAAAAGTATTATTTTTGGGAATTTGAATTTAACCCAAGGATTTCAACTCGTATAAATGAATAAGATTTCCAAAATGAAAACTGTTGTTTTCAAATGATAAACACTTTTAGATAAGAACTGAGATTCCAGTTAATTAGGGGAATTTCAAGATTGAATAGAGAAATGATTTTTCTAAGTTATGAATGAATTCTTTTTGAAAGCTATGAATTAAATCTGCTAATTTTTTAACAGATTTAAATTGATGATTTGTTTAAATCAAATTGAAATGAAATTGTTTTGAAGACTATAAGTTAAATCTTTGATTTAAAGATTTAACGAGTAAATCAAATTGAAATGAAATTGTTTTGAAAGTTATAAGTTAAATCTTTGATTTGAAGATTTAACGAGTTAAATTGAAATGAAAATTGATTTGGAAAATCTGTGAATGAATCTTTTGTTTAAAAGATTAAAATGTGAAAATTGTTTAAAACCGTTAAAGGTTGTGAAAATGAATCTTTTTGTTTAAAGATTGAAAATGGTAATTTGTTAAGCCATTTGAAGAAAAGTTTTGGGTAATAAGTTGTGACTTAATTGAAATCCCAATATCCATATATTTTTAAAATGTTTCGCTCACTATTCGGTTTAGCCGGGAAAGGACCTTTGTGTCATATAACCCATTCTGAATATGTGATTTGACGCTATGGATAGCATTTGAAGACCGGTGATGAAGACCGGGTATTTGCGAAAGCGATAGGATGACCTATCGATTGTTTCTGCACCGAGTCGCGCCGGTATAGAAACTCCCTAAGTGATGGGAAATCCGATCGGGATTGTGAATATCCGGATTGCAAGGACTTCTTTGTAAGTGCCTTCGGTTCTGTTCGATCCCAGAACAGACTTGTATGGATTGTATGCCTGACATTACAAGTTGAGATATAAAGCCGATTTCTTTCAAATATATTTCTGTTGGTGGCGGAGAATTTATTCTCTTAGCTTAACACCCTTCTCTGAGACGTACGAACTCAGAGGTTATATAGTTGAAGGTTATCAGCGATATATTCCCAATTTTGGTAATGTGACATGCTGAGTGTTGCTGTGAAATGATCATTGTGTTGATTATTTGTGATAGGATCATTTATTTAATCGTCTATCTTGGTGATCATTTCTATGATCATTTGTTGACCCAAAGCATGGCTTTTGTATAAAGTATGTTTTTGTGGACGTGACTTCGTCGAGCCTCACACCTCGGGAATGGTCAAAACAGGAAAGATGCGGCAAGGTTATGAGGGGTAGCGCCCTTTAGGATGTGTGCATTTCCTTCTGGAAAAGGGTGGTATCATGGTAAGGAGCCCAGATACTTACTCATGTTGAAACACTTTATTATTATGATTGTGTGAATTGATTAGAGAGCTCTCGGATAAAGGTCCCAAAGGACCGGGGGATGGCATATTCGGTCAGTTGTTACTCAGTTAGGGGTAACCCGGCCTTGTGTTGGCAGAGATCCGGTTTGGTTCTCGGGGATGTCCATCCAGAGGCATTCTCATGTGGCAATGGGAAGTTCCTTGGCCTGATCATTCGTTGGAAATCCAAAGAAACAATACGAGACTTGTACAGTATTAGTTGTATAACCTGCCATGGAATGTGGCGGTAACCTGCTATTGAACATGGTTAGCTATAGTAGGCATACGATAATGGTCGTATGTTGGCTAAGATTTATATTCTACTTTCGAAATGAATTTTTCCTACACTATGCACTAGTAATAATATCAAATGTTTCTTTTAATGCGTATCAAGCATCTTTGACTATCATAAGGAGAAATCTCCTCTGATTCTGCGTTTGCATTGTGTGTGTGTGCGGGAGGCCTTATGGTAGTCTCATTTTTAAAAGCATTGCGAATTGACTTTGAAAATCTTTTGTTGAATGTTTTAAAAGATAAATTGTTTTGTTGCTTACACCAGTCCCACGACTGATCCGGAGTTTATTGTTTCTTTCCTAAACTCTGGGTGCTCATTATTTTCTACACGAGCAGTCTAGAGTTGGGTTTTTCAGATAGTTAGATATAGTGGATTATCTGGAGTTAGTTTAGTCTTTGGATCGCACCAGTCTTGCCTAGCTTTGTGCATTGTTATGGGGAGTTCGAGCTATTGCTGGATTGATTTTTGGAGATGGAGTTACAGTTCTCGGAATTCTCTTTTGAAGACTATTTTAGAGTTATATTGTTCCGCTGCTAGATGTTATCTATCGTTTTCTTTTCCGCTGTTGTTTTATTGTATCATATCTCTGATGTATATTGATATCTATTGGATCATCTGTTGTGTCAGATATTGTATCAAAGCTGTATATCAATGTATTATTCTTTTATTCCGCTGTGTTGTTTACTTAATGATTGTTATAAGCTCCGGCGAATCGGATTTGAACGGTCGAATCCATGGCATTCGAGTACGATTTGAAGTACGGATGTCGATTTTTGAGCGGGCAAAATCCGAGTCGTTACAGGGAGATTGTTAGGAAATCAAATCTGCGGTTTCGATGATAACAACTATACAATAGAAATCGAATATGAATATATATATATATATATATATATATATATATATATTTCTATATACAGGTGTTTGCTAGAGAAACATCACTAGAAAGACAAGAACAAGGCTCAAAGAATGTTACAAGAGACTACAAGTCGATAAGATCAAGAAAGAAACAAGGAAGATGCACAAAATAGACATGCACAACTTTCAGACATCTAGGTGCACAAGCCAGACGTTTAGAAAAGTCCTCTGGAACAACAAAACAAACAGAACCAGACGTCTGGTAGATGCACTCAGACGTATGAAAATCTACTATATACAAAAAATATATAGTACCAGACGTTTGATACAAATACCAGACGTTTGATTTCGAAATCGGAATTTAATTTCAAATTTCAACTGCCACATTTGAATAGACATCTTCGCTTCTCTTCACTTCAACTCTTCACCATCAACAGAAGCAATTGTAGAGCACTTGTTAATGGAAGCAACTACTCATGGAACCTCTACAACTATATATATCATCAAGAAATCAAGAGAATACTGACCTTACTCACTTGCGCTCTCTACTAACGTACTCTGTTATATTCTTGATCTCTAGCAATCTATACTTGTATTTCACTCTTCTATATATTCAGTTCTTCACAACCAATACGCTCTAGACATATATTGGAAGCATTTGTATTTATTAGTCAACATCCGTGTTATAGAACACATATTTGACAAGAATAATTTATTGTAACCAAGCCTATTCCTCTGGGCGAAGCGAGGGTGTTTGATAGTTGAATTCCGAAGAGGATCTTCGGGGCTGGACATATGATGGGAGGTCTGAACCAGTATAAAATCCTGGTGTGGTTATTCTATAGTTACCTAGATTATTACTGCTTTAGTTGCATCATATATTTTGTCACATATACTTGCATATACACTACGCGATCCATTCGGTAGACTTACAGCACCATCCAAGCACATACTATCAAGGCAGGGGTCGAGATTCATAGTTCGGTTACCAAGCAGAGATAGAGGTAGTCGTGACAGAGGTAGTTATCACAAAGGTTATCCATTGCATTGCTTTGCTTTCAAATGTCATTCCAAGTTCATGTTACCTCCACCGAGAGGCTTAGATAGGCATTCTGATCACCGCGATGACTTTCTACCAGGCTATGTTTCTCGTGCGCTTACTCCAGCTTTCGTTACTATGCAACATTTGGCACCCTCTCACTCTAGTCGATCCTTCGACCACACGCACCATCAAAGTTGTTCTAAGACTTTTCACATAGAGCCGACAATAATCGATTAACGCTCCGATCGTTACCATAGAGAAATAACTTGCCGTTGATGCTTGAACGACCGAACTAAGCGAATAATTTTTGGATGTTTGCTTCGACGAACTCATGTTCATGCCTAATTTAAAGAGAATTCCACCTGAGATCAAAGATGCAACCATTGCTTATGTAACTTACGCTTATAACCAATATAGTAAATGGCAGCCGAAAGAATATCCAAGGTCTCGAGAGAAAGTAAACTCGAGATTGATAATCTAAATCTCATGGCAGCTAAGGACAAAAGAATCATTGCCCATCTCGATGATGAGGTTGTAAACTTAAGGAAATCACAAGCCGAAGCTGAGAAGAAAGCCGAAGATGTCATCAAGGCGCTTGAAGATGATAGGAACAAGCATCATGATGAGATTGAGACCATGCATCATCAGAATCGTTCCTTAATGCTAGAAAGAGATGCCTCAAACAAGAAGGTGATTGAATGCTTGGCCAAACTTGAGAACGAGACAAAACAGAAGAACGACGCTTTCCAACAAGCTCAGGACTATTATGAAGAGCTGTTCATAGCTCGATATGAAAGGGACAGGCAATCAAACGTGCTAGGGATGTGAACTCGCTTATTAAAAAGGAAGTTGAAGCCCTCGAAAAGTAGACGATGGAGAAGTTCGAAGTAATACTTAACAAGTGCAATGCTTACGTACTCAAATTTCGCAACATAGAACGGTTCGACCATGATTATCCCAAAGTTCTTGCCCTTGCTTGGGAATAGGTCATCGAGGAAGAAAAGGAATTCTTGAAAGGTGGTGAGGTGGATTTAACCCAGCTTGAGAAGGAGATTTTAATAGGAGATGAGCCCAAGGTTCTATAAGAGGATCAGCTTATTCTTTATACGGAGCTAGTAAATCCAGTGCATATAGACTTAGATGAAGGCTCCGGATCATCACCCTAAGATGCTACTACTAAAGATACCTCTGAACCCAAAACTGCTTAACATCCATCTTTGGTCCAAAGGTACAATTCAGATCAGTCATAAATGCTAAAGTCCAAATTCCTCTCTCCCATCTTGGAAGGGAACTCTGGCGGCAGTCCATCCCACACTGAACCCCAAAACAAAGGAGGTATCTCTTTGACCTCACTTGTATTTCAAAGAGTCCATATGTCATTAATTGACATCACTAATCTCTCTTTTTATATCTCTCAACTTTTAGGTCAGCCCCAGGCCATGCCACTTCCTGACAAAGGTCTCCAATTGGGACAACAACCGACTATAACAGAGTAGGTAACCATGACTACTTCGATGATGGTGCCGACTATCTCGATTAGTGAGACTTCTAGGCCAACATAGCAAATGATAGATGCTCTATAGGATGAAGTGATTGGCAAGCTCTAGGGAACTCAGACTGCTGATGACGTTGTTATTACTAGGTCGAGCCTCTATAAGGTCCCACCATAAGTACCCTCGAGCAGGAACTGGTCATAGACAAAAAGGTCAAGCTAGAGAAAATAGAGACTTTCCTCCTCCACTATCCATAGCTTTGCCCTATCAGACTATCTTTGCTCTCGTGACCATTCCTCCACCCGGAAGCACCTAGAGCGTGCCTACTGGATCATTGCAGAGCACTCTATACAAAGGCAGAGGAAGCAGGGGAAAGATAAGGAAATAGTTGGAAGGATCATGTGTGCCATCTTTTGTAGAGAAGAAGGAGTGGAAAGACAGAAAGAAGAAGATCATGAAGTGATCATCCATCTTCTTTGATTTTTCCTATTGTATCGCAGACTTATGCTCTTTTTAATTGTCAGTTTTTCTTTTCTCGGCCGGTATTTGTATGGTTCGACCTCCTCTTTTCCTTTCTAGCCTAGACATAAACAAAACTTGAACTTTTTTCTTTCAAGTCTTATTTTTAATTTGAATAATAAAGACTTTTATTTTTCCAAATCTTTATGTATATGTGTATAAGAAATTAAGCAATAGGCTTTTCATTATATGTATTCACGATCCAACTCTTTTCATAGTCATTATCAGACCGAGTTATTAGTCCACCGATGATTTGACGACCTTCTATCATTTCGGTGATTGTAAGGTAATCGTCGAAGTGCCAAGCTATGGGCATCGGTTAGGGTATACCATTCAATGTAACGGTTCAGGTACCCTTTCCAGGATAACAACATCTGATCCATCAAGCTTCGGGAGCTGGTTTAAGCTAACTACTTAAGATCATACTTTGCACATCCTCATCCAGGACATCTATTTTCAATAGCGCCCAACTCTAGGCATAAATCAAAGTTTACATGTAAGATCCCACCTTAGACCGAGCATGGATCTTTCGTCTTGTGTACTACGGGCAAAGTATTAGTGACTGGATGATCGTTTCACATTCGTTTTGAATTATACTTTTTCCTTTACATCAAGGGCAAAAGTCAACTGATGGATGGTCAAATCATGTCCTTTTGGGTTTATAATCTGCCTCCATTGCAAAGGCAAGAATTAGTTGGCAGATAGTCAAATCACGTCCTATTTAGTTTATACTCTTGCCCCCATCGCAAAGACAAGAGTTAACAGACGGACGGTCAAATCATGCCCACTTAGGTTTATACTCCGGCCCTCAATCCAAGGACAAGATTTAATGGATGAACGGTTATATAACGTTCCTTTGATTTATACTCTACCCCCATATCAAGGGTAGGAGTTTATGTACGAGCAGTCGTATCATGTCCGTTTTGAGTTTGTGCTCCTTTCCCTACGTCAGGGCCAAGAGTTTGCTGGTATCGATCTTCAGACACCGAGAGTGATTGAACTTCAAGGGTCCGACCATGGACCATGGAAGTTTGATTGGCACCTATCTCTAAGTACCTATGTATCCAAATTACACACATGTAGATTCATTCGAGTTGGTCACATTTCATAACTCTTAAGCAATATAAAGACAGATCCAAAAGCCATTTGTTAAAAATGGGAAATGATAGATTCTGTCTTATTATATGGATTCATTCAATTATGTACAAATTTATTTCTAAGTGAAATAGCATTGTAAATTCTCACTATTCCATGCCCTCGGAGTGCGATCCCATCAACCGTCCCAAGCCTGAAAGTGCCATCTTCAAGCTTTTGCTCTATATTGTGTACAGACCTTTCCAAGTCGACCCAAGTTTCCAGGGCCTGGGAAGATTCATTTGAGAACCAGGTCATCGATTTCAAAGGTCCGATTCCTGGCCTTAGCATTGTAATACCGAGTAACTCAGTTTTGATACGTAGCTGCTCCAAGTTAGCTTCATCTCGTTTTTCATCAATTTTGCCAAGAGATTTCAAAAGAAATTGCTTATTCGTCTATAGATTGTAATGGATTACCCAATTAGAAGGTACTTCTAGTTCAATCGGAATCAAAGCCTCCTATCCATAGGCTAGAGCGAATGGAGAATGGCCAGTCGCTAACTTATGGGTCTTTCAATAATCCCAAAGTATCAATGGAAGTTCATCGACCCACTTACCCTTGCCTTTTCTAATCACTTCTTAAGAATGGACCTGATAATCTTATTTATAGCTTTAACCTGTCCGTTCGCCTGGGGGTGTGCCATTGGAGAAAATCTCTTCTCTATGCGATGTAGGCGTTGCGGTAAAAATCCTTAAACTCGATGCTGTCGAATTGGTTTCCATTATCGATAATGACCACTAGTGGAACTCCTAAATGAGAGATAATATTTTGGACTACAAATTTGATCACTTTCTTCATGGTAATTGTGGCTAATGCCTCTACCTCAGCTCATTCGATGAAGCAATCAACCGCTATGATGGAATACTCCCATGCCACCTTTAGATATCGATCACACACCGATAATATAAATTCCCTAAATTAAAAATGTCAAGGACTGACCATTTGAGTAATCTCCATCGGCGGGGCTCTCGGAATCTTACCTAACCTCTGGCACCTAACACACTTTCTAGTATAATCAGCTGCATCTCAGTTGATAGATGGCCATACGTAACCATAGCAGAGAATCTTCTTTGCTAAGGTTTGTCTCCAAATGGGGTCACCACAGGCCCTATCGTGCACTTCTCTCAGGATTGTTTGACCTCATCATGAGTGATACACCACAGCATGGGGATAGAAAAACCCTTCCTTTATAGCAATCCTTCCTGTATGATATATCTTATAGCTTCCCGAAGGGGTTTCTACTGCTCGTTCCTCCTGTCGGGAAGGATTCCTCTCTACAAGCAGTCCTTTATCAGATTCATCCATGAATCTCTTTCAAGTTCAGCCTCTAAGATCAAACCGACATCCATCTGGTCGATGTTTAAAGTTGACAATATTTCCATTAGAACCAAGCCCATGAGCTGTGCATCTCCAGAATTAGCCAGCTTAGCCAGTGAGGTGGCCTTCATATTTTCTACTCTGGGAATATGCCTTATCGTATATTATTCAATGCCACTAAGTAGCTCGAGGACTCGATTTAGATGAGGGGATAGACTTGCTACTTTTGCTTGAAAATCTTTCCGCATTGACACACCACTAGCTGGAAATCGCAGAAAATATGTAAAGTTTTTATCTCCAGTTCTTTGGTAATCTTGAATCCCGTAATCAATGCTTCATACCCCGCTTCGTTATTTATTGCAGGAAAGTCAAGTCTTAGGGCATAATAGATTGAATGTTCCTTAGGAGTGACAAGTACAACTCTAGCACCGAAACATAGTTCGTTTGATGCACTATCCGTGTACATCTTCCACCTAGCATGTTGCTCACCAGTACTCTTTGGAGTATCGTCTCGTGCATTGAATTCAACTATGAAGTTTTCTAAAGCTTGACCTTGGATAGCCCTCATAGGGTAAAGGTTATATCGTATTGGCTTAATTCAATGTTCCATTTCAATAGTCTTTCAAAAGTCTCAGTCCGTTGCATGACTTGTTGCAAAGGCTGGTTGGTAAAAACTTTGATTGGATGAGCTTGCAAGTAAGGGTGGAGCTTCCTTGAAGGTGTCAATAGGCAATATGCAAGCTTTTCCAGCTTTAGGTAATTTCTTTCTACTCCTTTCAATCGTTTACTGATGTAATAGACCAGTCGTTGAATATGGGATTCCTCACAAGCAAGTGCGGCATTCAAAGCATGCACTGACACTGCTAGATATATAAACAAGTCCTCGTTATCCACCAGCTTCGAGAGGATGGGGGTCTCTCCAAGTGATCCACTAGAGCCTGGAATGATTTTACCACTCCTATGTCTAAGCAAAGTTTCATTTTCCTTTGGACCGTTTCCCTTCTTAATTACATAAAGAATGGGATGCATTTGTCAATGAACCTGAAGATGAATCGACTCTTGGCGGTGGCCTTCTCGTTCAAGTTTTGGACCTCCATAACTGTCTTTAGATCCTTTATATCTCTTAAGCCTATATCTTTTTTGGATTGGCTTCAACCCCATGGGAGTTCACACAATGAAGCCCAAGAATTTCCCTTGCGTAACGCCAATAGAGAATCTCAAAGGGTTTATCTTCATCCCACATTTTTGGAGAATGCCGAACATCTTTACAAATCATCAACATGGTTTCCCAAACGCCGTGAATTTACAAGCATTTCGTCCATATAGACTTCCATTGAGCATCCAATCTGGTATTTGAACATCCTATTTACCAATATCTAGTAGGTTGCTCCAGCGTTCTTTAACCCAAACTGCATGACCAGATAGCAATACAACACCAAGTCGGTAGCAAAGCGATGTTCCTTGTCCGAGACGTGCATTTAAATCTGATTGTATCCAGAGTACACGTCCATGAATGAAGGAAATTCATGTCCGGATATTGAGTCCACCAATCGATCAATCCTTGGAAGCGGGAAGCTGTCCTTCGGGCAAGCCTTAATCAAGTCAGAATAATTGACGCATATCCTCCATTTCCCGTTAGGCTTCTTTAACAAGACTGGTTGGATACCCATTCTGGTAAAGGTGTCGTGGATAAAGCCATTGTCCTTTAGCTTTTCCACTTCTTTTTTGAGTGTGGCAGATCTCTCTGAACCCAAGCTGTGGCATTTTCGTTTCACGGGAACGCATTTGGGATTTATGTTCAATGCATGGCTCGCTATTTCCGACGAGATTCCATACATATCAGAATGCATATAGGTAAACACATCTGGTTCTCCTGGAGAAAACCAATCAGCTCCTTACACATCCTAACAACAAGCAGTGATCTGACTTTCAGGATTGGTGTTGGGTCATCCCGATTGACCGGGCAATCGTTGGCTCGGTTGGAGCTGCTCTTCCATCCTGTAGCTCTTTTCAAGAATCCATATCCTTATGGGATCAACCATACCGCCTGAACCAGGGCTTTATGGTTGGTTGCTATGCATCCAAGTCCTTGACGCAGAGAATACCCTCTACACCTTTTCCTTTCTATCTTTTCCTCACCTCCCTTAGCTCGGTGACCTAACATTCATGGCCAAGCCCTTGATCTTTGTGCACTAGTCCAACACCATCCTTTGTAGGTAATTTAAGCGTTAAACACCAGGAAGCTATAACTGCTTTAAATCAGCCAGAGTTGTTCAACCCAAAAATGCATTATAAGCAGAATAAATATCCAACACAACAAAAGGTACGACCCTTAGCCGTGTATGATTGCCCTCTCTAAACACCACCGGTGATTCCATATATCCGACTAGCTCCGTAGTTGTCCCGTTAAATCCCTGGATCTAAGATTTACATGCTTTCAAGCCTTGCCCTCCAAAAGTATCTAGTCATAGTATTTTTTGAATAGAATGTTGACCAAACTTCCATAGTCAACCAACACCTTTCGTATAATAGTAGGGCCAATTCTGGCTGTCATATCCAATGGGTCAATCATCGGGCCTTCCACCCCATCGGCATCTCTGTTCCAAAAAATGATGTCATTTGTTATGGTTCTAAATTATTTTGTTGGAGTTCCATCCTCAACTACTAAATAACTCTCATACTCAGTATGCTTCAAAGCAGCAGGATACTTGTCCATCTTATTCAAACTCTTGTCAGCTGGATGTGGTCCATCGATGATTGCATTTATCACCAAACGTTTTTCAAGTTGCCTAGGCTCCTTACCACTAGGACTAGGCTGTCTCCATTGGGACGCCGACCCAGGGGGATTAGAATTTCCTTGCCTTCCTTTCTATGTGGTTTTCACAAACTATTGCAATTTTTTCTTTCGAATCATCTCCCCAATCATATTGTGCAAGTGTCTTCTCTCATTGGTATTATGAAGTGCATCTCATGAAACCTGCAGAACTTGCCAGATCTCTTCTCCTTATCAATCCACGCTCTCGGTGCTGGCTTCCTGTACTGCTTGGTACCTTGAGTTACCAGATTAATGTTCTCAATTGATTTATTTAGCTCAATATAATTATTTCATTTAGGAATCCTGGGATGATTCGTATTATCTGTCTTTCGTTTCTTGGCCCCATTATCGCTTTTTTCTGGCTATCATTCTTGTTGCCAATATTCACATCCATATTTTTAGAAATTCATATAGATCATTTTACAATAACGTTTCTTTGAATCACTTCATACGAATTTCCCACACCATTCCTCCAAGGACGATTGCGCGCTTCTCCCAAGTGTAAGTACCGATTAGCATTTCTATAGAAAGTATCCATCATCGGTGGGGGTTCCTCCGCAACCATTCAACCATTACCATCAATACTATGTCGTCATTGGGATTAGTCACTTCTATCACAGCTGTATGGAACCGGTTTAAGAAATCCTTCAATGGCTCTCCTACTTTGTCGAAGAGGATTGATAATGACATCACATCTTTCGAACATTTAGTATGTAAATGAAATTGCTTAGAAAATTTCATGACAATTCTGAGAAAGACAATATGGATCTCAGTGGGAGCCGAATGAACCACATCATCACTAATCCTTCTAGGAAAATAGGAAAACAACGAAATCTCATGGCATCAGACTTTGGCAGAGTCCATTTGCCATTCGCATTTCATCAAGTGCTGCCTTGAATCCATTTTTCCACGGTACGATGGCATGGTTGGCATTGAAAACCTCCATGGTACTTCATGCATAGAATATTCTCAATAAATGGATTTCAACTAGGAGAAGTACCCCAATCATCATTGCTTCTAAATTGGTTTTCGCTTACAAGTCTCTTGACCATGTCTTCCAAGTATTCGGGTCTACAAGTTCGGCTGAACGGTGGTGATCGAGAGTTATTCTGAGTGTTTGGCCCAACGAACGCTCTCAGGCATACTCTCAATGCCTGGGATCTCTACACTCTGGGATACCCATTCATCCAGCATACTCCCCTGTTTAATTCCCGTGTGTTGTATCAGTAGCATCAACTCGATATTTAGCATTCCAATCATCCATAGCACGAGCAGAAGTCAGATCTGCGTCGCCATCTAGAGTGCAAGCTCTGGGCCCACCATCAGTTGGAGCAGTGCTGTTTCGTCCACTTGGACCAGTATCGATCCACAAACTTGAGCCATGGTTTTGCCTTCTTCCTTGATATGATATCTAGCAGTGTTTTGAGTCCTCTTCTGCTTTCTATCCCTCCGTCTCTCGTTGAATGATGAGGAACTTTCAGATTCTGAACTTGAATCCCTCCTACTCCTCCTTCGACTATTCTGCATTAGTTCATTCAACAGCCTCAATCACTGCGGCATCTACTGGTTCATCTCATTGTGACTCTCATGGAATCTATCCTCCATCTGCTTTATCATTCGATCCATTTCCACTTTGGTCAAGACATCAACTAGATTCTAGATCCATGGTTGTTCTGTTTCGGCAGCTTCATTCACATGTTGAATGTCTTGATTCTCAACGACATTAGTAGTCCTGGAAGTTATAGCACGTCTCTCCTTGATAAGGCCATTGTGAATAACTTCTTTTAGATTATTGAAAATCTGAATAGTAGAACTATAAGGTTGGAAAATTGGTTCTATCTCATGGATCTATGAAACCCAATAGTAGATGATGGATTCAAATAGCCCAAGAATAGGAATTCTCAATGAAACCACCAAAATGTTTGAACCAAAAATGACACAAACACCCAAAAGATTAAGTAGAGAATAAAAAGTGAAAAATTTAAATAAAACGAATAGAAAAGTGCATATAAAAATTTATAGTGGTTTGGCTAATCTTAGCCTACGTCCACTTAGTGATTTTATTGATTATATTGCTGATTACAAGTAGGATTCTTACGGATCGGTATAAATCCGACATTGATCTCAAGAAGTTAGAGTTAGGGAGAGCAAAGACACATATCCCTAGAAATGAGCCTGTCCCTCTATCTATAGATGTAGAAAGCCTAAAATCTTGCCCATAAGATCTCTACATCATTTCCATGCCATAGACCATTTCCCAAAAAAAGTAGGGGACACCTTAGCAAAGATCACAGTCTGGTACCGATCCATAGGCTTGGATCGGTATCGATCCACAAGTTCTTCATATAGGTTATTTTGGACTTCTTGCCTTGGTTCTACTGGTTTTTAGCTTCATGCTTCCAAACTTATCCACACCAGTATTAGCTTGTTTCTGAGCTCAAATGATGGATTGGTGGAGATACAAAGTTGCTGATTCGAGTGCTCGTGAAGATTGACAGAGAATTGCATGGGATCAACAAAATAACACTTGAAATAAGCTTCTAGCATCAAGAAGAGTAGGTAGGAAAAAAATTAGATATATTTCAAGAAGGTTCCTTGGATTGATATCGACCCATGGCGTTGGATCGGTACCGATAACAAATTGTTGGATCCTTTCTTCATTTCTCTTGTGTTGGTTTTGTCTTGCCTTATGGCTCTGTTCGTGCTTGATCTCTAGACTCTTGGGCCATCTCTCTAGGCTTTGTTCCATGATAATCCCAAGTTCAATTCCTCCAATCTACCCGGATAGGGATAACATCGTGTTATGCAAATATATATGCTAATACTCTAAACATGCATAAATTACTATATGAATGTAAAGTGACGGTGAAAAAATGTTGCAAACCATCTTCTACCATCCAATCTAGTAACCATGATGCAACAAAATTCTAGTCTTGAAGAGCAAATTTACTAGAGAAAGGCTTAGGACAAAAAATCTTCATGCCTTCCACTGGATTTTCTCCAATTGTACTCAGACCAATCTAATTTATTTATTGAGGAGCTTCCTAGTTCCATGCTTCATAACGCATGTAGTGGCATAAGACGCCATTGGCTCCATCTTAAAATCTCTAAGTTGATTAGGCTCTAGCTAACCTACAAGTTTTTTCTAATTTTCCCCACATTAGCAAAGGCCCAATAAATCTTGGCGCCAAGTTTTCAAATCTTATGACCTTCACATGCTCCCTAATCAACTTTGACTTTCCAAAGTCTCACAATTCAAATATGGTCCGAGTAGAATTTGTTGGTGGTTTCCCACCCACAATTTGGAAATTTGTATGCCCTTGTGACCACTAATAAATGCGAATTCTGCTAAGGGTAAGTGTTGCTCCTAATATCATCCAAAATGCAAGATGCAGGCTCTCAACAAATCCTCTAAGTTTACATCCATTCGTTTTGTTTGTCCGTCGGTCTTCAATTGGTAAGGAATGCTCAGCTTTAACGAAGTTCCTAAGGAAAGTTCCTAAAGACATTGAAAAACTCCTCCAAAATTTGCTAGTAAACTAAGGCCCCCCATCACTAACGACGCAAATCGAAATTCCTTGAAATAGTGTTGGAGACGATGCAGTTTCATTATTTCTGATGAAAAATTCTGCCACCTTCTACCCCATCCTAGATCAGTAGTAAATTCTCTTCACATTCCTATATATTTTATCTTTTCCTTGAATGGTGATAGTTTGCGAGCTAAACTTTATTTTCCTAAAATTCTAAAGTTTTAGGATTGAACATTTATTCACTTAGGCTTCTAACCGAATTTCTTCAGTAACTTCTAGTCTTACCAATGGTTTATCACTAGTCAAGTGCCCCCATAAAATTTCTCTATTTACTTTGCTTCCCAACATAAATATATTTATCAAATGTTTTAGTTCATAAAGCCAACACAGGAATAAAACAGGGATATATCTTATACCACATCATATACTTTTCCAATACTAAGAGAGACAACTAGAGACTGCAATCCAAGTACTCTAAAAGAATTTTTTGCTAGAAGTTATCATTTATTATTAGTTGATATAAATGATGTTGAGGCCCTAATACTTCTTACTAAATTAGGGTGGGTATTTCTAATATGCCATTCGCTATTACTCTTTCTCCTTAATTTTCCTTTTCGGTTCTCAATAAATGTGGTCCATTCATTACTTCAATTAATATCCATAGTAGTTGATCATTGCTCTCAATATTGGACCATTTCTAATTAATCATTCTTTAATCCTTTTAACCTTCTTCAGGTTTCCAAAATCCATTCATTGCTCATATTTCTTTCTTCCATAAATAACATATCAAGTTTCCCTAATCAGTCCCCATTTAATTCGTTTTTCCCCTCATTAACAACAAATTTTTTGCCCGTTAAATGTGTAATTAACGTCCACAAATCCTAATCCGTTAATTACTAACTAATACGCATATAGTCATAATCTATGCTACCTATATATATTCTAGTTGTTAAGCATGGGTATATGTATATATATTTCTATCTACTAATTTGTACAAATAGAATACTTATTTTCATATTTTAGTTTATCGAAGCAATCTTTCTAAAATGATTACCGTCATATTTTCTCATAAATTAACCACAAGTGAGATATTTGCTTTGTTTGAAATTACAAGGAATTATTTTTTTTTGTTGAAACAAACACTGTAAACTACGGAAAAGAATATCTATCTCTTACACTGCGGAAAAGAATATCTATCTCTTACACATCTCTTTGCTTTTTAGTTTATTCCTACTTCAAATAACGCAATTTTGTACGTATTTTGGAATTGGATAATTATGGAAGTTACACGCAACTACTCAGAAAATAAAAATATATAAATCCATATTTTATGGGCAACTTAATTTGCAGCCCAGTTATAGATCTAGAATATCTTAACAACTTTACTAGCTTCTTCGAATAGAGATTTGGGGCTGATTTTAAATTTCCAGATCAGGTCGTACACTCTATTACTATTTTATTCACGTCCTAAAAACCTTCGTCTATCCTACTTATGTTGTGATCTCCATAAATATTATTCTTTACAAAACCAAAATTTTAATAATCATAATTTTTTTTAAATAAATCATTTTCGTATAAATAAACTTATTTCAAAATCATTATTTATTACCTCGTTTCTTGTAAAAACTTTAAATTTCACAAACATGAAGTATCAAACTCAAAATTTCCTTCTTTGAAAATATGAACTTAGAAACCTTTAAGAAGAATTCAAATTTTTTTAGTTCCAAATAGAAGCAAAACAAAAACTTTATTCATCAAAGATTTATCTCCTCAAAATTTAGATTTTCGATTCATATCATTCAATGATTGCTTAGTATTAAAGCATGAACTTTGGAAAACTTCCCTTTTTGATGTTTTACTATAATAAAGACTTACTCCTTTTGAAAATAGGATCTTTAACATAATACATTCAGAACTCAATTATTATTCTAAACAATAAATTAGACCTTTATTATTGCAAAGAGTTTTCTAGTTACACGAATTATCATTTTCGAAATAATAGTTATATCTAAAATATAGATAAATATCTATTGCCTTATTACTCAAAATATTCTGTAATTTGACAAAATACTTTATTTGTAACTTTATTCAAAACCCTTAAAACCTCTTGCAATCCTTTTCTTTTCAATTCCAATAATATCCTTATTCAAACAATTTATGAATTTAAATTAGGAAAATGCATATATAAAATTGTCATCTTTACATAATTACCTTTCCAAAAACACCTAACTCATTTATTAATCATCATTCAAATCCCTTTCAATTGTCAAAGATACATTTTATAACTTTAAACAATGGAAAAAATGGAGTAGACAAAAATGACTCCTTCTTATTCCTATTACTCCTCTTATATATCCTTTATTATTGGATTAAATTCCTAATTCCATCACTACCTAAATTCAGCTATCATTTTCTTATACGGGAATGTTCCTCCTATCTACCTTGTCGGACATTTTTATCCTTCTATTCTTTCTATCCTATGTTGATTAAATACCTTTTACATTTGTGCACCCTTTCAAAAGAAATTTAAGGAAAAGAACATCTAATTTTATAATGTAGGAAAAATCATGTATTTCTCAAAAGAAAAATCCCTTATTATGAATCTTTAGACCAAAGACTTTTGGCTCAATAAATTTAAACTAAGAAATTTAAGAATGCAAAATACTTTTAGCTTAGAACTTGCTAACTCAACTATTTATAAATCATAAATCTCCAAATTTCCTTGATCTTTTCAAAATAACATTTTCTAAATTTATAAGGCAGAAGAAATCATAAAATAGAAGAATCCAAAAGTTGAAAATTTTTAATTCAACAAATTATAAATTGAGAAGTTAACAAATGGGAACCTTCTCTTTTTTTCCCAACTTTTCAAGTAATTAAAAACCATCCACCATTTTGTTTTTAAAATGTTTGACCACTTCTTTCTAAACTTTTTACAAATGGTGGTATATTTCCAAAGCTGTCAAAAATCACTTTCTATCAAAAAATTTCAAATTACAATACATAAGATTTCACTTAATTATCTTTTGAAAATGCTCAATCAAAACTTTCAATAATTTTTCAAAAATATTTTTACCATTTTCTTTCTCAAGGGGTAGGATTTTAAAAATTGACTTTGATTGTTTTTCCCTTTGAACTTCCTACTCAATCATCTTAAAAAATATCTAGTTATCTCCTTATGGTGATTAATGCCCGCCTTCTTACAGAAGCTTGTTTCACTATTGTTTTCCATACTTCTGTATGAATACTATATGCTATAACATCTAACCATTACCTAACATTTATATTTATTACTCTCATAAATCTCACTTTTTCCGTAATAAATGGTCGTTATCTTAACAAATATTTTCTTATGACATTTATTTTCTTATTCAACTTTACCTATTTAATTTCTACCTTATCTTCCCATAATCACCTTAACGTTCTCATTAATCTATTTAATTTCTTATAGCTCCTCACTCAGTGCACATTCATTACCTTTTACATTTTGGAGTTACTATCTTTCCTTTTATGATTCCTATCCCTATTGCTTAACGTGCTTATAGGGTCCATAATGATAAGAAAGTCTAGGTCCAACAAAGAAGTACAAATTTTTCTCTATTTATTTTTTCAACTCATAGTACCTTCGACCATCCTTCGGAATATGGAAGCAATTACTTTTATAGTCAGAATTTATAGAGTTAGGCGATAATTCAACATAAGTGCATACATATATATAATAAGTTGTTTGAACTTTCAAAAATAACAAATACAACACTCATACGTATAATTTTCCCCATTGATAGGGTAGTCTATGCTCTGATACCAAATGTACAACACACTCCGGAACAGGCCTAAATTTCGACCCATAAAAGGCCATCAAAACTTAGACCCATTTTAAAGCTGGTTGTTGGTTGTTAAAATAACAAAACAGAGCTATTTATCTATTCTTCCAGAACTCACAGTGGAAGGAATAAAATATAATAACAATAATAGTACCCATTTATTTCAAATCATTTCAAATGTCATAGAACATTACATAATATCAACCATTACAACATTTTGTTCAAAAATACATTTCATGGGTATAATAAAAAATAATACAATAATATAGAGAGTAACTACCCCAAGCTTCACTCTCGCCATCTTTAATCATCAACTGCTTCTCTAACCTGTGTTGTAAGGAGGAGGGAGTTAAAATAACAAGTATCCGATGAATAGAAATTTTGAGCCTTACTATTCAGTGCTTGGGCAATATAATTCAAGTCTTGAGTAATTAAACCATTTAATACTTCATAAAAGGAAAAGAGGAGGATCCTTCACTAAATCTAAGCAGAACTCTATCTCCCGATGTGGAAATAATCCGATTACCTCTTCGAAAACGTCTAGATACTCTCTAACTATAGGAACATATGACAACTCATCCTGTGAGATCTCTAGCGAATGTAGAGAGATAACCATAACTTTTTCCTCCGATAGGAAGCCCAACTCTAACTTCTACCCATCCTCAGTCCGAATTATCACCAATAGCTTCTCACAATCCACCACTACCGCGTACCTCCTCCATCAGTCCATTCCCAAGATAATACCATATCCCGTAAAACCCAAAACAAAGCAATCAAAAACAAAAAAAAATCATTCATGACTGGTAAGACCAAACTACGACAAACACACACAGGCTAATGGAGACTCTAATAAGGTTTGTCACTAAAAAAGTCGGCTAAAAATTTTAGGTCTCAATCTCAATCTATCTATTAAGTCCCTAGATGTAAAGGAATGTGAAGCCCTGGTATTGAAAAAATCACTTATGGAACATTATATATAAAAAATATACCTTAAATAGTGACACCCTCCCCTTTCTTCATCATCAAAGGAATACTCGACGAAGTCGGGGAAACATATAAAGCATATGCCTTCACTTTTGCCTTTGCTTCACTAGTTCAGAACAATCTCTCAGCATATGTCCTGGCTTGTTACCATTATAGCACCTCTTTCCTTCATCCTTGCAATTCTTACTTAGATGACCCATGTCGCCATAGTTATAGCAAATAGGGTTCCACTTGGCCTTTTTTAGCATCTTTGTTCTAAAACTACATTTTCTTGTTGTTCCACTTCTTATTGCCTCCTCAGCTCAGTTGCAGCTTTGGCTCCTTCTTAGGAACAACAACATACTTTGATTTGCAATACTAACTCTTATATTAGAGATCTTTCTCAATGAGTTTCTCAAAGGACTTGTCAATATGTCCTACCGACTCCTCTCCTAAATAATCATCTAAACTCATGGCAAATTTGTCATTCTTCTTTAATGAAGTGTCAATATAGGAATCCTATACTTCAATAAAGCATTAAACTCGGCCGCATACTCTGGTACAGACATATCTCCTTGCTTCAAATCTATAAACTTCCTGAACAATACCGATTTCTGAGCAGTTAGTATAAATTTCTCCTCAAACCTAGCCTTGAACCAATCCCAAGTGAACTGATCCTCGGGAGTAGCAACCTTTACATCATTCTAGTAGTTTATAGCTCTTCCTTGGTGTTGTTGAGAATCTAACCTTCTCTTCATAACACCATCTAACTCCAAATCATCAAAGATCCTCTCATAGGCGTCTAACCAATCTGGCACTTCCGTAGCTGGTTCCGTTCCTTGGAATGGTTTTTCCACCGAGACTGGAAAAATCCTTATTTAACTTAAAAATAAGCTTTAAGCACATGCACTTCAGCACCACTAACACCAACATTCGAAGCTGCCACCTGAGCCTTTTACAGCATGCTCCTCATCATGGTATTGAATAACGCCTACAAATTAGGATTAGTAGCTCCCGTGCTCGCTTCTTCCACTTCAACTACAGAGATGAAGTTCCTAGCAGCATTTCTTGCATGTCGGCACATGCTTGATCTACAGCAAGAATGATCAGCCTCTCATACAGAAAACCGCATCAACGGTACTCGTGAGTGCAGTGCGACTTATATATCGGATATATTTACTACTATATAGTTTTGAAAAAATTATATAATAAGTACACTCTCTCTTATCCTCTCAATCCATTCTAAAGTGATAAGTCCTCCTTATCTCTCATGGATACTGGTTTCAATTTAGGTCAAATATGCATCCTAAGCTCTAATACCATCGGTACCCAACATACATTTACAATGTGCTGCAGCGATGCCGATGGATATAAGGCGGTTGCCAAGGTTGTGAAGTAAATAAAACAATCACAAAACCTATCATATATCTCATAGTGTATTGAACGAAATATAATAATCATTATAAGTATAAAACAAGCGAGACAGTAATAACTAAGTAAACCTAAAAACCAGAGTGCACAGGTGCAAACAGTTATATAAAACAACATAAGTTATACAACTGATAAATAAACTCTAGTGATAAACTATCTCTAAATAATATAATCAAATAATGTCTAAGCTCCATAGTATATCGTGTTGGAATAAGAAAAATAAGCCCAAATATAAGTTCGACAAAGCATCGTCTCTTGCTAGTCCATAGGACAGCTCCATATGTCACTTACACCTACTATCTAATTTACTCATTTAAGAGTTCCCACGATAATATGGACCAAAGTATAAAACCTTGAGTCAGATAACAATCTAGTGTGAGCGACAAAAAAATCTTAACATACTATGAAAATCAATATAGTTAGGAACAATAGTATCAGGAATCATACCTGACTCATCCGTGCAACCAAAGAACTAGCACATAGTAATATATGCTAATCTACTAACATAATAAAATGTACAACATCCTAAGTACAACATCAGGTGTCTATGTATCTGCCTCCACAATACCTACATCTTATGACATCCCTAGATCGACAAACAAACATGGAAAACATAACATCCATCAAACAATCCTCAGTTCATTCATGTGCTTGGATATATGATAACTCGTATGACCATTCCTTTGTTAGGGATTAATGAAATAATTATGGTTTCTAGGTACTCAAACATCATTCATATAGATTGGACACTAGATTCTTTCCTTAATCCAGGGTACGCCGATCCCTTCCTCGATCCGAGGTAAGCAACTAAGTACCTAGTGAGCGTCCTTGCATATCCCCACCATACGAGTACGATAAAAACACTCTGAGTACCAATGATCTCTTAGCATTCGTATCCGAGCCCTTCGTCGATCCATTTGTTTCCATTTCTCATAGTGTAACCCTTCGTTGTTCCACTTTCCATGTAGAACCCTTCCTCATTATACCCACGATTTTCCTTTCTTGAACCCATCTTATTGATCATCATCACGACTCCTTCGATCAAGTCGCAATCATCAAAACACTTCTAGATGTCCCATAGCAGTTGTAGAATCCACATGTTAAAGTTCCAAAAGCATCACGTCGAAGCACCACACCTTCACCTTTTCTATTAATCATCGTCCTTCATCATGCCATAATCATTAAAACCGAATGTCGAATGATCAAGCAAATGCACATAACACAATCACATAGGAATCACTCATGCACCCTTAAAATTTGCTCTCTAATTTCCTCGACCTCTGACATGGTCAGTACCGACCGTACATGGTCATCACCGACCAGGTTGGCTGGTTAAAACTTGGCTAAAGTAGCTAAGTGTCGAAACCCCTACATCATTTCATCTTGCCTCAATCCTAATCCGAAGCAACCCATGCTACTACTTAGAGTAGCCACATAAAATACATGGGTTTGACATGGTTTGTACTGACCATATACCTATGCTTAAATTTTGGCTAAGTCCTAAATACTCCCATCCATGCCACTCCTTGTCTTGACCCAAAGCATGCATTCCCTCGACCCGAATCTAGTTCTCTTTAACTATAAGCACCTCTATTACTCACTATATTTCATGAGCCACCAAAATTCTTCTAAGTCCCAAAAACTACACCAGTCACCAAAATTCTTCTAAGGACCTTCACGACTTGAAGTTACCCAAATGCCGACCATATTTCCCTACCACTGACCACTTTTTGACTACCATAATTTGAAAAATCAAATCAACTCCAAACCACTTGCAACTTGTTTTAAGTTCTCTTAGCACTTCAAGTAACATCATACTCCAACCACATGTCGTTTCAAAGCTTTGTTTTGCCACTTTGAATAAAATGATAACCATATTCCTAACTATGCAAAACAACTAGAAAACACATTAAAACAATCCATACAACAATCATACAACGTCACACAACAATCAAGTAACACATACGATTAATCCAAACATGATTTAAAAGCATATATCTCCCTAGATCCGATTTTATATAAAATGAAAATATGGTTGGTAACTGATGTAAAATGAGTTATATATATATATATACACACCAATTTAAACATGATTTTAAGGAGTCATCAATGTTAGATCTAAGTTTTAAAACATTTAAATTTGGAAAATCAATTCAAAAACTACAATTTTGACCATGTCAATAAGTATAAAATGGTGCTGCAGCAGTATCACTCACCTAATACCAAATTACCAGAATATCAAGGCAAATTAGATGATGAATAGCAGATGCACAAATTCTAAGTTGGTTTAAATAGTAATCCCTTGATTCCCCTACCAATCACCCCTTAATGACCAGTTAAAACTATTTAAGGTAAGAAAAAGTGAAGTTTTTTTGTTAAATTCAGATTAATGGATGTTAGGTCAGTTTGCGGAAGTGCGAAAGTGATTAGAAAATGTCGACTCATCCCTAATTAGGCACAATTTCCGAACTGGGTTAGTAGGTTTAATTTAATCCTAACTAATTAGCCACTAATCCGGTCAGAAATTTCTAAAACTCAAATGACCATATCTTCTAAATAGTAAGTCCGAGAAGCTATTGTGACCACTCCACAGAAAGAGAAACCTTCTTATCTTTTCAGTGGAAATGGTTTCATACCCTAATTCAAACCTTATCAAATGAGATGGGACTTTCAATATTTTCTGGATTGAAATATCTGATAAAAATTCTAATGATAACAAATATCACTAGTTGACATTTAACAAAGTTATAGAGTCAACGACCTTATATGATTTTATAAATAATATTTTAATGTACTTTGATACATAAAATATGAGTCATTACAAATGATGTCTGGTTACGTATTCATATTAAATGGTGTAGTAGTCAATTGGAAAAGCTCCAAGCAAGGGACAGTAACTGATTTAACAATGAGGGCCAAATAGATTGTCAAGAATGTAGAAGCAAAAGAAACCATTTGGATTGGCAAGTTTACAGCCGAGTTAGGACTATTTCTAAACGTTGAGAAACCCATAACATTGTTATGTGATAATAACGTCGTGATGCATATTGAAAAGAACCAAGAGATCATAAGAAGTTAAGACATATTCTTTGAAAGTTCCATCCTATAATAGAGTTTGTCGGTAATAAAGAATTTGTGATTGAAAAAGTAGACACCTCAATTCATGAAGGGACTAGGTCGATTAGGTCTGAACAAACTAAATAATGTGATGAGATTAAGATTCCACAATTTGCTTCAATGAAAATGGGAGATCGATAGAGTTAGGAGTACGCCATATGAGAAATTCTGTAATCTATTATAATTATTAACTTTGTAGTAGAATCTCGTTTGAAATAAAAGATGTTTTTTTTTCTATGTATACTTGTTATATTATGATATATTAATTTAAGTAAATTTAAGAGAAAATCTGTAAATGGTATGTTATGTGGTAATAATTATAAAGGGTTGTAACTATGAGAAAATCACAATATTAAGTAACATGTTATCTTAAATATTATTGGTCGAGATGTATTAAGAATAAATATTGACACATCCATTGAGACCAAAGTATGTAACGCTCTCTAAATGTTGGGTAGTGTATTACTCATGGCAAATTAGGACGAAAAGGGGTTATGTACTAATAGTTATTGGATAAATATGGAATGACCCATCAAAGAGTTTAATGTCGGTTAATAATAACTTAGTCAAACAGGAAATCTCAAGTATGATATCACATAGTTCTCTCGACTTAAGAATACTGTTGAATTTCGATGTGGAAGCTTCGCTTTGATTTTAGTTGAATCATGACATAATGACCATCAAGGGACCATAGATGGGTTTGAGTTGAAACATTGGAAATAAAATACTATTCAATAGAGGATTACTCTCCTCGGTGGCATGAGGTTAGTATCAAGGTCAACTATAGTCAACTCAATGTCAAAATCCTTCGCCAGAGGAGTACGATCAATATTATTGTTGAACCAAGGACTTTGTTTATAGACTAACAAAGTTGAATGGGGATGATATTGGAATTTAGACCAAAATCAAATCCCATAAATCCTAAAATAATATAGTTTTGACAAAAATAATTGGTATAAATAATCAATACTGAATGGTACTGTTTAAATTGGTAAAATTGGATTTTTGTCAATCATATCTGTAAGCAATGAAGTAAGTCAAACTATCACACCGCGACCTAAGGTGACGTGTGAACAGTAGTGTTTGAATTGTTCAAATATTAACCACTAGCTAAATTCACACCTATGAGTCGCACAAACGAATCTAGTCAGCTTCCAAAACACTACTTGATTTAATTGATTTATAATATTTATAAATTAATTAAATTAGTTAATAATTGTGAAATATTAATTATTTTTTAATTTTGTATTAAGGTATATTTAGTAAACAGGAAAATAGGCACAAGGACAAACTTAGAAAACAATTTAGGCTGAAGGACAACAAGTTTGTTTTTTAGGTTCAAGGACAATGCTAGTTATAACTAGCATTTTGTATAGTCTAAAACTGAATATAATGCTAGGTATAACTATAATTTTGCTTAGTGTAAAAGTTGAATATAATGCTAATTATAACTAGCATTTGTCCTTCAGTCTAAAAATAAAACTTCATGTGCTTCAATCTAATTTTTTTTCAAAGTTTGTCCTTTTCCCTAATTCCATCTTTAGTAAAATGGAGCGACCTCTAAAATTTGGCCTGGTGTTATTAGTAATTTATTGGGTGCATATATAAAAGTTATATACGTATGTGTCGATATACGACATGGATAAGGATTTAAATTGGATTTAAATTAAATATATGTCCAAGCATTTTTATAGATTTTTTTCCATATTGGACCGAGTCTTTGGCGGGTATAAGATGGGAGAAAGAGGGAGTCATGGTGCTTGAATTTATAAGAGAGAAACATGTGGATATTTCCCTCTAACTAACACTATGAATTCAAGCCCTAACCATTACTTTGTGCTTTACTTTTTTGACTCTTTTCTTCTGATACGTAGCCGCACATACCCTTCTCCATATCTTCTAACTCTATTACATCCAATCAACTAAAATAAAACTCAATCCAGTAATGCTTACTAGCAAAAGTGGTGTTGATTGAAAACCTAAGAGACCAATTGATCAAGGTGTAGTTCTAAGGCAATATCTTGTAAGGTAGTTGTCTATTTTACACATTTATATGTTACTAATTCCATTATAACAATTTTATATGTATTCCCATAAATATTAATGCACTTAACAATTTCAAACAACTAATATACATGAAACCATTGTTTTAAAAATCAAAATATTAAAATAAGATATATGTAAACTAATTTTTGGCTATACATCCTTTTATACATGCATATAATATTTTTCTAAATGTTATAAATATTTTTATTAATTTATAAATAAATATTTACTATTTTTAAAATCCATGAATACTTTAATTCAATTTGAATATATATATATATTAAATAGTTAAATGCTTTAACAATAAATAAAATTAATTTTTCTGGTTAAAGATAATTTGGATATATTTTATATATTTATTAATAATTATTATAAATAATGTTTACTTTTAACATTATTATAAAATATACATACCTACATATATATATATACACATATATTAATTAAATTTAAACTACATCCAAGTGATTAATAAAATTTATTTTCTAGCTATAACATATTTATTTATAAATTAAATGTATTTATATATTTATATTAATTTATAGTGTAAAAATTATTATTATTATTATATGTATACATGTATAACCAATTAATAATTTAGTTTTGGATTAATTTTTTTGGCTGAATAATATTTACATATATTTTATAACTTTTATAATTTATTCTATGATATATATGTGTATGTATGTGAACTTCTTTTAGATGTTCAATTGTTATATATATATATATTAGAAAAATTATTTTCGGCATCAACTTTATTTTATAATATTGATATATGGTCAAATTTAATAAATATATTTCAATTAATAATCTTATGATCCAAATTTGAATTTAAAATATTTTACCATGCCTTACAAGATATTTTAATTATGAATTATGAATTTAAGATTTATTAACTTAGTCAAAATTAGATTGGATATTTTATATTTGCTCTTTTATGAATAATTTTGAATTTTAATTAAACATATTTATTTTATAAATTTATTAAACATTGTTTTGAGACAGTCATCACATATATGTATATGTTATAGATGCAAATCCCAATACACACACTAGACATTTTCCAATTGCACAATATTATGTTACATTCACATATTATATACATAAGAGTATATAATGATATACCCAATAGTTATATTAATTATTAATTTATTAAAATTCCTTAGTCAAATTAATTAAAAACTAAATAAAATATGATTTTATTTAAATAAATTAGATTGGATATATTATAACTCTTTAGACTTCGTAGGCCCAATATAATCCAAAATAGGATTTTTTTTTTATAGAAATCTACCTATTTCACCCATTGTAGATCGACTTGGTTTGATCATGTACTGGCTTCAGTATTTAAAGTGTTTAAATATTGAAAGCGGATTGAGTTCATACCAGAGAGTCAACAAACGCATTGTTGGTTAATGTCAAAGTTCGATCGATGTAAAATTAATTTATAAATATTATAAATTAACAAAAAATCAGTACAAATATTGTGTTAATTTTTTTGGCATTTTTATTTATTTATTTATTTAAAGCCGGAATATCAACTGAAATGATGTATAAAATTGTATGTTGATTAAATTTAGGAATGAGCTTAAACAAATTAACTAAATAATTAATTTAATGATTAAACCAATTTGGCCTAAAGTTTTGAAGTCCAAACATAAGGGATGGGGTAGCCACAGGAAAGGCAGAGACTTTGTCTCTAGATTTAGACATAAATCAGCTAGATATTTTTGATCTAGTTAGGTATAAATAACCGCCTTATTTACTCTCAATATATATAGCAAGAAACCCTTACCCCAACATCCATTATTGATATTGGTGATGCCATGTAGATGAAGTTGGATCCCATGGTCAAGGAGAAAGAAACAAGGTGTTCAGAGAAAGATCGGACTAGCAACCAAGATGTTTGGCAATCAGCGGGATTAGAAAAAGGCAACGTTCCTTTTTTTAATCGTTTCACAATTATATATATTTTGATTATATGCTTGCTTTCCCAAACATTTGCCCAATTTTTTAAAACTCTCTCTTTATATATATATATATATATATATATTAATACTTAAATTATGCTATAAATATGTCATTATTTGTTCAAATTTAATTATTGATTTTTTATGTACTATTCATGATTCAAATTTTTTTATGTATACATACATGCTTGTATTTATAATACACACACACGACTGACATACCTATAATATAAAAACAATTTGGATTAAACTATTTAAAAAATTCTTTTGGATTTCTTGGTTTCAGGAAAATAATAACTCTTTTACTTATTATATATAAGTGTATATTTCAAATTATTATATTCAAACATTAAACATTTAAATTCATATAGTTTCTACTTTAATGTGTGTGTATATATATATGTATATTTAGTTCAATTATGTTTTTTAAATATTCTGAATAAGTCAAATCAAACTAATATCTAATTATTCAAACCTATTTAAAAATTTAAAGTTAAATAAAAATAATTAATATATAATAATTGTTTTGAAAAAATAAAATAAAAATATGTTTTAAAATCCAAACATAAAATTTAGCATAGATATAAAATTATTAATAAACAAAATTATAAAATCATTTATAATAAATAAGTAAACACATGGTCGAAAACTAAATAAATAAAATAAATTATATATTGTTTTCACATGAATAATTAACCAACACGTGGGTAGTCACTTGGGAAAACCAATTAGATAGGCGTCAAAGAAAAGAGTACTTAACTAAGGAGAAGATTACTTTAGTTAAGGAAAGTTCTTATGAACGGAAAATTCTTGATATCCTGGCCCTCACCTAGCTCATCGATGTGGTCCGATCTAAAGGTATGCCTAAAGGGGTTTCAAATAATTATATTTGAATACAATAATTTTTTATAAAATATGCATTTAAAATTTTGTTTTATATTCAAATTTAAATTTATACAAGTTATAGATAAGCTAATTTAAAACCATTTTAATTTGAAATTAAAATTTATAGAGGTTGTGAATATAATTTTAAACATGTATTCATAAAGGTTATAAATAAGTAAATTTAAAATTATTTTAAATTAATATAAATATTACATTTATAATTAGTTAAATGTTCAATTAATGAAAGGATACTTATGAATATATATCGCTTAATTATAAATGATTTAATAAATTAATACACACATAAATACATAAATAGATAAATACATACATATATATATATATATATATATGTATGTATATGTATATATGTATATATGTATGTGTGTATGTGTGTGGTGTGCATGCATGTGCGTTGGTGCGTGTGCGTGTGCACTATGTGTATACAGAAAACATGAGGTTTATATAAATTAAAACTCATAAAGACTTAAGGGAGTATGCATTGAATGTGCATAGACATATGATGTCATGCATCATACTCATCTCTCTTATATAGTTGATAACATGCTATAAAATTATTTGGAATTATGAATCTAAGATAAAATTGCTCTCCATGATATAGACATAGTACTTTACATAGATATGGTTGGTGTGCACCCTCAAGCCATAAAATATCTAAAGTGAATTTTATATTATCTTAGATTGGTATGAACGTTTTATAACTTTGTTGAGCACCCTCAAGGATTACATAATTAACCTTAGGCAAGAGTAAAATATTAGGTCTAGAGCATCTAACATACTATATGACTTGTTGAGCACCCTAATGATCATAAAGAGATTAGAAGTAAGTAAAAGTATGGTTAGGAGTTATATACAAAATATAATAAGTAAAAAATTACTTACCATTTATGGGACTACAGTTTATTGAGCACCCTCAAGGTTGTAGTTAGAAGATAAATGGTTCCTTAACACCCAATAAAGGAATTTGTGAAATTCCTGCATCTCTTTTTATGGTTTTTGAGAAACGTAGATTTCAGTAGGATCCTTTTTAGCTGACTAAAATAAACCAATTCAATAAGTATAAGGACATATATGTTATTATAATGATATACTAAAATACATTTGCATAGTTAATATAATTGATAAAATTGTTTATCGATTAAAATAAAATAAATAGATAGAATTAAAAATTGATGAAAAATGTAAAATATATTTACCAATAAATCTTTTGACAATGTTGTCGCTTCCAGACCAATGCAAGAGCCAAATTATACAACCATTAAAAGCATTCATGCTTTAGTCGCCTAAGTGTTAGTTTGCCCAAGACCGTGTATTGTCTTCTATGAGTTTTAGACTCAAAAGAAATATAGAAGTATGCAATTTGATCCATATTCAATGATATACAAAAATTGTATAGTGAATAGTTGTAGCGACCCGCAATTTCGAACACTTCTTTTTTGTATATCGTAACATTTTGACAATATAGTATGGTGTTAAAAATGTGATTTTATAACCTTGCTAAAAATATTTTAATTAATAAATAACGATAAGAAACTTATTTTTTAAAATTGTTTGCAAAAATAATTTTTTTCAAAAAAATATCGATAACGTGACCAAAAATCGGTTTACCGATAAACAACTTTTTATTCATAAAAGTCATTCGAACTCTTTTGTACTTATCTATTGAACATATAAAGACATTAGCAACTAATCAACACAGTTTGCTTCATAAAGTAATTGGAATTTTCTAAAAGCATGTAGAAGATAAATAGATATTTGTGCATAAGGGTAGTTTGGTCATTTACTTAGGAAATGAGGTGGAAAGGAGAAGTGATAGAGCATGTGGATGGGTGAGCCTTTCATGACAAGCCAAGGGGGATGAAAGCCAGGGTAGAGAGCACCATTCCATGCCCATATAAGTGTGGCCATGCCTCTTGAATTCCTTTTTTACTAATTTACAAAATAAAATCAACTCTCTTTATATCTTTCTCTACACAAATTTCATAAAGAAAATAATTTTAAAAAGCCTCCAAATCAACTCAAACTTTGCCATAAGCTTTAAGATAAAATCACAACACCATCTAGAAAATTTGATCTTTAAGGATCAAGGCACAACTCACCCTAATTGAATAGGCCATGAGCATTGTTTGGGCTTTTAAGCCAAGGCAAGTGGCAAACAAGGTTGAAGGCAGGAAGTTAGGTGTTTGTAAGGTTGAGGTAGGAAGTGTGGACTTAGATTTTCTTGTTTACTTGGTTAAAGGTGAGCTAACTCACCACCGTGAATGAAAATATTTTGTATATGTGCATGTGATTGATTGTTTCTTTGTGATTGAATGGATACTGGTATATGTTGCAATATTGATTTGGTTCTTACTTTGAAAGAAAATGACATATGTAATCCATATGTATGGACTTGAATTGAATTGTAGCATAGCCTTGAAATGAAGCATATAGGTTGTAGTTGAACATAGGTTTGAGTAGGACTTGGATTTGAAAGTGCTCTTATAGCGATAGTTGCTATAGATGCACTTAGAAATTGCCTTATGTTCGGCAGTTTCAAAGGAACTTTGTACATAGATACTTAGTGTTTCTCACCATATTTGTGATGTATATTATGTATGCTTACTACCATAAAACGTTTGTGCTAGGAACTGAAGATAATGGTTTTGATGACAATAACCTTTTTAACTTATTTTATTATAACTTATATACTAACATTATTGTCTAGATATATAAGAATGTTATTATGCAGGATATATATAAGGCAGGTAGCGATTATTGAAGACTGTACAATATAAAGATCAAAAATGAAGAAATCAAGTTTTGAAGATTCATGAGTATCAAGATCAATATTTCAAGATAAGTGTCTAGTTTTGTTAAAAATTCAAAATAGCATGGAAATCTTCATTCCAAATTTCATTTGGGATGGAACCCATTTCTACCTTCTTAGTGGCTTACAAACCCATGACAAGTAGCTTACAAACCTACGACAAGCGGCTTACAAACCCACGAACATCCTTATTTTGTACAAGTTCTCGAGTCCCGACGTGACGAAATATTCTATAGGAAGAAGCTTACAAAACTACTTCAAAATGATTTTCAGAACTGCTTTTTAAAATATTTTAGCCTTAAAAATTATCTTTTCAAAAAGATGTTTTAGTTTAAATAAACTCTTGTTTTAAACTTCGTTTGTTATTTAAAACTATCTTTTGATTTTTAAATATTCTTGATAATACACACACACACAATTGAGATTTAAAATCAAATTTATATATACATTCTAGAAATATATTTTTCTACTCTTCTTTATTTTAAAACATAGGAAAATTAGTTTATTTTACTCCAGAATCATTTTTCTTGTTTTCCTTTCAATACCATTTTCAAAACAAATTTTACATTGTTTTTAACTGAGGGATGTCGACATCATGGGATACTCCATGTCGATGTGGTGGTCGTTGAATTCAAAAGTTTTAATTTTCAAAAGAAGTGTCTATTCGTTTAAATCTCTTCACGAATGGTTATAACCATTGGTGTTCTATAAATAGCCGTCACAAAAGAATTTTTTAATTAACTATTTTCTTCACTCCTTCTTCTCCACAAATCCATATTCTAAAAAGTTTCATATTTTTAAGATCGTGCCGAAATTCTGCTGAATTCTCAAGTGAATTGAATTACAATCTCATTCTTGTTTGATTCTCTGTCCTCTCTCGATGATCAAAGTGCTATTCAGAGTTATAGGATAATTTGTAATCAAAAGTTTGTTGAGTCTCTCTATAAGGTGTGGTTGTGCCTGGAAATCAATTGGGTGATCTTGTGTCCCTTAAATCAAGAGAGTTTGCCCCGGACTTGAGAGACAGGAGGGTACCTCAAGGCCTTTAGAAATTGAGGATTGTAATCTTGGCATTGGTATTATAAAAATCTGTATGAGGTGTTTGCCTTGGTATAGGACTGGATGTAGGGTAACTCCGAACCAGTATAAAATCCGGTGTGTTCTTTCCTTTACTGTTTTTATTTACTTTCTGCATCTATGTTTGATTCTGTAATTATTTTGTGATTAAGTTCTGCATTTGCTTATATCATAATTTTTAAATTAGTTCATATAAGTCTTAGAATCCATTAAACACTATTCATCCCCCTCTAGCATTAAAATTAGCCTTAAGATCCTTAATCCGCACTCCCTTTCAGTTGGTATCAAAGCATAGGTTTTCATAGTTTTCATAATCTAAAACTTGAAAAGTTAAAATGGCATTTTAGGAAATTTTGTTAATACTAGTTTGAATTTATGCACTTCACCAAAGTAACATAAGTCTGCATATAGTTTTTATGAAAAATCAAGTTATCTACTGAATTGGTTTGTTATGCAGGAACATACATGTTACATGGCTTTTGAAGAATCAACAACCAATGGACAAACTGTGCAAATTGAAAAAGATAAGTAGATACTTGATAGTAGCTGTTCAAGGCATATGACTTGAAATCCCAACATGCTCAATGACATTATATATCAAGATGGTGGATTGGTCAACTTTGGAGATAATTCAAAAGGATATGTGATTGGCATCGGCAATGTCAGTAATTTTAAAACTCCTCTTATTTCTGATATTTTGCTAGTTAGGAATTTAAAACATAATTTTCTTAGTGTAAGTCAACTATATGATAAAGGATTTAAAATTAAATTTGGAAAAGATAAGTGTCACATCGAAGATAATAAGTCAAATATTATCTTTGAAGGAATTAGGAAGAAAAATATTTACATCCTTAGTTTGAAAGTTTCAAATGATAACTTATGTCTTTTGGCTAATACAAGTGACTCTTAGATTTGACATAAAAGATTTGGTCATTTGAATTTCAAACTGTTATCTAGGTTATCAAAACTTGACTTAGTTAGAGGTCTTTCCAAGTTAAACTTTATAGTAGATAGTATATGTGATACTTGCCAATTAAGAAAATTTAAGAAAAGTTCATTTAAATTAAAAGATATGATTTCTACTTCTAAACCTCTAGAATTACTTCATTTAGATTTATTTGTTCCATCTCAAGTTCAATCAATTAATCACAATAAATATGTTTTTGTAATTGTAGATGATTATTCTAGATATATTTGGACAATTTTTCTTAAACTTAAAAGCGATGCTTTTAAATTATTTAAAAATTTTGCTGGAAGAATTCAAAATCAACTTTCTTTAAAAATAAAAACTATTCGTAGCGATCACGGTGGAGAATTTGAAAATGAAAATTTTGAGAATTTATGTAATCATAAAATAATTACTCATAATTTCTCTTTTTTAAAAACTCCACAACACAACGGAGTAGTAGAACGTAAGAATAGAACGATTCAAGAGAGTGCTAGAACAATGCTTTCTGATAGCAACTTACCTAAAACCTTTTGGGCTGAAGCAGTCGCTACAGCTTGTTATATATTAAATAGGATTTTAATTAGACCATTAACTAATAAAACACCATATGAATTACTTTACAATAAGAAACCCATAGTAGCTTATTTTAAAGTTTTTGGTAGTAAGTGTTTTATTCTTAATACAAAAGATAATTTAGATAAATTTGAATCTAAATCCGACAAAGGTATCTTTATCGGGTATTCTAATAGGAGTAAAGCATTTAGAGTTTATAATTTAAGAACCAATACTATTGAAGAAACAATGCATTTAGCTTTTGATGAAAATTTTAAAGATACTGTACAAATAGAAGATGAAGAAGATTTTGTAACTTTAAATAATGAACCAAATGAAACTAATTGTGAAATCATTCAATCTAATAAAAGAATTAGGCTATTAAAAGATCATCCTGTATAAAATATACTAGGAAATATTGAATCTATAGTTAAAACAAGAAATCAATTAAATAATATGAGTAATGTAGCTTTTTTATCAACTATTGAACCTAAAAACCCAAAGGAAGCATCATCTGATGATTCACGGATTCTTGCTATGCAAGAAGAATTGAATCAGTTCACCAGAAATGATGTTTGGAAACTTGTTCCTAGACCTGAGGATAAAAGTATAATTGGAACAAAATGGGTTTATAAAAATAAAATGAATGAACTTGGTGAGGTCATGAGAAATAAAGCTCGTTTAGTCGCGCAAGGTTATTGTCGAGAAGAAGGAATGGATTATGACGAAACCTTTGCACCCGTAGCAAGACTAGAAACTATCAGGATTCTACTTGCTTTCGCAAACTACAATGATGTCAAGTTATATCAAATGGATGTCAAAGTACTTTTCTAAATTGTTTTGTAAAAGAAGATGTTTATGTTGAACAACCTCCATAATTTGAAGATAATAAATTTTCAAATCATGTATATAAATTAAAGAAAGATTTATATGATCTGAAGCAAGGTCCTAGAGCCTGGTATGAAAGACTAAGATCTTATTTACTACAATCTGGTTTTGAAATTGGTAAAATAGATACAACTCTTTTTATTAAAAGAAACAAAAATGATATTCAATTAGTATAAATATATGTAGATGATATTATATTTGGATCAACTAATAACATAATGAATAAAGAATTTCCAGATATAATGACTAAAGAACTTGAAATGAGTCATATGGGTGAACTAAGTTTCTTCTTAGGACTTCAAATCAAATAATTAGATAAAGGAATTTTCATTAGTCAAGAAAAATATGCTAAGGATTTAATTAATAAATTTGGATTGACCACTTCTGATGGGAAACCAACTCCAATGACAACTAATGTAGCTTTAAGTAAAGAAGATAAATCAAAAGATGTCGATCAAAAATTATATAAGGGAATCATTGGTTCGCTGCTTTATATAACAGCAAGTCGTCCTGACATCATGCATAGTGTTGTCTCTGTGCAATATACCAATCTCAACCTAAAGAAACTCACTTAAAAGCTGTTAAAAGAATTTTAATATATGTAAAACATACTTTAGATTATGGTTTGTTTTACGCTAAAAATGATGTATTTGATTTAGTTTCATATTATGATGTTGATTACGCTGATTGTAAATCAGTCCGAAAAAGTACAAGTGAAACTTGTCACTTTCTAGGACATTCTCTGGTTTCCTAATTTGGTAAGAAGAAAAACACTGTATCCTTGTCAACAACTGAAGCATAATATATATCTGCTGCTTTGGCTTGTTCTCAAGTTATATAGATGCAACAAACTTTAAAAGATTTTAGATTAACTATAACTAAATTAGAAATTAATTGTGATAATACTAGTGCAATAACCTATCTAAAAATCCAACTCGTCATGCTAGAACAAAACATATTGATATTAGACATCATTTTCTTAGAGATAATATAAGTAAAGAAGTTATTACTCTTGAATATATTAATATTGAAAAACAAATTGCTGATATATTAACCAAACCATTAAATGAACAAAACTTTGTTAAATTTATAAGAGAATTAGGTATATGTTCATTAACTGAAATATAAATTATAAATAATACAAGTATAGTTAATAATTATTATGAATAAAAATTTCTTAAAAGTTGAACTGGGCATGTCGACATGACCCATCCTCCTATGACGATATATAGGCCGAGATTTTCAAATTTAAATTTCCCTCTAAAAGAAGTTATTTGGTTATATATTTATATATTTCAACTTTTACTCCTTTTCTCCGTTCTTTTCTCTGTAATAAACTTGTAAAACAGTAAATTAATGGCTTCCTCTTCTAATAATGAACCTTCTTCACCCACTTCTCCTCATTTTGGTCCTTTTCAACGTTCCACACAAATACGAGTCATCGAATTACAAGAGAAGATGATAGATTTGCTTCGAATGATGACAGAAATTCAAGTGAGTCAACTGCGAATGGCTAGAGAACAAGATAGGCAAGGCATAATCCTTGAGAATTTACAAAACTTCCTTATGGATAACCATGCCAATCCCATTAACATTGAAGAATCATCACAAGCCATGGATTCTAAAGAAGAAGAGCCTCTAGAATAACCACAAGAGAATCAAGAAGAAGAACATCCTCTGTCGAATTCAGATGTTCATATGGACGAAGACGATGGTGTGATTTGCGTTGGAGAGGTCCTTTTTGATGCTAATGGGAACTTGGTCGAACAACATGGAAACTTTTGTCTCCACCATCCTAATGGTTCCGTCCATAAATCACCAATAGTTAAAGGTCCTCGTAAGCCTTTTTTCGGTTTTGTTTTTCTTGATTGTATATTAGTTTGTTAATTTGTATATAAGTGTTATCCCAATTAATGTTCTTCTAAAACCAATCTTTGCTGTATAAAATCTTGAATTCCATTTAACTTAGGATGCTATATTACACTCATACATAGTTTTATTCTTATGTCATATGTTGGTTTATCTCATTTTCTATTAAGTTCAAGGTTTACAGGTTATTTTATTTGTTAATGACAAAGGGAGAGAAGTTATATAAAATACTAGGCTTGGAGTAAGGGGGAGTTGCTAGTGTAAGGGAGAGTTATGGTATGATCGAAGTGGTAGGTATATTTTATAAGGTTGTCATCATCAAAAAGAGGATATTGTTAGGAACTGGAGATAGTGGTTTTGATGACAACAATTTTTATAACTTGTTTTATTATAACTTATATACTAACACTATTGTCTAGATATATATGAATGTTATTATGCAGGATATATAAGGAAGGTACTGATTATTGAAGACTGTACAGTATAAATATCAAGAATGAAGAAATCAAGTTTGAAGACTCATGAGTATCAAGGTCAAGATTTCAAGCTAAGTGTCTAATTTTGTTAAAATTTCATAATAGCATGGAAATCTTCATTCCAAACTTCATTCGGGATGGAACCCATTTCTACCTTCTTAGCGGCTTACAAACCCACGACAAGTAGCTTACAAACCTACGACAAGTGGCTTACAAGCCCACGAACATCCTTGTTTTGTACAAGTTCTCGAGTCCTGATGTGATAAAATACTCTACAGGAAGAAGCTTGCAAAACTATTTCAAAATGGTTTTTCAAAATGATTTTCAAAACTGCTTTTCAAAATATTTTAGCCTTAAAAATTATCTTTTCAAATGATTTTCAAAAAGATGTTTTAACCTTAAAATATTCTTTGTTTTTTTTAAATAAACTCTTGTTTTAAACTTCGTTTGTTTTTTAAAAATATCTTCTGATTTTTAAATATTCTTTACAGTATATATATTTATGTATGTATGTATGTATGTATGTATGTATGTATATGCTTGAGATTTAAAATCAAATTTATATATACATTCTTAAAATATATTTTTCTACTCTTTTTTATTTTAAAACATAGGAAAATTAGTTTATTTTACTCCAGAATCATTTTGTCTTGTTTTCCTTTCAATACCATTTTAAAAACAAATTTTACATTGTTTTTAGCTAAGGGATGTCAACATCATGGGATACCCCATGTCGACATGGTGGCCTTTGAATTCAAAAGTTTCAATTTTCAAAAGAAGTGTCTATTCGTTTAAATCTCTTCACGAACGATTATGACCGTTGGTGTTCTATAAATATCCTTCACAACGAATTTTTTAACTTACTATTTTCTTATTTTCTTCACTCCTCCACAAATCCATATTCTAAAAAAATTCATATTTTTAAGATCGTGTCGAAATTCTACCGAATTCTCAAGTGAATCAAATTAGAATCTCATTCTTGTTTGATTCTCTGTCCTCTCTCGAAGATCAAATTTATATTTAGAGTTATGGGATCACTTTGTAATCAAAAGTTTATCAAGTCTCTCAATAAGGTATGGTTGTGCCTGGAAATCAATTGAGTGATCTTGTGTCCCGTAAATCAAAGAGTTTGCCCCGGACTCGATAGATGGGAGGGTTCCTCAAGGCCTTTTGAAATTGAGGATTGTAATCTCGACATTGGTATAATAAAAATCTGTATAAGGTGTTTGCCTTGGTACAAGACTGGATGTAGGATAACTCCGAACCAGTATAAAATCCGGTGTGTTATTTATTTTACTGTTTTTATTTACTTTCTGCATCTATGTTTGATTCTGTGATTGTTCTGTGATTAAGTTCTACATTTGTTTATATCATAATTTTTAAATTAGTCCATATAAGTCTTAGAATCCATTAAACACTATTCACCCCCATCTAGTGTTAAAATTAGCCTTAAGATCCTTAATCCGCACTCCCTTTCAGTTTGGATGTTGAAAAGTTAAGTAACATATTGAAAAGCGACCATACTTCCACCTGTGCAAAACTGCCATGTTTAGCCTTTGTTTTTGAACTTCAAATGTTTGACAAGGACTTTAAATTTAAATATTTTGTTTTATTCCATTTATAAGTGTTTACTAACTCATATTAGAGTATTTTAAAAGATGTTTGTGATTTTTATTGATTTTTAAGAATTATTTTATGAATTTTAAAGTAGAAGGTATATTTTTAAATACAAGAAAAACATGGTTTTTCCAAGTTTTAAATATTTTATAAACTTGTTATTTTTAAGTAATATTTTGAATAAATGTTTTAAAACCTATTATAAGTATTGAAAGCATTTTAAAAGTATTATTTAAGTATGTATAGTTTTTATAAAATGTATTAGCTATTTTATTAAAGAATAAATATCTTATGTAATATACTATCTTTTAAGTTGTTTTATTAAATGTCTAGTTTACAAATAAATTACCACACACACACACACATATATCATCCTTAAAAGGGTTTTTGAATTATAAACCAAAAGTTAGGAATGGGTTAGGAATTGCTTAGTGGCTAACTCATGTTTTGTTTACTTATTGTTTGAAATTAATTAACTATTCTTAACACTAAAAGTCGATGAAGTGGGCTTATCTATTTATGAGAGTTAAGATTGATGTTCGAGTAGCGATAAAAGCGATAGTGCTCTAACCTATCGGCTTCACTCTTGACCGAGGAATAGTTAAGTTGGGATGTCGAAATTGTTAATCATGTTACTTGTTTATGGAAAGTCATTAATACCGTACTTAACACTAAAAATCAACGAGATAGACTTGTCTATCTGTGAGAGTTAAGAATGAACTGTCTAGGCAAGGTTTTGATATGCAACCAGTGCTCTAACTTACTTAGCTTTGCTTTTGACCAAAGGATAGTACAAGCTGGAATGTCGGAAATGTGGTAAATATAGGAACGTTGATTTCTATAAACGTTCATTTTAACTAAACAGTCAATTAGTCGACTATCGAACTTAACGAAATATAACTTAAAAAGTATCTAAAAGCTTTATAGCTTCGTACAATTTGAGATCTACTAGAGAGGAGTATTAATATGAAAAATCTTTAGCTTTAATAACTTATATATACAAGATTCTCTGAGAGGACTCCTCTCTTTATAGTGTGCTTACTTCTAAAGGAACCTATTCAAAACTAGTATATGAATTTATGTTTTGGAAGCGGTTGTGAAGTGTAATGTTATACAGGTGACTATCTATCCTTAGGTTAAGTCCAATGAGGTCAGTGTTAGCATTTATCAAACAGGCTTACGCAGAAATTTATGAGTGGTGTGGATTTGGTTCGAGTAATGAAGACTCTTGTGAAAAATGTCGAATGTAACCTCGACATCAAAAAATGACTAAAGACAAATTAAGATGCACAACCCTGGGTTTAGAAAACCCATGAGGGTATATCAACTTCAATTATCTAGAGTATGCTTATAGATGTTGCTAGTAGGAGTTGCTGATACTTAGTTCCACATGGGGCATGAAAGTGTTCGTGCGGTGGGCATGTTGTGTTTAGCTCATGGTATATTTTGTCTAGGTATATACGATACTCGAAAGGTATTTTCTTATCCTTGTCTTGAAGTTCCGCTTTAGTTTCGTAGTTGGAGGCATCTCCGCAGAGAATCCATGTATGAACGTACCTTAGTGGTCTTAAATGTACTGTAATATTATTGTGGTGTGATTAAAGTAAGCATCACAACTGTTTGATCTGATTTATATTCTACACCCTAGACATTATATATTTTATCACTATATTAACTTAATGAATGGTTGGTTTCTTTGAGGGGAAAACTATTGTGGTAATCTGTACAGTCTTAATATTTACCATTATGCGTTACTTGTATCTTGGATTCTCTCATACCAGACTTATGCCTGACACGTGGTTTTTGTTCTCCTTAAATTCCTCATGTGCTTTTTCGAGTAGGCTGAGTAAAGAAGGTTTACTTTGGACACTTTAGAGTTCATAAGAAGAGCTAGAGGCTTCCATTATCTATATATTTCTATTTTTGTTGCACTGCATTATGTATGTATGTATGTATCAGCATTGTGAGGACAGACAGTTATTATTGTCCAAGCTGATGATAGTACATAGGTTTTTGTAACTTTGAAATTTCAATATTCAAAGATACCCTTTGTACCGTCCTTTTGATGTTATATATTATCGTTCCGCTATGAAATTCTAAAGTTGTGTTCTTTTTTTTTCTATTTCTTTTTTCTTTTTATTTTATCCTAACAATATGCCTTTCCAACACTTGGACGCTCGACACACGAATACCGTGGATGTATTTAGTGTCAACTTTCAAGGGACGAAAAGGCTGGTCATCACATCATGGTATTAGAGCTCAAGGTTAGAAAATACCTTGGCTTTGCTGGATATGACTAATTAGAGATAGGGTAAGTGATGCTCTAGAATAAGTCGAGTGTATTATATATGAGAGTGTATTTATATTTTGAAAACTACACTTTTAAAAATGTTCCTTAGGAATATCTCTTTCTTAGTAATCTTTTCTTTGAAATAAATCTTTCTTTAAAGTTATCCTTTCTTTGAAGTAACTCTATCTTGAAGTATTATAAAGATGTTTTGCTATAGTTTAGGTAGTAATGAGTACTTGTGCTGCCAATGCTAGGGGAGGTAGAGGCGATAGAGGTAGTACTGTCACCAACATCGAGAATCGAGCTTTGAGGAACGCAATTCTTGTCGCTGAAACTTTGGTGAATGTTGTATGGGAACCGGTGCAATTTTAGCCGCCAATTAACTTTGCTTTGCTTTGTCAGCATTACGAGAGGTTAGGCAGTCAGAGGTTCAATGGGACTAAGACGGTTATTGAAGTGTAGAGATGGTTGAGGTTGTGCGAGAGGATCTTTAGGGATTTGGAGTTGTGTGATGCTATGAAGCGTCACTTGGCTCCACGTCATCTCTCTGGTATATCCATGGATTGGTGGGGTTATGTTACATGATGTCTAATGGAACAACCTTTCTTAGGCCTAATCTGAGGAGTAGTTTGGGAGGAAATTTTTATCGAAGGCTGGTGAAACCTTTTTTCTTAGGAGGTCCTTGGAAATAAAGCAAGTCATTATGACAGTTGCGAAGTATGAAAATAAGTTCAACGCATTATCTCGATTTTCCTGATATGATAAACAAGCCGTTGAAAATGAATGAGATGTTTGTGGAAGGTATGCATCTTGAGTCTTAGCGGGACATAACTATCATCTTATAGGGTCATTTGTGAGTTTGATGAACATGGCATTGAGGTTTGAGAGTTTGATTATGGTTCTTCTCATAGGTTTATCTCTCATAGCCTTGTTGATAGAACTAGTCTAAAATCAGCTATGGTTTATGATTCTATTTGTCTGTCAAACTCAGTAGGGGCTCGACAATTCTTAGTATGGTATGTGAAGGAGTTCTGATTTTTTGTTTTGATCGACTCCTTCCATGCAATATGTTCATTCTTAGTTTTTTGGTTTTTTATGTTCTATTAGGGATGGATTGGTAGTCTCATAATCATGCCATCTTAGATCGCGATGAATGAACTATGGTACCGAAAGAGGGCATAAAGGTTAATGCATTATCTTGTGAAGAGCCTAATTCTTTTATGAGTAGTTTGCATTATTCTCTCGTTATGGATGAAAGAGACTTGGAGTTGATTTCTATCGTTCGGTAATTTTTTGATATATTCAAGGAGATTTCTGGTTTACCTCCTCATCATAAAATCAAGTTTCATTTTGATTTGGTCCTTGATGTTAAACTATTGTATTGCCTGCATATAGATTGTTCCCCAAAGAGAAGTTTGAACTAGCTGACCAAATTAGCGAATTGTTATTGAAGGGTTTGATCTGACCTAGCCGTTCGAGTTAGGGAGCGCCGATTGTATTTGCTACTAAGGCAGACAATTCCTTAAAATTTTGTGTAGATCATCGTGAACTCAACAAGCGAACTATTAGAAACAAATATCCCTTACCTAGAATTGAGGACTTGTTCGATTAGCTACATGGAGCTCGATATTTTCTCAACTTGATCTTGCCACTGGTGTCTATCAGTTAATGGTAGCAGAGGAGAGTATTCCCTTGACAACTTTCTGGACTGACAGGTTTTATGAGTGGTTGATTATGTTGTTCGGCCTAACCAATGTTCCTGCTTATTTCGTATGATGAACTATGTCTTTCAAGATGTGTGAACAAATTCATATCTGTTTTCATTGGTGATATTCTAGTTTACTCCAAGACCAAGAAGGAGCATTCTCTCCATTTGAGAATTGTATTGGAGATGTTAAGAGAACGTGTTCTAAAAGCTAAGTTCTCAAAATGTCATTTCTAATGGTTAGAGGTAAGGTTCTTAGGGCATGTTATTTCTAGAGATGGTATTTTTGTGGATCTAATGAAGGTTGCGGCCGTTTAGGATTGGAAGAGGCTTGAGAACGTAACAAAGATTTAAAGCTTCTTGGGTTTAGTAGGTTATTATAGGAGATTCATCCATGAATTCTCCAAGATTACTTCTGCACTTACGAATTTGACAAAGAAAGGCATCAAATTTGTTTAGAAAGAGAAGTGTGAGCTAGCATTCAGAGAGCTGAAGATGAAATTGGCTGGCATCCCCATTCTGACCATTTTAGACGGAGGTGAGGGTCTTACTGTTTACAATGATATTTGTGGAACAGGGTTAGGTGTTGTGTTGATGTAGCATAGGAAATTTGATGCTTATGCCAGTAGACAACTGAAGCCACATGAGGTAAGATATGCAACGCATGACTTAGAGCTGTTATCAATGGTCTTTGCATTGAAGATGTGGAGGTATCGTTTATTAGGTGAGAAGTTTGAGCTATATTCGGACCATAAATCTTTAAAATATCTTTTCACACAAAAGGAGTTGAACTTGAGGCAGATGTGTTGGCTAGAATTTCCTATGGCATATGATCTTGAGATTTGTATACACCAAGAAAGCTAATATTATAGCAGATGCACTGAGTAGAAGAAATAAAATTATGGCTAATGTGGAGGTTCGTCCGACTCTTATTAGATGTATTGAGAGTAACCAACAGAGGGATGTTCATCTCACTCGGATATATAAAGCCGTTAGCGAGAATGTTGCTCCGGAGAAGTTTCTAGGATTTGAGGTAGACGGCTGTGGCATATTGAAGATGAATGGTAGATTGTGTGTTCTGGATGTTGAAAGTATTGGGCAAGAAGTTCTGAAAGAGAGACATCTTTCTAGATTGTCGATACATCTAAGGTTCACTATGATGTATCGGAATATGAGACGTACTTTTTGGTGGAAAGGAATGAAGAGAGACGTTTTTATATTTGTGAGTAGGTGTGCTAACTACCAGTATGTTAAGGGTGTTCACCAGAAGTTGGTTGGATTGCTTCAGCCAGTTGAGGTTCCAAAGTGGAAATGGCAGTAGATTTCTATGGTTTGTATCAATGGATTACCTATGTCGAGGAGAGGTAACGAAGGTGTGTAGGTAATTGTGGATCAATTGACCAAGAGCACACATTTCTTACCTATGAAGGCAATGGGGACTACTCTTAGTTTGGCTCAGTTATATGTTAGAGAGATAATTAGGCTTCATGGCATTCCATGTGATATCATGAGTGATTTGGATTCGATCTCCGTGAGTCAGCTCTGGAAGGGTTTACATGATGCATTTGGAACAGAGCTAAGTTTGAGTACAGCTTATCACCCTTAAATGGATGGGCAAACTGAGAGAGTGAATCGTGTTTTGGAGGATTTACTTCATGCCTGTATTCTAGACTTTGGAGGTTCGTGGGAGGACCATTTACCTCATTTCGAATTTCTTATAACAACAGTTTTCAAGCGAGTATTAGGATGGCGGTTTTGAGGCATTATATGCAAGGCCTTATAGGTCTTCATCATTTGGGTGGAACCAGGAGATCGCTTAATGCTTGGACCATATATGATTTGTGAGGTCGCAGATAAGGTAAAGAAGATTAGGAGGTATTTAAAGATAGCTCAAAATAGGAAGAAGAGCTATGTGAACGTAAGGCATAGAAATTTGGAGTTCTCTGTTGGGGACTTTATGTTCTTCAAAGTTTCTCCAATGAGAGGTGCAGTTTGGTTTAGGAAGGAAGGGAAGTTGGTTCCTCGTTTAATTAGACCTTTTCCGATCCTCAAGAGGATAGGCACTCTTGCTTATAGAATGGAGTTACCGACTAGATTGTTGGGTGTGCACGATGTTTGTCACGTATCCCATCTATTTAAATATGTACATGATCCTACTTATATTATTGAGCCATCGCATTAGGAGGACTTAGAGGTTAAGCCTGACTTGACCATTGTGGGACGGCTTATTCATATTGTTGACCGTCACACGAAGAGATTGAGGACTAAGGTTGTGGAGTTTGTCAAAGTGCAGTGGAGTGAGGATGTTAGGGATTATACTTGGTCGACAGAGGATAGTATTAGCGAGTCCTATCCCAAGTTATTACTTGGTCGGTTGTTTCGGTTGTATTTTTTGTAATGTACTCACCGCTTGAGGTGGAGTCACTTATTATGCATTCTAGTTTGCAGTTTAGTTTGTATACACTTTCAGTAGTGCTCTATATATGTATCTTATTTCTTCTATCTTCTTTGATTATTTTTCTGGTTTGAATTTCGAGGACGAAATATTCTAACGAGGAGAATGCAACGATCCATAATTTCGAATACTTTGTCTTTAAATATCGTAACATTTTGAAATATAGTTAAGTGTTAAAAATGTGATTTTATAACCTTGTTAAACATTTTTTTAAGTAAATAATGATAAGAAACTCGTTTTTGAAAATTGTTTTCAAAAATAAGTACTTCGAAAAAATATCGATAACGTGACCGAAAATCGATTTATCGATAAATAGCTTTTTGTTTGATAAAAGTTGTTCGAACTCTTTTGTATTTCTCTAATAAACATACGAAGACATTAACTACTAATCAACACACTTTGTTTCATAAAGTTATTGAAATCTTATAGAAGTTTCAAGAAGATAAAGAGATATCGTGTGTCGGGGTAATTTGGTAATTTATATAGAAATGAGGTGGAAATAAGAAGTGATGGAGCATATGGGTGGGTGAGCCTTCCATGAAAAGTCAAGGTGTTAAGAGCAAAGGCAAAGAGCATCGCATCATGCCTATGTAAGAGTGGACATGCCTCTTGAATTCCATTTTACTAATTTACAAAATGAAATCAAATCTCTTTATATCTTTCTTTACACAAATTTCCTAAGAAAAATAATTTCAAAACAAGTCCTCAACTCAATCTTTTCCAAAAGCCTTAGGACAACATCACAACACCATCTAATAACTTGGATCTTGAAGGATCAAGGCACAACTCCCCCACTTGAATAAACCATGTGCATTATTTGGGCTTTTAAGCCAAGGCAAGTGCAAAACAAGGTTGAAGGCGGGAAGTTAGGTGTTTGCAAGGTTGAAGTGCAAACTTGGATCTTTCTTGTTTACTTGGTTAAGAGTGAGCTAACTCACCACCTTGAATGAAAATATTATGTATATATGCTTTGTGATTGATTGTATGACTTGCAGCATAGCCTTGAACAAAGCATATAGGTTGTAGTTGAACATAGGTTTGAGTAAGACTTGGATTTGAAAGTGCTCTTATAGCGATAGTCGCTATAGATGCAACTTAGGAATTGCCTTGTGTTTGGCAAGTTCTAAGGAATTTGTAGAGAGATACTTTGGGTTTCTCACTATGTTTGTGATGTATATTATGTATGTTTGTTTCCATAAAAAGTTTGGATGTTGATAAGTTAAGTAGCGTATTGAAAAGCGGTCATACTTCCACATGTGCAAAACTTCCCCGTATAGCCTTTGTTTTTGAACTTTAAATGTTTGATAAGGACTATAAATTTAAGTATTTTGTTTTATACTTTTTATGAGTTCTTATTAATTCATATTAGAGTATTTTAAAAGTTGTTTGTGATTTTTATTGATTTTTAAGAATTATTTATGAATTTTTAAAGTAGAAGGTATATTTTTAAATACACGAAAAACATCGTTTTTCCAGGGAGAACTTCTTATATAGTTTACTTACTTCTAAAAGAACCGGAATTGAGTTAATGGTAAATTCATTAAATTCATTGAATTGGTTTTGGAGAGTTCGGGATCACTAAGTACTACTTCAAAACTAGTATACGAGTCTATATTTTGGAAGTGGAATGTTATAGAGATGAATTGTCTATCCTAAGGTTAAGTTCGAGGGAGAGGTTAGCGTAAACATTTTAGACTTATTCTATAGGGTTGAACTGTCTATTCTAAAGTTAAGTCGGAGGGAGAGGTAGCATTAGCATTTGTCAAACGGGCTTATGCAAGAATCCATGAGTGGTGTGGATTAGGTTCAAGTAACAAAGTCTCTTGTGAAAAATGCCAAACGTACCCTCGGCATTGAAAAAATGACTTAAGACATAGTAAGATGCTACCCGTGTTTAGCTAACCCATGGGGGTATATCAACTCCAATTATCTAGAGTATGTTTATAGATGTTGCTAGCGGGAGTTGTTGATACTTTGTTCCACGTAGGGGCACGAAAGTGTTTAGGTGGTGGGCATGTTGTGTTTACCTTTCGGTATATTTTATCTATAATATATACGATGCTGGGAAGATATTTTCTGATCCTTTATGGAGATCCACTTTAGTTTTGAGTTGGAGGCATCTCTGTGGAAAATCCATATATGAACGTATCTTATCAGTTTTAAATGTACTCTAATATTGTTGTGGTGTGATCAAAGTAAGCATTACAACTACTTTTTTTGGTTTATATTCTACACCCTAGACGTTATCTATTGTATCACAATATTAACAATGAATCGTTAGGTTCTTTTGAGGGGAAAACTGTTACGGTAATCCGTACGGTCACAATAGTTACTGTTACATGTTACATATATCTTACGTTTTCTCATACTAAATTTATGTTTAACACATGGTTTTTGTTTTCCATAAATTCCTTGTGTACTCTTTCGGGTAGGCTGAGTAAAACAAGTTTTACTTTGGACACTTCAGAGTTCAGGAGACGAGCTAGAGGCTTCCGTTATCTATCTAATTCTATTTATGTTGCACTGTATTGTGTATGCGTTTATCAGCATTGTGAGGACAGACAGTTATAACTATCTAAGCTGATGATAGTACTTAGATTTTTTGTAACTCTGAAATTTTCGTATTCGGAGTAATCGTTTGTATTGTCCTTTAGATATTATATATTATCATTCTGCTATGAGATTCTGATGTTGCGAACTTTCTTTCTTATTCTGTTTCTTTTTTATTTTTATTTTACCCTAATAATCCGTCTTTCCAGCATTTGGGTGCTTGGCATATGAATACCTCGGATGTATTTAGTATCGATATTAGTGGGTCGAAAAGGGTCGTCATTACAATAGTCACGTTTGTACTATACAAAATCTCGGTGAAAATTTTCACTAGAAACGAGCAAGTAAACCATAGTGTGAAATCAAGTTTTCAATATGATTGAATACAATAATGATCCTTTTGTATTAGAAACATCACAACACAAAGAACTACAAGATAGACCTAAGAATTCGATTACTAAAATGTCAGTTTTGACCTGCTTACTTAATTGCAACTTATTTGATATCCTTAATATATTAAGGATGGCCGAATGATTTTCGTAAAGGAATTCGGCGCGGTTTTGAAGTAAAGGGTTTTCTTTTGAATGGTTTGACCCTTTGAAAGTAAAACTGAAAGTATGAGAAGGGCAATAATGTTGACACTGTTAGGATGAAGGGAGTGATTGGTTACCACTAGTTCATGAAAAAACATTGGATATGGAATTGTTTGATATTTGAAGACGCCTAATAAGAGAATAAGAAATATGATTTTAATTCCAAATGTATTTTTCTTATAGACTATAAGATTTATTTCTTTGAGTTAGAAATATTTGGTTCAAACTCTCAATTGTAAATTAGTTATTGTAAAAAAACAAGTAACCCATAGTATTGAATGAAGGTTCATATTTCAAATGTTGTTTTTATAATAATGGAAATAGTGGGAGCATTCAATATGAAACTTGCTAATGGACACATCAAATTTGAAAAAATTACTTTCGTGTATGCTGAATATCATTTATGAATGATAACTATTTCAGTCTTGAAGGAGTATATATGGAAATTTTGTTTTAATATGAATAGTATGAGTGTTCATTATAAAGTAATTTTTGGTTTGGAATTTTGATGATGGCATTTGTTTTGATAACAATAGTGATGTGTTAACTATAAAAAATACAATAGCCCATGAAATATTTAACAATTAATTTTGGAATTATAGGCTATGCTATATATTTGGAATCATATGATTATGAATCACATAGTACTTGTGAATTGTATCTTAAAGGTCAAACACACATTTAGTTAGAGCAAAAAAAGAGTTAATGAACTATTTAGCTTAATACATATAGATGTATGCAGTCTAAGGTCTAATAATATTGAAAACTAATCCACTTACTTCATTAAATTTATCAATGAATTTTCTAAAATATGAACATGTGTATTTAATACACAAATTATATATCTATGATGAAGGATAAAAACAATTTGATTTGATCGAATGGTAAGTATTTAGGATATGGGTTCCATTAGTATTTAAAATAAAATATGATTCAATCTCAAAGTCACTCCTCTCTATGCTACATAATGATGTGTCCATAATGAGTAATCAGACTCACAACAATCATTAGCTATAATCATCTACTCATCTCTCATCAATGAGCAACCGTCATCCTTAGAAATTTTCTAATGCAATATGTACATACATATGCAACATAAAATGCACATGAACCTAAAATAATACAAAGATTAGGTGGTCATCTGATCCAGTTTACCTCCCATCATGCAAGTGCTCATGTCATGAATCCAATATGTATGCAACATCCTAAGTAAATATACTTACAATTCTACATGTATATGCAACCATTCCATCCATATGAAACATACATATGGATAATGCTTAAAAGATAAACAATAATCAAAAATCCATATGTATCATATCCAACAAGATAAACAAGAAGTAAGAGATAATGTGAATGTGTGCGCTACTTAGAGGATATTATGTCCTAAATGTGTAAAAGAAACAATCCAAACAATACACCTACTAGCATCCATTATCCATAACATGTCCTAATGACACGTTTACAAACATTGCTACCATCCAATGGTCTTTACCCAAGCTAGTATCAAAATATAACATCAACCTATACTTTTCTAACTTAAATGGAAACATACCAAAAAGAGTTCTGAATGGGCAGTTAGGATCTTCTACTCAGTCTCCTATGTACTCTCAACTAGATCGTTTCCTACTTAACTATAACCAATTTGATTACTCATCATGGAGTTGATTTGTTCCATGTCCAGAAATTTAGGTAGGTCATGGTGCACAAGGGACTCACCTATCATTTTTAACTTTCCCTAACTCACATAGCTCGACCATGGTAACTGCATCACATAAACACTTCCACAAGTACCTAGTGATGGCTTCACAACAATTTGGCCATGTTCTATCTTTCCTTTGGGATTTTCTACTTGTCTGCTTCTTGATTGTTGACTCGGCTCCATGGACTATAGAGGACTCAACCTTCGGACTACTTTATATGTCTCCTATTGGTACATACTTTTGTGCCTATCTTGTGCCATCCTTGTCCTTCTATGAATCAAATTTGAACTGCCCTTATCTATCTTAGACACCGGCATAAATTTTCAATCCAAATGTATGTGCATCAGTAACCTTCAAAAATCATTGCTACTAACTCAAATGGCGTCGACTTGCACCATGCCAAATAGCTCGAGCAAAGTATGCTCCCATGAAACTATAGCCCTATGAAATACTCAATGCACATTTGTACTGCCTTAAATAATCCAATGATATACCTAATCACTTCATCTTCTAGAGAGTAATATAAAACATTGTGAAAGTGGAAGGTATCCTCTCCTTAGTAATTTCTACTTAGGCATTTTTTCTACTTCTCCATTTTCACTAAAGGATATCCAAAATTGCAATTTCTTAACTTATTGAAAATAGCAAAATTTCTTTTCCTATTTGACTCAATTTAAGTTATCTCATTTTATTTCTGAATTGTTTTTTCAGTCCTTCAAAAATCATGGTATCTAGGTATCGCGTTAAGAGTCTATAGGGATCCATAATAAATTTCATAAATGGAAGTTTGGTCCATCTTTCCATTCAACCCTAAAAATAAAAGTCCTAAAATTAACCGAAGTTATAAACTAGAATCATTCTAGCATTGAAGATAATCGCCTAAGTGGTACTTTGTTTGTGAGCGATTGTTATGCACCTAACCGGATATTCTAAGTTAGTCTCCATGAATTTTCTTAAGTAAACTGTCTCCCCCAATTTGAGGGATGATTGAGAAGAATCCTTTTTATCCCTTCCTCCAAATCTTATCAAAAAGATTTCGGTCTAATTTTCTATGAAAATCGCCTTTGCATTCTCAGTGCGTGCAAATAACAATATATTTTTCTGGACTAAGACCTAAATCCATAAATTAATTATCCCTTGCAAAATGTTGATAACAATTCTACTTATGATATCGTTTGTGGTTCGAACTTTCAAAACATTCCCATCTCTTAATGCCTTCCCATAAATGGGACCTTTTTATTAAACATAACCTTTTACCACTTTATTCCAATCATTTCATGTTTGAGATAACTTAATATGGAATGATGCCTTGTCATTCTGATCCACTAAACATAACGATCCATACTATTGTTATACATGAACGTGTACGTGTAGTACTAAGGATCGTGTAATATGGTATATAAATGCGGAAACTGATAATAGTAGTAAAATAAAAATTAAAGTAAGCACACCAGGAATTTTTATACTGGTTCGAAATTCCCGTTCTACGTCCAGTCCCAGACTATCCTCTGGATTTAAACTAAAAACCCCTCACTTAACCCGGAGGAATAGGTATACGACACCTGAGCAGCCGAACAGGAATTTTCCGCCTCAACAGCCGAAGAGGACTTCAACTCTAATACAAATAGTTTGACGAATGTGTTCTGAGTAACACGGATTGTCTTTTGATAGTACAACTTCCTATAATCAAATCCTCAAGAGTATGTATGTGTGTGAAGATTTAGAAGGAAGATAATCACGTAGAATCAGAGTATATGAATTAAACACAAGGATTCTAGTGACATTAAATGAGTGTGAATGATTTGAATTGCAGAGAATAGTTAGAGAATAGATTTTAGAATTATAAACAAGAATCGGTGGTTGTAGAAGTAATTTGAAGATGTTTATATAGTTGTAGAAGAGTTACAATCTTTCATGAAGAGTTTCAATCAAACGTTGTGTCCGTATCTCTTGAAATAGAGGACATTACTCTTCATGAAATGATCGCATCTCTTCAGAAAGTAGCCGTTATTGTCAGGTCGGTCGACCGTAAAACCTGGGTCGGTCAGCTGAGTTTGAAAATGTATATAAAACAGAGTGTATCTATGCATATAACACAGGGTCGGTCGACCGAAGATCCTGGTCGGTCAGCCGACCTATTGTTAAACAAAAATAGTAGTAGTTCATTTGGTTAGAGTACTTGCCTTCCAAACTAGTGACCTGGGTTCGATCCTCGGTCCATGTATTTTTTGTAAACTTGATTTTGATTAAAATATGCAAGCAAGTTTATTTGAATGTGAATGATGATTCTTGAGGAAAGATTTTAACAAAGCACTAAACTAGAATCTATATACATATTTGATGACTCTTGTTAAAATATATAACTATACAAACCATATATTGAGCCGATGAGTCTGGATGTTATCGTAGTCGTAGAATCGTGAATTGTTGTGTATTGTCAGCAATCAAAACCTATGATCCAACATTCTCCCCCTTTTGGATGATGACAACTTCATTTGCTACGAACGAATCTTTGACAAGCTTTGTTGATCTTATCTCCCTCACTGAATATATTCCTGTAATTGTGCTTTAGATTTCTCCCCCTGAATCTATGCTATATATTCCTGTAAATAATTAATCTTTTCTCTCCCTTAATCTGTGCTTGCATGGTTTATTCCTGCAAATAGTGTTAGAGCAATATCTTTCTCCCCCTTTGTCATCGACAAAAAGGAGAGTTTATATGATGATATAAATTATATTTCATATAAGTGTTAACATAGAACAATATAAAACAAAATAACTACTACTTATAATGTAAGGTATCAGAAAAAATAACATTTAAAGCATACGATACCCAGGCTTCTTATAATTTTCTAATTTTTAGGAAACCATCCCCATTTGGGTGTGGTTGAACCATTATAAATATAATTTTCATTATTAACTATCATATTAAAATAATTATCAATGTATTTTTCTCTGTTTTTCCAATTAACAGGAACCCAAATACTAAGATAATTTTTATTCATATTTCGTGTTAACGATTTTGTACTTCTAGAAAAATTATCAACATTATAGGTCATAGTAGTATTTGAATTTCTATAAAAATTGGATTTAGGCTTTACTCGAAATTTAGTACTAGCACTATCATTTTTACTATACATGAGAGCATATCTAGTGCTATTTCTACGATCAGTTTTATTATATCCTAAACCACTTTTATCATTGTGAGCTTTTGAATTTTTAACATAACCTAATCCCTTCTTATTTGAAGCAAGTTGAGAATTTTCAATAATCCTGGATAAATTTTCTCTCCCTTTATTAAAATTGGAAATATTTTTAGTAATGTCATCAAGCTTAGTTTTGAGACTAGTGTTATCTAACTCAACAATTTTAATTTTTGTTTTTAACTCATGATTTTCAGAAGCTAGAGCATTATTCTTTTCTTTTTGAGCTTCTATTTCTTGACTTAATAGAGCGAGTTGAGAATTGTCAAAGAGTGAATTTTGAATTTTCTCAAGTTCTTCTTCTAATATTTTCTTCTTGTCTTTAAGCATATCTCTTTTGAATTCTGCTTTCTTCTGATTTCCCAGAGCTTCCTTATATTTTCATTTGAGACTTTTTAAAGTGTCTAGAAGTTCGGAATTTATTTCTATCATATCATCAAAAGTTAGATCACTAACCTCATTATCTTTTGTCATGAAGCATTTGTTTGTTTGCTCCTTCGATTTTTCTTTATTGCGTTTCCTCTTCTTATTGCCTTGACTAGATCTCTTTGTATCTATTTATTCTATAATGTTGTTACGATCTCTAGAATACCAGGCTTTGATACCAAATGAAAGTGTACGTGTAGTACTAAGGATCGTGTAATATGGTATATAAATGCGGAAACTGATAATAGCAGTAAAATAAAAATTAAAGTAAGCACACCAGGAATTTTTATACTGGTTCGAACTTCCCGTTCTACGTCCAGTCCCAGACTATCCTCTGGATTTAAACTAAAAACCCCTCACTTAACCCGGAGGAATAGGTTACGACACCTGAGTAGCCGAACAGGAATTTTCCGCCTCAACAGCCGAAGAGGACTTCAACTCTAATACAAATAGTTTGACGAATGTGTTCTGAGTAACACGGATTATCTTTTGATAGTACAACTTCCTATAATCAAATCCTCAAGAGTATGTATGTGTGTGAAGATTTAGAAGGAAGATAATCACGTAGAATCGGAGTATATGAATTAAACACAAGGATTCTAGTGACATTAAATGAGTGTGAATGCTTTGAATTGCAGAGAATAGTTAGAGAATAGATTTCAGAATTATAAACAAGAATCGGTGGTTGTAGAAGTGATTTGAAGATGTTTATATAGTTGTAGAAGAGTTACAATCTTTCATGAAGAGTTTCAATCAAAAGTTGTGTCCGTATCTCTTGAAATAGAGGACATTACTCTTCATGAAATGATCGCATCTCTTCAGAAAGTAGCCGTTATTGTCAGGTCGGTCGACCGTAAAACCTGGGTCGGTCAGCTGAGTTTGAAAACGTATATAAAACAGAGTGTATCTGTGCATATAACACAGGGTCGGTCGACCGAAGATCCTGGTCGGTCAGCCGACCTATTGTTAAACAAAAATAGTAGTATCTCATTTGGTTAGAGTACTTGCCTTCCAAACTAGTGACCCGGGTTCGATCCCCGGTCCATGTATTTTTTGTAAACTTGATTTTGATTAAAATATGCAAGCAAGTTTATTTGAATGTGAATGATGATTCTTGAGGAAAGATTTTAACAAAGCACTAAACTAGACTCTATATACATATTTGATGACTCTTGTTAAAATATATAACTATACAAACCATATATTGAGCCGATGAGTCTGGATGTTATCGTAGTCGTAGAATCGTGAATTGTTGTGTATTGTCAGCAATCAAAACTTAGGATCCAACAATACATAGGGATTTTTAATTTTTTAATGCATTGGAATAACTTCTCTCCTAAAGGAAAGTTTGACAATGTAAATTTCTGTGGCTTATCCCAAAAGAGAATTTGTGTTATGTTCGGAATTACAAGGAATTATCTTTTTCATAGTTATTGAAATAGACAGTATAAAATATGATAAATATCATATTTTGTATAACTCTTTCTTTTTGGCGTATTTTTTGTCATTTCAAACAGTACATTTTTCTTATAAATCTGAACCTGATAATCCATAATAATTTACATTGGAACCCTCTACATTCTAATGAATTAAAATATTACCTATATCCCATCAATTTACTGTAATAACATAATTTATACTTTTCTTGCACTAGTCGTTTAAATCTACAAATCTTGAACTGTCACATGATCTATAAGTTTCAAGGACTACTACTACCCAATACTAAATTCAGGGACTACTACCATCCAACATTTTCCATATTCATGTATGTGTAATTTCTAGCCCTACAATTCCAAGATTTACATAGACATACATGGAATACATCTACTGTGATGTAAATCAAATAACATATATAAACTATGTACTTTCCGACTCACGTCCACCTAGTCCACTATAGCATCCAGAGAACAACACAATACCCGGACCGCTTGTAGCTTATAGGTATCCTATTCTCGCCTATATAGTATCAACCTTGTTGCCATAGCACTAATCCTACACTTACTTTTTCGATTTTGATTGCCCAATGTAATCAAGGAAATGCTCATTTGTCACCTAACACACCCTATAAGAATTGAGATACACCCCGCTTAGCCCTACTACACTTCAAACCGAGAAAACTTCTTGCATCCGCAGCATTTTTTGATAAAGCATCTTGTTTTACTCTTTCCTTATTTGGACATATGTTTACCCAAATCATACTTTCCAAACTTCCTCATGCAAAAGTCCCACGATTCAAACCATACTTGGGTAAAAAGACACTAGGTGGTGCTTATCCTTCACTATACAAGATGTTCAACCTAGTACTCTATCCTTCCCATTCAATCGTTAACTGAAAAGATCACTAAATTTCTATGTTACTTTTTATCTCCATCCCGCCCATTTCAAAACTTCCAAATTTTATAGTTAACTCTTTCCTAGTTGGCTGTTTGATCCTGTTGATCTAACTTCGATATGTTTCTTTCCTTTTCAAGTTTAAGTAATAGTCGTAATATTTTCACTTTACTTTTTTAAATCAAAACCTTTTGTTTTTTAACATTATTTCCACAAAACTGGTAAGTTTTTAAAACTGTAAAAAAAATCCCGTTCATTTTCCGCAAACATTTACCCTTCTTACTAAGGTCATGACATTTTCTTTAATTAAATTATCAAAACGGTTTAGCTTTACTTAGCAAATGGTAAATTAAACACACTCTTATAAAAAAATTCTTTTATAAATAAGGCATTTTCACAAAAAGTTTTTTTTCTTTTTTGGAAAATGTGGTATTTTTTACTTATTATATTATTATTTTAGAGTTTGACAAAAACATTGATAAAAGACATTTTCAAGCTCTAACCATTTCTTATTTATAAAAGGAGTTCCAAAAGTTGGGTCTTGCATAATTTTTATTTTTTATTTCAAAAGTTCTATTATTAAAACAAAGTGCACTTTGGAGGTAAGTGTAAAGATGTGCCTAAAAGATAAAACAAAAACATTAAAACAGTTATAAACAATACTTTTTATCAAATTCTTTACTTTTACTTCTTAAACGAATTCCATACTAATTATTTTACACATAATCATAAATCAATTTCTTTCTCTATTTAAAATACAAACTTCTACTATTTCTAAATTTCAGAAATATTTCATTGGTTTATCACTTAAATTGAAGTAGATAGTAGCAACCTAATTAATTACCAATACCCAATTATACCTACAATTCTTTAAGTGCATAAAATTTCTGTCCTTCTTTTCAAAGATAGTTAAGCCTAGTTTATTTTCCAATACCATGTCCAACTTCAATATGGATATATTCTAGCTATACATTTAAGTAAATTGGAGTCAATGCAACTACTACTCATACGAGAATTGGGTTTCAACTTTAATTGGGGAATCTGCCTTAAATTTGTAAAGTCCTTGTTACCTGGAAAATCGACCAGGCAACTAGACGTTCGGTCATTCAGAGTTGCACTCGGCCTCTGGGAACGTTTGGCATACAAAAGCGTTCGGCATCCCATAGTACTCGGCATCAGGGGTTGTTCGGCCGTACAGAGTTATACTCGGCGTAGGAGGACGCTCGGCACAAAGGAGCACTCGGCCTCTGGGAACGTTCGACATACAAAAGCGTTCGGCATCCCATAGTACTCGGCACCCAACTATTGTTCGGCACTAGCACACCGCTCGGCAATTTGTGGAACGTTCGGCCTCCAGAAGATCGTTTGGCTTAGTTCACTCGGCACAAGTGCTCCCTAAGGAAGTCAGTATGCTCGGCCTCCTCCCACTCGGCCGAAGTGATCATTTGGCCCACCTCCTCCATTCAACAAGGAGATCATTCGGCATTAGGAGGGCTCGGCACACCTGTCGTTCGGCATTATTATCGGTCGGCATGTTCTACTCGGCACACAAAGCATGCCTTATTTGGACCAAGCTGTCTAGCCATCTGGCCCACCAGGGAAGTCCAGTCCACATTCGTCTATATATAGAGAGGCAGGGGCACAGAAAAAAGGGAGAGATTTCAGAGAACACTGAGGAGACTCTGCCATTTTCTAACCTCATCCAAGACCTCTACTTTTATTTCACAATTGTATTTGAATACTAAAAAGCGGATTGTATCTGTAATCAAGATTAAAGTAAAGAAATAAAAGGATCAACTTCAAAGTGGATGTAGGCTACAACGCCGAACCACTATAAATTCTGTGTTCTCGTCTTCCGCATTTTAATTTATATTATCTTCTCTATTTTAATCTATCTTCTTCATTAATATTTCTACACAAACTCTCTAAGGGTGTTAGTGACCAATTTTGGCACTAACATTTTGGTGCTTTCACTGAGAATTGAATTCTCAGGCTGTGAGGATCTACTTTGTAGCTACTGGATTGCATAAATCCCCCGAGGAAGATCCGTAATTATCCATAAGGCATCTGCTGATTCTACTCAGGGTTGCAACCAACGACTCTACCATGGGAAGACCGCGAACAAGATCGACCTCCCAAAATGTAGATGCCCGCGAAACCGCTAGTGTTCAACAACTTGGACCAAACGATCAACAAGCAATTCGAGGCACGAGGCCCTCCAGCCAAAACCAAGCGGAAGCTGTTTCACGAGCAGAACTGAATGATTTGATAAAAGAGCTTACAGAAAGCAGAAGGCAACTCGCTGAGCAGATGCAAGCTAATGCTGACCTCATGGCTCGACTTGCTCAACAGCAGTATCAGAATGCTAGAGGTAGCCCTATCCCCTACTCTAAAGATGATAGCTCAACTTCAACGGATGAACCTCCCAAGCGTAGACGCCGCAGGGATGAAGATGACCGAGCAGGTGCCACTGATCGCTCTACTAGAAATCAAGCCCGTGGAGCGGAACCCAATCTTCCTCCTACCGTACAAACCCCGGATTTGACGGCTATGGTCAGGCAGTTGATGAGAGAGAATCAAGGTTTGACTAATGAAGATTGGGGAATGTCTAAGAGTCATACTCCCTTCACAGATACCATTCTACATATACCATTCTACAGGCTGAATACCCAAGGAAGTTTAGCATGCCCACCATACCCGCCTATGATGGAAAAACTGACCCTAGACAACATGTAATGAGGTATGAATGGATGATGGATTCAGCAAGGGCCAACGATGCAACTAAGTGCAGGTGCTTTCCAATAACTCTGTCCGGAATTGCCACCCTGTGGTTTACTCGACTCCCTCCATGGTCGATCTCAAACTTCGACGAATTAGCAAGGAAATTCATAGAACAGTTCAGGATACACGCCACTCGACCCAAGGATGTGATGTCCTTATCAAGCGTGACTCAAGCTCCCGGATAATCACTGAAAGCATACTTGCAAAGATTTCATGTTGCCGCTACTGAAGTGAGCAATCCAAACGACCACACGATTTTGATGGCAGTAATGCGTGGAGTGGATCCAGACTCTGAATTTGGGGACTGGTTGGCAGGAAAGCCACCAGCTATGTTGGAATGTTTCTATTCGAAAGCCCACCAGTTCATAAGGAGGGAAGAAGCTCGGTGGATAAGGAAAGACAAGGCACCAGGGTCCATTCAGGAATCTGTAAAGGGCAGCATCGCCACGAAGGCAACCGACAATAACCCTGGAAAAACCCAGGCCAGCGTCCAAAATAAGCCCGGGCAGTCTAAGGGAACTGGAAGTGGAAATCCTGGAAAGAAGAAGGAAACGGGGAGATGGAAGTCAAAGATCCCAACCTACAACGAATACACTCCACTGAATGCGTCTCTTGAAAACATCTACTTATCGACCTGCAACACTTTTCAATATAGAAAACCACGCCCTAAAGAATCAACAGAGGAGCAAAAGCGGACTGGAAAGTATTGCCGCTTTCACGAGTCTTATGGGCAGAACACAGACGAATGCAGGCATCTCCATGACGCTATTGAAAAATTGATTAGACAGAAGAAGCTGCAGGAATTCGTCAAAGACACGCCAGAAGGGAGACAAGAGACTTCAGACCCCGGACGTGGCCCAGCTCCACACCAACCAGAGCAACCTACTCGAACTGTGGGAAGGTCGATTATTAACACAATTGCTGGTGGACCTCATCCTGCGGATAAAAACTGGCAGGAAATGGAGCGATACGCTAATTCCTTGAGACATACAGAGCATGAGTGCTGTTCAAATGTGGAGGATGGAACTCCCGCAAAGTAGCAGCGCACGATGCGCGACGATATTGTATTCAGGAATAGAGACGCGGATAAGGTGGAAGCTCCCACCATCGATCCATTGGTCATATCCGCAACCATCGGACCGGCATTCGTAAGGAGAATCTTAATTGATTGCGGAAGTTCAGTTAACATCATCTTCAAGAAAGCGTATGACCAAATGAAGCTGGAGACTAAGAATTTGAAGCCATCTAAAGCCCGAATCCATGGCTTTAACGGCGCAGCCACAGACGCAGTAGGATATGTGGAATTACCAGTTGAACTGGGACAAGGTGAACGCAGGAGAGTGCGAATCCTACTGTTCATAGTGCTGGATGTTGATTCACCATACAACGTGTTTTTGGGACGACCAGCCCTCGCAGATTTCAGGGCAGCCTTGGCCCCGTGGTGCCTCACACTGAAATTCCCGAAGGACAAAGGAGTCGGCGTAGTGCATGGCGACCAAGCAACCGGACGTGCATGTTACGTGGCTGAGTTGAGAGAAGCCCAGCGCAGAGAAAAGGGAAAGACCGCGGACAGCATCGTCCGCATCCCGAATTCTGATGATTGACAATTAGCGCCGGAGCCCTGGCTCGGGCGACATTCTCGGATCGTTGAAGACATAGATCCGAGAGACGACGAAGGGGAACCCAGGGAACCAGACGCAGCACCAGCCGAACTAACAATCGACATTCCAGTTAGCCACAGCGACCCGACACGAGTTCTTAAGATTGGGTCGCAGCTCGATCCCTTAATGGCAGAGAATTTATCTGATTTCCTTCAAGCAAATCTTGATGTCTTCGCCTGGACACACTCTGATATGCGTGGGATTTCCCCGGCAATTGCGAGCCATATGTTGAATATAGACCCGAAACACGTACCTGTGAAGCAAAAAAGAAGAGGCATGGACCCGGAAAGATCCACAGCTCTCAAAGAGGAGGTGGATAGACTCAAAGCCAATGGGTTTGTCCGCGACGCCCTCTACCCGGAATGGGTGTCCAACCCTGTGTTGGTAAAGAAAGCAAACGGGAAATGGAGAACCTGCGTTGACTATTCTGATTTAAACAAAGCATGCCCAAAAGATAGCTTCCCGCTACCTCGAATTGATCAACTGGTCGATTCAACGGCAGGGCACGAGTTATTGTCATTTATGGATGCATACTCTGGATACAACCAAATTCCGATGCACATCCCGGACCAAGAACACACCAGCTTTGTCACGAATGTTGGGTTATACTGCTATGTAGTGATGCCCTTCGGACTGAAGAACGCCGGAGCAACTTACCAGCGTCTGGTAAATCGAATGTTCAAAGATCAGATTGGGAGAACAATGGAAGTCTATGTGGATGACATGCTTGTGAAGTCACGGCAGTCAAACGACCACATTCGAGACTTGGCGGAAATGTTCGAGATACTAAGGCACTATGGGATGAAGATCAATCCTTCAAAGTGTTCATTCGGCGTGGCATCAGGGAAGTTCTTGGGATTCATTGTGAATGCACGAGGAATTGAAGCTAACCCGGAAAAGATCCAGGCCATCCGAGATATACGGGCACCTAGTACCATAAAACAGGTACAGAGCTTGAACGGAAAAGTAGATGCGCTCAGTCGATTCATATCCAGAGCCACAGATAAGTGTGTTCCTTTCTTCGATGTCATAAAGAAAGGAAAGAGAAACTTCGAATGGACGACTGACTGCGATGAAGCATTCCGAGCCCTGGTAAGACACTTGGAAAGTCCTCCAGTGTTGTCAAAACCAGTAGAACACGAGACGTTGTACGTATATTTGGCTGTGTCTCAACACGCTATCAGTACAGCCCTAGTTTGCGAAGAAGACAAGGCTCAAAGGCCGGTGTACTATGTTAGTAAACGACTGACGGGGGCAGAAAAGAATTATCCAAAGATCGAGAAACTTGCCTATTGCCTGGTGATTGCATCACGCAAGCTTCGTCCCTACTTTCAGGCGCACTCAATCAGTGTTTACACTGACCAACCCTTGCGACAGGTACTCCAACGACCGGAAACTTCCGGTAGGATGCTAAAGTGGAACATCGAGTTAAGCCAGTTTGATATCACCTACCTGCCGCGAAGGACCATCCAAGGGCAGGCATTAGCTGACTTCGTTGCTGAGTTCACCATTCCGGATGAACCGAGTGAAAATCACAAAATAATCCCTCCTGTCCGATGGAAGATGTTCACTGACGGGGCATCTAACGACCGTTGGTCGGGAGCTGGGATAGTTCTGGTAACTCCCGAAAACCGATCGATTTGCTACGCTTTGAAGCTCGAATTTACAGCGATAAATAACGAAGCCGAATACGAAGCACTGATTGCTGGCTTAAGACTTGCCAATGAGCTAAGGGTAAAGTCCATCGAAATCTTCTGCGACTCACAGCTGGTGGTTTATCAGGTACGGGGAGACTACCAAGCGAAAGGACAGAGACTGGCTCCTTACCTTGCTCGGGTCCGGGAGCTACTAGTAAGCCTGGAATATTATGAAATTTTGCATGTCCCGCGCGAACAGAACAGGGAGGCCGACTCGTTGGCTAAATTCGCGAGTACTGGCGATGCACAGCAGATGGGGTTGTTCCCTGTCGAGACTCTGCTTGCTCCAAGTATAGACATGATGGAGATAGATCTCGTCTTGGAGACCAAACTTGAAAGGGGATCATGGCTGACCCCGATCAAACAGTACTTGCTATACGGAGACTTACCTGAGAAAAGAAGCGAAAGACGCCAAGTCCTTCGTAAGGCTTCGCGTTATGTAATGCAAGACGCGATAATGTATCGGAGGGGATTCTCGACCCCCTTACTCCGGTGCGTGGCCCATGACGAGATAAAACGGGTCTTGGAAGAAGTCCACAAGGGAGAATGTGGTGATCATACCGGGGGGCAAACTTTGGAGAGGAAAATCCTCTGCTATGGATATTATTGGCCGACTGTAAATCGGGATGCTGCAGACTATGCGAGAAGATGCGACAAATGCCAGATGTATGCAAAGATTCCAAGAGCTCCGCCAACGGGACTCACACAAATGGTTAGTCCCTGGCCATTTGCAATGTGGGGAATCGACCTAATTGGATCTTTGCCCATAGCCAAAGGAGGCGCGAAATATGCAATAGTGGCAGTCGATTATTTCACCAAGTGGGCGGAAGCAGAGCCAATGGCCACAATCACCACCAAGAAAGTCATTAATTTCGTTGTACGAAATATCATATGTCGTTTTGGCCTCCCACGGACCATCATAACGGATAACGGAACTCAATTCGAAAGTAAGGAATTCAAAGAGTTCTGTCAGAAGTATGGCATTGAGAAAAGTTTCGCAGCAGTTGCTCACCCGAAGGCGAATGGGCAGGTAGAAGCCGTCAATAAAATCATCAAGTCCATATTGAAGAAGCGTTTGGAAAAGGCTGGAGGCAGGTGGGTGGATGAACTCCCAACAGCGCTTTGGGCCTATAGAACTACCCACAGGACCGCGACTGGCCACACACCATTCGCACTGGCGTACGGCACGGAAGCCGTCATACCCGTAGAACTTGAAGTTCCGTCACACCGGGTGACCTATTATGATCCTGCGTCGAACCAGGATCTCCTATTGGAATCATTAGACTTCATTGATGAGAAACGCGAAGAAGCTGATTTGAGAGCGGCCTCATACAGACACCCAGTCGCTAAATATTATAATGGAAAAGTCCGGCCAAGAACCTTTAGTATGGGAGATCTCGTTTTGAAACGAGTCTTTCCAGCCCCTTCGCACATGAACCCCGCATGGGAAGGTCCATACATCATCGAACGGAGGCTTGGAGAAGGAACTTTCAAGCTAACGACCGTCGATGGTGCAACACTCCCTCGAGCATGGAACAGCGAGCATTTGCGGCGTTATTACACTTAGTCTATTTCCTTTATGCGGTAGTTGCATTTATTTCCAGCATGCTTTCTTCTTGACATGTAATAAGATAATCTAGCTTGTTTTCATCAATAAAGGCTTGAAGCCATCTTTTCCATGAATGACCAATGTCTCTTCGTATGATATTCCTATGACGCGCAATTAAAAATTACGATATCCTGGCTAGCGTACGAACGCTTATAATAAACGATTCAAAATCTCCAAGTCCCCGGAGTGCGGACTGGAGTACTCTAATTCCCCGGAGTGCGGACTCGAGTATAATAGATTCAAAATCTCCAAGTCCCCGTAGTGCGGACTGGAGTACTCTAAGTCCCCGGAGTGCGGACTCGAGTATAAACGATTCAAAATCTCCAAGTCCCCGGAGTGCGGACTGGAGTACTCTAAGTCCTCGGAGTGCGGACTCGAGTATAAACGATTCAAAATCTCCAAGTCCCCGGAGTGCGGACTGGAGTACTCTAAGTCCCCGGAGTGCGGACTCGAGTATAAACGATTCAAAATCTCCAAGTCCCCGGAGTGCGGACTGGAGTACTCTAAGTCCCCGGAGTGCGGACTCGAGTGTAAACGATTCAAAATCTCCAAGTCCCCGGAGTGCGGACTGGAGTACTCTAAGTCCCCGGAGTGCGGACTCGAGTATAAACGATTCAAAATCTCCAAGTCCCCGGAGTGTGGACTAGAGTACTCTAAGTCCCCGGAGTGCGGACTCGAGTATAAACGATTCAAAATCTCCAAGTCCCTGGAGTGCGGACTGGAGTACTCGAAGTCCCCGGAGTGCGGACTCGAGTATAAACGATTCAAAATCTCCAAGTCCCCGGAGTGCGGACTGGAGTACTCGGAGTCCCCGGAGTGCGGACTCGAGTATAAACGATTCAAAATCTCCAAGTCTCCGGAGTGCGGACTGGAGTACTCTAAGTCCCCGGAGTGCGGACTCGAGTATAAACGATTCAAAATCTCCAAGTCCCCGGAGTGCGGACTGGAGTACTCTAAGTCCCCGGAGTGCGGACTCAAGTATAAATGATTCAAAATCTCCAAGTCCCCGGAATGCGGACTCGAGTATAAACGATTCAAAATCTCCAAGTCCCCGGAGTGCGGACTGGAGTATTCTAAGTCCCCGGAGTGCGGACTCGAGTATAAACGATTCAAATCTCCAAGTCCCCGGAGTGCGGACTGGAGTACTCTAAGTCCCCGGAGTGCGGACTCGAGTATAAACGATTCAAAATCTCCAAGTCCCCGGAGTGCGGACTGGAGTACTCTAAGTCCCCGGAGTGCGGACTCGAGTATAAACGATTCAAAATCTCCAAGTCCCCGGAGTGCGGACTGGAGTACTCTAAGTCCCCGGAGTGCGGACTCGAGTATAAATGATTCAAAATCTCCAAGTCCCCGGAGTGGGACTGGAGTACTCTAAGTCCCCGGAGTGCGGACTCGAGTATAAACGATTCAAAATCTCCAAGTCCCCGGAGTGCGGACTGGAGTACTCTAAGTCCCCGGAGTGCGGACTGGAGTACTCTAAGTCCCCGGAGTGCGGACTCGAGTATAAACGATTCAAAATCTCCAAGTCCCCGGAGTGCGGACTGGAGTAGTCTAAGTCCCCGGAGTGCGGACTCGAGTATAAACGATTCAAAATCTCCAAGTCCCCGGAGTGCGGAATGGAGTACTCTAAGTCCCCGGAGTGCAGACTCAAGTATAAACGATTCAAAATCTCCAAGTTCCGGGAGTGCGGACTGGAGTACTCTATGTCCCCGGAGTGCGGACTCGGGTATAAACGATTCAAAATCTCCAAGTCCCCGTAGTGCGGACTGGAGTACTCTAAGTCCCCGGAGTGCGGACTCGAGTATAAACGATTCAAAATCTCCAAGTCCCCGGAGTGCGGACTGGAGTACTCGGAGTCCTCGGAGTGCGGACTCGAGTATAAACGATTCAAAATCTCTATGTCCCCGGAGTGCGGACTGGAGTACTCGGAGTCCCCGGAGTGCGGACTCGAGTATAAACGATTCAAAATCTTCAAGTCCTCGGAATGCGGACTGGAGTACTCTAAGTCCCCGGAGTGCGGACTCGAGTATAAACGATTCAAAATCTCCAAGTCTCCGCAGTGCGGACTGGAGTACTCTAAGTCCCCGGAGTGCGGACTCGAGTATAAACGATTCAAAATCTCCAAGTCCCCGGAGTGCGGACTGGAGTACTCTAAGTCCCCAGAGTGCGGACTCGAGTATAAACGATTCAAAATCTCCAAGTTCCCGGAGTGCGGACTGGAGTACTCTAAGTCCCCGGAGTGCGGACTGGAGTACTCTAAGTCCCCGGAGTGCGGACTCGAGTATAAACGATTCAAAATCTCCAAGTCCCCGGAGTGTGGACTGGAGTACTCGGAGTCCCCGGAGTGCGGACTCGAGTATAAACGATTCAAAATCTCCAAGTCCCCGGAGTGCGGACTGGAGTACTCTAAGTCCCCGTAGTGCGGACTCGAGTATAAACGATTCAAAATCTCCAAGTCCCCGGAGTGCGGACTGGAGTACTCTAAGTCCCCGGAGTGCGGACTCGAGTATAAACGATTCAAAATCTCCGAGTCCCCGGAGTGCGGACTGGAGTACTCTAAGTCCCCGGAGTGCGGACTCGAGTATAAACGATTCAAAATCTCCGAGTCCCCGGAGTGCGGACTGGAGTACTCTATGTCCCTGGAGTGAGGACTCGAGTATAAACGATTCAAAATCTCCGAGTCCCCAAAGTGCGGACTGGAGTATTCTGAGTCCCCAGAGTGCGAACCCGAGTATAAACGATTCAAAATCTCCGAGTCCCCGGAGTGCGGACTGGAGTACTCTGAGTCCCCGGAGTGCGGACCCGAGTAGGAACGACAAAAAATCTCCAAGTCCCCGGAGCACGGACTGGAGTACTCGAAGTCCGGTGTATAGGCTCGATTACAACCAGTTCAGACCCCCGAATTCCTTGAAAAGGAACTACGACGCAAATGACTTGGATATGTCAAGTCCCCAACATACGGGCTATGAAATATTCTAAGTGCTTGAAGCACCAAGTGGAGATTGATCAAATCCAGGGGAACTCCCAAGCCATGTAAAGACGGACCAAGAAGTCTGAGTTACCCATCACAATTCAGATTTCAATCACAACCATAAAAGAAACTGAGTAATAGAAGTCTTTTGAGAAGACAAAAGTGAAGATCAAACTTTATTCACGAAAAAGCTTCCAGTTACAAAAACGCTCCGAAGTCCGGGGCCGACAGCCTATTTACACAGTCTACAAAAATTAGTACATGACTTAAACTAGTTCTCGTTGAACGGGGACGACGGTCATTTCTTGTGTTTCTTTAACTTCTTCCCGGACGGTTCCTTCCCAGAGCGCTTACTCTTGGAATCCTTCCCTGACGGAGGGGCGACGACCAAAGACGTAGGGGGAACATCCATGGGCTGGGACTTGCCAGGAAGAATGACCTTCAATGGTTTGTTCAGAGGATCGTCCAGGTCCACTTCACGCGGCTCGACCTTGACTGAGGTCGTATCTCTTTCCTCTTTCTCGAGCCGTTCCTTCATGCTCAACTCGGATGTGTGCTCAGAGGCGCCTGTGATTTCTATTTCAAAACTCTCCGAGGAAGATTCGGATTTGCCTTCATCAAGCGCCCTGATTACTTGAGCATCTGGACCAGGATCCCCGCCAGCTTGAGTAGCGTCACTCGCCTTTTTCTCCACCTCCTTGGCGGCATCGCTCCTCGGAGTGGGCTCGGGGTCAGAACAGCCTGCGCAGAAATCGCGAAAAAGAAGAACAGGTGTTAGAACACAACAACTTCTGGGGGAACGAGAAAGTTCTTTGTGAAGCACAGAAGTTACTCACCAGATGCCGGTGCGTTCTCAGTCATCAGGAGGGTCTCACCCTCCGGGATGGGAGATAAGGCATGAATGCCAAGCCCGGGGGCTTCCGGGTCATAGCCAACGTGCTGCTCGAAGGGGTCAAGTATTGGCCGACTGGCCGATCGAGTAGGCATGCGAACTGGGGGCACGACGCTGGAAGAGTCGGTAGCCACCTCTTTCTCTTTCCTGGAGGGAGAGCCTTTGCTGTAGAGGGAGTCCGGAATGAAAATTGAAATTCCAGAGTTTAAGGGTGGTATGCAGGCTGAAGAATTTCTAGATTGGTTATCTAATGTTGAAGAGATCTTTGATTTCAAGGAGGTTCCGAAAGATCTTCGAGTGAAGTTGGTTGCTACTAGGTTGAGGGGAAGAGCTATGGCGTGGTGGCAGCAAACCAAACTTACACGAGAACGGATAGGGAAGTCGAAGGTTGTTGATTGGGAGAAGATGAAGAAACTGATGAAAACTACATTTTTACCTTACAATTATCAATCACTCATGTATCAGAGGTTGCAAAATCTGAGGCAAGGGACAAAGTCTGTGAATGATTATGCAGATGAATTTTATCAACTGATTGCCAGGAATGATATCATTGAGACAGAGGAACAGTTGACTGCTAGGTTTGTTGGAGGGTTGAGGATCCAGATCCAGGACATGGTAAATATGTTTGACCCTAGATCTGTGGCCGAAGCGCACCAGAAAGCGTTGGCTTGGGAGAAGCAGGGAAGACGAGGAGGTGGTGTGTTTACAAATTCCAACAATCAAATGAAAGGGGCTAGTAGCAATGCGAATGTTTCCATGGCTATTGCAAAACCGATTGGTAGTGAAGTTGCTAAGACCAAGGTCAATAGTAGTATCAAATGCTTTAATTGTCAAGAGTTTGGCCACAAGAGCAATGAATGTCTAAAGCCGAAGAAGCGGGCAATGATTGCTGAGTTTGAAGATGAGGATGCAGATGCAGAATGTTCTAATTCATTACCGGTTGAGGAGGAAGAAGAATTTTCGGGAGATGAGGGTTGTAATTTGATGATGAGGAGATCATGTTTGACACAGAAACAGGAAGAAGAGGCTAGTTGGTTGAGGAGTGATATCTTTCAATCGACATGCACTATACTAGGAAAGGTGTGTAAATTTGTGATTGACGCAGGAAGTTGTGACAATATCATTTCTACCGAAGTTGTGAGAAAGTTGAAGTTGAAGATGGAGAAGCATCCAAATCCTTACAAGTTAGCGTGGTTGAGAAAAGGGGGAGAGGTGAAGGTGGATAGGCGAGTTCATGTTCCATTTTCTATTGGGAAGAAGTATAAAGATGAGATCTGGTGTGATGTGGTGGAGATGGATGTTTGTCACTTGCTTTTGGGAAGACCATGGCAGTATGACCGAGCAGTGCAACATGATGGTCGAACCAATAGCTACAGCTTTATGTTTGAAGGTGTTAAGATCATTTTAGTTTCGAAGAAGAGACAGCAAGGAGAAAGCAAGTCAGAAGAGATTGAGGAACTGAAGACTTTGTTGACTTTGAAGGAGTTTGTTGTAGAAGAAGAGGAGAGTCCAGAGGTGTTCTTGTTGATTGGACATGAAGCTACTAAATCTGTTGAAATTCCTAAAAAAGTAAAGCCGGTGTTGGAAGAGTTTGAAGATGTATTTCCAGAAGAGATGCCAAAGGAGTTACCACCATTGCGGGACATACAACATCAAATAGATCTTGTTCCAGGAGCCGTATTGCCGCATCGACCACACTACAGGATGAGTCCAAAGGAGCATGAGGAACTGAGAAGGCAGGTGGATCAGTTGTTAGAACAAGGGCGTGTTCAGGAGAGCTTGAGTCCTTGTGCAGTGCCAGCCTTATTGGTACCAAAGAAGGATGGGACTTGGCGGATGTGTACGGACAGTCGGGCTCTAAACAAGATTACTGTGAGATACAGGTTTCTTATGCCGAGGTTCGATGATTTGATTGATCAGTTGAGTGGGGCTGTTGTGTTCTCGAAGATTTACTTGAAGAGTGGATACCACCAGATTCGTATTAGACCAGGGGATGAGTGGAAGACTGCTTTTAAAACTAGGGAGGGTCTATACGAATGGCCAGTGATGCCGTTTGGCTTGTCAAATGCTCCTAGTACTTTTATGAGAATGATGAACCAGGTTTTCAGATCATTTATTGGGAAGTTCGTAGTAGTTTACTTTGATGATATTTTGATCTATAGTGGGAGTATGGAAGAGCATGTCCAACATTTGCGAGAAGTACTATTAATTCTACGACAGGAGCAATTCTATGCAGCGACGAAGAAGTGTGTGTTTATGACGCACAGTGTTTTATTTCTGGGATATGTTTTGTCGAAGGAGGGTATTCATGTGGATGAAAGTAAAGTGGAAGCTGTCAGGAGTTGGCCACAACCCAAGACAATTACTGAAGTGAGGAGCTTTCATGGATTGGTACCTTTTTATCGAAGATTCATTCCACATTTTAGCAGTGTGATGGCACCTGTAACCGATTGCATGAAGGGAAAGAAGTTCGTGTGGATAGAGGAAGCAGAGTTAGCTTTTGAGAAGGTTAAGACACTTTTAACGTCAGCACCAATTCTAGTCTTGCCGGATTTTCAGTTGTTGTTTGAATTACATACTGATGCGTCGAAGGTTGGGATTGGTGGAGTATTGAGTCGGAGTGGAAGACCAGTTGCTTATTTTAGTGAGAAGTTGTCTGGAGCCAAGTTGAAGTATAGCACTTATGATGTGGAGTTTTACGCGATTGTTCAAGCTGTGAATCACTGGAGACATTATCTTTTTCAGAAGGAGTTTGTTCTCTATACGGATCATGAAGCTTTGAAGCATTTGCAAGGACAGGACAAAATTTCAGGTAGGCACGCTTCATGGGTCGCGTATTTGCAACAGTTTACTTTTGTTGTAAAGCACAAATCAGGGGTGACGAACCGTGTAGCAGATGCATTGAGCAGGAGGAATCATTTGTTGACGACGATGAAAGCTGAAGTGACGGGATTTGAACTATTGCCAGAGTTGTTTGAAGAAGATCCTTACTTTACGAAGATTGTTGAGAAAGTCAAGGATGGGAGTACTTATGAATTTGTGTTGGTAGATGGATTCTTATTCAAGAGGAATTGATTGTGCGTACCAGATTGCAGTTTACGGATAAAAATTGTGAAGGAATTACATGAAGAAGGCCATGTAGGTAGAGATCGTACATTACAGTTGATTTCTCAATCTTATTTTTGACCGTCAATGAGTAAAGAAGTTGAAAAGTTTGTTCAGAACTGTCATGTTTATCAAGTTTCGAAAGGGACAGCTACAAATGCGGGATTATATATGCCATTGCCTGTACCTTCCAGACCATGGGTTGATGTCAACATGGATTTCATTTTGGGTTTGCCAAGAACTCAACGGGGAAATGACTCTATATATGTTGTGGTGGACCGGTTTTCGAAAATGGCAAACTTCATAGCCTGTAAGAAAACAGCTGATGCCGTCCGAGTTGCTCAATTATTCTGTAAAGAGGTGTATCGACTACATGGGCTACCTGAATCTATTGTTTCCGATCGGGATACTAAATTTCTAAGCCATTTTTTGGTTGAGTTTGTGGAAGATGGTCGGAACGAAGCTGAATTTTTAGTAGCGTTTACCATCCGCAAACTGATGGGCAAACAGAGGTGGTTAATAGATCGCTGGGGAATTTATTACGGTGTCTTGTGAAGGATAATATGAAAAGTTGGGATGTGAAGTTATGTCAAGCATAGTTTTCTCATAATCATGCTATCAACCGTAGTACGGGTTTCAGTCCATTTCAAATTGTATATTCAAGCTTACCAAAGGGGCCGTTGGATTTGACAATAGTGCCATAACCGAAGGGGACAATTAAGCGGGCTGTTGATTTTGTTGATGGATTGACAGAATGTCATAGAATCGATCAGGAACGATTAGAGAAGACGAATGAGAAGTATAAACAAATGGCAGATAAGAAACGAAGAAGTGTTGTCTTCAAAGAAGGATATTTTGCATATGCAATATTGACCAAGGATCGATTTCCTGTTGGTACTTACAACAAACTGGCTGCTAGAAAGATTGGTCCTTTAGAAATCATAAAGACGATCAATGATAATGCCTATCAATTAAGGTTGCCGGAAGAGGTTCATACTTATGATGTTTTCAATGTCAAACACTTAATTCCGTATTATGAGGAGGAATCTATCGAAGATGACGAGAGTGTGAATTCGAGGACGAATTCTTTCCAACAAGGGGAGGATGATGAAGCGCATACCTCAATTCGATCAGATCGAAATCGCCGCAGCCTAGGTCGCGAACGACCTTCTCCAGATTGCTCCACCAGCCTAGCTCACGAACGACCTTCGCAACTCTTCCACTTTCAATCGAGCAAACAAAACCCTACCATGAACTCCCCCCCAAGGTTGCGAACGAGCTACGAGCTCCAGTAGGTCGTTCCAATTTAGCTCGTCTGCCTTCTTAGGTCGCGCGCGAGATACTCCAGTAGGTGAACGACCTATGTCGCTCCTCTCTAACTCGGTACCATACTCCTTTTAGGTCGCGAACGAAGTAAAGTCGCTGCCAATTCCTAAGTCGCGAACAAGATTCCTTAAGTCGCTGATTGTTTTGTTTAGGTCGTTGATTTCAGGTCGCGTGAGTTGTACTTTAGGTCATTGTGTTGTAAATATGTTATGTCCTGTGCCGTAACACGTGAAGTTGGTGTCGTGTTGTCTTTGTTAGGTTATTAACGACCTATGTAAGGTCGTAGGTCGCGGTTGTTAGGTCGATCGCCTGTAGGTCGTGAGTACTGTGCTGTGATGTGTAGTCTATAAATAGACGTGTTGGGTCATTTGCAGTGGTTGTCGAATTTGGAATAAATTTTTGTTTGTGAAGCTTCGTGCCTCCATTAAATTGGTAGTTGAGTGTAATCTCCTATCTCCACTTTTGGATATTCGACTGCGCTCAAATCAATGATTGTTGAAGCCAATTCATGGAATCAAGTGTGCTTGATCAACTCGAAGAATTGAAGATCTTCTCTCACGGTATCGTGCGCGATCAACGTGTCGAAGATTGCTAAAGTCCGGTATCTTCGTGATCGATGGATTTGGGCCTTACGGCATTCTTAAATTCATCGATTTATCAACGATTCACCGATTATTTCCGCTAATCGTGTGTGATCCTGGACGGATTCGATTTATATCGTCGAATTCGCTTCCTACGCTGCGTCATCGCTTAATCAATAAAATTGATAGTAATAAAAATTAAAAACAAAAATAAACAAACCCTATTTTTTATACCGTGACTAGTCCACCCTCATCTTGAGCGGTCGACCTATAGTGTGTAGCGATCGACCGGTTATCACCTGAAATGCAAAACCTGAACCTTGTCCTATGGCCCAAGTTGGTAATAAAAATAAATATAAATGTTAATCGTTTAGTGGGCCTATTTAGGGCTATTTGTATGTATGTTAGGAGTTGTAGGAAAGTTAGTTCCCTATGAGATGATGCTATAACGTTGCGATATTGCGTATGCTCTTCACCTAACAGGGTCAGTTTTTTGACGGGGGTGATTTTTATTGCAAATGGCACTCATTGAAAGTTCTACGTTGGAAGTGCAGCATTGATTAATGCCTGATGAATTATGTACCTATAAAATAGGAGTCCTAGCATGCACGGGTACAGACGTGACATGGTGAAGTTTAGATGTTGGATCCTGAAGCATGTAATAAGAGGCGTATATTACAGTCGAGAGGCGGACACAGATGCAGACAATGAGACACACTGACATGTCGATATTACGGGTCCCCCTCGATGCGTAGTTGGATTATGGGTAGTCGTAGTTAGGGGACAAACGTTCCCCAATAGCCTAGTAGCGGTGATAGTAGTGGGAATGTATTTCCACAGTAGCCTAGTGGTGGTGGTTCCATAGTTAGTAGCTAAGAGGGCGGTGTTTACATATTGAGTAGCTCTTGGAGCGACGACCAATCATTAATTATTAAGGTTCGATCCATAGCTAGATCCTTATAGTAGCCTATATAAGTTATAGTGTAGGCGTTGAAAGTGACTACTGTGTGGCTAGTTATCACTTAGGATTGTTCAATATGGAATGTATTATAATCTAAACACGGAAATAGATAATAATAGTAAATTAAATAAGAATAAGCACACCAGGAGTTTTTATACTGGTTCGAACTTCCTGTTCTACATCCAGTCCTAGACTTCCCTATGGAATTTCACTCAATAACTCCTCACTTAAACCAGAGGAATAGGTAAACAACACCTGAACAACCAAACATGATTTTTCCGCCTCAACGGCCGAAGAGGACTTTTCCACTTAATACAAACTAACAGGACTTCTACAATTTCGATAAAGTTGTTTGACGCTTTGTGTTCTTGATGAAACTGATTTGTCTTTGATAGTACACCCTTCCTATAATCTTTTCCTCAAGTATATATTGTATGTGTGAAGATTAAAAAGGAAGATATTGCTTAGAATTGAAGAATATGTTGATTAATTCAGAGATTCAAGCAATATATAGATTGTGATTCCTTGTAGAATGCAGAGATATATAGATAGAGAATATAACAAGAAATAAAAATAAAAATCAATGATTTGAGAAGTGATTCTAATGTGTTTATATAGTGAACAAATTGTTACAACTATTCATGAAGAGTTTCAATCAAAAGATGCAGCCATATTTCTTCAATTTGAATCGTAAATGTTGGCAAATAGAACTATCTCTTTAGAAAAAATGACTGTTAGAGTCGGTCAGTCGATTGGGTAAAAATGATCAGTCAACTGAAAATTTAAAGATAGTAAAAAAACAGTGGATATCTGTGTACTGACCATGGTCAGTCGACCAGCTGTTTTCGGTCAGTCGACTGACCTGGTTGTCACTGCACAGTTTGCTTATTTTCTTAAAAATTTGAATTTTAAAACTACTTTGATTTTTTGTAAACTACTTGAGGATAGATTTTAACAATTTCAAACTATATCTAAGACTTAAAACTTCAATAAATAAACATATTATACTCAGATATGAAGTCTTGTCTCCTTTGTAGTTTAATAGCATATGTCATTCTCTTTTTGTCGCTTGATCATATAGTCTCATCACCGAATGTTTAAGCTTTTTGTCATGAATCAAAACTCATGATTCGATATTCTCCCCTTTTTTGATTGATGACAACCTGTTTTAGATAATACTATATTTTAAGAGTTATATAACGGAAGTTATATATATCTCCCCCTGAATTTTTGGTGATATATCTAATCCTACAAAAAAATGGTTAGGCATACAAATGTCCCCCCTTTATCATTGACAAAAAGGAGATAAACAATAATTTTATCATCATACCAATCTCAAAATAATACTGTTTCAAGTTTTACCGAGCTATTTATACAAGCTGATAAAAAATTAAACAGCACTTGAATGTTTGTGAAATTAAAAGAACAGTAACATACAACCACCAAACAAGAAATATCAACATCACTCATCAAATTCAGACTCTTTCTCTCCTTCCACTTGCATTGGTCCTTTGCCTCGTGAAGAACTTTCCACAAATTGTCTGCCACCCCCATTTCTGCTAGTGTCAGAACTTGTGTGTTCTTTAGATGTAGACCAAGTAAAGCAAGGAGCTGGACGTTTTCCCAGATCACAATGTGAAGTGTCCGCAGTTATGGAGGAGGGACAAGAGATAACATCCCATAAAATCTCAAAAAAGCTTTTAATCTTGTCAAACTTCTTATTGAGATTTTTGATGCGAGAATCCAAAATGACTTGATTACGCACAAGTAGATCAATGGACTCTCGGGTGCTTTGGGATGTGGTTGGGGTATGAATGTCATCTCTTCGTTGCTGTGGAGTAGCAGCTTGCTGACGAGGTCATGATTTTTAGTCTTGAAAAGACATGATAGTGAGAGGTCTAGGAGGAAATTTCATTAGACTAATTGTGCGGCTATTTAGAGTTTTAGTAGTGGAGGTATCGGATTCTGGAATAGGAATTTGTAGGTTCATAAGTAGCCGCATAATATACTCGCCATAATAGATGACGCTGATTCGACTTTGGTTAAAAGACAAGAACTCATCAAGAATAAGCTTAGGCCAATTGATTTGGACATCTCCCCAAATTGCATATAAAGCCCTTTGCCGATGATATGACCTTTTGAATTATCTCCAAAAGTGACCAATCCTCCAGTTGAGTAAACAATGTTAGTTAACATGTCCTTATTACCAGTCATGTGTTTCGAGCAACCATTGTCTAAAATCCATTTTCCTCTCTTTTTAAGTGGTACCTGCAAAAAATAAATGTTAAGTTGGTATCCACTTTTCTTTTTAGGGTCCTAAGAGTTAGGTCTTAGGATACCAAACCCAAGCGGGTTCAGAAATCCCTTTATAAATATAATTCTTATTTTTATGAACAGTTTCCGTAAATGTTTTGATATGTTTATTCCTAATTAAGTTATTATTTGTTTTAGGAATCCATATTTTAATAGTTTTAAGATTTTTAGAAACTGTTTTCTTAATATCTTTCTTAGTTTTATTTTTAAACTTATTTTTAAACTTTCCAGATTTCTTTGGATTTTCAATTTTCTTATATCCTAATCCCATTTTATTTGAAGTAGACCGAGAATTTTACATTACTGTAGAAAGATTTTCTCGTCCTTTATTGAAGCTAGAAATATTTTTATTAATATCTTCTAACTTAGTTTTGAGACTAGATTTTTCTAACTCTAATACTTTAGTGTTAGATTTTAAATCATTACTTTCTACTGATAAATCATCATTTTTATTCTTCTGAATTTCTAATTCCTAAGTTATCATAGAAAGTTGAGATGTTAAATTAGAATTAGATTCTTGAGATATTTCAAGTTCTTCTTCCATAATGTTCTTTTCATCTCTTAGCATACTAATTTCTAATTCAGATCTATTTAGTTTTCCTTGTAACTCTTTATTTTGCTTTTTAGTTTGTTTTACAAAGTCCACTAGTTCTGAATTAATTTCAACCAAATCTTCGAAACTTAGTCCACTTACTTCATCACTTGTACCCATGAAGCATGCATTTGCTTGCTCTGTGTCACTGTCACAGTCACTCTCTGATGATGAAGATGAATCTGAATCATCCCATGTTACTGAAAATGCTCTCTTCTTGAATTTGTCCTTCTTGAATTTATTTTTCTGTTTCTCTGAACAATCTTTCTTCATATGACCCTTTTTATGACATTCATAACATTCCATGATAGAGGATGATGGTTTATTACTATTATTGTTGTTGTTAGAGTTATTTTTGCAACTCCTGAACTTGTTATTCTTTTTGAATTTCAAAAACTTTTTCAAATTTTTAGCAATAAGTGACATATCCTCTTCATCTAAATCGGAATCATCTTTTTCTGCTTGAAATACTGGATTCTTCTTATCATGTGCTTAAACTTTTGTTGCCTGCAAATTTACTTCATATGACATTAGATTTCCTATTAACCCTTCTGTTTTAACAGTGGAAAGATCGTTTGCTTATTCAATAGTTAAGATCTTTCTTTCCCATTCATCCGTTAAAGAGTTTAGGATTTTTGATATTATATCCAAGTTAAAAAAAATTCTCCTAGTGCCAATAGTGAGTAATATATATCTTGAAATCTAGAGTACATGTCATTTATAGTTTCGTTTGGTTCAGTTTGAAATTTTGGAACTGATTTTTCAATATAGAGATTTTTCTTTGTTTGACTTTGTTAGTTCCTTCATGAGTTACTTTTAGAGTACTCCATATCTCATAAGCAGTTGTACACATACTAACCCTATTAAACTCATTTTTATCTAATGCATTTGAAGTAGCATCAGTTTTTTATGCAGCAGTCCATGTTGAAAAATCTTCTATTGGCATGGTATATTCCTTTTGGGTAATATTCTAAGTTTCAAAACCATTAGCTTGCAGATATATATTCTCATTCTAGGAGACCAGTAATTATAGTTAAGAACATTAAATAGTGGTGGTCGAGCAGTTGATTGACCTTCAGTGAAACTAGAGTTAATGTTAATGCTAGAATTAGTGTTACTATCCATATTACAAAAAATAAATCAAATAACTGTGTTACGGTTATAGATGTCCTTGCTTTGATACCAAATGACAGTGACTACTGTGTGGTTAGTTATCACTTAGAATCATGTGATATGGAATGTAATATAATCTAAATGCGGAAATAGATAAAAAATAGTAAAGCAAATAAGCACACCAGGAGTTTTTATACTGGTTCGAACTTCCCGTTCTACATCCAGTCCCAGACTTCCCTTTGGAATTTCACTCAATAACTCCTCACTTAAACTGGAGGAATAGGTAAACAACACCTAAACAACCGAACATAATTTTTCCGCCTCAGCAGCCGAAGAGGGCTTTTCCGCCTGATACAAACTAACAGGACTTCTACAATTTCGATAAAGTTGTTTGACACTTTGTGTTCTTGATAACACTGATTTGTCTTTGATAGTACACCCTTCCTATAATCTTTTTCTTAAGTATATATTGTGTGTGTGAATATTAGAAAGGAAGATATTGCTTAGAATCGAAGAATATGTTGATTAATTCTTAGATTCAAGCAATATATAGATTGTGATTCCTTGTAGAATGCAGAGATATATAGATAGAGAATATAGCAAGAAATCAAAATAAAAATCGATGATTTGAGAAGTGATTTTAACATGTTTGTACAGTGAAAAAATAGTTACAGCTATTCATGAAGAGTTTCAATCAAAAGATGCAGCCATATCTCCTCAATTTGAATCGTAACTGTTCGCAGATAGAAGTGTCTCTTCAGAAAAAATGACTGTTAGAGTCGGTCAGTCGACTGGGTAAAAATGATCAGTCGACTGAAATTTCAAAGATAGTAAAAAAAATAGTGCATATCTGTGTACTGACCATGGTCAGTCAACTGGCTATTTTCGGTCAGTCGACTGACCTGGTTGTCACTGCACAATTTGCTTATTTTCTTAAAAATTTGAATCTTAAAACCACTTTGATTTTCTGTAAACTACTTGAGGATAGATTTTAACAATTTCAAACTATATCTAAGACTTAAAACTTTAATAAATAAACATAATATACTCAGATATAAAGTCTTGTCTCCATTGTAGTTTAATAGCATATCTCGTTCTCTTTTTGTCGCTTGATCATATAGTCTCATCACTGAATGTTTAAGCTTTTTGTCATGAATCAAAACTCATGATTCAACAGGCGTGTGTTGGATAAAAACCCCCATTCTTTTCATTCATCTTTACATGTCTTCTTCGTATCACTCTCATTCAGGTGCTTCGTACCCATTCCTTTCATGTCCATTGATATGGCTTCGTTCGTATCCATTAATTGCTACGTTGTTCGTATCGATATTTGAGATCATTTCATATTGGTGGCCTCTACCCCAATTCGTATCGATATAAACATCGACTTTGTATCGATACCTTTTACATGTTGCCTTGTATCGCTTATGGGTGGTGATCGATACGAGCCGTGCAATAGTGGAAGCGATATGAAATGTCACTAGGTGATGGATTCGAATCGAAGTAGATGTGATGGATACGAAGTGACGTCTCTTCCATGGATACGAACTAGCACTTGATGGATACAAATGAGATGTGTTTCAAATTTATGGACACGAATTTGTATGGATAGGAACGAGGTTTCCTGGATGTATTCAAATGGAATCAATACGAAGGAGGTGGTCTAATGGATACGAATGAGAGCATTGCTTGATTTGCATCGATCATATCCTAAGCATACGAACTCCGATTGACTTGAAATATGAAATATAGCCTTTCCCAGCCGTGTTCATCATTTCCAATTGATCTCGTCTTGATTGGAGTTTGATGATATCGATCATAACCTTGTTTCCAATCGATCTCTAATACTGATTTCCATCCTTTTTAGCCTATTTGTTGATATCCCGACCTTGACCAGAAGGCGGGATAAGACATTGTACTTATAGATTTTCTTATTATTAAATTAATTTCTTAATTAATTATATAACAAAGTATATGAAGGAAAAAAGAAAAAATATATTATTATGAACAAGACTTGTATAGATTTAAATGTATGTGACTAATTACATAATTGCCCCAGGGCACACCACTAACTCTTTAAATTTCTCATTGCACTTGAGGTGAATTATAAAATCTCAATCTCATTCTTCCATCAGTTCAAAATTGATCGAGCTAGACCCTTAATGAAAGGATCTGCTATATTGTATTACTATCTAACTTTGTCGGCCAATAACTCACCATCATTGGTAAACTGTCTTTATGATGAATAACTTTCAGAATATGTATCTAGATATCCTATGAGCCCTACTTTCTTTTACGATCTATATCATAGAATTGTTTACAAAAAATACTGCCATGGGATTCTCAACATTTGGAATCACTCCCAGCTCAGTTATAAATTTATGCGTTTGTATTTATACTACTTTTATTGCAGCGCTATTCATGGCGACGCACTTAGCCTTTCAGTCGAATCAACCACCACCTGGAACATTTCCAACTCAAAGCTCCTTAACTAAGTTTGAATATGAACTTTGGATTGATATGCTATATTTAATATTATTTATGAAGTTCGAGTCTGAATACTCCTTTATAAGGATTTCAATTTTTTCACAAACAATTCTCTAGTATTTTATAAATACTCATAAATATTCATAACTTCCATGTAGCAATATTAATTCGCATTAAATACTTTCTCAATACATAAATTGCATAAGCGAGCAGCGATACAGTAGACAATATAGTATATATAATAATTTCTATTATCAATACATAAGGAACCCATCTCATATGCTTCACATTATATATTTTGATATGGCATCTATTTACATCATTTTGGACAATCCTAACATCCTTACTTATAGTTTTAGAATTATTTTAGTACACTTGACACTCTTTCTTAAAAATACTCATTTCCTCTACATTTTGACTAAAATTCAAACTTTTTTTGATTTATTTGTCTAAATATTTGTTCAACTCTAATGCTTGTCACATGATATTATCATATTATTTCTTGAATCTTCTTCAATAATTACAGGCTCAGTTACTGCTCCTACCGATGTCATCACATTTTGGTTGTCAAATGCAAACAATCCATTCTAAATCATTATTCGTAATTTCAAAAACTTAAAAAAACACCCCAAAATCACCAAAAACAACATTTTCAGCTGGCTGGAACGCTTCAGCCTGAAAACAGGCTGAAACAGTGGTCTGAGTGCACCAGGGCAGGCCTGGGTTGCACCCAGGCCGCTGCTCAGGCGCAGCAGGCTAGCCCGGTTGGGCTAGCCGGTAGCAGGCCAACCGTTAGTGGGCTGGCGCAAACTTTCAGCGCGCAGGCGCATGGCCCGCACGACTCGGTGGCAGACGCAAGCCGAAGCCCGCGTCCTCACTTCCCCAGCCCATGCGGGCTGGGGGCTTGCCACTTCTCCCCAGCCCATGCGGGCTGGGGGCTTGCCGTTTCTCCCCAGCCCATGCGGGCTAGGGGGGCTTGCCACTTCTCCCTAGGCCATGCGGGCTGGGGGGCTTGCTGGTTCTCCCCAGCCCATGCGGGCTGGAGCTTGACCGAACCAGCTGCACCGCATGGTGCAGCCTGGTTCACAGAAACGGGCTGCACATGCGGTGTAGCCGGCTTCTATAAAATGGGCTGCACCCATTTTGGTGCAGCCGGGTTCCGACCCATCGGTTGCACCATTTTGGTGCAACCGCTTCAAATTGATGGTTTCTTTGTCGAACTTTGGTTCATAACCATTCGGAATATTTTTCCAACACGAATATTGGTTTTCACTATTTTTCTGATTTATCGATTTCTTTGAGATTTGTCTCTAGATTTCGTACACGAGGTTTATGAACTATTTTAAAAGGATTTTTCACTCCTAAATGACTTTCGAAATTATTTTATAATGTTATTTTTTAATTATTAAACTATTTACTCCATAATAGGAGAGTTTTCATAAGCCGTTTTAAAGTGATTTCAAAACCAATTATAAATCCGTTTCGCACCATTATTTTCTATAATAAAAATCTCACACTCACTTTATAGCACGTCGAGCGAAGTGGGAAGGTGCTTAAACGGTTAGAAAATCTCCGGCCTATGGAACCGTGTGTATTTTCTTTCCGGTTAATCCCCGACCTATTCGATTGATCGTTTTGACCTTTGGGCCTAGTTTACCGATGATACGAGGTGGACTTTTTATTGTTTGGAGTGTGAGCTTGCTATTGGTTAGTAAACCGTTTAGTGCGAACGTGGGGTATGGGACTCATTGTTAACACTTTACGGATTCCTCTCCAAGAAGTTTGTGACACATTAGCCTCTGGACGGCCAGTACTGGGCCTCTAGGTCACCACGCCTCAGGGCAACCGTCTCTGGACACCTGCTCGATGGAGCAGTTTTTCGGCATGTGCCTCTGGGCCTTTATCCTTCTGGGAAGGATCTCGCCGTCTCACGCGTTCCGCATCTGTGCGAGTGATCATCACAACTCTACAGTACTTGGCAATAACGACTCTGGTCGGAGCACGTGTTATACTTGTATTATCTGATGATTTTTATATCCATTCGAGTACCGCCATTCGGTGTTGGTTCTATGGAACCATACGATGTAAGTGCGATTACCTTGTGGATTCACAATGTCTCCGGACACAGCTTTTTTTAGTGTTCGATTTCATTGACTTTTTAGTATATCCCTATTGCTCTTTGGAGCATCGATCTTTGCTTGGGCATTGATTACAGACTCTGGGCACTCTTGGGATTATTGCCTATGGGCAAATTTATATAGCTTTAGCTACGCAGATGATATGAGGCGATTTTATTTATTCAACACTTTGGTGTTGATATTCTTTTTGGAGATTTTTACTGTTTATAGATGATTGGGGATCGTCATTTTATTCATGTGGTCCATAATACTCTCCTCTTCGGAGAAAACTGTTTTATTTATGTACTGCATTCTTATATATCTTAGTTATTACTGATTGTTTAGCTAGGCTGACCCGAGTGTTTTCGCTCGGGTCGGACCGAGTTGTTTCAGGTTAGGTCTCTGGACTTAGCTTCTGTGCTTCCGCTTGAACATTATCTGCTATGCTGATAGATAGCTCTTTATATTTGTCCACTATTTTGATACTCTGATGATTCAGTCTCTTATGTATATATTTTTGACTCACATGTGTGAGCGGTGGGTTTGTATCCACTTTCTTTACATTTGGACTTGTATTGACGATATGATGTACTTATGCTCTGTGACTGTTCTGTGATGGATATATTATTGTTGTTATTATGTTTGTTCTGAATCTATTTTTAGCCATTGTAGTTTCGTTATAAATATCTATTGGATATGTCGAACCACTTGAGAAAAAAAACCACCTATTCGACGTATTCAATAGTTAGTTATAGCTTGATTACATATGGTCGCTTCCATTATACTCTATTCTCCGTTCTAGTAGACGGTATTACTCCGTAATACTCTTTACTAGAGTGGGTCTCGGAGTGGGGCGTTACAGTTTGGTATTAGAGCTTGGTTCAGAACTAAGTATAATAAACAAAGAACGGTAACACTTAGTACAATACATCCTAGTATGATTCAAATATTACAATGCCCTTTCCTCATGATATTGGATAGATAAGTTAGGAATATGTTTAGGAATACATTTATATTCCATAGTATTTCATTTGAATTATCTATCTTTGAATCATGCTTAACTCGTATCTTATCTTATCTTTCAGTATGGTTGGGAGAGGTAGGAACCTCCGTTCTGCTGATGCTGGACAGTCTAGCAACCCTCACCCAGAGGGCATATACATGACCACGGACTAGATCATGGAGCTGGTTCGTAACTCTCAGTCTCCTGCACCTGTTTCTGATGCACCACACAAGTCTGCTTTTGCACGTCTATGCAGCGACTTTATTCATCTCGGAGGGAAGCCGTCCAATGGCTTCGAGACTGTTCTTGAGGTCCAGGCTTGGATCAGAGTTTGCGAGCGTAATTTCACTCGCATGACCCTTCCTGACCATGATAGAGTTCTTGTTGCTTCTGGCCATCTTGAGGGCCGTGCCTTGGATTGGTACAAGCTCCTTATTTCTGAGACCGATGAGGCCACTCTCACTTGGGATCAGTTTCGGGAGCGCTTCTTGCTCAAGTTTGTCCCCGAGTCCAAGAAGATAGCCCTTACACGTCGCTTTATTGACCTTAAGCAAGGGAGGACCTCTATTGCTGACTATTCATCATCTTTCGAGGCCCTGTCCAAGTATGGCCTCGAGTTCATTAGCTCTCCTTATAAGAAGAATCTCAAGTTTGTAGAAGGCCTAAAGAAATATTTGAAGAAGCAAATTATGCTCCAACTTAAGCTCCCTTTTGATGAGCTAGTTGACGCAGCGCTTCACCTTGAAGCGGTGGAGCGTGAGAGAGACAGCGATGGGGATGGTGAGGGTTCCAAAAACCCCAATCAGAAGCGGGGTCCATTTCAGAAGGCCAAGCATTGGAACAAGAAGAAGAAGACCGGCAGTTCTACTTTTCAGACTCAGCCTCAGACTCGTCCTCGGTCCCAGACTCCTGCTCAGCCTAGTGGGACATGTCGCCCAAAGAAATGCTTCAACTGCGGTTCTCCAGATCACTTTATTCGAGAGTGTCCCAAACCTCTCTATTGCACCTTCTGCAAGAAGGAGGGACACAGGATCTCCACTTGTCCTACTGCACCTCCTAGATCTGGCAAGCTTAATGCTACCAAGGCTCCTACATCTTTAGCTCAGCCTCGAGGTACGCATCCTTCCGTTCTCGAAGGTTCTATTTTATTTTAGGATAGATCTTGTAGAGTTCTCTTTGATACGGGTGCCTCTCACTCATTCGTATCAAAGGAACTAGTTGATACTTTATCTTTGGATGTTACTTGTTTGGTTTCTTCACTAAGGATTGTGAATCCCATCGGCGGATCCACGACCCTTAGCCTGCTTTGCGAGGATATAAATATTGATCTTTGTGGATTTTCTTTCCGTGCGAATCTGCACGTTATGGAGTATTTGGGCTTTGACATGATTCTTGGCATGGATTGGCTCGCTCAGTACGACGCCAAAATCATTTGTTCGGAGCGGATATTATTTCTTCGTCATCCTGACTCGTCTGCTCCGTTAGCTATTACTCTTTAGGATGTTGGGATTTCTGATATTACTTTATTTTCTCTTGATTCACGAGATGAGGATTTGGACTTATCTCGTATTCCTGTTGTTCGGGATTTTTCCGATATATTCGAGCCAGTATCAGGCTTGCCGCCAAAGCGGGCCATTGAGTTCCGCATCGATCTCATTCCAGGTTCTCATCCAGTTGGGCGTCCTCCTACGAGAATGTCTACTAAGGAGAATGAGGAACTCAGGAAGCAGTTAGTTGAGCTTGAAGAGAAGCAGTTCATTCAATCCAGTTCTTCGCCATGGGGTGCTGCTGTGGTGTTCGTTAAGAAGGCTGATGGCTCTCTTAGGCTTTGCATTGACTATCGCAAGCTCAATGAGTTGACCATCAGAAATCGCTACCCACTTCCTCGGATAGACAACATGTTTGACCAATTGAGCGGTGTGAAGGTCTTCTCTCAGCTCGACCTTGACACCGGATTCCATCAGCTACGAGTCGCAGAAGACAACATTCCTCTTACAGCATTTCGCACTCGTTATGGTTCTTTTGAGTGGTTGGTCATGCCATTCGGCTTGACGAACGCTCCGGCTTTCTTCGTCGATCTCATGAATTGAGTATTCCGGGAATACATCGATAGATTCGTTCTGGTTTTCATCAACGATATTCTTGTTTATTCTAGATCCGAGGCAGAGCATGCTCATCATCTGCGGATCATCTTGGATACTCTTCGCCAGCATCAGCTTAGGGCCAAGCTCTCCAAGTGCCATTTTTGGGAGAGCAAGGTCAAGTTTTTGGGTCATATTGTTTCTTCTGAGGGTATTTCTGTTGATCCTGTCAAGGTCGAAGCTATTCAGAATTGGAAGCAGCCCAAGAACGTTCATGATATTCGCAGCTTCCTTGGTCTGGCGGGTTATTACCGTCGGTTTATCAAGGATTTCTCTCAAGTTGCACTTCCCCTTACGACACTGACTCATAAGGGCGTTCGCTTTATTTGGTCTGATAAGTGTAAAGCTTCTTTCCAGCGATTGAAGGAACTTCTCACTCATGCTCATATCCTTGTGGTTCCTGAGAGTAACCAGGATCTTGTTGTTTACACCGATGCTTGTGGTAGCGGCCTCGGTGCTGTGCTTATGTAGAAGGATCGGGTAGTTGCTTATGCTTCTAGGCAGCTACGTCCGAATGAGTTTCGCTATCCGACTCATGATCTTGAGTTGGCAGCTATCGTTTTTGCCTTGAAGACGTGGCGTCATTTTCTATTAGGCGAACGCTTCACTCTTTACACCGATCATAAGTCTCTGAAGTATCTTTTCAGCCAGAGAGATCTCAACATGAGGAAGCAGCGATGGTTTGAGTTTCTCACCTCATATGATTTAGATATTCTGTATACCCCTGGCAAGGGGAATCGTGTTGCAGATGCACTCAGTCGCAAACACTCGGCAGTTGTTTCTATGATGATTGCCGAGTGGAATGTTCTTGAGACTCTATCTTTATGTGATATTAGAGATCGAGCTCCATCTTCTGATGCTCCTGTCTTATTATCCAGCTTGGAAGCTCGTCCCATCTTGTTGGATCGCATTGCCCATGCTCAGCGGCAGGATCCAGACCTATTGCATTTCATTCATCTTATCGAGTAAGGATCCAGTGATGAGACGTTGCTAGACTATTCTATTGATTTTCATCGGTGCCTTCGGAGGAAGAACCGTATTGTTGTGCCATCTGATTCATTTCTTAGGCGTGACATTCTAGACGAGTGTCATCGCACTAGGTACACTATTCAACCCGGGTCGAGTAAGATGTATGCCGACATGTGTCGCCTATTTTATTGGGAGGGCATGAAGAGTGATGTTGCAAGTTATGTAAGCCGTTGCATGACTTGTCAGCAGATCAAAGCCGAGCATCATCGTCCATCTGGTCTTCTTCAGCCGCTAGAGATTCTATTGTGGAAATGGGATCAGATATCCATGGATTTTATTGACGGTCTGCCTCGATCGAGGTCAGGCCATACTTCTATTTGGGTCATCGTCGATCGCTTGACCAAATCTGCTCATTTCATTCCTATTAGGTCCACTCGGACTGCTCATCAGCTTGCCAAGCTATATGTGAAGGAAGTCGTTCGACTTCATGGCATTCCTAGCTCTATCGTCTGTGATCGAGACACTATCTTTACTAGTCACTTCTGGAAGTGCCTACAGTCAGCTTTGGGCTCAAAGCTGAATCTCTCGACTGCTTATCATCCTCAGACCGACGGTCAGACGGAGAGGGTGAATCGTGTTTTAGAGGATCTTTTGCGCTGTTGTATTCTGGATTTCGAAGGTAGTTGGGAGGATCACTTACCGCTTGTAGAGTTCTCCTACAACAACAGCTTTCAGTCCAGTATCGGCATGGCACCTTTCGAGGCTCTATACGAAGGGCCATGTCGCTCTCCTGCTTGTTGGTTAGAATCTGGCGAGAAGCTCATTCTTGGTCCAGATTCAGTTCGGGAATCTTCTGAAAAGATTGTTCTTATACATCAGAGAATGAGGGAGGCACAGGACCGCCAGAAATCCTACGCAGACAACCGTAGGAAACCTCTTGAGTTCTTCATTGGTGATTTTGTCTTCATTCGGATTTCCCCTATGAAGGGGGTTGTGCGTTTCAGCTCTATAGGGAAATTGGCTCCTCGCTATGTTGGACCATTTCCTATCACGGAACGCATCGACCTCGTTGCTTATCGTGTGGCTCTACCTACTCATTTTTCTGGAATGCATGACGTGTTCCATGTTTCTCAGCTTCGCAAGTGTGTTCGCGATCCTGATTCTATCATTGAGCCGCATGTCGTGCCTGATTTAGAGATCTTACGTGATTTATCTTTAGAGCAGCAACCTCTTCGTGTGCTTGATTCGGAGGTTAGATGCCTTCGCAACAAAGAGGTTCCACTCGTGAAGATTCAATGGTCACCGAATCCTAAGGACTGCACTTGGGAGACCAGAGAATCTATCGAGCGCTCTTATCCTGGCTTTCTCCCATCTTCTTCTGCGGGTAAGAATTCTCTATTTTATCTCTATCACTTCTTTTGTGGAGTTGACGTTATAGACGACATCTATCTTAAGGAATTGCGGGGACGCAATTTTCTTAAGGGGGGGAGTCTGTAACAACCCGGGATTTGCATTACCAATTAATAAATAAAAGTTAGGATTCTTTATTTATTTTAAGGAAGCATAAAAGGATTTGGAGTAACAAGATTTACTTGAAAATGGCTATTTTAATTAAATGGGAAATATGAGATTTTAAAATGAGGATAAAATGTTATTTTTGGAAAGCTAAATATCTTAGGAGAGATTTTAAAACGGGTTTGGATAAGAAAAAATAAATGAGTTTTATAAACATATATGAACACTTAGACTAATTTTTAGAAACATGTAAATAACTCTTTTCTTATTGGGTTACTAAACTTAGCCCAATAACCCACCCTAAACCTCCTCTATAAATTATCTTAAACTCTCCTAACCTCATTCATTCATCCCTAATCAAAACCGTAATCATTTCCTAAAGCTTTCTTAACAAAAAAATGGCCTCTATCTTCACCACCTTCTAGTTATAGCTTATGCAAGTCATTCTATGCAAAGGTAATGCAAATACCCACCTCGAATTCGTTTTTATATCTTTCTAATTTCTGAAATTTATTTGGTAACACATGTTTTATGTGTTTTTTTTGATCTTATAGCCTCCTAATCATCTTTTGCTAACTTGGGTTGATGCTATAATGGTTTTTGTTGCTTTCTAGAGAGGTATATTACTAAAAACCTCTTCTAATATGTATTTAATCATCTTTTGATTTCGGTAATCATTTAGTAACACATGTTTTATTATGTAACATGTGAAACATAGCTCTTTGATCATCTTTACTTTCATTTTGGGGTGTGCACATAAGGTGCTTATGATATTGCTTCCTAAGGTAATGCTAAGCTTTGGCCCTTTGTTTCCTTTAATATGGCGTAGTAATCATTATATGGTAGTTAGTGATTAATATTGGTGAAATTTGATGCCAAAAACTTGAAAAAAACACCCCAAAATAACCAAAAACAGCATTTTCAGCTGGTTGGAATGCTTCAGCCTGAAAACAGGCTGAAACAGTGGTCTGAGTGCACCAGGGGAGGCCTGGGTTGCACCCAGGCTGCTGCTCGGGCACAGCAGGCTAGCCCGGTTGGGCTAGCCGGTAGCAGGCCAGCCCTTAGTGGGCTGGCACGAACTTTCAGCGCACGAGGGCATGGCCCGCGCGACTCGGTGGCAGACGCGGGCCGAAGCCCGCATCCCCACTTCCCCAGCCCATGCGGGCTGGGGGCTTTCCGTTTCTCCCCAGCCCATGCGGGTTGGGGGGGCTTGCCACTTCTCCCCAGCCCATGCGGGCTGGGGGGCTTGCTGGTTCTCCCCAGCCCAAGCGGGCTGGGGCTTGACCGAACCAGCTGCACCGCATGGTGCAGCCTGGTTCACAGAAACGGGCTGCACATGTGGTGCAGCTGGCTTCTATAAAATGGGCTGCACCCATTTTGGTGCAGTCGGGTTCCGACCCACCGGTTGCACCATTTTGGTGCAACCGAGTCCGGGTTGCACCATTTTGGTGCAACCGCTTCAAATTGATGGTTTCTTTGTCGAACTTTGGTTCACAACCATTCGGAATATTTTTCCAACACGAATATTGGTTTTCAGTGATTTTTCTGATTTATCGATTCTTTGAGATTTGTCTCTAGATTTCGTACACGGGGTTTATGAACTATTTTAAAAGGATTTTTCACTCCTAAATGGCTTTCGAAATTATTTTATAATGTTATTTTTTAATTATTAAACTATTTACTCCATAATAGGAGAGTTTTCATAAGCCGTTTTAAAGTGATTTCAAAACCAATTATAAATCCGTTTCGCAACATTATTTTCTATAATAAAAATTTCACACTCACTTTTTAGCACGTCGAGCGAAGTGGGAAGGTGCTTAAACGGTTAGGAAATCTCCGGCCTATGGAACCGTGTGTATTTTCTTTCCGATTAATCCTCGACCTATTCGATTGATCGTTTTGACCTTTGGGTCTTGTTTACCGATGATACGAGGTGGACTTTTTATTGTTTGGAGTGTGAGCTTGCTATTGGTTAGTAAACCGTTTAGTGCGAACGTGGGGTATGAGACTCATTGTTAACACTTTACGGGTTCCTCTCCAAGAAGTTTGTGAAACATTAGCGTTTGGGCGGCCAGTACTGGGCCTCTGGGTCACCATGCCTCTGGGAAACCGTCTCTGGACACCTTCTCTATGGAGCAGTTTTTCGGCATGTGCCTCTGGGCCTTTATCCTTCTGGGAAGGATCTCGCCGTCTCGCGCGTTCCGCATCTGTGCGAGTGATCGATCACAACTCTACAGTACTTGGCAATAACGACTCTGGTCGGAGCACGTGCTATACTTGTATTATCTGATGATTTTTATATCCATTCGAGTACCGCCATTCGGTGTTGGTTCTATGGAACCATATGATGTAAGTGCGATTACCTTGTGGATTCACAATGTCTCTGGACACAGCTTTTTTCAGTGTTCGATTTCATTGACTTTTCAGTATATCCCTATTGCTCTTTGGAGCATAGATCTTTGCTTGTGCATTGATTACAGACTCTGGGCACTCTTGGGATTATTGCCTATGGGCAACTTTATATAGCTTTAGCTACGTCGATGATATGAGGCGATTTTATTTATTCAACACTTTGGTGTTGATATTCTTTTTGGAGATTTTTACTGTTTATAGATGATTGGGGATCGTCATTTTATTCATGTGGTCCATAATACTCTCCTCTTCGAAGAAGTACTGTTTTATTTATGTACTGCATTCTTATATATCTTAGTTATTACTGATTGTTTAGCTAGGCTGACCCGAGTGTTTTCGCTCGGGTCGGACCGAGTTGTTTCAGGTTAGGTCTCTGGACTTAGCTTCTGTGCTTCCGCTTGGACATTATCTTCTATGCTGATAGATAGCTCTTTATATTTGTCCACTATTTTGATACTCTGATGATTCGGTCTCTTATGTATATATTTTTGACTCACATGTGTGAGCGGTGGGTTTGTATCCACTTTCTTTACATTTGGACTTGTATTGACGATATGATGTACTTATGCTCTGTGACTGTTCTGTGATGGATATATTATTGTTGTTATTATGTTTGTTCTGAATCTATTTTTAGCCATTATAGTTTCGTTATAAATATCTATTGGATATGTTGAACCACTTGAGAAAAGAAAACCACCTATTCGACGTATTCAGTAGTTAGTTATAGCTTGATTACATATGGTCGCTTCCATTATACTCTATTCTCCGTTCTAGTAGACGGTATTGTTGAATATGCGCTTTGCGCTATATGATTTTTGTTTGATGATAATAAACATATATACATTCGCTTAAATGTATTTGTTAACATACTATTTTAATCTTCACAGAATAAATAAATATTTGCTGAATAAAAATAAATAACACAGTTTTTTTTTAATTCAAACGAATATTTTATTCAAATAAATATTTATTACAATTTTGAATAGTACAATTTCAAGCTCTCACTATAACTATACAACCTTGATTACATCATATTTTTTTCACATTTACATCAGCACCTCACTACATATCACTCACACTCGTATTTTTATCTTCAACTGCATTCCAGTTTGAATCCAGCATCTGAGAAATCTGCAAAAATATAAACTAACGCAGTAAAATTGAAAAAGAAATATTTTTGCATTTCAAAAATAAAAGATAATTTTGAAAATATGATTTGCCTCAGTTATTTGGGTTGTTCGTCATAAGTTAAATTTGAATTCATCATACACGAACAACTTGTGACATACACAGTATTACTGTATATGCCACAAGGCCGTGCACGCCGATATATACACTTGATTGATTTACAGGGACAGGTGAGCACAGGTCAAACCCAAATGAAAAACCGGGTTCAACTCACGTGCAATTACATTGAAAATCACGACACATGCACAAGGTCAAACCCGAGCTGTAAAACTGGATTCAACACAAGGCAACATGACTGAAGGCATAGCAACTGCATAGCGACTGCAGCAGTGACAAGTGCAATTCGAACCAACATGATCAAGAAATATAAAATGCAGTTTGCTGTGATACGAGCTCACTACAACAGCACCAGGCCGATGATACAAAACACAATGCACAAAGGCTACAGGTCTGAAATTTCAAAATGCAAGTTCAAGTCATCAACTTCAAGTCAGACCACTGTAATAAGGCAGTAGTGTACATAGATACAACTACAACAATGACCAAAAGTGTACAGCAATGCAAGTAAACATGACACAGCCTCAAATCAATGGACATGAAGTCAACTCAAGTACATAAACTTCAAAAGTGCATCAAAGCCAGTTCAATGTGGATAGCAACAGCAAAAAGGGACTGCAACAAACATGTATGCAACATCGAGTTAGGCATGAAGAGAACACAGTGAAGAGACCAAACTGCACAAGAGACCACACAGTGCATATATTTATTTATATATGCTACAACTTCAAATGTACCAGTGCAACAGGCCATAATGAAGACTGAATGAAATGCACAGCATGTATTGTTGAATATGTGTTACAGTTGTGATGCAAGTACTAACCAGGATGAAATCCAATACAACTTCAACAGAGACTCAAGTAACCATTAACTGCAACAAGGTGATATGCAAACTACAACAGGTCAGAGGTGAAAGCAATACACGACTGAAGTGATGAAGTGAATGCAAACAACTCGGCAATCAAATAACAGTGAAGTCGAGGCCAAACCAACCAGAAGTTCAAAGCAGTAAGGAACATGAAGCAAACAACAAATGCAAGTGCACAACTAAACTCAAGTGGAACAGAGAAGCTATGGTACTAAGATAAAAATGCAAGTGATAGTGAATATGTACAAGTGCAGTGACCAGAAACTCAAGCTTCAAAAAGCTACAGCAACAATGCAAACTACAGGAATATAAAGCACAAAAGTGCAACAGTGAAGTTCAGCTATGCAAGTGAAACAACTACAGGCAGTGAATGAAGAGTAGTCAACAGGTGAATAATATAACATGGCCGAGCATTGTACAAGAAGTATGCAGTTCAACACGTCTATGACAGCAAGTAAGTGAGTGCAACATGCAAGCATCAAGCTGCAGTTTTACCAAAAGTCAAGTATGCTACAAAAATAGCAAATCAACTTTATCAAGCATCAGAGGGAATCATCTATATCCAAACTGCAGATACAAAAATGTATCAAAGCCGTGTGTTTTAACAAGTCAACAGCAAAAGGAACGAAAACCGTGGTCATCACGAAATCAATTCAAAGCCGTGTGAATCAAGCTACTAGAAATACGAAATTGACAAAGTCAGATCAATCCTCAGCATCAAAGTGTAATCGAACGGCAAAGCAAGAATTGTTGAAGCAATCAATCGAACGCAAAAATAGGAAATCAAATCCTATTAAAACCCTAATCATCATTGGCATTTATGTGTATCGAGTTCAAGCATCAACCAGAAAAAGAAAAAGGAATAAAGTACTCACCAAAATTGAAATCGAACTCGATCAATCGAAGTAGCCGAAGCAAGGTACAAGGAGGCAGTCGATCGACAGGGCAAAGACGAAAATCACAAAATCGATCGACTAAAATAATATCGGCATCTTCGATTCTAGCCCTAATTAATTGAAGGAAGAGGAACAAACAAGAGCCGAAGCCCTAATCTCATCTGAAGAACAAGCCGACATTGTCACAAAGAAAATAAAAAGATTCGGGTTAAAGAATACTATTGGGCCGGCGTGTTTTACTTTTTTTCTTAAGGGTTTTTTTTGGTTTATATTAGGGCTATTTTATTTTAATTGTTTTTTCCTTTTTTAAACCGTTTATATTTTCTAGTCGTGTGACTAGGGGACAAGCTACGGTGTGTAGCTTGAGAATTCGCAACTCGGTAGTTGAGTTGTGGCAGGGTTTTGAGTGTAGAGTTAGATTAGTCAATAGCGGTGTATAGCGAGTTTACGTGTGTAAGCGAGGGACTATCTAATTTCTAGTAGAAACCTTGGGGGCAGCACGTAGGCAGGGTTTTGCCGAAGCTGGGTAAATTCTGTGTTGTTCTGTTTTATTCTGTTGTTTATATTCTGCGATATCTGTGCTGCTATTCTGTGATCTGAATTGAAATTAATTTACAAGCTTCCGCGATTAATTTTTAATAATTTACACTATCACCCTATTCACCCCCCCCTCTAGGGTGAAATCGATCCTACAAGTGGTATCAGAGCGAGGTTTAGAAGTCAACATCTGTTTTAAAAATTCGATTTTTTTGAAAAATTCAGTTTTTGTTTTAAAAATTTAAAATTTTAAAATGGCCTCTTTTAATAATGCTTTTGCAGAGGGTCAGTCGATAGTTAGACCACCAATGTTCAATGGTGAATATGCTTTTTGGAAAAATAGGATGAAATTTTTTTTGAAAACCATTGACGCTTGGGATATTGTTGAAACAGGTTATAGGATACCAACTATAACTGTAGATAATCAGGAAATAGAGAAACCAAAGGAACAATGGACAGAATTAGAAAATAAATTACAGAATACTAATGCTAAAGCTATGAATTCTATTATCTGTTCATTAGATCAATTTGAATTTAATCGTGTCTCACATTGTCTAACTGCGCAGGAAATATGGCACATACTAGAAGTGACTCACGAAGGAACATCTCAAGTCAAAGAATCTCGCCTTGCCATGCTAAGCAGCGAATACGAGAACTTTACAATGGCAAAGGAAGAAAATGTCAAAGAGATGTATGGCCGACTTTCTAATATCGTATACAAAACAAAAGCTCTCGGAAAAACATACACCGAATTGGAAATAGTCCGGAAAATTCTCAGAGTTCTTCCACGAAGCTTTGAAGCAAAAGTAACTGCCATTCAAGAATCGAAAGATTTAAAACAACTCAAAGTCGAAGAACTCATTGGAAATCTCACCACTTATGAGCTAGAAATGAAATTCAAGGAAGAGCGTGAAGGAGGAGATACTCGAAAGAAATCAATAGCGCTCAAAGGAACAACCGAAAGTGATGATGATAACGATGATGATGATGATGGAGAAGCAGAGCTGGCGCTACTAATAAAGAAATTCAAAAGGTGGAATCGCAAATACGGAAATCCAGCTCGAAATCATGAATTGAAAAGCAGAATAGGCAAAGCACTAGACAACCCAGAAGAACAGAAAATCATCTGTTACAAATGCAACAAACCCGGTCATATCAAGCCACAATGTCCTCAAAAACGATCAAATCAAGGAAAGAAACTAAAGAAGAAAAGCTTTGCGGCTACTTGGGATGAAACTGACGAAGATGAAAGTGATAACACCGAGAGTGAGAGTGAAAAAGCAAACATGTGCCTTCATGGTGAAGTTACAGACAGTGATGACGACGAGCCAAGCGAGGTATCAAAACTCACTCATTCTGAATTACTTATTTATTTCCATGAAGTAAATGGCTGTTATGAACGACTTAGGGAAAAATACGCCAAACTTGAATCTCAAAAGAATACTTTGATAGAATGCAATGAACAACTTGATCAATTAGTTAAGAACTATCAACGTAGGATCCCTAAGTGTGATAAGTGTCCAACATTTGAAGAAGAAATTAAAAAATCGGAAATCAATATAAAATCACTTGAAAATGAAATTCTGATTTTAAAAGAGAATGAAAATACTAGGAGAGAGAATTCTATTAAAAAGTGCACACAGTTGTTAAACGAAAATGAATCTCTCAAATCACAAGTCCAACTATTGTCAACGACTTTAGATAAATTTTCAAAAAGTGAAAAATCGTTGAATATGCTATTAGGAAAGCAAACTGTTAATACGGTTAGACAAGGACTTGGATATAATAATTCGAAAATTGTTGAAAACAAGATTAATCAAGTTAATTCTATGTGCACAATTTGTAGAAAATTTGGACACGGTCACAATAATTGTTGGTATAGACCCAAACATGTGAAAACTATACCGATTTGGGTTTCAAAAGGCACAAATATAAAATCTCTCAAAGTTAAACAAATTTGGGTGCCAAAGGGAACAATTATAAATAGTTTTGGGTCTACACAAAATCATTTTTCAAAATTTTCTGCCACTAACAACCATGGACCTATAAAAACAAATAGGTCACTAAACTCTCTTCTCGTGTAGGTATGCTGGCAGGCTAAGGAACAACAGCAATGGTACTTGGATTCTGGCTGTTCCAGGCACATGACAGGCGATAAATCGAAGTTCCTTAGCCTAGAAAAGTACAAAGGTGGCAGAGTCACAATGGGGAACAATGACAAGTGTAAAATTGTCGGTAAAGGTAAAGTAGGTAACAATACATTTACCTTAAATGACGTTTTGTATGTTGAAAATCTGAACCACAATTTGATATCAATCAGCCAGCTATGTGATAAAGGTATGAATGTTATCTTTGATTCTGACATGTGCAAAATTGTTGACAAATCATCAAAAGAAATCTTATTTTCAGGAAAAAGGAAAGGTAATATATATTCTCTATCTTTTGATGATCTCATCCTCTCTAAATGCTTGGTAGCTAAGGATATAGAAGTGAATTTATGGCATAGACGTTTAGGGCATACTAGTATGAACTTATTAAACAAATTAAAAAGGAAAAGTTTGGTAAGAGGGTTGCCATCACATGAGTTTGAAACTGAAAACATCTGTAAAGCATGTACTTTGGGAAAACTTAGAAAATCATCGTTTCATGCCAAAAACAATGTAAGCACTTCTAGAGTTCTTGAACTAATTCATATGGATCTATTTGGACCTAATGACATTGCTAGCTTAGGAGGTAAGAAATATTGCTTTGTGTTAGTTGATGATTACTCAAGATATACATGGGTATACTTCTTAGCTAAAAAATCAGAAACTTTTTCATACTTCACAAGATTCGCAAAATTTGTGCAAAATGAAAAAGAAGTCTCTATTGTTTCATTAAGAAGTGATCATGGTGGAGAATTTGAAAATTATGAATTTGAAACTCTCTGTGATGAAAACGGAATCAAACATGAGTTCTCTGCACCACGTACTCCACAACAAAATGGGGTAGTTGAGAGAAAGAATCGTACTTTACAAGAATTGGCTAGGTCTATGTTAAATGAATATGAACTACCTCTGCATCTCTGGGCAGAAGCTGTAAATACAGCATGTTATGTAATGAATAGAGTTATCATCAGACCGATTCTTAACAAAACCCCCTATGAGTTATGGTTCAACAAAAAACCAAACATCGCTTACTTCAAAGTGTTTGGATGTCCTTGCTATATTCTTAATACAGGTGATCAGTTAGGAAAATTTGAAGCAAAGGCTGATGATGGCATCTTCATGGGTTACTCTTCGAGAAGCAAAGCTTATAGAGTCTACAACAAAAAGACTAAAACAATCGTAGAGTCAATCAATGTGAAATTTGATGAAGGCATTGACGAACAGAATACATCCAAAAGCAACGTTGAAGAGGAGAAAGAAAAAGATGAATTTGAAAAACCAAAAGAAACTGCTGATGCTAGAGAAACTACCACAACTCAAGAAGTCAGAAGAAATCTGGATCCAGAAAAGCTGAAATACAAAACAGACCATCCACCAGAATTGGTAATTGGAAACCCTATAGCAGGTATACAAACTCGTTCATCCTTTAAAAATCTATGTGATCTGTGCTTGTATAGTGGATTTATTTCAGAAATAGAACCAAATAGCATAGATTCAGCCCTTAATGATGAAAACTGGTTCATGGCCATGCAAGAAGAACTAAATCAGTTTGAACGAAATAATGTTTGGAGTCTAGCACCTAGACCTAAGGATTATCCAGTTATAGGAACAAAATGGATTTTTAAAAATAAATATGATGAATCTGGAAATATAATTAGAAATAAAGCTAGACTAGTTGCTAAAGGATACAATCAAATTGAAGGAGTTGACTTTGATGAAACCTTTGCGCCTGTAGCTAGACTAGAATCAATTAGAATATTGTTAGCTTTTGCTTGCTACAAAGGATTTAAACTAAGACAAATGGATATTAAGAGTGCTTTTCTTAACGGAGTTTTAAAAGAAGATGTGTTTGTTGAACAACCAGAAGGTTTTGAAAGTCATGAATATCCAAACCATGTATACAAACTAAAGAAGGCATTATATGGATTAAAACAAGCTCCCAGAGCTTGGTATGAATGTCTTACTTCTTATCTCCTTGAAAATGGGTTCAAAAAGGGATGTGTAGATACCACACTATTTCTGTTGCATGAAAACAATGATATTTTGATTGTTCAAATATATGTTGATGACATCATTTATGGTGCTACTAACAAGTTATTGTATGAGAAATTTGAAAAAGTCATGCAGGAAAAGTTTGAAATGAGCTTGGTTGGAGAGTTAAAATTCTTTTTAGGATTTCAAATCCAACAAAGCAATAAAGGCACATTCATTTCTCAAACAAAATATATTAGGGAACTTGTCAACAAATTTGGATTGAAAGATGCTAAACCAGCAAGAACTCCCATGAGTACAACACTTAAACTTGACAAAGATGAAAAGGGTAAGACAGTTGATCAAAAGCTGTACAGAGGTATGATTGGATCACTCCTTTATCTTACCGCCTCTAGACCTGACATCATGTTTTCTGTCTGCTTATGTGCGCGTTTTCAATCTAATCCAAAAGAATCTCATTTAAAAGCTGTTAAAAGAATTATAAGATATTTATTGCACACCCCACGGTTTGGTCTTTGGTATCCATCAAATGATAATTTTGAATTGAAAGGTTTTTCAGATGCTGATTATGCTGGAAATTTGGTTGATAGAAAAAGTACTAGTGGAGCATGTTTTATGTTAGGACATTCATTAGTTGCATGGTCGAGTAGAAAACAAAATTGTATTGCATTATCCACAACAGAAGCAGAGTATATTGCTTTGAGCGGTTGCTCTGCTCAAATCTTATGGATGATACAAACTTTGCATGACTATGGCCTAAATTTTAAACGTGTACCACTAATGTGTGATAGCAAAAGCGCAATTGATCTCACAAATAATCCTGTACATCATTCGCGAACAAAACATATAGATGTAAGACATCATTTTATTAGAGATCATATTTCCAAAGAAAATATCTGCATAAATTTTATTTCAACTGATTCTCAATTGGCAGACATTTTTACAAAACCCCTACCAGAAAATAGTTTTTGTAAACTACGACTCAGTCTAGGTGTTTTAGAAATTTGCTGAATATTTAACATTTTTTTTCTCCCTACAAATTATCGAAAAGAAAAATAGTGATTGAAAAAAGTGATGAGTGTTGATATTGATTATATATTATAACTCGAGAAAGTATAATTAGAAAATTTCTTTAGAAATGTAAACAAGAGTTATAAAACTTTTTGTTGGTAAAAATTCCATGACCATCTCTATGTCTATCATGTTTCTAACAACGGTCACTCATCAAAATTCTATATAGTTTGTCGATATGTGGTACTTTAAACAGGAATCGTTCGTTTTTCATTTTCACATTTTTTTTTAAAAAAAAAACAAAAAATAAATAAATACCAAAGTATTCACTCTCATTTAAAAGTCCTCACGGTTATGCATGGGTGAATTACTTGGAATTTGTTATGTGCTTCCATGCTCATTTAAAAGTCCTCACGGTTATGCATGTATGGAACGCATATCAAAAGTTGATTTTTTTTCTTTCTTTTAAAATAAACAAGTTGATTCTAATCCCATTTAAAAGTCCTTACGGTTATGCGTGGTTAGAAGATACTTGAATTCATTTTTTTTTTAAAAAAATTGGAATACTACTAATCTCATTTAAAAGTCCTAACGGTTATGCATGATTAGTAGATATTCAAATTCCTGATATAAAAATACCACAAATAGACACAATTGTATGGTTTTATATGATGACATCATCTCCATCATTCTAAAAGTGGAATATGCGCCTAACAATATTTTTATGATTTTTGTTTGATTTTCTATTGAAATTTAATATTTATATTCAATTGGGTTTTAATGTTGGATTAATATCGATCACTTTATCTCTATTTTCTCTATTTCTATTATTCTTTTGCTGATAACAAAAGGGGGAGAGAAAAGTTAAGATTTTGTCAAATAGAATCAATCAAAGGTCAAACAATTTTCCATTTGCATATAGGCTTATTCACACATTTTATTTGTATGCATATATGTAGGGGGAGTCATATATGTAGGGGGGTATCATATAGAAAGGAAGCATTCAAATAGGGGGAGCAATTGAAATTATCAAATACATTTAATATATTCAAAATCTTAAATATATGTTTGTTATCATCAAAAGGGGGAGATTGTTGAATATGCGCTTTGCGCTATATGATTTTTGTTTGATGATAATAAACATATATACATTCGCTTAAATGTATTTGTTAACATACTATTTTAATCTTCACAGAATAAATAAATATTTGCTGAATAAAAATAAATAACACAGTTTTTTTTTAATTCAAACGAATATTTTATTCAAATAAATATTTATTACAATTTTGAATAGTACAATTTCAAGCTCTCACTATAACTATACAACCTTGATTACATCATATTTTTTTCACATTTACATCAGCACCTCACTACATATCACTCACACTCGTATTTTTATCTTCAACTGCATTCCAGTTTGAATCCAGCATCTGAGAAATCTGCAAAAATATAAACTAACGCAGTAAAATTGAAAAAGAAATATTTTTGCATTTCAAAAATAAAAGATAATTTTGAAAATATGATTTGCCTCAGTTATTTGGGTTGTTCGTCATAAGTTAAATTTGAATTCATCATACACGAACAACTTGTGACATACACAGTATTACTGTATATGCCACAAGGCCGTGCACGCCGATATATACACTTGATTGATTTACAGGGACAGGTGAGCACAGGTCAAACCCAAATGAAAAACCGGGTTCAACTCACGTGCAATTACATTGAAAATCACGACACATGCACAAGGTCAAACCCGAGCTGTAAAACTGGATTCAACACAAGGCAACATGACTGAAGGCATAGCAACTGCATAGCGACTGCAGCAGTGACAAGTGCAATTCGAACCAACATGATCAAGAAATATAAAATGCAGTTTGCTGTGATACGAGCTCACTACAACAGCACCAGGCCGATGATACAAAACACAATGCACAAAGGCTACAGGTCTGAAATTTCAAAATGCAAGTTCAAGTCATCAACTTCAAGTCAGACCACTGTAATAAGGCAGTAGTGTACATAGATACAACTACAACAATGACCAAAAGTGTACAGCAATGCAAGTAAACATGACACAGCCTCAAATCAATGGACATGAAGTCAACTCAAGTACATAAACTTCAAAAGTGCATCAAAGCCAGTTCAATGTGGATAGCAACAGCAAAAAGGGACTGCAACAAACATGTATGCAACATCGAGTTAGGCATGAAGAGAACACAGTGAAGAGACCAAACTGCACAAGAGACCACACAGTGCATATATTTATTTATATATGCTACAACTTCAAATGTACCAGTGCAACAGGCCATAATGAAGACTGAATGAAATGCACAGCATGTATTGTTGAATATGTGTTACAGTTGTGATGCAAGTACTAACCAGGATGAAATCCAATACAACTTCAACAGAGACTCAAGTAACCATTAACTGCAACAAGGTGATATGCAAACTACAACAGGTCAGAGGTGAAAGCAATACACGACTGAAGTGATGAAGTGAATGCAAACAACTCGGCAATCAAATAACAGTGAAGTCGAGGCCAAACCAACCAGAAGTTCAAAGCAGTAAGGAACATGAAGCAAACAACAAATGCAAGTGCACAACTAAACTCAAGTGGAACAGAGAAGCTATGGTACTAAGATAAAAATGCAAGTGATAGTGAATATGTACAAGTGCAGTGACCAGAAACTCAAGCTTCAAAAAGCTACAGCAACAATGCAAACTACAGGAATATAAAGCACAAAAGTGCAACAGTGAAGTTCAGCTATGCAAGTGAAACAACTACAGGCAGTGAATGAAGAGTAGTCAACAGGTGAATAATATAACATGGCCGAGCATTGTACAAGAAGTATGCAGTTCAACACGTCTATGACAGCAAGTAAGTGAGTGCAACATGCAAGCATCAAGCTGCAGTTTTACCAAAAGTCAAGTATGCTACAAAAATAGCAAATCAACTTTATCAAGCATCAGAGGGAATCATCTATATCCAAACTGCAGATACAAAAATGTATCAAAGCCGTGTGTTTTAACAAGTCAGCAGCAAAAGGAACGAAAACCGTGGTCATCACGAAATCAATTCAAAGCCGTGTGAATCAAGCTACTAGAAATACGAAATTGACAAAGTCAGATCAATCCTCAGCATCAAAGTGTAATCGAACGGCAAAGCAAGAATTGTTGAAGCAATCAATCGAACGCAAAAATAGGAAATCAAATCCTATTAAACCCTAATCATCATTGGCATTTATGTGTATCGAGTTCAAGCATCAACCAGAAAAAGAAAAAGGAATAAAGTACTCACCAAAATTGAAATCGAACTCGATCAATCGAAGTAGCCGAAGCAAGGTACAAGGAGGCAGTCGATCGACAGGGCAAAGACGAAAATCACAAAATCGATCGACTAAAATAATATCGGCATCTTCGATTCTAGCCCTAATTAGTTGAAGGAAGAGGAACAAACAAGAGCCGAAGCCCTAATCTCATCTGAAGAACAAGCCGACATTGTCACAAAGAAAATAAAAAGATTCGGGTTAAAGAATACTATTGGGCCGGCGTGTTTTACTTTTTTTCTTAAGGGTTTTTTTTTGTTTATATTAGGGCTATTTTATTTTAATTGTTTTAATTGTATTTTCCTTTTTTAAACCATTTATATTTTCTAGTCGTGTGACTAGGGGACAAGCTACGGTGTGTAGCTTGAGAATTCGCAACTCGGTAGTTGAGTTGTGGCAGGATTTTGAGCGTAGAGTTAGATTAGTCAATAGCGGTGTATAGCGAGTTTACGTGTGTAAGCGAGGGACTATCTAATTTCTAGTAGAAACCTTGGGGGCAGCACGTAGGCAGGGTTTTGCCGAAGCTGGGTAAATTCTGTGTTGTTCTGTTTTATTCTGTTATTTATATTCTGCGATATCTGTGCTGCTATTCTATGATCTGAATTGAAATTAATTTACAAGCTTCCGCGATTAATTTTTAATAATTTACACTATCACCCTATTCACCCCCCCTCTAGGGTGAAATCGATCCTACAGGTATTACTGCATAATACTCTTTACTAGAGTGGATCTCGGAGTGGGGCGTTACACCAGTATTTTCACTGGATGTTGAAACAAGTCTACTAAGTACCTGAGAATTCTTGCTTTGCGCCTGATCAACGTACTGCCAGAGTCTGCGGAACAAGGATAAACTTGTTAAGACATCGAGTTATAAAAGTATTTGATAAAGTATTATATAAAGGATATTTTGATCATTTATTTTAGCCTTCCAAATAATTGAAATTTATATAGCTTTAAAATAATGGTTCATCCTTGTCTTTCAACCTATTTTCCCTTCTCGCCATTCCTATTCTCCACCTTGTTAAACTTACCTACAACAACAGTTATCAAGTATAATTTTAATCTTCTTATCATCTTGTCTTAATCCTATTTCATTTTATCTTTTTCTGTGTTTTTCGTACCTCGTTCCTTTTCGAGGACGAAAAGATTTGAGTGGGGGAGAGTGTAACAACCCTGTATTTGTGATTATTTTAATTTTATATTTTAAATATTTTAACTAAAATTCCTGATTTAAAAACATTATTTTATTTATTAAAATGGATAAAATTTTTCATTTTAAATATAAATTCTGATTTTTGTGTGAATTATAATACCAAACCTGAATAAATGAAATATTTCCAAAAAGGTGGATTTTGGTCAAACTGGTCAAACTTTGACTTTTAAATTTAAATTTTAAATATTTGAATTTTGAATTTTATCTTTTATTATGAAAATAGATTTAATTTCAAGAATATTGCTTTTCATGTCGTTGAAATTGGATTAATATTGTGAAAGTTATGCTTTTTACAACATTGTGTGTAAATTGTTTTATTTAACAAATTTGTTTGTTTTAATTTATATAAATAATATTTTTGTTTGTAAATTCATGTTCTAATTTTTGTAACATGATATGTTTGGCATATATTTTATTTTTAAAACATTTTTAAAGTATAGTTATAATGTTCAAATGTTGATTGTATATTGTTTTCAATCTTTAATTCTAGTTTCCATTAAATAAAGTATTTTCTTTATTTATCTCCTACTTTTCGTAAAACCATTTATTTATTCTTCATAATATCTATCTCTACCTTATTTTTCTTATTTATACACCCATTTAGTAATTAAATGGATAAGTATTTAGATCCCTATTTACTTCTTGGAAAGAAATCTCAAATATATATATATATACACACACACACACACACGTTATTGTTTTGAATGGCATACCTTTAAATGTTTATTTTAGTTAATATAAGTAATATTTTTGGTTGAAATATCATGTTATAATTGTGTATATATATGTAACATTACATGTTATGTATATATTCACAACATTTGTCTGTTTTTGTTTCATTTAATTTGGATATATACTTTGTAAATTAAGTAACATACAAAGATGTAAATAGCAATTAATTTGTACGTTTCTATAACCGTTTTCTTATTTATTTATATTGTATTTATATAAATGGTATGTATTTATTGAATTATTTCTTTAGCATATATTTTATTAAATGGATGGGAAACAAATCAAATACGTTACCTATTTTTAATTAAAGGCATGCGTACGTTTGATTTATTGCCTCTTTATCTTTTCATCCATTAATTTCATACCATAACTCCTTCATATGTTGCCGTTTATTTCCTTGATCCCTAGCCGTGTATTTTGTATATTACGTGAAAGAAAACATCTCTTTCTCATTCATCATACACCCCATTTCAGATCTGAAGAGAAAGGTAATGGCTTCCTTCTCTTTTCTCCACTTTTCTTCTTTGTTTTGCCTTGTTTTTCACTTGATTTTGCTTGATCTTCACATATGGTTCTCGGCCTAACCCCTTCACCATCACATCCACCAACTACCACCACTTCTTCCCTACCTAATCCATAGACTAACCACCATACTCCTCTGACCCAAAAGTGCCATGACCTCCCCTTGAATAAAACTTCACAAAAACTATGAAAAACTTCACAAAACCATCCTAACCGAGCCTTATATGCAACACCACCTTCATTGCTTGCCATGGTCACCTCCTTAGCCACCACCACCATCAAGCACCACCACTGAACACCATTACTAACCTCTGATCTGAACTGTAGTAGCCTCTGGATGAGCCCAAATATGCCTTTAACCGAACCCAAGTTGAACCAAAACCCTTTCTAGCCTTGCCTTTTGACCTTCCACACTTTGTAACTACCAAACCCTTCCTATCCTTGACCAAGCCTTATTATTTTTAGTCCAAAACCGATCCTTTACCACCTGAAACATGTCATGGCTGAACCAATTTAGCCTTAAGGCCGAGCACATGTTGAGTCAAGAGCAAGCAAAACTTGTTTGAAACTTGGTGATATCTTTGTTTACCTCTATTTCAATCCGTTTCAATAATTTTGGTATTGTATTTATACTTATGTATGGTCTTGTTTTATTGCTATATATAAGATATACATCTTGGCTCTCTTTCCACTTGAATCAAATCGTGTTATCGTGCTTTCCGGATTCTCTTTTGTGTGTTGTTGCTTGCGAACTCCAGCTTTAAAGAATTAAGTAATTCACACATGACATATATGCCTATATAATTGTGAAGTGACACCAAATAAATGTGTAGAAACTTTTATATTATGTTATACCTGCCTGTGATATCATTTGTATGATGTTAAACCCTGTTATTAACTTATCACATCATCTGTTATATTCTATTCTGTTATATTGTTTATTTATTTCTGTTTCTCACACTGCAAGTTCCCTGTAGAATAGAATCACTATGGGTTGAAACGATACATACTCAAACGGACTTTAGAATTGGAAAAATCATTATGGGCTGAAATTATAGGCCCGAGTGATTTTCATTTATTTGTATTTGCCTTGGGATTTCGGGTTTGAAATAATCAAAACCCGAAAATTTTACTGATTACGGATTTAAATGATGATTTCCGTATCACTTGATTTAGGTGTGAAATATTTTCCGGACCCGTGGTTGATTTCAAAATATGATTTCTTATTAATTTCATGTATTGTAAATGAAAGGAAAAAAATGAAATTTGACTTATATAGGATTTAAATGGTTAAGCAATGATTTTCTAAAAGGTTAAATGTTATAAGTTAATAGATGGTTTAAGTTGTAGTGTGAAAGTTGATTTAACTTAATAATTGGAATTTAAGAAAAAAAAATGGAATTATAAGCTAAACTTGGTAATTAATATAATTGATGTATGAATTGGATAAATATAAAGTAAAAGAAAATATTAAGTTATTTGTAAAATAAAGTTAAGCAACTTACAGTGTATTTTGAATTTATGTAATTAGTTTAAAATGTTAAATAAATGGATGGTTAAATGGAAATTTTGGAATTTAACTTAACTTGGAAATGTGAAATTTGGTTTGAAATTGAAGGTTAAGCTAAGAAATTAAAACGGAATTTAAGTTATATAAATAAAATGGAAATTAAGTTATATTTGGAAAATGGTAATAAAAATTTAAGTGCTAAGTAATTTGTTAAAATGTGAAGAATAGGAAATTGTACACTTGAATTTACTAAGTGAATTATTGAAAATTTGATTTTATTTATAGGAAATTTACTTTATAAAAATCATAAGTTAAAGGTATTTTAATGAACATTTTTTAGTGTTAAAATACTATTTTTATAATGCTTAAAAGGGTTAAAATCGAAGTTTATTTGTGGTTGAAATTTTAATATTTGAAGTGTTTAACTGAATAAATGAACTCAGAAAAGGCTAAATTTTTGGGAATTAATTATTTGATATGAAGGAATAATGACTTCACTTTTTAATGGTTTACATGAATGATTTTAATTCAGAATTATAAATCATTTTGAAATTTATAACCACGGGTACTCTGCTTTGTGTGTCATGTGATTTCCTTGTTATTGTTTGGTGCACACCTTTGATTTTTAGAGTGTTGCTAGTGGTGAGCAGTTACTGCATCTCTACGTTACCCTAGTCACAATAACACTGTTATTTGCATTGTTTACTTTAATATGGATATTTCTAGAATAGTGGTTATTACTACTTAATTGATTGTTTGGCTGATCCTTAAAGGATGGGCGATCCTAAGCATCCTTTAAGTTATTGTGCATTGCTATTATATGTCACTTGAGTTGGTTTACATTGTATAAGTATGTATGTCCTGACTCGAGCGTTTTTGTTTTACTTCACGCTCGGGTCAGCCTGAGAATGATATCTTTGGATCCACTTTCTGGAGCTAGAGTTTAGCTGGAGCTTATCTGTCTATCTATTCGTCTACTTCTTCCAGTTTTCCAATTCGGTATGTGTCTCTATATTATTGATTTATGTATCCAGACTTCTATTGTATCCATTTTTAAACTATGGTATTTTTTATATGTTTGAGAGTTTGCATATAGTAGCTTCATGAACTACTATGGTATTTTATTTCCGCTGTGAGTATTCTGATATTTTTGTGTCTGTGATTCTGTGAATGATTTTATTTGCTCCAAATTTTATTACAGTTTGTTATTTTAAATTATTCAAGTCTGACATGTGTGGATTATTGTCGATTTGAATGATCCAAAATAGTGGGTTGTTACAATATTGATCTTACTAATGCGGGCAGAATGTTGGAGCTTAAACGGTTGTTGATAATTCACTATGAAGAAACCGAAGTGGTGGGCCTACTGAATGAACGATTCTTCCAGAGTCGGGAGAACCCAGGTATTGTGGGACTAGCCAAGATCGTTTGCCGGGCCAAACACTCGGAGAATCCCACGATTACCACCGTTCATCGGACCCAATGGAGCTAGATTCTCTGGCAGAAATATTTAGGAAGCTTGTGAATGAGAATCAATATAGGAGTAACGATGAATTAGGCACTTCTCCTAGTAGAAACTCAATCATCAAGGAAATAACACATAAAGAATATCCATGAAGGTTTGTGATGCCGATGATGCCGTCCTACAATGGAATGACATATCCAAGGCAGTACGGTTGGCATATGGACTCGGCTACGGCGACTGATGCCGTTAGGTGTCGATATTTCCTAATATTTCTAAAAGGAGTGGCGACAATGTGGTCCACTCAGCTTCTGTCAAGATTCAAATAATCTTTTAACCAATTAGCATGGAAGTTCGTTGAGTAGTTCCACTTACACACTACTTGCCCGAAGGATGTAATGTCACTGTCAAACCTCTTCCAAGAAGCGGGGGAGTCATTGAAAATTTTCTTAAGAAAGTTCAATAATGTGGTGATGGAAGTGAGTAACGCAAAAGAGGATATTGTGTTAATGGCTTTGATTAAGAGGTGCATCCAGATACTATTTCCGAGAGATGGTTAAAGATGAAAGCCCTACCGATGATGGATTTTTTTTTTTATAGAAAGACGAATTAGTTCTTGCTCTTAGAAAAGGTAAGCACCATTGCCAAGAAAGCTAATATTGGGCAATCGGCTGAGGTTGTTAGAGTAATGTTGCCATAAAGCAGACTGGGGGAAGTTCTAGCAAAATAGATGTGAACATTAAGAACAAAGGCGGTGTTCAGAAAAGAGACAACCGTGGAGGTGGAGATGAGAAGTTAGGTCCTAGGAAGCTCCCGAGATTCCCAAGGTACGATGAGCACACACCGTTGAATAGTTTGATTGAAAATATATATGCATCACCATGCAATTGACATAGCGCTATAAAAAACCACCTCCAAGGGAGTCGTCAGAGAAGGAAAAGAGATCCGATAATTATTGCCTCTTTCACGCGACCTACGACCATAACACAAATTAGCATCGGCATTTACGTGATGTGATAGAAGATTTGATTAGGAAAAAGAAGTTACAACAATTTGTTAAATACCCACAGTATATATGAAGAAAGAGAAATAAATAGAGATCAGAGACAAATGGTTGTATATACAATCAGACGATATAATGGAGTTTATTTTCCAATATATATAGATTTTATTTTCAATATGGAAAACAAACTTCCACAAATCCTCCTCGATATCTTCTCCGAGATATGTTTCCATATATGCACTTCCCCACCATTAGCCCATGTAAACACACAATACATCAATAGAAAAATCCATCGGGTAGCAAAAAAATTTTACAGCATCATCTTCTTCATCAACATAAAACATATTTGGTCAATACAAAGGAAAATTACCAAGCATATTACCAATATTTTGAATCATCATTAGTCAATAAACGCAATATCTCAACACAAGTATTACCATGTCTACAACTCATTAACTCAAGTTCATCTAAACAGCACCACATTCTCAACTGTAATTATCATATCATTTTGAGCAAAGTTCATCTCATATCACATCTTAGGTCCGAAATTCGGAGGAGCCCATTCATCATTCATCACCAACTCCTGTACATTTCAAGCATTCATCTTCATCAACTAAAACATCAATTGCAGGAGCAATCAGATTCATAACAACTACTGCAGGCACAAACAATAGTTATAACTTCCCATCTCCGATCTCAAACGACGTGTTCACCTCCAATTCACCGCAAACTCCAACTTCAGGTAGCAGTTCATCAGATTTCAGGATGCAGCCACACTACTCAAAATTCAAGATAGAGCCCTAGGCAGTGCATCAGCAACTTCATCGACGACTGCAGCCATCATCCACGGTGACGGTTCATCCAGTCAGCGGCGAGTTCACTACGAAAACGCTGCTCTACGGCAACAATCACTAACAACAGAAGATAGCACCTCTAAAGCGCAATCTTGACTTATCAACGGCGGTGGCCAATTTGAATTCAATTTCATGGCACACACTCATTGACGGCAGTAGCAGAATCAAATTCCAGGTCTCGGCATAAATTCCTTGGGTGGCGGTGACTCCATTTAGTGGTAGCGGCGATTTCATCCGGTAGTGGCGGCGCATGTTGATTCACGGGTCAAGTTATTATGGCATTGATTTTACTTTAAATGAAGCGATTTGATTTTGATGAAGCCAGGATTTCTGAAAAGGAAATAAAAAGGGTTCGAGTTAAATTATAAAAGGGGGCACGTGACTCTAAAGGGGAGTGTTTTTTTTGTTACTTCTGTTTTGTATTTCCTTTTGAACTCTAATTTTTATCTAGGATTGAGCTACTAGTTCATGGATTCTGGTCGGGTATTGCGTCCAGGCAGATTTATTGGGCATAGGGTTTTTATTGGGCATAGGGTTGGTATATTTAGAATAGAAAAGAGCGCTATTTTATCTGGTGTATAAGCGTCGAATGTATAACTCTACCAGTAACTTGGGAACAACATTAGACACTAACGAGTTAGTGATGGAAGCTGGATATATTTATATGTTCTTTATTTTTAGCATTAATATTTCCTTTCTTTATTTTATCCGTTTATTTGTGTAACGACCTGCAAATTCATCACTTCAGAATTTTTTTTTGAAATATTCAAATATAAGATTTTTTAACATAAATGAAAATATTTTAAACAATAAATAAAATTGGTAATCTTACTTTGAATAAATATTTACAAAAATACATACTTTGAAAGATATATCGATAAAATGATCTAAAACCATTTTACCAATAAATAGCACTTGGACCATCCGACATCGTGCATGGAGCTAGATACATACACTCATTTGTGTATATGAGTGGGAATATGTAATAAAATTATTTATTTTATTTTTGAGAAGAAAATCTCTTTATGACATCATCAATGATATCACTATTTTGGAATAAATTATTTTTGAATTTAAATTGAGTTTAAATGATTTAATAATTATTAAACAAGCCCCTTTAATTATTATATAATAATACAAATATTATTATCAAGCTTTTTTACAAATATATACATATATATTAATTAAGAAGTGACCGGAAATCAAAAACGGAATACGTAATGATTCAACGTAGAAAAGTGGTGCAACGCGGTGAATCATTTGAGATATACATATGCATACATACATGTACATATACATGAACACATTCACATGCACATGAATATATATATATATATATATATATATATATATACATACATACATACGAATATGCTTATACATTTATATGCATACATACATACATACATACATACATACACATATATATATATATATATAACACAAAATATCAAGATATTTTCAACTAAACTTGACGCTTAAGCAAACCAAAGCCAACCTCTTTTACCCAAAGTACAAGCACGTGGGTACACACACTTAGGGGGATACACGACTGAATATGATGAGGTAGGAGGGGAGTGGATGGTGAGCAAATGGTGATGTATTTGTGCGGAAATATCATGATATTTACAATCTCACTTTTGCCTATAAATAGCACTCATCTCTCTTCCCTTCATTCCTTCATAAAATTCCAGTCTTCTTCACTTTTTTAAATTCTACATTAATGGCCTCCTACTAAGAAAGAATTATAGCAAAACAATTAAAATTATACAGTAAGTATATATTATCAAAACTCTTCAAAATCAAAGTAAATCCACTTCTTTTCCATATTTAAACCCGCGGCCACACCTTTCACCAACCAAGGCCATGCCCACCCTATTAGCAAGCATAAATCGAGCCTTTCCAAAGGTCAAACGCTCGATTTCATAGGCTCTAGTGCGATCATAGTGGAGTTATAACCGTTTTAAAGTTTGTCCGATCGAAAAACAAGTGAGAAAATTTATTTAAATTTATTTTATAAAATGATGATGTACTATGATTGTTATGGTAGTTTACTATGTTTGATTATCAAGTTTGGATGTTGATTATATGTTTATTTTGATATTGAAATGATTCATGTTTAATACACGTCGAATATCACAAAGGAAATCATTTTTCGTTAATAAATGAAATGGTGTATATGAGATTGTTAAACCTCTTTAAAATGGTTTATAAATGTTTTATAAACACTGAAATCCAATTTGGTGAAGTTTTGAAAAGTTATGAAAATTGAGTCAAAAATAAGCGCGTCATTTGTATGATGGATTCAAAGTTGGAATTCTTTGTAATAAGAATGTTTTGAACTCTTATAATCATAGTTTTCAAACTAAAGAAAAAGATCGAGATTTCATTCAGTACAATTTGAAATATGAGCAAAACAAGTTTTCAAAATAGTCGCAGTTTACAGTTCGAAAACTGAAGCGATAAATTCTTTAAAATGGATACTTTTAATTCTTTGAAAATATGGAATAAATTCTATAGATCTTCTAAATTTTTTAAAAATAGATTTGAGTTATAAATATAGATTTCTAAATGATCAAAAAGTTATTTTGATCAAATAAGCCTTCAAAGCAGTATTCGTAACACTTTTTTCAGCACTTATAATAACCTTTGAAAAATGGCTTTAAATTTAAGTATTCTTTCCCAAATATTTTATAAATATTTTTAAATAAATAATTAAGTATATTAAAGTTGATTTGAAGGTTTTATAATTCATTTTAAAAGGTTTAAATAAATGATTTGAAGAAAAGCTGTTAAAATCAAGTGATTTAATCTTTGCTCTAAAAAAGCTGATGTAGACTGGATTTTTCTACTCATGAGATCCAGATGTGAGGTTCTTAAACTAAGGGGATGTTCAGGAGCAACCAGTCCACTGGCTCACCTGGCCTTTTTTCTAGACGAGGAATAAATAAGGTTGAAATGTCGGAAACGTAGCAAATATAAAAGATTTCAAATTTTCAAATTTAATACAACTTGAATCGTATAGAAATAATCTTCTTACACTTGGTATTAAATTCCAAGGAGGGAAACAGTACTTTCAATATGAATTTAAAAGGTGATTTCACCATTTTTCGATAGATAGTAAATGTTAAATACAAAAATTGATGTTGAGTAGCATTAGTATAATTTTTATCGATCCTTTTTTGCTCAGTTTGGTTTTGCAATGTGATTTATGAGAAATGATAATGATTTGATATTTCCTAAGTTAAAGAGAGGCTTAATGATTCCATATATACTATAAAAACGTTTTGAAGATATATATCTCTAGAAGATATTTTTAATAAAAGGAAAGTAATTAATCAAATGATAAGCACCTATTTACTTAACATCTTTTTATCGATGATTGTTCGAAGGAACCAGGGTCGAATATGGGTGATTCCTATTCAAAAAACACTTCGAACCAATTTGCATTTCAAAATGAAGACTTGGAATGATAATAAATGAATAAAAGGCTGCTTGTCACTTACCCTTAGGAGAAATTTCCCATATCTTATATATGTTGCAGTAGTATCTTTATTTGATCTTTGATGTAAGAGCCACTCGCTACTAATCCTAGGGAAGATTCCCGACAAGATGTGGTAGGATAGTTGCTTCGGTTTGTCCTATTTCTGGATAGCTTGTACGGACGAATGTTTGACATTGTATTTCCAACATATACGTACATTGATTTTAACAAACGTACATCTATTTGGTGGTGTAGGAAGTAACTTTCCTATACTTAACACCCTTCTCTGAGATTTATGAGTTCAAAGGTTGTACATTTGTAGAAATCAATAGTGTATGATGGAATTGGCAATATGGCATTCAAAATGGAATGTGCTGTGTGAAAAGTAATCGTTACCTCGTGCCTCATCACGCGGAATGGTTTAAACAGAGCATACCGTAAGGCTTTGTGGTTCACAATCACTAGGGTATGGTCATCACCTTTCTAGATTACTCTCTATATATCGAGTATTTTGTGTATGCTATGGGATCCAGGATAGATCGGTTACGACCAAGGTGATGTCATATTAAGTTCTATCCGCCACCGAGATGGGTCTGTGCGTAGGTCGGTCTTGCCAGATGCGGAGGTTTCAAAGTTGTTGATCCTCAGTACATCCCTCTAGAGATATATTGTACGGAAGGTAGTTCCTTATTACCATTCTATGGAAGTCCATTCTCCAATAAGTGCCTTCGGACTTGATTGTAGAGCCTAGTATGCTATAATTTAATAATGTAACAATTTCGGCTAAGATTATGTATATTTACTTAAAAAGTATTTTCAAAAGAACGTCATTAGAAATAATATCCCCAGATTTTGCATAGCAAATGATTTGGTTATCATAAGGTAAAGACTCGTTCCGTGTTTATGTGCAGCGTGGTCTTATGAGATACCGTTTGTATTCAAATATTTTTATTTTGAGTTTCTCGTACCAATCTGATGAATGATCTGGAGTTTATTTTCCTTTTCTCTTTAAACTTTGGGTGCCCTAATTTTTTGGGCAGCCAAATAGTTAGGTAGCATGGAACATTTTGGGAGAATCTTGGAGTATTTTGGATGGAGCGTGAAGTTGAAGGGTCCTATATAGATAGTCATTTATCTCTAAGTTCGCTATATTTTTGTCATGTATCTACCGACACTTGTGAGGATAGGCATTTAAAACTATCATAGCTGGATCAGTACTTACCAATACTTTGATGTAGCAATTTGGAGTAACTGTATATGCTACTCATATGTATAATTAAATTCATTTCAAAAACATCTAGAAGAAGTACCAATTATTAAGGAATTTTTGGATGTTTTTGAGAAAGCTAAAAGTTTACCCCGACATAGGGAAATCAAGTTTCGAATTGACTTAATTTCCAATGCAGCGTCTGTTTTTCATTCTTCTCGAAGGACGACCCCCAAGGAAGTGAATGAATTGAGGAATCAAGCAAATGAATTGTTAAAGAAAGGACTAATTAGGCCAAGTCGCTCAAGTTCGAGCTCAACAATAGTTTTTGTTGTAAAGTCAGACGACTACCTAAGACTTTTTGTAGACTATTTAGATCTAAATAAGCAAATGATCAAGAATAATTATCCTCTACCCCGTATTGATGACTTGTTTGATCGACTTCATGGGGCTTGAATATTCTTCAAAATGGATCTTGCTACGGGATTCCTTCAATTAAGCAAGGCATAAGACTACATTTCTTAACTGCATTCAGAAGACCAAATGATTTCTATGAGTGGTTGGTTATGCCGTTTGGGCTAACCAATGCTCCCGCTTATTTTGTGGAGTTTATCAACAAAATATTCAGAGATGTGCTCCATAAATTCGTGTTGGTTTTTATTGATGACATTCCTATATATTCAAAGACCAACGAAGAATACGAAAGGCATTTAGAGATTGTACTAGAAACATTGAGAAGGAATATGCTTAAGCTAAGTTTTCAAACTGCCACTTCTGGAAAGAAAAGGTAAGGTTCCTTGGACATGTTGTGTCAAAGGAAGGAATCTTAATTGATCTCGGGAAAATTACAGCCATTCTAGATTGGAAGCAACCACAGACTTTGAAGGACATTCACAGCTTCTTAGGATTAGCAGGATACTACTGTTGATTTATTCAAGGCTTCTCTAAGATTTCTCATTACTTAATAAAGTTGACTTTAAAGGATGTTAAATTTGAATGTATGTCGAAATGTGAAGAAGCATTCCAGGAACTTAAGAAAAGGCTAACTGCTGCTCCTGTCCTCATTATTATTAATGAAAGCGGGTGTTTTACTGTGACGACCCGCCTTTCTACTACCAGAAAGACGTATCATCATTAAGAAAGAAAAGGATGAGAAAATAGAAAAGAAAGAAGAAGAAAGAACAACAACATCAAAATCTCACAGCGGAACGGAACAAAATATAATATATCACTTAAATAATCTCATAGTTTTACATATATCAGAGTTATACAATATTTTACACTTGACAATTTTATATACATCAGTCACTACATACATCACAAAATACAACATACTCTAACTAACACAGCGGAACTAGATAGATATCTACAACGCCGAAGCCTCCTGCTCCATTGCTCTTTCCAGAATTCGTCAAAGCAAACCTGAATCCCTTGACTGCCCGTAAAAAAAATTTGGGTACCCGAGAGTTTATGAAAAACAAAATATAAACTCCGGGTCAGACATGGGTCTGGTATGAGTAAACAGTTTAAGGTTGTTTAACTTGAAAAATATTTGAAAATAAAGGTATCACGTAAGACTTCCCACAAATAAATACGGGTAAGTTTTTACCTTACGCTAACCAAAACATTTCATAGGAAATCCTGTGATATTATAATAGTGTCTAGGGTTTTCAAGTAAATAGAAAATAGCCGAAATTGTTACATTATTAAATTCCAGCTACTAGCCACAAAAGTGGGTAATACAATCAAAACCGGGGGCACTTATTGGAAAACGGATTCCATACAATGGCAGGGCTACTAGGGTACCGTCCGTCACAGTGCGGGGCCTAGATCACCGTACCGAGGATTACTCCCTTCATCCCCTGCAACACAAGGCCGGAACCATTCCTTACTGAACAGTCCCGAACAAGATAAACCCTGCGGTTCTAGCTAGCAAACCGCCCACACAGCCAAAATAAAAAGGGACATCTAGACAGGGGAAATATCTTGTCCTGCTTGGGCATGACCCACCTAACCTTGCTGCATCTTCCCTGTTTTAGCCATTCCCGGTTGATGAGGCTTGAGGCTGCGATTACCTTTATAGAACAATATTCTTAGAATGCTCATCGCCCGCCCGACGATGTGTTGAAAGCATTCAATCCATACAAGTTCGTTCCGGGTTCGAACGAATCCGAAGGCATTATCTCGTTACACTCATTTTGGAATCACCCTCAGAGTCAACGACGACAACCCTTGCATTCTGAATCTTCATCTTCTCATCAGATTTACGACCTAACGTTAATTTGGATCGATGTGGTTTTCGGATGTTCCAAATTTGGAAACCCGATCCCGGTCTCATCGAAATCCAAAACGTGTCTTTTAGGGCCAAGTTGTTTTAAAGTTTATAAACAATTCAATTCCATTTATCCATATACACACAGATAGATAATTCACAGTATCATAATAGATAATCAACACTATCACCATAAACAGATAGGCAATATTATCATCACAACAGATAATCCATATTATTATCATACTACAATCAAGCATACATTTCACACTGCATCATTTATCTCAAACTAAAAATCTCAAATCATTCAAGACAAACAATATATCCATTCATACATAAATAATCATATCAGCTATAATTAATTTAAAATAAATTAAATTGATTACTTGCCTCTCTAATTAATTTAAAGTAAATTAAATTAATTACTTAACCATTTAAATCTTGCTTATATAACCATTGACCAATTATCAATCAATTAATAAATTAATCACACTTGATTAATTAACATTAAATTTTATTCAAGTAACCATCTTTTAATTATTTTTCACCAATTAATTATCTTATCCTAATATAGAAATTATCTTTCAATTACAAACATTACATTACTTCTTTATTATACAAATTAATTACTCTTTAATTCCTTGTTATTATTTATATTTATTAATGATTACTAATTACATTTTAATCTCATTATTCTGTATTGAATTAATTACCCAAAGTAATTAATTTTCAATTAAACTATATTAATTTATGACCCCTGATAAATACTATTCAGAAATCAATCACCTTTAATTACTCTTATCACATCACTTAATTACTCCTTAACTGAGTATCAGTCCCTTGATTAACTTTGCACAAAGTAATTATGCTCAAATTACTTCCATTATCAAATCATCCTTATTCAATTATATCCAGTCATTATCATTAATTTCTTCTCCAAGTAATTTTACTTATCACATCATCAATTAATTATTTAAATTAATTAAACTTGATTAATTAACTTAAACAATTCTCATTAAACTTCATTAATTACAATAAGAAATAAATTCCTTAATTACTTGAATACTTAATTAGCCTTTCTTTAATCACTCAACCACTTAATCAATTTGTTTAACCTTAAATACTTAATTAACTATTTTTTTTATTTATAAATTAACATCTTAAAATAACTTAATTATTCATTTATTTAGTACTAATTACTTAGTAAATTGTTAATTTATTCTTAATTAAATTACTTAATTAATTAACTATTAATTCATTCATTAATTATCATAAGTAGTTAATTACACTTTATTAATCACATAATCATTACCTAATCCTTAGTTACACTTGTAAAGTAATTATTCTCAATTAACTATTTATTTATTTTATTTTAAAAATAGTTTATTGACATTAATTTGCTCAACTTGATTAAACATTAAAAGTCTTCTTTAAAATTTTGAAAATAGAATGGACTACAAACTTTGATGTTAATCCATTTCATACTTAATTTAATTATTAAAAATAATAATTAAATGTGAAATACATTGTTACTTATTTACCTAACAACTTAAAACTAGTATTTAAATCTATTAAACATTCTTCCAGGTTACTGTAAAAACAAGATTCACAAAATCTTATTATTAATATACTTCTTCCTGAGGATTATAAGAAACCCGAGTCTCCCCCTAAGAAATACCGTGTTTACTTCGAGTCGTTCTCACTTTTCCCCGGGTCTTCCAGTACGCTTCCCTTCTTCTTCTTCTTCTTATTTTTTTTTAATTTTAAAATAAGAAGACAACAAGCATCAGGTTCCACCCAGAAAACTCGCACTCAAACCCCAAGCCCCTAACCTATTTTCTCATGCACGACTCAAAGAATCACACTGACCAACGTTCGACGTCCTCCTCCACGCTGTGCACGTGCACGGCGGCACCCAAGGCCTCTGGCGAACCTCCACATCCCAGACACACCACAAATCACACGTACACCCTAAAATCCAGATCCAATAGCATTCAGGAATATCGAAACGAAAAACAACAGGTTGGACGAGATGCAGAGTTCAACCCCAATATCAAAAACACCTCGCCACTGTCAAACACGCCGCCGGGGTTGCTGAAACTTCACCCACACAACGTCACCACTCCAGACAACCACCACCCCGAGTTTCGAACAACTCGATCTCAAATAGACGAAGAACTCAACGCGTTTACAGGCATGTGAAATTTCGATCTAAAACCCTATATTAATCTCAATCCCTTAGTTTACTTAATATAAAAATTATTTGATAATTTTTGTGTGATCATCAATGTTTATATTTGCTTAACTATAAATTTGAACAGTTATCATTGGATTGATAATTTATAATTGGTAAAAATGTCAATTTTAAATAACCTTGAACTGCCATTTCAATTCTACACTAAAAATTCTTATTTCTGCTCTAAAAATCCTATTTTGCAATTAAGATCTATGTTATCAACTTGAATTTATAATTTGTAACAGACGAAGTTTTCAACATAACCTTTGTTACCTGAAATAAGTTAGTTTACTGAGCATAGCTTCATAATATGTTTTAAATAAAATTTAATTCCTGTCTTAAACTCAAGCATAGAATTTTGTTTGAAAAATTAAAGCTTTCCATGATCATATGAAAATAATACAAGATTTAACAGTTCTTCAACCCTGTAATTACTTAGCAGAATTAAACAACAAACTCACTTTCCAAATACAACCTATCTATGTAACACAGATTTAAACTAAGATAAACACTTATATTTCCATGAAACCCACAAAACATTTCACTGTTTTTAATTAAACTAAAGCTTGAAATATTTAGGTTTACTCACCAGAATACAAACTGTTGAACAGAGCCTGTGTTCCATCTGTGTTTGTGAGTTTAAACTTGGCTTTGCTTCCTTTATGCTTTCTCTTTATATATATATATATATATATATATATATATCAGTATACTTATGCTACTGACTAAACTATATAAAAGATGAACACCTATATATAATATAAGAAGTTATGTATGCATGGAAAAGGTTTTAACCAGGTAGGTGTTATCTATAAGTTTACTGTTAAATTTTGTTTTATCAGGCAAGCTTCTTCTTCTCTTTCTTTTTTTTTTTAAAAAAAAGCTGATAGGATACAACATTAAATGCTAATGTACTATTGTCTACCTTAATCCTATTAGTACACAAAATATCTTATTAACTTGCTTTACCACAGTCATTTGCAGGTTACAATATATTCAAACCTGTTATATTATTTTATCTTTATATACTTAACTCCAGCTATATAATTATGTTGATCAGATTCATCACTGCAAAATAAAGATTTGTATGTTATAAATGAACACAAAGATGTGCTCGAACAGAAGAGCATTAATTGATGTGTTGTTTAATTTGTTTACATAATTATAATTCTATTGTGCCGTGAAAATATTTTATGGGTTTATGTGAGGCTATATACCCAGTAAGTAGCATGCAGCTGAAAGTACTTGTATTAAGACAATTTGTCAGGTTCTTTATATATATAGTTAATTACTTTCAGATATTTGTCTTGTTTTTATTTTTCAAATTGCATACTCACATGTGTCAGGTTTGTGTTTACCCTTTTGGTTTGCTTTAAAAACATTTGTTTAATTATTTTATACTTTATGTTTAGATTTATATGTGAAGATACTGTGTAAAAAAAATGTTTTATTAATTGCTTGTTTGAACAATGAATATATTTGGGTCTGATTTATTTTGACTTTGGTTTGGTGTGAAAATAATTTGTTTCATTACTTATAACTTGAATAATTATCATATAGTTGTTGTTATGAAAATATTTTGTTTTGCTGACTTAAAGTTTACATAGTTTATACACACAAATCTGAGTTTGGTTTTACATTATATATTGATTTCATTTTACTTTACTTTGTGTTTTTATCACTTATTCTTATTCTAACTTTGTTTACAAATTTATTAAGTTATGTTGTATAAAATCTTAATTAATTAATTCTTATTTTAAATTTTACATTAGTACGTTATATCTAACTATCAATGTTCAAGTCATATTCAAAATGATTTTCTCACTTATATTTGTATTCATTTCCATTTGTACTTTACTATTACTTATTTAAATTATGTTATATACACATACTTGATTTATGCTTGACATTTATATTTTACATTATTAAAAATGGGATTCTGATTTAAACGTTATCATTTATATGTATAATTTCAAATATAAACAAAATACAGCATTTTAATTCAATTATATAAGGTCAATATTATTAAAAGATTCTATTTAAATATCCAAGATCAAATTTCCTTTAAAAATACAAATTTACATAAACAAATGGCAATTATTCCAAAATCATGTTCATTTGAAAATAATAAGTTCATATAATATATTTATTAAAATAAACAGGACCAAAATTCAGGGTCGTTACATTTACCATTTATAATGATGCTTGTGGAGAAGGAGTCTGTGTGGTACTGATGCAACATGGGAAGGTTATCGCATATGCTAGTAGACAGTTAAAGATGCATGAGCAAAATTATGCAACACACGACTTAGAACTATTAACCATTATGTTTGCACTAAAGATTTGGAGACATTATTTACTGGGTAAGATTTCTCATAGTTTATTTTGATAAACTTTGTTTGACCTTGGTAAATAATATTCCTTATTTAAATAGGCGAGAAGTTCGAACTCTTCATAGATCACAAATCTTTGTAGTATCTTTTTACTCGGAAGGACTTCAATATGAGACAGTAGCATTGGCTAGAATTTATAAATTAGATATCCCATAGACGCTCGGGAAAGCCGATGTGGTAGTGGATGCATTAAGAAGAAAGCATGCCGTTATAGCCTATTTGATAGTACATCCAATTATACTAACCATATAAAAGAAAACTAACTCAGAGATCCGTTTATTCCAGACATTGTTAAAGTAGAGGAGAAAAATACGGTACCAGGAAGATTGTAGAACCAAAATTTGGCAGTTATCAGATGACCAGTTCGAATAGTGGATCACGATAAGAAGCGACTAAGAAGAAAGATTGTAAGGTTAGTTAAAGTTCAGTGGAGTGGTGATGTCGAAGACTGCACGTGGGAAACGGAGGATAGAATGAGGGAAGTATATCTAGAGTTTAGGATTGATGTATAGTTGAACGTGGTATCGAGATAGTGTACTCATCGCATGTGGAGTGGCCACTTAACATATCTTGTATACATTTCCCTTGTCAAAAATTCCTTTTCGAGTTAATTTCTTCCTATCCCTAATTTCGAGCGCGAAATTTTTTTGAAGGAGGAAGTATAAAACGACCCACTAATTCACTACTTTAGAAAAAAAATTGAAATATTAAAATATAAGATTTTTTAACCATAAATGATAATGTTTTGAACAATAAATAATATTGCTAATCTTACTTTGAATAAATATATAAAAAGATATATACTTTGGATGATATATCGATAAAATAACGAAAACCATTTTATCAATAAACAGCTCATTTATGTATATGAGTGAGAACGTGCAATAAAATTATTTATTTTATTTTTGAAAATAAAATCTATTTATGACACCATCAACGATATCACTATTTTGGAAATGATTTTTGAATTTAATTTGAGTTTAAATTATTTAATAATTATTTTAATCATTAAATAAGCCCTTTAATTATTATATAATGATAGAGATACTATTATCAAACTTTGTCTGCAAATATATATATATATATATATATATATATATATATATATATATTAAATAAGAAGTGATCGGAAATCAAAATCGGAATCTTTAATGATTCAACGTGGAAAATGGTGCAACGTTGTAAATCATTTGAGATACACATATGTATATATACATGTACATATACACGAACACATTCATATGCACATGAACACATATAAACGTACAAATATGCTTATACATTTAAATATATATCACAAATATCAAGATATTTTCAATAAACTTAATATTTAAGCAAACAAAAGTCAACCTCTTTTACCCATAGTACAAGTATATTACATGAGGGGGACACACGACCGAACATGATGAGTTAGGAGGGGTTTGGGTGGTGAGAAAATGGCGATGTATTCGTGTAGAAATATCATGATATTTACATCCTCACTTTTGCCTATAAAGAGCACCCATCTCTCTTCACTTCATTCCTTCATAAAATTCCTAAGCTTCTTCGCTTCTTTAAACTCTACATTAATGGCCTCTTGCCTGAGAAAAAATTACGACAAAAAGAAATTAAAATTATATAGTAAGTATATATTATCAAAATTCTTCAAAACCAAAGCAAATCCACTTCTTTTCCACCTCTAAACCCACGGCCACACCTTCCACCAAGCAAGGCCGAGCCCACCTACATTAGCAAGCATAGTCCAAGCCTTCCCAACAGTCCAAAGTTTGATTTTATAGGCTCTAGTGCGATCGTTGCGGAGATATAACGGTTTTAAAGTTAGTCCGATCGAAAAACAAATGAGAAACTCTATATAAATTTATTTTATTAAATGATGATGTGATATAATTTCTATCGCTGCTTACTAGGTTTGATCATCAAGTTTGGATGTTGATTATATGTTTATTTTGATGTTGAAATGATTCACGTTTAATACACGTCGAATATCACAAAGGAATCACTTTCCTTTAATAAATGAAATGGTGTATATTAGATTATTAAACATCTTTAAAATGGTTTATAAATGTTTTATAAACACTAAAATCCAATTTGATGAAGTTTTGACAAGTTATGAAAATTGAGTCAAAAATAGATGCGTCGCATAACGGCGGTTCGCGATTTCACACCGTAGAAAGTTAAATCCATTTATATGATGGATTCAGAGTCAGAATTTTTTGTAATAAGAATTTTATGAACTCTAATAATCATAGTTTTCAAATTAAAGAAAAAGATCCAGATTTCATTCAGCAGATTTTGAAATATGAGCAAAACAAGTTTTTAAATAGTCGCGGTTTGGCAGTTCGTAACCAAAGCGATAAATTCTTTAAAATGGATATTTTTAATTCTTTAAAAATATGAAATAAATTCTATGAATATTTTAATTTTTTTAAAAGATGTTTTATTTGAAATAATAGATTTCTAAATGATCGAAAAGTTTTTTTGATCAAATAAGCCTTAAAAGCACTATTTGTAGCACTTTTTGAAACACTTATAAAATCTTTTGAAATAGGGCTTTGAAATTAAGTATTCTTTCCCAAATCTTTTATAAATGTTTTTAAATAATTAATTAAGTATTTAAAAGATGATTTGATGGTTCATAATTTATTTTAAATGGTTTAAATAAATGATTTAAAGAAAAGTTATTAAAATCAGGTGATTTATTCTTGGCTCTAAAAGCTGACGAGTAGACTATATTTTTCTATTCATGAGCTGCAGATGTGAGATATTTAAACTATGAGGATGTTCAGCAGCAACCAATGCCCTGGCTCACCTGGCCTCTTGCCTGGGCGAGGAATAAGTAAGATCGAAATGTCGAAAATGAGGCAAGTATAAAAGATTTTAATTTTCCAAATTTAGTACAACTTGTATTGTATAGAAATAATCTTCTTATACTTGTTATTAAATTCCAAGGGGGGAACCCGTACTATCAGTGCAAATTTAAAAGGTCATTTCACCATTATTCGATGGATAGTAAAGGTTGAATATAGAAATTGATGTTGAGTAGAATTAGTATAATTTCTGTCGACCATTTTTTACCCAATAAATTTTTGCAATATGATTTAAGAGAAATGATAATGATTTGATATTTCTAAAGTTAAAGAGAGGTTTAATGATTCTGTACATGCCAGAAATAAATGTTTTAAAGATATATCTATTTCTAGATGATATTTTTAATAAAAAGAAAGTAATTAATCAAATAATAAGCACCTATTTACTTAACATCTTTTTATCAATGATTGGTTCGAAGGAAACTTGGTTGGATTAAGTGATTCTTATTCGAAAACCACTTCGAACCATTTTACGTATTTGAAGTGAAGACTTAGAATGATAATAAATGAATGAAGGGTTACTTGTCACGGGCCCTTGAGGGAAATTTCCTATATCATATATATATATATATATATATATATATATGGTAGTAGTATCTTCATTTGATCTTCGATGCAAGGGCTACTCGCTATTAATCCTAGGGTTAACTCCCGATAGGATGTGGTAGGAGAGTTCCTTCGGTTTGTCTTGTTCCTTAACAACTTGTATGGACAAATGTATGACATTGCATTTTCAACATATATGTACATTGATTTGTACAAATGTACATCTATTTGGTGATGTGGGAAATAATTCTCCTATACTTAAGACCCTTCTCCGAGATGTATGAGCTCAGAGTCATTTGTAGAAATCAATGGTGTGTGATGGAATTGGAAATGTGTTATTCAAAGTGGAATGTGCTATGTGAAAGGTAATCGTTAGCTCGGGCTTCATCACCTGGAAATGGCTTAAACAAGGCATGCCATAAGGCTATCTGGTTCGCAACCATTAAAGTATGATCATCACCTTTCTAGATTACTATCTATATATCGAGTTTGTTGCGTATGCTATAAGATCCCAGATAGGTTGGTTACGATCGAGGTGATGTTATCTTTGGTTCTATCTACCACCAAGATGGGTCTTCGGGTAGGTCGGCCTTGCCAGGTGCAGAGATTTCAAGTTAATCCTTGGTATAAACCTCTAGAGATGTATTGTACGAAAGGTAGTCCCTTATCTGCCATTGTATGGAAATCCATTCTCCAATAAGTGCCTTCGGACTTGATTGTAGAGCCTAGTATGCTAAAAATTAATAATGTGATAATTTAGGCTAAGATCATATATGTTTACTTAAAAAGTGTTTTCAACAGAATGCCATTAAAATATATCCCTAGATTTTGCGTAGCAAATGATATGGTTATTATAATGTAAAACCCGTTCCGTGTTTATGTGCGGTGTGGTCTTATCAGATACCCTTTGTTTTCAAATATCCGTATTTTGAGTTTCTCATACTAGTTCCATGACGACCCGGAGTTTATTTTTCTTTTTCCTTTAAACTCGAGGTGCCTTAATTTTTCGGCCAGCCAAGTAGTTAGGTAGCATTGAACATTTTGGGTGAAGCTTGGAGCATTTTGGATGGAGCATGAAGCCGGGGGTCCTATAGATAGTCATCTATTTCTAATTCTGCAATATTTTTGTTATGTATCTACGAGCACTTGTGAGGGTAGGTAGTTATAACTATCCTAGCTACATTAGTACTTGCTAGTGCTCTGATGGAATAATTTGGAGTAATTGCATGTACTACTCATCTACATAATTAAATGTTGAAAGCAACATGAGATTCTATTTTGCGTTGTCTTCTATCTTTATTTTATGTACCCCATGATAATCTGCCTCTCTGACATTTGGATTTGCGGTACGTGAATACCGAAGATGTATTTGTGTTGATTTCTAAGGGTCGAGGAGGTGGGTCATCACGTTTTACGAAATTTATATATATACCTTATTCACCCTTCCTCTATGTTGTTAAAAAAAAACCTGATATCATGTCTTACCCTAGCTGCTTTAGTTTTAGTGAGAGTCGGTACATTTTGCCATCCACCTACTTTTAATAAAATAGATTTTTTATATTGGAAATATAGGATGGAAATTTATGTAAGATCTGTTGGTTTTCATATTTTGGATATCATAGAAAATTGATTGGATATGGTAGATGAGAGTAATTTTTCGCTCAATGCAAATGCTACGAGTATCCTTATCTCTGGACTTGGTACATTCGAATTTAGCCATATCTATCGTTGTTTAACTACACAAGAAATTTGGAGTACCCTTGATGTAAAATACGAAGGTAAAGTCAAGGATGAAGACGAACCTAGCAAATTTGATACAAAAGAAAAACTTTGTTTGGCGGGATACACAAAATAAGGTTCAAACAATGACGGTGAAGACGATGATGATAGCGATTCAACAGATGATGGTGCACGTGATTTATCATTTAAAGATTTAGTTATTTTGTGTTACAAATTAAATAAAACTATTGATAATCTTAAATTGAAAAATAACAAGTTGAAAAGCGAAAATTTTAAGCTTCGTCTGGAAATGATAAATTGGAAAATGAGCTTGAAAATATTAAGAAAATTGAAAATTTTGATTGCAAAAAAGTTTAGAATAAAAAAAATGAATTTTTTCGCTTCAATGAAAATTTTCTAAAAGCTTGATGATGAAATTCTAATTTTGAAGAAAAAAGAAACTAAATTAAATTTGCAAGAATAATATTTGACAAAAAGAGTTGGAGATTTTTAAGATGTTTAAAAATTCCAAATGTGAAAAATATGAAAATTTTGAAAAGAAAATTTAGTGAAAACTAGGATGATTCTAGATAGGCCAGAAAACGAAATTGAAAACTTAAAATCGTGAATGCGGGAATGTGCAGACTTCAAAAAGGAAATGATTGAAACTAAAGTAAATTTTAAAACCCATGAAATTGGGAACGTGATTTTTAAAAGTAACCAAACTGAAATTATTCGAATATGTCGCGTATTGGAAATGAGATTGAAAAAAAAAATCAAGGATTTTGAAAAGCTTGAATTTGACAAGTGTTAATGTTTTGAAATTAAGATGCTTGAAGTTAAGAACAAAACTAAAGAGCTCGAAAATGAAAATACGGTCTTAAAAGGAAATGATTTTGAAAAGAAAGAGAATGCTATTAGTCATTGTTCCATGCTAATAAACGAGAATAATATTTTAAATCCAAAGTTAATGAACTCGAGTTGAATATTCAAAAAAAATTTACTGGTGAAAAATCATTTAATATGTCATTAGTAAATCAACTCTTTCCAAATAATAGAAAAGGACTTGGATTTGAAAAGGTGTTAGTTTATAGATAAATGACTAGTAGTTCCGCTAGGGGGAGATGTAATAATCCAGATTTTTGGACATCTGGTAACTGGATAATTTACTGGTTTATTCAATTGAACAGATAAAAACTCTGATAATGAAAGATATATGGTTATGTAAGTGAATTTGAAAATATAATAAAAATTAGATTTTAAATCTATGGATAGATATTTGATAATCTCCTAATATAATTACTTAAAATTTGACAAGTTATCTTTTGAAACAAATAATAACGGTTGTTTATATATATATATATATATATATATACACATACATACATACATATATATATGGGTATAAGAAGATTTTAAATAGAAATATTATTATTTTCAAACAAATTGAATCTGTGTTTGTTTAAGTCAATATATTTGTGTGAGTTGATTTCAAATTGGATTTTAATTAGAATTTAAATTTGGAATTCAAAAGATAGATAGATATATATATCTTAAATATATTTTGGATTTTTAAATATATTATATATGATTTTTATAGTTTGTTTTATATTATTTCCTTTTAAAGGGTTTTATATATATAAATTAAGAAATGTGTTTATAAATTAGGAAATTATATATATATATATATATATATATATATATATATATATCATTTTTCTCATGCAAAGACACATGTAAGGTTAATAACATATTAAATAACAAGTGTAAAGTGATTATAACATGCTAATGACATTTGTAAGACAATTGAACAAGTGTCCTTTATTTTCTCATTATTTTAAAATAATTAAGCTAAGTTATATAACATATCTCCATCCTTACCTTTCATTTTGTTTCCTTTATCTTCATTTCAAGTCTGTAACAAAAATTATACAAATAAAAAATAAAGCCTGAAATCAAATTTCTCAAGCCTGAAAGTAACAGCAAAATCATTTCAAGAAATCAACTATATTCATCAACTTTTTTTTTAAACCTGGAGATCATTTTCAGCTGAAATTCAACAAATCAAAGCAAGATTCAATCAGTTATCAAATCAAGTTTCAAAAAACTAAAGCATTTCCAGATCAAGATTTAATTCAAAAACCAGGATAGTTTCCCAGCTTTCAAAATCAAACTGAACTTCCACATCTCCTCTGTACAAAGTTCAGGTGAGTAAACATGTTCCTTTTAAAAATAGTTTGAACCTATTCATTTATATATATTGTCTGAGTGATGGATGTGTAACAACCTGATGAACAATGTTTTCATGTATGAAGTGTGACGAAGGTAGTTGTATGCCTGTATATGCTTGTAGATAAGCATAGAAAAGCCTCTGTTCTTGTTCAGGCTTCAGTTTTGGTAGAAAAAATTCTTCTTAATTTACATTTAATTTCAGGCTTGAGCATGTAAATGAAAAAGTTTCTAATAATGTAATTCAAATTTTAAGAATAGATTCAAGGGTATGCAACTAGTATTTGACTCAAAATTTTAAAATTTACATTGAAAATCAAGAATTGGGTCAAAATCAAACTAGTTAATTTTAATGTTTCATTATGCAAGCCGAATCGTTGTATCAAATCATGAATTTAGGTATAAAAACTGGAATTTATAGTTTGGAATTTAGGGAGATATTTTGTGTTGTTTGATTTTGGGATTTTTGTCATCTGCCATTGATCGGAGATGAAGTGTGCGGCGAAGTTTGGCTTGAAGGTGGTCGTAGTGTCAGGGATCACTAGAAAAATGGAGTATGATTTTTCTGTTGGCTGTGGTGGCCGAAAAAGAGGGAAATAGGGTTTTGTGAGGAGTTGTAGTCATCGGCATTCGTGAGTCTGGAACAGCGAGGGTGGTGGACCGAGATGGTTTACATGAGGGGGAAATAGGAGCTGGATGTCGTGGCATGTTGTAGATGATCAGCGAGTTTGCTCGTGGCGTAGTTCATCGGATGCAAGGAGTTTTGGTCGACTGGTGATCGTTCCAGTTTTATTTGAGTGACTCGTTTTCATGTTCGTCTCGATTTCGCCGGAACTGAAGGCTGGGTAGATCGACGTGGTGATCATCGATAGGTGGGTAGGCTCGGCGAGAGGTCGGGGTTGACCAGAGCGACGTGCACGTGCACGGAGGTGATGGGTATATCTGGGTTGTTTGGTGGAGAAGAAGGAGTCTGGGATCGGGTTAGTTCTCGTGTTTTTGGGTGTGTGTCTCGAAGTTGTGATCGTGTTGTCTTGGGTTTGCTATGTTGTCTCGAGTAAACATTGCTTCCAGGATTTAAATCCTGTCCTATTTTTAAACTAAATGAATATCAAAATTTAAAGCAAACTAAATTAAAACAAAGTTTTTATCCAGTTTTAAAGTTGTTTGAATGTTGAATTAGAGAATGGTGTTATAAACAAATTTAAGTTTTAACAGTTTGGGTTTTCAAAGTTTTAAATTTTGATTTAAAACAATGGTTTGGTTTATATAAATATTATTTTAGTTAAATCATGTATTTGGTCCATAAATGTGTTCAAATACAAGGTAATTGTTGAAATTTAAATGTGAATAAAGTGTAAGGTATTTAACTTTAAGTAATCAACGGTTGATGGTTTCGAATATACCAAATTCAAGTTTTTAAATTAAATATAAATGGTAGGTAAGAATTGAATGTAGTAAATGATTTATCTTAATTTAATCAAGTTTTTTTAACAAAAGTAATTAAAGTATAATTACATAATTAACTAAGATAAGTAATTTGGGAAATTAAATTAAGATAAACTAATTAATTAAAGGTAGTTGATTACTTAATTTAAGATTGATTAACCTAAGTAATCAAAGATTAATTAAGGAATAATTAAGTAATGAATGAAATTAGAGGTTAATTACCGAATAGTAAGAGGATTATTAAGGGTAATTATTTAATGAAGTAATTAAAGTAATTAATTACTCAGTGTAATTAATTAAGTTAATGTGGTTAATTTTAATTAATTAATTAAGTTTAATTAATTAAAGAGAATTCTTGATGATGGGTTAAGCATAATTATTTGATGTAATTAATGAAGTGAAATTACATAATGAAGTAATTAATGAGATGAATGTGATTAATTAATTAAAGATAGTCATTTGGTAATTGATTAAGTATAATTACTTAATGAGATTGATAAGTGTAATTGCTTAGTGAAGAATTGATGGATAAATTACTGGATGTAATTAATATAAGGGAAATTACTTAATGGGAAGTAATTAAAGGTTAATCACTTAGGAGAAGTAATTAAGAATTAATTACTTGGCTTAATTAATTAAAGGATTAATATAATTAATTAAGGAGTTAATTAATTAAGGTAAGTAATTACGGGATGGTTAATTACTATTTATGATTGATTAAGGCTGATTAATGGAACTAATTAATTAAGGATCATTAATTAATTTAATTAATGAAAGTAATTAAAGATTAATTACTGTAAATGGTTAAGGATACTAAATTTGTGTAATTAATTAAAGGACAATTACTTTACGTAATTGAAGATAATTAATCAAGGATGATTAATTAAGATGGATAATTAAATGATGATTAATTAATTGATTTTTAATTAATTAATGATTAAGTAAAGGTAATCTAAGTGATTAAAAGATTAGGAATTAATTTAATTAGAGATAAATTAAATTAATTTTGGAAATGATCCATCTTGCTTATGAATGATTAAATGATGATTAAATGCCTTGAATTGATTGATATCTCTGATATGAAATGTTTTGTGATATGATATGTTTGGATGCACAATGATAATGTGGTTATCTATCGACGATGAATTGCTGGGTAAAAAGTGGCATCTTGTATTTAAAGTTGGATTGTAATTCACTTGAATAACTTGGGTTAAGATGGTATTGAATTCGAAGAGACCGGAGCCGGGTATTAGTTAATACCCGAAACCACTTCGATTCTTTATAGATTGATATATGAAATCAATTGGCTGGAATGGAATGATTTAAGTGAATTGGACCATTTAATCTAAATTTTGGTATTTAGAAATTGATGTGTGAAATAAGTGATGTCTAAAAAAAATTATGAATTTGTAAATTGATATGAGTTACCTCGGGTTTTATGTAAGTGTTATGCTGTTGTATTCTATGTTAGATGGGTTTACTCACGTTGGTTTCCAGCCTGACCGGGTGTTACTTTGATGTAATGCTCGTGTCAGACCGAGTATTGTAGATTTCTAGGTAAAGATGTTCTGCAGCTCAGGAGGCGGGATGGATGGAAGGAACGTATGGAGAGTATTCTGCTGTGATATATTATTATTTATCTGGGACAGGTTATTTTAAATGTCCAGGGATTGTGAAATGTTGTAACTCTGATGTAATAAAATGTAATTGACTGATATAGTTTTCTTAGTGTAAAGAATATTATTTGATATTATATTTTATCCGCTGGAAATGTGAGATTTTGAGTTTAGTTTTCTGTTCTTCTTCTTCTATCTCTTTTTCTTCTTTTCCTAACTATCTGGAATTTTCGAGATCGAAATTTCCAGGTCGTTACAGGAGAAGTGTGTTTCCTAAATGTGCGAAGTGTAGAAATATTGGACATAGTTATAATAGTTTTCGAAATAGGAACATAAATAAACAAAAAAATTCAGGTTTCAAAGGGTACGATTGTTAATGTTAACGGTTTTCCATATAAATAAATTTGGGTTTCGAAGATTTCAATTGTAAACAAAAGTGGTTTTACATCTCATTCTAGGCCATTCACTTCTTCTTCTGATATGTAGGTACAAAGACGGGCTAAGGAGCAATTACGATGGAGGTAGATTTTGAGTTGTTTTACAATTTGATGAGCAATGTTTATATGTTCCTTAGTCTAGGAAAATGAAGTGGAGATCCACACTTTAGATAAAGATGGTGAATACAAATGGAATTAAAGAAGGTAAATTCAAACATTGGAGTCAAATCAATTAACATTATGGAGTACTCAACATGCGTGTTTGATGATGCGTATTTTTCATGCTTGACTTGATGATGAGTGTTCAAGAGATTGGACATAAAAGCAGTATCTCAGATACCACTATTTGCCAACATGGGCAGCCCAATTAACAAGTGGTTTCATGATAGGTTAACTTGTTCGTTCTTTTCAAAACATCAGGTATGACTTCTGACATTTGTGATTTCTCCAGTCTAATATTTTTTTGATAGCTCATATGTCTCATGGATTTATTAACATTTCACGTGATTTTTCATCCACATGTGGAGAGTTCGCACTTTTGTTTTCTGTTTAATTTTATTTTCAAAAACCCAAAAACATGTTTTTTTTTCTATTAGATTTTTTTTTGTTTTTGAAAAATCCAAAAATATATTTTTTCTTTCTTAGGATTTTCTTATTTTTCTCTCCATATGTGTTCATGATGTGAATATTTTAAAATGAGGCTCTTCGACTAAATTTTTGACAAAACTTTTTTGATGAAAAATTTGTTTTTGATATGAGGGTTTTGACTAGAGAATTTTTTGACTTGAAAATGTTGGTATGAAACTTCTTGTGAGATGAGCTTTGACATCAAAACATTTGACATGTTTCTACAAACGATTCTGTGAAGTGAATATTTTAAAATTTGTGATTAACTTCTTGAGATGGGCTATTAGTATTCAAAACTTGATATGATTGTTGAGATATTTTTTGAGTTTTGTGATGAAATTTTCTGAGGTTGGGCATTTGATTTTTGTTTTGACATATTGATGTGTATACCCTTAGACTATATGCTCCTCTTTAGACAAATAGCTCAAATACCAATTCATATTGCATGTTCAAGGATAAAATATAAAACTGAAAATATTTTTTAGATGTTTATAAAGAATTTACTTTTGAAACATATCTCAATCGATTAATTCTTCAGTGGTTTTCAAAAGTATTTATATTGATTATATAGATGATTGAGGATATTGCATCTTATACTTGAATAAATAACGATGTTATGATAATTTTTTATAATCAAGTTATGTTATAGTTTCTACTTTTGACTATTGCATATCCTACATCATCTTTGAATTTACCATTTGACTATTATATTCTATCGATTCACCTTACTTTCTTTCTTTTCATAATTATTCTTATTCTTATATGAGTTGGCTAAATTGACGTACATAAAATTAATCGTGAAAGCCTATGGAAAGTAAAGTTAATTACACATATGATATAACAGAGTCCCTAGATCCCAACATGCCTCAGTACTTGTCAAGTAATGTCCATCCTTATCTAAGAGACCTTGTGGCAATGCATGGATTGAAGGTTCTTGATCTCATCTACGATGAGTTAGGGATAAGTTATTCGAACTTAAATACTATATATATATGTATATATATTTGGTCACATCTATTCTCATATAAGAGACCTCAAGACAATGCATGGATAAAAGTGATTTGACCTCATAATGAATTAATTAGCCATTTAATTGCGAAACATCTTATGGGCTATGTCATTTGAACCCTGCTACATAACTATACTTATTTTTGTTATCGTCGTCCGCTCATGGGATATGGCTTTGATCAATATAGTTACTATGGTTCATGATTTTTCATTAAATATTTATTGTCGTATTTTCATCCAGTTTCATCATTCTGTATCACTTTATCATCATATTAATTCGATATTTATACTTTTGATGAAAACAAAAAGGGGATGGGGGTGGCTAAGACTTAGTGACATTATGAATTTATGTTAATATTAAAAGGAATTTTATTGGTTTAATATTTTATTTTCGAACACACATATCACATATGTTGGGGGAGCATCAATAGAGGGAGCATGTTATAAATATTAAAACATTGTGCTATGATTTTGATCTCATGATATCGTGGACACACTCAATACACATTACATTTGTCAAATCTTAGCATATTGTTTTTTATCATCAAAAGTGGGAGATTATGGAGTACATGTCTTGTTTGATGATAACAAATATGTTTTTATATTTGATTTTGCGCTAAGAGTGTGTTAAAGTTTAAAAATCACCAAAGCATAATTTTGTTTCTAATTAAATTGGCATTCACTGCATCTCATATGCCAGATTTACACGTATTACATTTCAAACACATCTATTTTTATTTATAAAATAATGTATTTATTATTATCATTATTATCCAAAAAGGAACTATTATTAGATATTGCAGTTAATTTCCATTTGATATTAATAAATATATATTATATCTAATGTGTTTTTCTAGAGTTATACATTTATAGGTTTTTGTTATGATATATTGAATGTAGAGAACTTTCCTTTTAGTACAACAAAAGGCTGTATATATGAAGAAAGGAAAATAAATAAAGATTAAAGGCAAAAAATTGTATATACAATTAGATGATACAACAGAGTTTATTTTCCATTATATACAGAGTTTCTTTTCAACACGGAAAACAAACTTTCACAAATCCTCCTGAATATTTCTCCCAAATAGGTTTCCGTACATAAAACATATAAACACACAGTACAACATCAAAAAAATCCATCGGGTAACAAAAACAAAATTACACTATCATCTTCTTCATCAACATACAACATATCCAATCAATACAAAGGAAAATTGTTGAGCATATATTATCAATATTTTAAATCATTATCGGTCAATAAACAAAATATCTCTACGTAAGTATTACGAAGCCTACAACTCATCTACCCAAGTTTATCTAAACAACACCACATCCCCAACTGTAATTATCGTCAACATTCTGAGCATAGTACATCTCATATCGGATCTAAGGCCCGAACCATGGAGGAGCCCAATCATCATGAACTCCTATACATTTTAAGCATTCGTCTTCATCAACTAAAACATCAGTCACAGGAGTAATCAGATTCATAACAATCACTACAGGCACAACCAGTAGTTGTAACTTCCCATCTCTAATCTCAAACGACGTGTTCACCTCTAAAGCATCGCAAACTCCAACTTCAGGCAGCATTTCATCGAATCTCAGGATGCAGTTACACTGCTCAATATTTAATGTAGAGCCCTTGGTAGAGCATCAACAACTTCATCGGCGACTGCACCCATCATCTATGGTGATGGTTCATCCAGTCAGTGGCGAGTTCACTACGACAATGCTATTCTACGGCAACAATTACTAACAACTAAAGACAGTACCTCCGAAGTGCAATCTCAACTTGTCAACAATGACGAAAATCTGAATTCTAGTTCTTAGGCCGCACTCATTGACGGCGATAGCAGAATCAAACACCAAATCTCGATACAAATTCCTTAGGTGGTGGTGACTCTATTTAGTGGCAGTAGGATTTTATCTAGTGGCGACGGTGCATGTTGATTCACGAGTCAAGTTATTACGACGTTGATTTTTCTTTAACCGTAGCGACTTGATTTTGATGAAGCTAGGATTTCTAAAAAGGAAATAAAAAGGGTTTGAGATAAATTATAAAAAGGAGCACGTGACTCTAAAAGATGCGATGTTTGTTTTATTTTTGTTTTGCAGTTTCTTTTGAACTTTAGTTGATGGGTTTTCTCCCGACGAATCTGAATGTGTTCGCATGGACACATTCCGACATATATGGAATATCGTCAAAGATTGCATGCCACGCATTGAATGTTATCCTTAAACGTGTACTTGTAAATAAAAGATGACGCAATCTGGGTCTGGAGCGATCCACCGCAAAGCGAAGGTTGAAAAGCTGAAAGACAACGGCTCCATCCACAACACTCTATACCCGCAATGGTTATCCAATCTAGTTTTGGTCAAGAAGTCCAACAGAAATGGGAGGATGTGCATTCACTATTCAAATCTGAATAAGGCTTGCCCTAAGGATATTTTCCCACTCCCAAAGATCGATCAATTATTAGATTCAACCGTTGGGCATGAAGTGTTATCGTTTAAGGATGCTTATTTTGGCTACAACCATATTCCAATGCATGTCCTTGATCAGGAACACACCAACTTCATAACTGACCTAGGATTGTGTTTTTATCTTATCATGCCCTTTGTTTTGAAGAACGTAGGAGCAACTTGCCAAAGACCGATGAACTCGATGTTCATGGAGCATATTAGACGCACAATGGAAGTCTATGTGGACGATATGCTTGTGAAATCATGGCAATCGATGAACCACATAGAGGACATAGTAGGAATGTTTAGCATGCTTTGCAAGTATGGGATGAAGCTTTATCCATTGAATTGTTCATTTGGAGTTTCATTGGGTAAACTCTTGGGTTTCATAGCGAACACGAGAGGATTAGAGGCTAACTCGAAAAAGATTAAGGCATTGAGAAACATGAAAGCCCTAAATTCAATGAAAGAAGTTCAGAGCCTAAATGGAAAGGTCGCCGCCCTGAGCTAGTTTATTTCAAAAGTCATAGACAAGTGGATACCTTTATTTGACATTCTCAAGAAAGGGAAAAGGAATTTCGCTTGGACACAGGAGTGCAAAGATTCTTTTCAGGTTTGGTAGATCACTTGAAGAGGCCTCTATCCTGTCGAATATGTTGGAAGAAGAGGACTTAATTATCTAGCAGTGTGGATGCACGCTTTGAGTGCTGCATTTGTACGTGAGGAGTTCCGAATCTAGAGACCGATTTATTACATTAACAAACGATTGGCAGGAGTAGAAAGGAACTACCCAAATCTTAAAAGGTTGGCGTATTGCCTGTTGATCGCTACATGGAAGCTTCGTCCATACTTCCAGGCTTATTAGATCAAAGTATTGATTGACCAGCCTTAAAGCTAAGTCTTGTAGCGACGTAAGACTTATGGAAAGCTATTGAAATGGAACATTGAGTTGAGTTAGTATGATATAACATATCATCCCTCAAAGGGCGATTTAAGGTCAGACGTTGGCAGATTTCATAGCCGAGTATATTGCTCAAGATGATACTCCGAAGGGTAATAGAGGGTGGAATGATAGATGGAGGATGTATACCAATAGAGCATCCAATGAGTGTTGTTCTAAGGCAGGTGAGCGTTCGATCTGCTATGCCTTGAAACTTGATTTTCACGCGACAAATAATGAAGCAGAGTACGCAACATTAATGGCAGGACTCAAGATTGCAAAGAGTAGCGAGTCAGGACTTTACACATTTTCTACGACTCTCGATTGGTAGTGTTCTTGGTGAGAAAAGAGTTTTAGGTGAAAGGGGCGAGGCTAGCTCCTGATCTAGCCAAAGCCCTTGAGTTGCTTAACGATATTGAGTACTACACGATGGCACATAATCCTATAGAGGAAAATGTGAAAGCCGATTCACTAGCCAAATTGGCTAGTTCAAGAGAGGTGCAACTCATGGGTCTGGTTGCAGTGGAAGTGCTATCAGCTTCGAACATTGGCCAGATGGATGTCGATTGGATCTTGGAGGTCGAATGTGAAAAGGAATCGTAGATGATTGCAGTCAAGGATTACTTGTTGCGAGGAATAATTCCCGATAGGAAGAACGAGCGACGGCAGCTTCTTCGCAAAGCTTTGAGATTCGTTACGCATGAAGGACTGTTGTATACGAAAGGATTCTCGGTCCCCTTGCCGCGGTGTATTGCTAAAGATGAAGCCAAGGGGATCCTATGGAAGTGCATGAAGGGGCATGCAGTGAACACACTGGAGGGACAAGCGTTAGCAAATATGATTCTTTGCTACTGGTATATCTGGCCAATCGACAATCGTGATGCAGCTAATTACACCATAAGGTGCGAAAAATGTTAGAAAATTGTAAAGATTCTTATAGCCTCGCCAATGGAGGTTATGCAAATGGTCAGTCCTTGGCCATTTGCAGTTTGGAAAATCGATATATTGGTGTGTTTCCAATGAGCAAGGATGGCGCCAAGTACGCCATTGTAGCTATCGACTATTTCATGAAGTGGGATGAAGCTAGCCACGATCACTAATAAGAAGGCGATCAACTTTGTAGTCAAAAATATCATCTATCGTTTTGGTATCCCATAAACAATTATGTATTATAATAGAACCTAATTTAACAACATCGAGTTCAAAAGCTTCTACCCATGCATTGCATTGACAAGAGATTTGCGGTACTAGTGCACCCATAAGCAAATGCACAAGTAGAAGCTAAGAACAAAATAATTAAGTCCATTCTCAAGAAGTGATTGGAGAAGGCCAATAGCAATTGGATTAATGAATTACCATTAGCACTTTGGGCTTACATAATGACCCACAAGTCCGCAATAGACTGCACTCCATTCTCCTTAGCCTACGAATCAGAGGTTGTGATTTCAATTGAACTCGACGTACCTTCTTATTGAGTGACCTATTACAACCTCAGAATGAACGAAGAACTCCGATTGGGGTCACTCAATATGATCGATGAGAAGCGTGGTGAAGCTCACTGGAGAGCAGCCGCACATCGGAAACGAGTAGCTTGATAATACAACACCAAAGTCAAAAGCCGAACCTTTGAAATTAGCAATCTCATCCTCAAATCTTCCCAAGCCCCGTGAATATGGGCCCGAGTTAGGAAGGTTCGTATGTGATCGAACATAAGTTTGGAGATGGAACATTCAAACTGGAAACTATTGACGGGATTTTGTTCCCATGAGCATGGAATAGCAAGAACATATGACATTATTTCACTTGAAATCCGACTCTATAAATATTTTATCTATTTCGATGTAACAAGATAGAATCTATCATTTCCTATGAATATAAAATGAAATGACTTCTTAAATCTATGAATTTGTCTCCGTCTAATCGTAAATTGCGAATTATAGCCAATATGAATGAATCTGTACATACATAATGCATGTATCTAAGTACCTAGAGATAGGTGCCAATTGAACTTCTATGGTCCATGATTAGGTCCTTGAAGTAAAACAGTTCCTAGTATTCGGAAATAAATACCTATTAACTTCTTTGACCCATAATTCATGGGCGGGAGTATAAACACTCAAGCGTGGAACAAGACAGTTTTCCCCAATAGCTCGTGCCCGGAGTTTGGCAGAGAATCAACACCCTGCCCAGAGGATGGAAAAATGAAAGATCAATGCCTGGAGTCAAACAAGTTCTCGTACAGGAACATCAAAACCTTTCCTAGAGCATGGCGAGGTAAGAGATCAATGCGTGAAATTAGGCGAGATTTTATAAAAACTTTGATTAATGCTTGAAGTTAGGCATGGACGAAGACAAACATCCTAATGAGGGATGTTTAAATCACCGCTCCAGGTGATCAACCCCGATTGATGCCCAAGTTAGGCATGGTTGCACGCAAATGTCCCAAAATGGAATATTCAAACCATTAGTTCAAAGAACCAAACTCGGTTGAAGCCCCGAGTTAGGCATAGACAATTAAGGGTGCCAGGAGATAGGCACCTAGGTCGCAACTTCTTGATCAAAGTGATAATATGATCTCGGCAGCAATCGCCAATCAAATGGAGATTGATTAGAAAAAATAAGCTATTAACTCGACTAAGTGATAGTGGAGGAATGATTCATATGCATATAAGTGAAAATAATAAGTACACCTCTCGATGTTTGGACAAATTAACACAAGGCTTGAAAGAAAAACAAGTCTATAATTTTATTCGCATACTACTTAAACCAAAAGTGAGGGTTGTACTTGCACAACTTCAGCCTATATACACGAGTCTTGAGCAAAATCAAACACAACAAAAACAAGGAAGGATGCAACAAAACCTTCTTTCCCCTCTGTGATGACCCGGAAATTTTAACAATTTAAATTGGAATAATTAATTGACTTTAAATATTTAAAGTTTAATTTTAACTTGAATTTCAGATATCAATATTTACTTGATAATTAAATCATTGAATTATATAGTTTAAATATTGAATTTAATAATTGAAATTGGGTAAATTGTTGAATCTGAAATTCTAAGCCTGTTTAAAATAATTTGAAGGCTTATAAATTTTTTAATGATGATACTAAAGATAATAGAATGGATGGAATTTAATTTAAAGGTGATTTGTTCAGTTTTGAAATTATATCATTTAAATTGAATTTAAAAATAGCCTTCCGAGGCACAGTCTCGGAATTCGACGAAATCAGTTCCATTGGATCCGTAATAATTAGTTATTATCGGATTTCAATTTTCGTAACAATCGGAGTTTTTGTTTGACCCTGGCAGCTCAAAACGCTTGAAACTATTTAATCAATTTAATATAAAATTGATCGTTTTCTTCTGTAACTCACGCATATGATTGAATTAGCTTCCGAAACACGTTTCATTGTGTTCGGGACGCTGGTAAAACCATATAATCGCCTAGCGGCATTCTCTAAGAGGTGATCAAAATTTTATTTGGCGATTAACAAGACATTTGAAGTTTTATATATAAAGAAAAAAATTTAAATTTAATTAAAACTAGTTCTCGTGTTCAAGAAGCTATCCCAACTTATATCTATCCCCATCCTTTTCTTCAATCTAAAAGCAGAATAATCGAACACAGAAAAGGAAAAAAAGGGAGAAACAAAATGGCCGTCGCGCTCCCTCTCTCTCTCTCTCGTCCCTCTCGTCTTCAACTTTTAAAAAAAATATAATAACAGAAATGGCCGAAGCCCTCGACGAAGAATGGCGATGCAGTCGCGATTGATTGGAGGGTTCGAATTCAGATCTATGGGGGCGCGAGCTTGAGCACGGCCACGTGAGGGAGTGTCGCATCGATAGAAGGGGGTCGAAGCAGGTAGCGACGTCGTCGCGTTTGAGAAGTCGCGAGCTTTCGTCGGCAATCGAAGGGGCTCTCGTTCTAGGGTTCTCGAACAGGCAGTGGCATTGAATCGTCGAGGTGAGATTTTCTGCCCTATCTAATTTAACTCCATTAATGTTTATGCAGAAAGGAAAAAAACAACAACATTCAAATTGGTTTGTTTAAAACAATTTCATAATAGGTCAATTTCAACATGTTTCAGATGTGATTTAGCTAATGGAATTAAATCAAGGATTAATTATTTGAGGATGGTTAAATAGTTAATCTAATCAGTATAAGGAGTAATTAATCAATTTATTAACATAATTAATTAAAGGTGGATAAATTTGTGTAATAAATTTTAAGGATTAATTTGTTAATGTGATAAGTAAGTTAAGGTAATTCAAGATGATTAATTTATTTAAAGTTGAATTATGAAATGAAATTAATTCATGATAATTACATAAGTAATTTAAGGGTTCATTGGTTAATGTAAATAATAAACCAAAGAATAAATAATATAATAATTTAAAGGACGATTAAGTAATTGAGGGTTATTACTTAAGTGGGAAAGATAGATGATAAATTAATTCTATTGATTCAAGTAATAACTAAGGTGAGTAATCTCACGCTTTTGGACTTTTATTTAAATTTAAATTGTTAAATTTAAATGATTGGTTGAATGGTTGAAATTGAATTGATGTGCTATATTATATAGTAATATATAGTCTATATTAGAATGGGTGATATTCTGTGATGAATATTTTTGGAAATTGGAAGATTGAATGTTGTGGTTTGATTCGATATTTTGGTATCCAGAGTTATCGAAATATATATAAAATTGGATTTTTGAAAGAAATTAAATGGTGAACATTCGAAAGTGGAATAATCATAGGATAAAATAAAAATGAATTGGAAAGAAATAGAAGTGATATTTAAAGACTGGAGTTAAATTGTAAAGTAGAGATTTAAAACAAGTTCTAAATCCAAGTTAAATCTAACAAATAAAGTTTTATAATATTAAGTGTTTTAAATAACTTGAATATCAAAGTGCAATTGTAAATCAGAATTGAATTTAAAAATAAATTTGGTTTTAAATTCCTTTAAGCTCCCATTATAAAAAGAGAAATTAAATCAGATTAGAATAAATTGAAATGTAAATGAGAAATCATTAATTTATATAATTAATGATGTAAATATAAATTGATTAGTTAAGAAAATAAATCAATATAAGTGACTTATGAGAAGTTAACTAATATAAGTAATTAAGGATTAATGTAATTAATATTGATAATTAATTTATGAAGCAATTAGGAATACTTATTGATTGGATTAAGGATAATTAATAACGTGAAATTAATTAAAGATAATTAATTGAGTTTAATTGGAAAATAATTAATCCAGGGTGATTAATTCAGATGAATAGTGATCGGTTGACCGATTAATTGATTTGGAATTAATTAATGTTAAACGAAGGAATCTAAGTGATTGAGGTTTGAAATTCAATTGGAATCAATTGAATTGATTTTTATGTGCTTAAGCTTTGTTTATGGATGATTGAATGGTATTGGATGTTTTGGATGAGTTGATATCTCTGATATGAAATGTTGTGTATTTCATTTGGATATCTTGGGTTAGGATGACATGAGATTCGAAGAGTCTGGGTTCGGGTATTTGGAAATACCCGAAACCACTTTAATTTTTATAGATTGATATGTGAAATCTATAGGCTAAAATGAAGTGATTTAAAGGAATTGGACTATTTAAATCTAAACCATGGTACTTAGAAAATGGATGTGTGGAATAAGTGATGTCCATAATAAATTTGGGTTTTTGTGAATTGAAATGGGTTACCCTGGGTTTTATATAAGTTGTTTGCTTGGATATTCCATGTTTGTTGGGTTTACTCACGCTGGTTCCAGCCAGACATGGGTGTTACTTTGGTGTAATGCTCGGGTCAGACCGAGTATTACAGATTTCCAGGTTAGGACGTTCTGGAGCTCAGGAGGCGAGCTGGATAGCAACAGCGTATAGATATTTCCGCTGTATTTATATTATTGTAAATCTGTGAGATGATAATTGTGTATATTCAGTTACTGTGTATATGTGAAACTCTGATGTATTAAAATATAATCGACAGATATAGTATTCTTTTGTAAGCTGTTATTATTTATTATTATATTTTATCCGCTGCGAATGTGAGATGTTTGGTGTTTCTGTTCTTCTTCTTCTTCTATCTCTTTCTTCTTTTTCATAACTATCTGGGATTTTTAGGATCAGAAATTTTAGGTCGTTACATTTGGTATCAGAGCAGAAAGGTTAAGCGAGAACCTTGGCTCTGGTGGGAGTTACTCATTAAATAGAGTCCGTAGTATTCTAGAATGGGTTGGGCATATATATATATGAGCGCGTACTTGTTATTTTCTGATATAAAGGTTTTTAATGATTTTATATAAAAGTATATTTTGATATATAAGAAATATTTCATTCTAATAAATATTAAGGTAATTGGTTGTTAGATTATTAGAATTAAAATTTAGAAGTAATATAATACAACCAAATTTAAAGTCTTGAATTGGAATTAAATTAAGTAGAAATAGAAATACAACCAAATTAAAATTTAATTGATTGAAAATGAAATCCTAAATCTGGTCCTGTAATTTGAAAATTTTGTTTCAAAGTAATGAAAAATAATAAATAAGTATTATTTGGATAACTGGGACTTGTTGCAAATAATAGGTTGTTTGAATTTTGATTTGAATTTAAAACCAAGGGTAGTTTAAAATTTTAAAACATGGCGGGGAGGGCCAAGAAATAAATATGTATGTATGTATGGATATACATGATATCAAAGATAATTTGAAATAAACATTAAGAGGTTGAGTTTTGATTTTCCCTGAAGTGTGATGTAAAAACCCAAAAGTGATATAAGTTTTGAACTTATAAGAGGGAAAGAATTTTGAAGTTTGAAGCGGGAATTCAAATTGAAGGTTGATTGGATTAAGTAAATTGGAATTTAACTTTAGGAAAGTTAAATAAGTGTAGAAAAAGAAACCTGAATTGGAAATTTCAAGATGAAATTGGAATTTAACTTGGAAAGTTAAATGGTTGATTTGAATTGGGAATTTGTGTGATCTCAAAACGGGTTTGAGATTTAAAAATTGAAAATGGATGAACGTTTTAAAATAGATAATATCATCCTATTGTTAATGAAAATCTTTAAATTGAGAATGGTATTGTATAAATAAAATAAATTTGAATAATTGAGTTTGTAAATTAAAATTTGTTTAAGAACTGGTTTCAAACTGGAAGATAAAATTTAATAATAAATTAAAAAATTTAAAATAAAATTGCATTTAACTCTTATTTGAACCTTGAAATACATAAGTAAAGATAATTTAAAATGGAATTTTGAGAATTGGACTTAGAAATTAAATTGTTTAAAAACTTTAAATAAAAGTTAATTTGGTTTAAAGAGTTAAACCAACCTTTGAGAATTCAACTCGAATTTATATAATTCGAGATGGGTTAAAGTTGAAATTTAGATTCCATTAGTACCAATTGAATTTAGTTTGAATTAATCAGAATTGAAGTTGAATTGGGAATAAATCGAGTCTAATGGAATTTGGAGTTAGTTGAATTGGAATTGGGTCAATTTAAAATGTAAATTTAAATTGAATAGTAGGGGAAGTGAACAGTTTTGACTCTGAACTACTTTCAATATAAATTGTTCTAATATCAACTTATTTTCCAAACTATTTAGAATATACAACCTTTCTTTCTTTAAGCCAAATATTTTATACTTGTTTTACAATTATTTTTGAAGCTATCTAACCATTTTTCAACTGTTTTCTAAACTAATTACTATTTTCAACTATTTCACGAACTAATTTCTATTTTACAACTATTTTGCAATTATCTAATTTTTTTGAAACTATTCAACTATTTTCCGACTATTTTACAATTAGTTAACTATTTCATAGCTATTTTGCAAACTAATAATTATTTTTCAACCGCTTATCTATTTTTAAGTTTTTCAAGCTATTTTCTAAATATAAACTGGTCGGAGTTCAAACTGTTATTGATTTAAATACCCAACTGAGGTAAGAATTGAAGTGATAATTCATTAAGAATTAAGGCAATTGCAAATAAGTGAAGGGGAATTTAAGGAAATGTGAATAGAAAGGAAATTGATTTGGCTGATAATCAATGGAAATAAATACGTAGGATGTACGTATATTATTCTATTCGCATAGTGATTTGATCCAGATTCGAGCACAAAATTTCAAGATAGTTTATTGATCCGAGTGGGATTTTTCACTCGATTTTCGACGGCGAACCTGGATATGGATTGTTGATTGGTTCTGGATATTCTCTATCATAGTTATGGCTATGCAAGGAGAATGACGGTTTCTAATCAAGAAACCAGATCTGTGTCCGCACTAGGAAGTCGGGTGGACGATACTAGTTCGAAAGTGAAATTGTGTGATCGAGTGAGCGATCAGATGGGTATAGCGTACGGATGATATGTGTATATCGTACGGATTTGAACGAAAGTGATATTGAAAAGAGTAATAAAATTTAAATATTTGATTTTGAATAAACAAAGTTATATATCTTTGTTATATGTAAGATGAAACTCCATTTGTTAAATCTATTGCCGGAAGAAAAGGATTTTTGAAGGTATTTAAAGTATAAAAGGAGTTTTATACAAGTTTGAAAGATCCAAAGTTTTTAAAAATTATATATATTTGAATATATATATATAAAGGATCTTATGAGGATTTTGAAAAAGGTTTTGGGAACCTTTGGATTTGGAAAGGCTTTTGATTTTTGGGTAAAATCAATATTAAAAATTTGGAAAGCCTAGTTTGAGAATTATCGATTTTGGAATAATCGATTTTGTGTAAAGGAGTTTTGTATGAAATCATACTAGGTGTATGACTTGAAGATACTATATGTATAGTATAAAATGTTTTGATGATGGTTTTGGGGAAAAGGCGCTCCCTTGAAATGAACTTCTCAGGAGTGCTGCCTTGAGCCCCAAGGGGGGTTCTAAAGTTGATCCTGTGAGGAGTCCGGACAAAACTAGTTCCTGGGGATTATGAGTAGTATGTGCCATAGCGAAAGTCCTGTGTGCCGCTGAGAGCCAACAGTCTGCGTTTGATTTTACATCGGTAGACTGCGACCTATGGTAACATAGCGAAAGTCATGTGTGCCGCTGAGAGCCAACAGTCTGCGTTTGATTTTATATCGGTAGACTGCGACCTATGTAGGAGTGGAGAAGTTTCATTTCGACAGTGAAAATCAGAGGCCGCAGAGAGCCTGCAGTTACATGGACTTTTGCTGTGATGGCAACGTAACCCTGAAATGTGATCTGTCGTGGATTCCATGGCGTAATCGAGAGGCCGCGGAGAGCCTACAATTACATGGATTTTTGCTGTGATGGCAACGTAACCCTGGAATGTAACTGCGACCATGGATGGGAGTGATGATTTCCAGAGCATTCTCACCAAAGATATTTCCTCTATTTCAAAATGCTTTCAATATTTTCAATAAAATTATTTTCAAAAGTATTTTCACTGGATGTTGAAACGGGTATGCCAAGCACTTGTAGATTTTCAGTCTTATGCCTGATCAACGTATGACCGAATTTCTATGAGAACAAAAATGTACTGGTTGAGACATCAAGTTATAAAAAGTATTTTATAAAGAGCTATTTTATTAGTATGATGTGAATTTAAAAGCATTTCTTTAAATAAAAGGTTGGAATTTTGGAAAAATAAAAGGAAATCCAAACTGGAATTTTAATGAAGTGATTTTGTAATTAAAATCGAATATTGATTTAGAAATTGGAAGAAAGCTAATTGGTTAAATAATTATTTGATAAAATATATTAATAAAATTTAACTTGGGTAAATAAATGGATTGTAAATTAATAATGTAGTTTGAAAATGACTTCGAATTGTAAATAGAATTCGACTTGGATTTGATAATGAATTGAATAAGTGGAGATGCTAAAAAAATAGAAATAAAAAATAGAATTGGATCAAATAGTGATGGTTTTAAATGATGAATAAAATTCATGTGTGATTTGAATAATATTTAACGGAATTTGCAGGTAAATTAGATATAATGGAAGTGTTGTCGAATGAAATGAAGGTGAATTTAATAGAAATGGTTGAATTGCAAACAAAACCCAGATATGTAAAATAAATTGAAAATGGCCTTGTAATTAGTTAAATGAGTCGCGAATGAATTGAATTTGGGAATTTAATTTATAATGACTAATCAAATGAATTTGTAGACTAAAATGAGATTTGAATGAAATAAAATCAAGTTAAGGTGAAAAGAAAATTTATTTGCAAATGATGTGAGCTCAAGTTATGAAATTGAAATAATTTGAAGAAAGTAAATTAATTTAAGTTTAAAATTTATAGAAATTTGGCTTCGAGCAAAAGTAAAAGATCATAAAAGTCTGGGTTAAATTAAATTGGAAATGGTTGTTAATTCATAAGTTGAATGTGCCAAGCCTAATAAATTGATTTTCGAAATAATTGAAGTGAAAATGAGCTTGTTTGGATTAAAAATCAATAGAATGTAAGAAATTGAGTTGCAAACCATTAAAATTGAATAAAATGGCTTATGAATTGGTTGAAAGCAATTGTATTAGCTTTAAAAATTATATAAATCGCTTATGGAAAACGTTTGGTGCTTGTTGTTTATGAAATGTATATGTTTAGCTATTGAAAGTAAGGGGAATGCTAATAAATTCTCTATATATGTCACTTACATATTTAAATTGAGTAAGTACAGATATCTGAAGGCCGTTTGGCTGGATTTGGTTGCACTAATTGCTAAAATAAACAAGCCGCTTGCTTAAAATGCTAAATGAAGGTACGCCTATGCAATAAAAATAGGAAATATGAACTGTTTTTGTTTTTCCGACCGGGTGGGTCGATGTATATATATTTATATCTCTTGTTAAATTGCAAAAGCTCCTCCGTACAAAGGAGACTCTGCCAAAATATTTCGGAAATTTTGGGAGTTAGAAATTTTTTGAAATTTTTTGGGAAAAACATTGTTAATGACAGAACAATTTCAAATTGAAATTTAAGTAAATTAGTAGATGAAACTAATAGGAATCAATTATAAATGAAAGAAACTCAATATTCAGAATTGAAGATAAATTGAAATTATATGGAAATGGGAAAAACTAAATTGAAATAGATATGAAACCTATGTAAGAAAATGTATAAAATGATTGGAAATGTTACGATTGAATATTGTTGCTTAGTAAGATACGCAGGTATTAAAGGGAAAAAGGAAATTGGTTTTGAGTTCGGGAGATAATTTGAATTGCCTGACAAAAAGGTATGTATTTAAATTTCTGTATGAAAATGGATTGGGATTTTGGATCTAGCCATTTGGCTTTTGTTTTCTTTTGGAATTTGGGAGCCCGTAGAGGCCTTTTGTAGTTGTACCGAGCTAGCCGCGCAAAGGAGACGCTGGCAAAAAATTTCGGAAATTTAGAGAGTTAGAAAAATTTTGAGAAAATTTTGATAATTCAAAATTTGGTTTTAAATTGAAATTTAGATGATTGAGCAAAAGGCTATTGTTTGAAACTATAGAAGGTTTTAGGAAGTTGGTTAAGGTGATAGCGGGCCTTTAATAAAAGATAGTTGGTAGGATGTTGAATTGTGAGTTTTGGGAAAAGTAAACGGGTATTGGTCTATTCTTCCTAATTAGTAATTTCGGGGACGAAATTCTTTTAAGGGGGGAGGAATGTGACGACCCGGAAATTTTAGCAATTTAAATTGGAATAATTAATTGACTTTAAATATTTAAAAGTTAATTTTAACTTGAATTTCAGATATCAATATTTACTTGATAATTAAATCATTGAATTATATAGTTTAAATATTGAATTTAATAATTGAAATTGGGCAAATGGTTGAATCTGAAATTCTAAGCCTGCTTAAAATAATTTGAAGGCTTATAAATTTTTTAATTATGATACTGAAGATAATAGAATGGATGAAATTTAAGTTAAAGGTGATTTGTTCAGTTTTGAAATTATATCGTTTAAATTGAATTTAAAAATAGCCTTCCGAGGCACAGTCTTGGAATTTGACGAAACTAGTTCCATTGGATCCGCAATAGTTAGTTATTATTGGATTTCAATTTTCGTAACAGTCGGAGTTGTCGTTTGACCCTGTCAGCTCAAAACGCTTGGAACTATTTAATCAATTTAATATAAAATTGATTGTTTTCTTCTGTAACTCACGCATACGATTGAATTAGCTTCCGATACACGTTTCATTGTGTTCGAGACGCTGGTAAAACCTTATAATCGCCTAGCGGCATTCCTTAAGAGGTGTTCAAAATTTTATTTGGCGATTAACGAGACGTTTGAAGTTTTATATATAAAAAAAGAATTAAATTTAATTAAAACTAGTTCTCGTGTTCAAGAAGCTATCCCAACTTATATCTATCCCTGTCCTTTTCTTCAATCTAAAAGCAGAATAATCGAACTCAGAAAAGAAAAAAAAGGGAGAAACAAAATGGTCGTCGCGCTCCCTCTCCCTCTCTCTCTCTCTTCCCTTTCGTCTTCAACTTAAAAAAATATAATAACAGAAATGGCCGAAGCCTTCGAAGAAGAATGGCGACGCAGTCGTGATTGATTGGAGGGTTCGAATTCAGATCTAGGGGGCGCAAGCTTGAGCACGACCGCGTGAGGGAGTGTCGCATCGATAAAAGGGGGTCGAAGCAGGTAGCGACGTCGTCGCGTTTGGGAAGTCGCGAGCTTTCGTCGGCAATCGAAGGGGCTCTCATTCTAGGGTTCTCGAACAGGCAGTGGCATTGAATCGTCGAGGTGAGATTTTCTGCCTATCTAATTTAACTCCATTAATGTTTATGCAGAAAGAAAAAAAATACATTCAAATTGGTTTGTTTAAAACAATTTTATAATAGGTCAATTTCAACATGTTTCAGATGTGATTTAGTTAATGGAATTAAATCAAGGATTAATTATTTGAGGATGGTTAAATAGTTAATCTAATCAGTTGGAGTAATTAATCAATTTATTAAGATAATTAATTAAAGGTTGATAAATTTGTGTAATAAATTTTAAGGATTGATTTGTTAATGTGATAAGTAAGTTAAGGTAATTCAAGATGATTAATTTATTTAAAGTTGAATTATGAAATGAAATTAATTCATGATAATTACATAAGTAATTCAACGGTTCATTGATTAATGTAAATAATAAACCAAAGAATAATAATATAATAATTTAAAGGATGATTAAGTAATTGAAGGTAATTACTTAAGTGGGAAAGATAGATGATAAATTAATTCTATTGATTCAAGTAATAACTAAGGTGAGTAATCTCACGCTTCTGGACATTTATTTAAATTTAAATTGTTAAATTTAAATGATTGGTTGAATGGTTGAAATTGAATAGATGTGCTATATTATATAGTAATATATAGTCTATATTGGAATGGGTGATATTCTATGATGAATATTTTTGGAAATTGGAAGATTGAATGCTGTGGTTTGATTCGATATTTCTGTATCCGAAGTTATTGAAATATATATAAAATTGGATATTTGAAAGAAATTAAATGGTGAACATTCGAAAGTGGAATAATTATAGGATAAAATAAAAATGAATTGGAAAGAAATAGAAGTGATATTTAAAGACTGGAGTTAAATTGTAAAGTAGAGATTTAAAACAAATTCTAAATCCAAGTTAAATCAAACAAATAAAGTTTTAAAATATTAAGTGTTTTAAATAACTTGAATGTCAAAGTGCAATTGTAAATCGAATTGAATTTAAAAATAAACTTGGTTTTAAATTCCTTTAAGCTCCCATTATAAAAAGAGAAATTAAATCAGATTAGAATAAATTGAAATGTAAATGAGAAATCATTAATTTATTAATTAATGATGTAAATAGAAATTGATTAGTTAAGAAAATAAATCAATATAAGTGACCTATGAGAAGTTAACTAATAGAAGTAATTAAGGATTAATGTAATTGATATTGATAATTAATTTATGAAGCAATTAGGAATACTTATTGATTGGGATTAAGGATAATTAATAACGTGAAATTAATTAAAGATAATTAATTGATTTTAATTGGAAAATAATTAATCCAGGGTGATTAATTAAGATGAATAGTGATGGGTTGACCAATTAATTGATTTGGAATTAATTAATGTTAAATAAAGGAATCTAAGTGACTGAGGTTTGAAATTCAGTTGGAATTAATTGAATTGATTTGTATGTGCTTAAGCTTTGTTTATGGATGATTGAATGGTATTGGATGTTTTGGATGAGTTGATATCTCTGATATGAAATGTTGTGCATTTCATTTAGATAACTTGGGTTAGGATGACATGAGACTCGAAGAGTCCGGGTTCGGGTATTAGGAAATACCCGAAACCACTTTGAATTTTTATAGATTGATATGTGAAATCTATAGGTTGAAATGAAGTGATTTAAAGGAATTGGACTATTTAAATCTAAACCATGGTACTTAGAAAATGGACGCGTGGAATAAGTGATGTCCATAATAAATTGGGGTTTTTGTGAATTGAAATGGGTTACCTCGGGTTTTATATAAGTTGTTTGCTTGGATATTCCATGTTAGTTGGGTTTACTCACGCTGGTTTCCAGCCTGACCCGGGTGTTACTTTGGTGTAATGCTCGGGTCAGACCGAGTATTACAGATTTCCAGGTTAGGACGTTCTGGAGCTCAGGAGACGAGCTGGATGGCAATAGCGTATAGAGTATTTCCGCTGTATTTATATTATTGTAAATCTATGAGATGATAATTGTGTATATTCAGTGACTGTGTATATGTGAAACTCTGATGTATTAAAATGTAATCGACAGATATAGTATTCTTTTGTAAGCTGTTATTATTTATTATTATATTTTATCCGCTGCGAATGTGAGATGTTTGGTGTTTCTGTTCTTCTTCTATTTCTTTCTTCCTTTTCATAACTATATGGGATTTTCGGGATCGGAAATTTCTGGTCGTTACATCCTCTTTGTCTCCTTCTTCTTCTCCTTTGAGGAGGGCATTCTAGACTCACCAGGCTTCCTCCAGCTCTTGTCTTTGCCTTTATGATCCTTCAGAAGATCGCTCGTCAAAATCTCTAGGGCACAAAGATAGGCATAGGGTAATGAGATGGATAGGGGAGGATTTGTATCGATACCTTTCTCCTTCTTGATCTCCTTAGCCGGTCTCACTTGAGTATGGAGTATCTCCTTCATGGTGGTGCACCTTGGGGGAGGATTGAAAGCTCCAATTACAATGATATCCTCTTCCTCCGACGCCCCGTGAAAGTCCCCTATCGCATCCTCTTTCAGGGTATGAATCATTTCATCTCCAGGGCCTGAAGTTTTGTCGGTTGGGATATCTGGGAGCATTTGGGAAGTAGACATAGTGATTGATTCTATAACTATAGCCTGCATCCCCGCATACAAGTTCTTTTCGAGCAAGGAGACAATTAGAGGTTGAAATGAAACTTGGGAAACATAACAAGAGACGTTAGTGACATCAACTGGTGTCATGTGAGCCTTCTCAAATACAAGTAAGGTCAGTTATATACCTCCACCAAATTTGAACTCAATCTAAACTAGGGAGCCATCGGAACTGCCTTCCAAAATAATGGATGAAGTAGTTGTCTTTTAGGGATGAGGCTTATCTGGATTATACTTAGCATCTGAAGGAGAGATTGAAGCAGTCAGTGCCTCGGGAGTAAGTTTAGTTGCTGCATCCTAGGGAGTAGGCTCAAAGCCTTTACATTGGCTTTTTGAGCTTCAGTAGATAACTCGGGGTATAGAGTGAGCTCATCGGCTCTAAATGCTTCAAGCTCATCCTCATCTAAAAGATCATGTTTCAATTTCTCCATGTCAACCTTAGCTCTTCCCAAGAACACAATTTCTTCCTATGCCAATGCCATAGCCCTAGGATAATCGCCATTGAGCCATCTCAAGCTCTTGAATTTGATCATGTTAGCATTGTGGCAAATGATTATCGGCTTGAACTCATCTTTGATCCGCTTCTCTACGGCTTGGATTTGTTTCTCCATATCCTTTGCCTGAGCCTCTGTGGCATTCCTCGTTTAGTGGGCATCTAGCAATTCCTGACCTCACAATAGCCCTGGGCTGTATTAAAGGCGTCATATTTTTCCTTCTTCTCCACCTCCAGCTTTTCCTTCACCTCCTTCAACTCCTTATATAGTCGCTTGTTTTCTTATGACAAGATATGGCTTCTATGGTGAGCAGATTCAATCTATTTTTTCATGACTATGTCACTCTAACTCAACTGACGTAGATAGGTCCTCCACCTTTTTCTTGGCCTCATCTAGCTCCTTGTTTAACTTTGAAACTTCCCCCTTAAGGTCGGCCATGATGCATTTATCTTGCGTAGCCTCAAATTTTAGGCCTTCGATTCCACTTTCCTACTGTAAGAGCATTCTGGAATGGCTCCGTCTAGCATTTTCCATTCAAAATATTGGTCATATGCATCATCAACATAGGCCATGGTGTAATACTTGACGTGCGTAGGAATGTCCTTCATCCCAGGTGTAACGACCCGGAAAATTTTAACAATTTTAATTGATTTTTATAACGTATTTAATTGAATATTTGTGAAATTTTATAATAATTGGATTTTTAAAATAAAATGTTTATATATGTAGACTACGTATATTTCAATATAGCAGATTGTAAATTTTGAATTAATTTTATGAAAGTTTATTTCATGGTGAAATTCTATTAAATTCAAGCTAGCTAATAATTGTTGATAATAAAATATTTTTCAAACCTGAATACTTTTACATAGAAAAATTCTAAATCATCTTCTGACCGAGGCGTCATTTTTTTTGTTTTTCAAAATTCGGACTTCTTTAGCTCCGTCGATCTTATTTTTCTACGTTTTGCTGCACTTTTCCGCTAGCGGAAATTCGACTTTTTATAATTCAATCATATACTCATTTTTGTATTTTGAGGTACGATACACGACGGAAATGGTGATAACAGTCCGTTGTAACGGTACCACTTTTTAACTTTTCAGTTTCCTTCGGTTTCAAACTTTGAAGCGTGCTGCCCAAACCAAGCATTAATTGCCTTTCCAGCTGTTGCATTTATTTTGCTATTTCATAGGCATGACTTTTTCCATGCTCACAGTAACACGTTGTAGCATAGTTTGGTTCTTTATCTCTGTAGATAAATATATACTTCGATTACTGTCGCATCCCTCTCCTCTAATCTTGCCTATTTTTCTTTTCCCCTAATAAATTGCTTTAAATCTCAGCTGAATCAATGCGAGACTATTCCATTTCCTTCTTCTTTTTTCCGTTGATTTTAGTTCTTACGTTTCTCTGCCCTTTTGCCATCAGTTTCAAAAAATTGAAGATTGTATACGTATCTTTCAGGTTCCTTCATAATTAATTTACTTTAATTATATATTCAATGCTCTGTCTCTTCCTTCCTTTTTCCGGACAAAAAAATTACATAAAACCCAGCAACCTTGAATCCACATTCAATCCTTTCCCCTGACTCACTTTTCCTTCTTTCCCTTTTGTTCTGCCAAGCTCCTCCTTTATTTATATAAATGGAAACAGCATGCAAATTCACCACCAACCAGATCCGCTTCTTCCTCCTTTTGCGCGTCGGAGCGCCCACTTCCCCTCCAACCACCAGACCCAAACCCGAGTGCAGCCAGCAAGCAACCACGCACTACCTTAGCCGACTCCAGTGTTGCCTTCTCCGACCCAACCATGTCTCTGCCGCTACCCAGACCGAAGCCGAGCCTCGCCCTAACTTCCACAACCTTCCCAGAACCCTGTTGAACCACACAATTCTTCCGCTAGCATCCTCCGCCTGACCCGCCACCCTAGATTCCACCGCCAGCAGCCGAAGCTCCCCACTGAGATAGCAACCTAGCCTTCCATAGCCAACGCTACCGGATCCCTTGCTTTTAGACAACATGCAAAGCCTATTCACAAACCATCGACCTCCACCATGTAGTTACATCCCGGCAACTCGCCAAAAAGCACTTCTCCGGTCTCCGCCCCGTCCACCACCATCTCTGCAAAACCCTCGTCACCAATCGTAGCCATGTAGCCTGCTCCGCTCCCTTCCTCTCTCTCCCATCGCCGGCCTTCAACCTCCTCCCCAAGCTTTTCGCCTGGCCGAGCTTAGTCTCCGCGTGTGCATCTCCTGCATATGAGAACTGAGCCTGCTAGAGTCGATTGTTGTATGCATATATGGTAAGCATGCATATTACATCTTCGGTTTACAGTATTTTTGGTTTTAAATTGATCGACTTTTTGTATTTATATGTACAGTTGTTTATATTAAATAAGTTTATTAAGTTAATTTTCTTCAAGTTATTGAGTTACGTATATATATCGGCCAGTTTCTCTATTTTTGTGGTTGTTTTTGATATTAAAGTAAGGTACATTATATATACACGTATGGATTTATTTGTTAGTTGTATATCGGTTTGTTATAGGCTGTGTTGATTTATTTGATATATACAACCTGCTTTACAATATAATACAATTTGTGTACGTATTTCAGATTTGAAATTTTGGAAATCACAATACTTTACGGTATAAATTATTAAAAATATTTACTATAAAGTGTTCGGTAATTATATATATATATATATATATATATATATATATATATATGCCAGTTTTCATATGTGTGTTTAATTTGAAAAAAAATTAGTATTTTGAATTAATTATATATGTGAATTTAAAATCTAATATGTGTGGTTGAATATAGGTATATTGGTCTATAGCTAGTTATTTATACATTAGTAGCTATGGAGTTTTGGTATAAACTAGTTGTGCTGTAAAGTTCCTCAAAGGTTAATACTTGTAACCATAGTACATAGATTAGTTTACAGATAATATAATAGTTTTAAGAAATAAATTTGGTGTACTGTAATTTTAGTATAATACATATGTTCTAAATTTATGTATTATTATTTAAACAATGAGTGTGAAACACCTAGTAAAAAGTGTCTGAATTGAGAATATGATTTCATAAATATTTATATATTATTTTATATACATATGAGTTCTCTTATACCACTTGTCGTCATCAATTGGTTCTAATTTTGGTATCGTAAATCCCTTATTTATCAGCTTATCCGTGATTCGTGCCAATCTTTTTCGTTTTGGAAATTCGTTCTTGGATTCGTAACCCATTGCAAATCTCTCTAGTCTCGAAAGGTGAGCAATCACTCACGATTAACGTTCTTTTATTTATTAAATTTGATTTCAATTGAAACAACAATTGAAATATGAGGCTGTAGTTATTTAAATTGTTATATATACTATTATCTGTAACTGTTCACTTATGGGATATGACACCATATCCTATTGTTTATATTTTACTGTTATTGATGATATATGTCTGTTATATTATTATCTGTTATCATTCTGCAAGTTCCCTGTAGTTTAGAATCCATTATGGGTTGAAATGATACATACCCGAACGGACTTTAGAATAGGAGAATTTCGTTATGGGTTGAAATGATAGACCCAAGCGAGTTTCATTTTATTTAAATTTAGGATTTCGGGTTGAAATGATATCCACACGTATATATTTATTGTACGGATTGAAATGATAAATATCCGTAACACTTGACCATATGATAGGAAATATATACAGACACCGTTGGTCCATATATAAATATTTTGAAAATAATTTCTATGATTGTGGAAAGAAATATATGGTTTAATAAATATTGATTCTTAAGATTTTATATAAATGGAAATTATATATATATTTAGCAGTAATATTTGATTTAAATTATATTGAATTAATACATATAATATGGTTAGATATTTATGTAAATCTATATTTCAAATAGATTTTCTGGAAATAAATTGAATAATTAAGATTGGAAGATAAATTTTGGGTTTATTAAAAATGGTATTTAAATAAGGATTTATTTAATTAAATCGATTTGAAATTTTGATTGGGGAATTTAAAAGGTATGCTTTTTATAACTGGATTTTTGATTTTAAGCGATTTAATGAATATTTCATGTTTAAATAAATCAAAGAAAATATTGAGAAAAATGTAATTTAAGGTTACTTAAATGATATTGAATCAAATGAGGGAGTATTTCAAGACTAAATAATAATGAGGTTAAAACGAGATCTATATGAAACCGTTAAATTGAACATTTAAATATTAAGGCTTTAAACTATATTAGAATTTAAATGGTTATCTTGAGATTCAGATCTGTATTTGAAATCAATATAGTTGAATTTATTATTTAGAAAACTGAATTGAATAAAAATTTGGTTTGAACGTTGAATACTTAAAGTTTTGAAAATATTGAAATGTAAAGGGGTAATTTGTGATTCCAAATCCGAATTTGAGATCGATAAAATGTGAAATGGTTGTTTAGGGATTGAGTTGAATTTTAAATTGATAAATTGAGATTGGACTAAATTTGAATTTGGAATTTGAGTAGATTTGAATCGTAACTTTGAAGTGATAAGATTGGAAATAACTATAATTGAAATGAAATGATGTTTTGGTTTTGAAGTATAAATTAATTTGAAATGACCATGGTGTATAGTGTATAATTCTACATTGTAGATAGCTCCACGGATCCTTAGAGGATGGTTATCCCAAACATCCTTTAAGTTATTTGTATTTCAGTTGATATTTCACTTGAGTTGGATTTATTGATATAAGAATGTTAATCCTGACTCGAGTGTTTTGCTTTACGCTCGGGTCAGACTGAGTGATACAGCATTTGAGACTCATCTTCGAAGTTGGAGCTTTGCTTGAAGATCCAGCTATATATATCCTTTCAGTCATCCAGTTGATTGGTTCAGAGAAGTCATCTGCTCGTACTGGAGACTTCACTGCATCTGGGATATCCTGATGTATTTTATTTCCAACTCTGATGTATATAGTAGCTTCATGAACTGCTATTCTTTATATATTCCGCTGCATTATATTACTCTGTGTCTGTGATCTGTGATCTGTGATGATTTATTTACTATATATGTTAAGTTTTGCCAAATTTTAATTAACAATTCGGTATTTTGAATTATTCAAGTCGGACATGTATGGTTTTATTGTCGATTAGAATGGTTCAAAATAGCGGGTCGTTACAGTAGGGATGAACTTGACACCGTCAAAATGGATATTCGAAAACCGATGCTTTATAGTTTCCACGTGAAAGTTAGAAGCAGTCTGTGTCTCTGTTATGGTAACAGGAGTTTGCATCTGCCCTTTACCTGCCTTTTGATGAGAAGTTTCGAGAGCGACAAGCCCAAATGGCTATGTAGAACGCCGAGGTACATTTAGCTGTACCTCCTAATGTGTCATCAAAGAAACTGATGCTAGGGCATGCGAAACATCAAAATGAGGGATATTGTCAGGGCTTGTTGAGAATCTATCCATGCTTTGAGGCAGAAGCGATCTAGACCTACGTCGTGAAGGAGATATACGGGATCGCCAACCCTTATCTCAGTTCCCGTGATCTCGGCTTAAGTGCCTACTTGAATTAGAATCATAAGAGGAACCGCAAGGGCAAGAATGCAAAGCAAGCAAGTGGATCGTGAGAAAATTAGCAAGAGCGAAACATGAGTACGGTGTGAATTAGGTTAAGTGTGGTATTTTGCAAGTGTGTATAATTGTGCTAGTGTCATCATGGACCATGGGTCTATAATTTGCAGATAGGGGTGACCTCCCATACACGGGTAGTGTCACTTTATCGTGCATACAATTTGGGGACCCGGTATCCTCGATACTGAGATTGCCCAAGCCGAACGAACCGAACTCATTTGGAATGGGACCAAGGTCCTTATAAATATCCTTAAAAGGTGGAATGGGAGTTTCCTTTATCATGATGACTGGGGGGAGGTTGTGTCAAAGTCTGCATTGGGATAATTTTTATCATAGGTCATTACTTCAGGAGGAAAGTCTGGTCATCATTACCATCGTCATTGGAGGGCTCATGACCTATATCAGCATCATTGTTATCTCCTCCACCACTTCCTTCTCCCTCAATGTGCTCACGCATTTCACCAGTCCCTGCAACAAGACTTGGAAATGGAGGCACTTCCTGGTCATCGTTGCCATTTTTCTGAAGAGGAGCTGTTATCATCTTCATCACTGGCTTCGAGAATTTGGCCAAAACTATGGCCTTCTTCCAACAAAAGATAAGCATGCAAAGTCTCATCAGTAAGAAGTGATTTCATATCCCTTTCTTTGAGTGGGACTTGATTGAGAGATGCAAGGAAGTTCGCCAAGGCTATGCCGCTAGGCCTTTTTGAACTATCTCTCTAATAAGAAGCGATCTTATGAGTGATTGAGGGTATACCATCCATATGAAAAGGATGAAGATAAGACTTACATCCAGACAACCACCTCTATGCAAAACCAGAATGGCAGCGCACAAAAAAGAATTCATCTTTGAAATAGATCAATTTGTTCCAAAGATCTATCACAATTCAACTAACCGCGGAAGGTTCCAGATATGTAAGCGAAGGGGACCCTTTTTAGTGCTTAAAGTTATACAAGAAGCAGATCTCCTAAGTGTTGGGCTTGCAATCCATATGGTGAGCGAAAATGATGTAAATGTTGTTTAGAAGAACATAGATGTTGGGGTATAGTTGGGCCGAAGCAAATTTCATGAACTGTAAAATTGTGCAGATAAAGTTGCTAAATGGCAGGACACAACCGACCATACACATATACCGGTTACAAGCCGTGTATCCATCCGACGAAAGATGCACACTTTTATGGTGTGACGGAACTTACACATCCTCAAATGGGATACCATGACTCTTGCATATCCTCTTGAGAGACCATTCATCGATTTTAGAGGCAGGAGAATCCAAAGGGTCATCTAATATAATGGCAACACCATGATTGACATCTGGAGCATCCTCCACTTTAGGATCTTTTGCTAGCCTAGAGGGAACTATTTAGAGAGGTTATTCTGCTTGATAACCAGTGGAATGTGGCCTTGACGGGGTTAGTGTATGCCTTGCTGCAAGAATAGTAGTTGAACTAGACTCAGTGTCAGATTCAGCATACCTAGAATTCGAAGGACCTATAGCCATCTAGAGAGACGCATGGAGCGTCTAAGATCCATAACTATCAAAAATCAACAAATAAGCACTATCAGATGCACTAAAATCCATGCCCTATGTAATCAAAAGAAAATCCCATAAAGTGTCATGCAGTTAACGGTATTGTGAGGCCTGTGAAAAATGTGCATTCATGGATGTAAAGCAAACATCAAACACCATGCAACAGTCTTCTTGAAGGCCAACTCATTACCCGAAGTGGTCGTCATCACCAACCATCCTAATGGGTCTCGACTCGTCGACAATGCATTGGTATCTCATGGCTACACATAGGAAATTATCACTTGAATGAAAACACATTTAAAATTGCTTAAGTCATAATTGCCTAAGTGTAGGATTGATGGCCAATCAAGCGAAGTGTGCTTAAGCGCTCAAGTTTTTCAAGCAAAAATCCCTAAGTGTGGGTTTGGTGCCTATCCACAAGAGCAAATACAATGGGCTTCGTCCCCCATCCTAAAATCAAGCGTAGCTAGCGATACAAGCCTCCAATAATGTCAAAACTCAAGACTACCACCTACTAGAGAAGAAGATGATGATGGAATCAAAAGTTCAACTCCTCGATTCATAGTGAAACGTGATGCAAAGTTGAGGCCTAGATATTCAAGCTATGGAGGTGATGAGGTCAACATTGTTCGATGGCCAAGGTAGAAGACCATGGGTGAGTCAAGGCAAGGCTTCAAGTTGAGGCAAGGAATTTTAATGGTGTGCTCAAGCTTCAACAGTTCGGAAAGTATATGTGAAGAGAATGGGTAAGGGTTCAGGGTTATATTACCATGAATCCAAGAATGCATAAATACACGAAGGCTGGGACAGTTATCGATCCCTGATCAGAGATCAATACCAAACCAATTTTTTTTAATATATATATATATATATATATATATATATATATATATATATATTACGCATGTATATAAGTATATACATATATACGTATATAAAACATGATGGCCAGTCTACATATGTGTGCATGTGTATATATATTGCTAGACAACTGGAATTCTAAGGTAACGAGTTCAAACCTGTAGAATCCAAACAGGAAGTCTGCTGAAAGCTTGTGAATTTGGGGTGAAGAACTATAGGGGCACACTCTAACTTTTTTAATGCTAGGTCCTTGCAGGGAAAAGTCAGATGAAACACTTCGATAGTTGATCAAAGACACTATGCATTGCTAAATGCAGTCCGAGGAAAAGATTACAACCGTTCGATGTGAGAACTAAAATCCGATACAGGAACTCCAATTTATCTTGTTTCAAAGCACATCTTGTTGGAAACAGGATGTATTTTGGAAGGGAAAATCTTGTCTAGCCTTGTGACCAGGCCATATTCAGACGGACCTGATCAATCGAACTTGAAGATTATCAAGGCAGAAAGTCCAAAGTGATAACTACCAAAATCAGATGCCAAGTACGATCTGTGGATCAAGCCTAAAAGATAGCGAATGATCTTCAACAGAAACTTACATATCTTATACCTATCATTAATGATTCACAAGCCAACAACAGAAGAAGTGATGGATATGTATCGATATTTGATCAAGGTTTGGTACCGATCCCTAAATACTTACCAAGGTTGCCATTCATTTCATGCACCATCAAGCTAAGATGTTTACAACTGGGTCCATGCCTTCTAGGATGGTTTACAAGCCGTTGTCATCAACCACGATCAACACACAAGTCAAATACTATTGTCCTATTCCCCCGAAAAGTGAAATTCACTTAGATCCAAGCTCCTAGCAAAGCAAATAAAATAAAAGAGTCAGAGACACAAACATGTCAAACTTCCAAAAGATCATGGGAGAGGTTTAGAAGGTAGCTTCACGGATCGGTACCGATCCCTGAGCATGGATCAGTACTGATCCCTAAATATTGCTGATATGGCCATGATCTTCCTGGCATAACTCCTCCTAGATGTAGGAAACGTAGGCATAAATGTTGTGGATAGGATATCAGAAAAATGCAGCTAAATATGGAGGGTCGGGGAATGGTTTTGGGAAATTTTCGGTTGCTTACAAATTATCAAATCACTCTTGTAATTCCAAAGAGCATCATTGATCCATAAGAATGGTTTTTGTAAATAGCTATCTAAATCATCAAAAAAGTTGAGTCGACGTAAACAATGATTAGCCGAACCTTAAAAATCTTATGTTCTATACTTTTAATTGTTTTAATCTACTTTCTTGATTTAATTCTTCTACTTTCTATTTTCGGGTGTTTGTTCACTTTGTTATAAACACATATGTATATGTTAAAATTAAGTTTGATTGTTTTATGTGTTTCAAACCTAAAAGTAACAATCATAAATCTAGTTCCAATTAAGAAAGGGTTTAAATAAAATTTATAGTTTTGCAGAAAAGTCCATTTTATGAACTTTGGGTCAAAATAACATACGCACAGATATACAGACATACACACACACATATTAGTTACAAACTATATTTTAAACCTTGAAATAAAACACACATGCATATATATATATAAATAAGTATGCACGTGTGTGTGTATACGTATATGTATGTATATATGTATGAATGTATGTATAAAGTATATAAACTAATGTATGTTCTGAAATTAAAGTAAAAAATTGAAGTCCGATTTCAACTTAAGAAGGATTCAAAAGGTTTATGATGTTTTACATAAAAGTCCAACCGTATATTACTTTTCTAAATTAAAACAACTTTTAAACGAAAAAAATAATAACTAAATAAATTAAATTCAAAACACCAAACATGTATTCAATTTCCAAAGTGATTTCTAATAAACAACGTTTATTGTTTATTCACATTTGTATATATACCAAATAATAAAATATATCAATTAATTAAAAATTAGTTTTCAATCGAAAATTGTTTTGTTCTTATAAAATAATATGTAAAAATAAAATAAAATAGATAGGATAACTTAGGTGCATATAAATTCGTTGTAAAAGCTTCACATCTAAACTGTATCAACAATATGAACAAGTAATCAAACTAGATGTGACAAAACGAATCTAAACTATATAGGTAGATAAACATAATGTAGAATTATAAGACTAAACAATGTAAACATAATGAATATATAAATAAATAAAATTAGAAAGTTACCTTAAGATGCAACCAAATAAATGCACCTTGAACGATGAATATAGCTCCTAGATCCAAGTGAATCAACCTCCCGACTTTACAATGATCTGAAGCACCACCTTTTATTTATTTTATTTTTATTTTTATTTTATGGCTAGGAAGCCATTTATTTAAGCCATGAGGAAGAGAATGAGAGAAAGAAAAATGAATTGTCAAGAGAGCGAATGAATAAATGAAGGGAACTTTTGTTTTAAAGAAACAATTGAAACCATTCTAATTCCTTCATTAAAATTTCCCCTTAATTCTTCTATAAATGTAAATCCCTTTAACATGCATGGTGGCCATAGATGAAGACTATTTGAGCCCTTAAAATTTCTAAAAACACTTTGTAATTAATTGATTTAATTCAAAATTGAATATTTATTGGTATCATATATCGATATATGCATATATAACTTTTACATGGGAACTTTATTAAATACAAATATCATTTAAACAAATAAAGTAAAATTTAATAATTAATTTCATAAATATTATTTAATTTAATTGATTTACAGTGATTTTAAATTAATTAAATCGGGCGGTCTTTCAGAGTACTCAGCCATTACGGTTGTGCGACTAAAAGGTGTAAATTCAACCATCTATTATTATCAAACAATTCAATAATGTTCATATGTCACCTCAACTAGTGTTGTGACATTTTAGCCAAATTTATGGCTTACACATATTTTGATAAAATCCAATTTGGCTATTATAAGTACCTCGTAGCAATGATTATTTACACCAATTCCTTTCATCATCACTATATCAAAGGAATTTGGTTTTGGTCAAAATTCCAACATTGTTCATTTTCAACTTGATTAGTGCAAATACAAAATCCTCAGCTTAAAAATAATAATTACTATTAACCATACTGCTCAAGCCAGAGACTTTGAGTTGACTACAGTTGACCATGATACAACCTCATATAACTGAGGAGATGAATTCTCTATTGAATAATGTTCCACATCCAATGCTTCAACTTAGACCCAGCTGTAGTTGTTTGATGGATGCCATGACATGATTTAACTACAATCAAAGTGGAGTGTTTACATTAAAGTTCAACAATATTCTCAAGTCGAGAGAATTGTGTAATGTCATCACTTTGAGATTCTCTATTCGACCTTAGTTATATTAACCAACAGAAAAATGCGAGTCATTCCATAGTTATCCAATATCTAAAACCTCCTGGTTCCCCCAACGACTATGAGTAATACACTATCCAACATTTGGAGAGCATTACGTACTCTAGTGTCAATAGATGAATCGATGTCCTTTTTTAAAACATCTTGACTAGGAATATTTAAAACAATATGTTATTTCTTTAATGTGATAAAATTCATCTGATACAACACATTGAAATTACTATAACATTACATAACTTTTTTAAAAATTCAATTTAATGTACTTTAAATTAATTAGTTGGTAAATTATATCATAATATAACAAAGTATATAATAGAAATCAAACACGTTTATTATGAATAAGATTGGTTATCAAGTTAGATATATGTTATAAATTACATAACTGCCATAGGGCGTACCCATTACTCTATTAATTTTCCACTTGTACTTGGGGTTAATTATGGAATCTTATTCCAAATCCTTCGATCGGTTCTTTCAAAAACTAATCAAGTTAGACCCTTAGTGAACTGGTATGTTATATTGTTTTAATTATATACTCTATCAGTTATCTCTCTCTGATGCTGTCAAGCTGCCTTTTTCTTAGGAACTTTTTGGAGTATGTTTTTCAACTTCTAGTTAGGTTTAGGTTCTTTTATGAAATGTATTGCAACATTGTTGTTGTCCAGCCTTTTGGCCAGGCCATATTCGAAAGGATATACTTAATTCATTAGAATCCACAAAGGAAAATTAAGATATGTGAGTTGAGAACGATGATATGTTATAATGGTCCATTTAGTTACTATTAAGAAGTGATAGGGCCACAACATCGCTAATTAGTTGATGTTGAAGGGCAACTTCTAGCAATAGTTTCTTTGAGGTTTGGATTGTAAGCATTAGTTGTTTCTGTAAAATGCTTACGATATCATGAGAAACGTTCATTTTAAAATTAGTTTCTCGGGTGGACTACTGTATTAATTGGGAAATTGTGTAAGTAAGAAAACTTCATGTAAACACTTAACAAATGGCAAATAAATAAATAAAATGTTGGAAGTTTATAAAATAAATTAGAGAATTTATTAAATTAGAAACTAAAAGAAAAGTAAGGTTAAGTCCCAAAAGCCTTAAACTATAGGAAGATAAAATTTTGAACAGCGAAGAACAAGAAAAGTTTATTGCGAAGCCACGGGTCAGTATTGACTCAAATTCATTCATTGGCAATCGTACTTTGTCCAACAAAGTCTGATTACTTCTTATCGATGTATTATTATGTATCACAGGAAGGAGTGAACTTTGAGATTGAATCTTATTCTTTTTAGGTACTTTCAGAACCTTTTTCCTATATACTCACCTATTTAATTCAATCAAAATTTCTTATTTCTTTTGCATGCTACATTTTCTGCTTTCATAATATATTCAATGAACATATTATAAACATACTACTTGTGTATCAAATACACATGTTTATTTTTATGATAATTCATCTGTGGATTAAAAAAGTATGTGGACCATTTTTTGTATCATTGGACTTTTGACTACATACACCTTTATGTATCAATCCGAAGATTTCACTAATTCTTATGTCGCTCACACTAAAAGGGTGCTATGTTCTTATTTCCAAAATAATTCGAACAAATTATAGATACTTCTATGTTATTTAGCTAACGCAACAAATATTATTTCTAATAGATTTATTTCATAACGAATATTCAAAACATTCTTAACAAAATAAACTATATTTACTTTCAGTCGATATGGAAATTAATTATTATTTCATAAATAATATTTGGTAGATTTACAAAAACAATTTTTTGTATTTTGATCATCCAATGATAAGTATCATATACCAACTCCTACTATTTCTTCCATTACTATAATAGCATATGAAATACAAAACTCCATTTAACCACTTATCATGATGTATTCATTTCTTTTATTGTAGCTAGTTACAGTCTAGAGTTTGATCTAATATCTTGAACTCATAGTAACTTTTGGGGGAAACAATTTTCTACATGAAAACACGATTTTGGAATGGAAAACATATTTTTCATTATTGAATACCTACTATTATTTTATACAATTCTCATTTTCGATATCACTTCATGAAGCAGAGTTGACTATTCGCTCTCTTCATCCCAACTACGCCTAAATTACATCCACTCTTTTATGTTTGTTTTCCTTTTCCATATAGTCAAACCATTCAAAAGGAAATCGTTATTATGATCAATCATATTAAATATATGATTTCACCTTATGCTTTATTTTCTTATTTCTAATGAACCAAGTTCATTGAAACTTCGTACAATATGAACTACGCCTGTTAATCATATAATATTTATTTGTAATCAAATACGAATCAAGTATCTATATTTTTGTATCGCTTAAGAGTTCAAAACCTGTGAAAATAAAATAAAGTCTTAGGCAAATAAACACTTAAGAGAACAAGCAACGAATCTATTTAATAGTATATAGTTAGGCTCTTACATAAGTCTTGAAGCAACTATAAGTTACATTTTTTCGTTTTGAGATTTTGGGGATGAAATCATTTAACGGGGGAGAATATAACACCCGAAAATTTAATAAGAAAATTAAATTTTAATAAAGTAAGAAATAAAATGAAATTTTCACATACGTCCAAATTTGGCTATGAAAGTTGCACCATTTCGTTTGTAGTGATTTCGTGGACAACTTTCATATATAAGACTTCAAAATCAGAGATAGTACGGAGCAGTTACGAATGTTTGAAAATTTAAAAATAAAATAAATTTAAAAATTAAAAATTACATTATGACCAGTCGACCCTAAAAATTCGATGGTTGACTGGTAGATGTCGACCTATAGGGTTAAGGCTGTCGACTATACATATTGTAGATTTGAAGATTCTGGAGTTCGATTGGACGACGAATATCGTTTGCTCCATTGCCAAGCTTCAATGTGCATACGAGAGCTTAGAAAAATATTCTCTATGCCAAATCAATGCTCCTAATCCATTCCCAACCTCTATAAATTAAAACCTAGGCCAAACCTAAAAATAGTAGAAAACAAATAGCTAGTGAAACTCTACGGAAATTCTTACTTTCTACATCCAATTTTCTTTCAAAAATAAAATCAAAGTGAACACACTATAGTAGATCAAATCTGGGAGGAGTAAGCTTACGGAGGTGATTCTCTAATGTTATAAGTTGCTAAAGCTTGGATCTAAGGTGAGCATGAATAAATTTAATAAGATGATTTTTAGTTAAATTTAATCTATTCTACTTCGTCTAGAGTGTTAGTAATTTAAACAGTAAATTGTAAACCTTAATTTTATAACTTGAAATCTTGAGTAGAAATTGCATATTGTAAATTGATAAACCTGCAATCCGCTTTTTATTTTAAACCTTATAATTAGTTAACTGTGAGTATATAACCTATTAAAATGCATCAAACCAATGAAATAGCGTAGATTCTCAAAAGAAATTGATCACTGTAGTGCTTAGGGTTCGGTTACTATAGGCGCTTAATCAATAAAATTAATAGTAATCAAAATCGAAAAAGAATAATAATCAAACCCTAATTTTTATACCATGACCGGTCAACCCTTATCCTAAGCGGTTGACCGATAGGGTTTATTGGTCGATCGGTATCATCTATAATGCAAATGCAAAACCTGAACATCGGCATAAAGCTCGGGTTGGTAATAAAAATAAAAATAAATGTTAATCATTGTATGAGACTTATTAGGGCTATTTATATGTATGTTCGGAGCTATAAGTAATCTAGTTCCCTTTTGGATGACACCGTGATGTTGCAATGTTGGGTAAATTCTCTTTTCCCAATGGGGTCGGTTATTCGATTGAGACGATTTTTATCGTAAATGGTACACACAAGAGGTTCTACCATAGATATGCAACACTGACTGACGCCTGATGTAGTATGGCCTAGGAAAATAGGAGTCTTTGTATGCATAGATACTAATGCGGTGTGGTACAGTTCAGATTTTGGATCCTAGAGTGTGCAATAAAAATCGTATACTATAGTCGAAAGGCGGACATGGATGCAGAGGATGAGAACAGTCACGAGTCAACATTATGGGTTCCCCCTTGATGCATAGTTGTGTTACATGTAGTCGTAGTTAGTGGAAGTACGTTCCACAATAATCTAGTCGAGGTGACGGTATGTATAACTTATACCGTACTTTAGGAGCAGTGCATATGACAGTGTATATGGGAACTAAGTATCTTGGAGATTGTTTTCTAAAATGTCTATTTCCCTGTACTCATATTTTAATTTCATCTGCCGTGAGAATAGAAAGTGTAGAATATCTTAGAATTTACCGTTATAACTATGTTATAAAATGTTATAAAAAACCCAACAACTCATATTTTTTAGCATGCCACGAGCCCGAAGTCACCCTATTCTTTTGATCGGGGTGCTGGGAAGTGTGAGTTATTGTAATTTCTTTATCACTAATATTGTTTTCGAGGCCCCAACACAACCTCTACATTTTGCTGCTACCCAATGATCATGTCGCAGTCCCCATTTTATTAACGCTTACTTTTGGAATTATAGCATATATTTGGTTGTTAAAGACCATGCCGCAGTTTTGCACGTTGAAGTAAGTACTAAGGTTGTAAAGCTATTTCTATATTTGTGGCTATCTTAGGATACTGACGTTGTATTATAGTGTTAAAATTGTACTTAAGGAAAGGATGCAATCCTTATGTTTTGTCACTGTCTTAAGACTTCCATGCAGTACTATCAGAGCCTTGTTTTTTTTCTTGTTTCCTCTTCTTAGCCCAACTTCTATTATGCAAGAAATTCCTTCGATCCGGTGCTTGCATCAATTTTTCTAAGACAACGTTTGGAAAATATGGATGTAACTGTTAGCACCAAATATTGGCACAAGCACCCAATAGATTTTATGTAGAGAAATAAATGAAGAAATCAAAATTAAAACAGAGGAAAAAGAAAAATAAGTAAAAAATAATGACAAACAGATTTATAGTGGTTCGGTGTTGAATACCTACATCCATTTTGATGATATTGCTTTATTAATCACTCAAATTTCTGAGTACAAGAGGGATCAGAACGGAATCCGCAATTATAATGTAGTATAAAGAAAACAATAGCATAAAAATTCCTTAAATGAACTATAAAGCCGGTATTCATAGGGGTAAACGACCAAATATCTTTCTGAAATTTCGGCAGTAGAATCTCCAGATGTGGACGAGATGGCCCAACTCTCACCTATAGGGATCGACCCCGGTCGGTCTAGAATTCCATATGGCAGCATGCAATCGCCTATGTGGATCCCCTTCTATGCTAGCTTCATGTTACCAAAGTTGTTTGCATGGTTGACTTCTAGAGTTTGAGATATCAATCGTTTTCCATTGAGTTGAATTGCTAAGCTAATACGATCTGATCCCTTGTATAAAAGGAGGGATCTCCTCCTCCGATCCCTTATCTTGGAGAATCATTATTCCATACTTAAAATCTTTTGTAGAGTCCATCTCTTTGCTTTGCTTTATTGCTGCTTCATATTATTAGTTGTGCTTGATCTTTGGTCATCTCTTTGAGCTACCGGCCTTGATAATAGACGTGTCTAACTTGTCCAGTCAACCTGAATGTAGCTGGGTCAAAAGGCCGGATAAAACTTGCCGCCCAAAGTACATCTTATTTTGAACATGATATGCTTTGAATCAAGGCAAGTTAGAGTCATCGTGAAGGATTCCATTTAGTTTCCTGAGCAGTTTTTATCCTTTCGTCGAGTTATTTTTCTAAGAGTCGTATCTCCCGCTATTCGCTGTGATGCTCGGTCGATGCCTGACCATATAAATACTGGAATGTAATCTCTCAATTATTATTTGCGCTTGGTTCCATTAAGCTAATCAGTCGAGCTGGTAGGCCTCGGTTGTCTGGACTGGTTCTCTCCGAGAATTCAAGGTGAGAATTCAATTTCTATCGATTCAAGAAATCGAATTTTTGGGATGTATACGTGCATGTTCTTGTAATTGGCTCCCGATTACTTTTGTGCCTCACGGGTCATTGCCAGTTTCACATAATTTAATTGCAATTGGAATGCAATTTTTATCATATATACATACATACACACACATACATACATACATATGGTAGGGGATCAGTATGAATCCCCAACGTAAGGGATCGTACCTGATCCCTTCATCTTAATGGCCTTAACTATTTCATGGTTAAGAGGAAACGGGCCGAACCCATATCAGTATATACATTAACACTTAGTTTTTATTTCTTCATTTCACTTTGTCCCATAAACCAAACTGATTCCTATCTCCCTTTTCTCATTGCCATTACCAATTACAAGCTTGAGATTTTATCACCTTCAATTACATTTCCACCCCTCTAAACCTTAATAACCTTTGAATCACTTGCCATCGCCATCAATCGGTTGCCAACATCTGACTTCACTATTAAAACTAACCCTTTTAGTTTTTCACTCCTTGCCATCAATTTTCAATTGAAAAGGTAGGTTTAATCTGTACACGATTTGACTTAAAGTTGTGTGATGACTTGATGGATGTTGCTACATTGATTATTGTGGGTTTAGGGTTCGGTGGTGGATTAGATTGGTGATTGGGACCAGCGATGGGTGTATTGAAGATTGGTGCTAAAGTTTAGGGAATTGGAATAATGGTATGATGTTGAAATTGACGTGGATGGAGCGACGATGATGATGGAGCAATCGATGTTGATGTACGATCGGTTGAAGGTTAGTTCCGTGCAATCGGTTATAATATGTAGAAGATGAAGTGAAGTGGCAATAAGGACCAATCGGTGATAGATGTTCGAGTAGCGATCGGTTATAGGGAGTAGGTTGTGATACAAGAGTGTGCATCAATCGGTTGGCGGATATTGGAATGATGGATCGATGATAGGCATTCGGTTGGAGGGATCGGTTACAATAATTTAGTATTTAAATTTGCATAAGGCAAAACTGCCCAGGGGATGAATCAAATACGATCCCTTCCCATAGGGGGACTTAGTTATTTTTTGGTATGAATACTTGCATATGACTTTGAACTCGAACATTTGGACCTTGCAGTGTGACAGGACTTAGAACCTTAATGGACTTTGTACTTGAGCTTAATGACTTGAATCATTGTTAACAAAGTTGCACACTTTCGAATATGACTTCACTTGAACAAGTATAACATATGGTCTTGAATGAACTTGACTGTGAATATCGTACCCCCAATATGCCGATGATTGCCGTTGAACCTTAGATAAAATCCATAATCGATTGATGTAAAAACCAGTTGGGATGGTTAGCGATAATGGTCACTTCGGTCGAATCTCAGAGTCTCGTCACAACTGTCATTTCAATTATAAACTATTATTTCTGCACTACACTACATCGCAATGGTTTACACTTAGCACAAAGGGAATAGGTTAATTTTTCTAATGATTACTATCTACTAAGTTTGATAGCTATGAGTTCTAGATGCTTTGAGCATTTGGCTGCTGTAGGTACTTAAAAAAATACTTCTTTGACAATTTGATGCCTAGTCAAGTTCTGCAATAATATCCACTCGAGACTATCTATGCCATCTATCTGAACAAGCTGAAAGATCACAACAAGTGCCAGAAATTCCTTAAAACTTAGAAGAAGAGATCGAGCCAGCTCTGGACACTCTAGAAGATGCTATATTTCTGAATGATCCGGAAGATTCAATGGCTTCAAAAGTTGATGAAGCCTCTCTTTGAAGACTGTCAACGGACACGTGATTTTATATGAGGATGTGCAAGTCCCTTCTAGTATCGATAGGGATCACTTGCCCTCGAAGGGGTATACTGCATGCAACAAGTTTATGTGCCGGGATGGTTGCGTTCCACCTTTCAGTCCCTTCATCCGAAAAATGTTGCATTATTTAAAAATGGCGCTGGCTCAACTGCACCCGAAAAGCTATACATTTCTGCATTGCACGTACATGATATTCCTTAAGTTCTTTTATCATAAGTCGACTCCAAAAGACATTAGATTCATTTACAACCTCAAACAACGAAGAGGAAGCCTCTTATACACTTTTCTCGAGTCAATCACAAACTATGTAACATCCCTAACTTTTGTTTAACATTATTCAAAATATTTAATTAAATAAAATTAGATAGAAAATGTGGTTGATTAAGGAGATGAGATTTGATTGTCAATTAACTTGTTCACGACTAAACCAATGAATGTATAAGTGTGGGTTACAACTTATAAGTTAGGAAAATAAGAGGAGGGCAATATGAGAATAGCCACACCCATATACCCTTAAAACCTCTCTTATTCTCCCCTACCATTTCATAAATCAAAATAATATAAAAGAGAAGATATAGCCAGCCATTAAAACACCTTAAGAGATCAGCAAACTTGGAAGATCCAAGATAGAAAGTTAGAAGATAAAACTAAAGCAAATCTTGAACTCCAACAACTAAATCAAGGTGAATATTAGTGTAAATCATCTCGTTTTTACTTGTTTTGTTTGGTTATAGATAGTAACCAAGTTTATTTTTTTGTTTTGATTGTGTTTGGATATGATAATCATTTTTTTGATAGAACAATGATTTATGATGGTTTACTGGGTTTTTTATAGAATTAAAATGATGGGTTTAGAGTTAAAACCTTAGTAAACGACTTCCAAATGACTTGATTTTTGGATATGTTGTGTAAAATGTAATTTTGGAGATGATTTTTTTAATTTTATAATTTTCGGAGTTAATAGGAATATTTTATGAATTTCCTAAGGTGAAAAAAGAAATTATTTTGGATTTTAATTATTTAAAATAATAAAATAATGAATTCTGCATCGAATTTTTATATGATGAAGAAAATTTTGTTTTAGATTTTTGGTGAATTTTTGTGATTTTTCCCTAGTGATTTCGATTTATTATGAATTTTCAAAGCTTAAAAGGCTTAAAATAGAATATTAATATAATTAATTATTTTGAAAATAATTTTTATAATAAGAAATATGATCAATAGAAATTTTTCTGCAGAGAAAGTGTTAACTATGTCTTTAACCAATAGGAATTTGACAAAGAATAGGAGCTGGTGAAAAGATTATACTTTAATTAGAGAAAAAAACCAGTTTTCAAGTTACTTACGACTCTATCACTGGACTATCCATCTTAAAACCTTCCACAGCATTTCTGCAATTCCACAGCGGTTTTAATGGACCTTTCATCTTAAAACCTAAACCTTTCGTCATAGAAACTTCCACAGCTTTTATGCACCTTTATGCAGCGTTTTTAGTGAACTCTTCGGCCTCGCCGAAGGCAACCCTTCGAACTTGCCGAAAGCAACCCTTCGACCTTGTTGAAAGCAACCTTTTGGTAGCAGTTGTAAACGCTGAAGCTCTTTTGTAGCATTTTTCTCCATCTTTGTTTTAAAAACTTCAAATAGGCATAACTTTTTGACCGTAAGTCCGTTTTTCCATTGTGACTACTCTATGGAAAGGCAAACCATCACTTGAACACGATGGAATAGGTTAGAGACCTTAATTCTACACCTATAAATTTTTTTGGCTAAAACAAATTTTTATATTTCCGAAGGAGGTTGTTTTCTTTGCTTTCGAATATATTTGCTTGATTTTCTTTGCTACATTCGAAGGGGTTGTAAAATTGTTTTCTTTTGATTAAGTTTTATATTTTCGAAAGGTTGAATTTAAAGTATCATAAGGCAGGAGAATAATGTTTTTAAGAGATATCGAAGGAGGATACCTTATGAATTCGAAAGCTAAGTTTCGAAGTTATTGAATGGTTTTATGACCGAAACTCTATATTTTTAAAGGAAAAACCATGGCTATATTAAAGGATTTTTACAATGGTTAAATGAGAATCTATCTTTGATAAATTAAACCCACATGAGTGATATTGCTATGTTATTATATTGTTTCTTCAATGAACATATTCAATTTATAAAGAACCCATGACTGTAATTTGGGAAAATGGATAGGAGAACCAGTTAGGTTAACCCAGTAGTGAATATAAATTGAATAAACTCTTGATTGAGTAAAATATAATGGAAAGATATTGGTAGGGGCTAATAGGTTTCCAATAAGCCCATGAAAACTATATGATATTGACAGCGGCCAATAGGTTAATAGTTAACCCATGAAAACTATGTGAAAATGAAGATGTCAGATAGACAGATTCATAGTTAGCTCACGAAAACTCTGTGTAAATGAAGACGTTAGACAGATAAGTTCATAGTTAGCCCATGAAAACTATGTGTAAATAAAGATGTCAGATAGATAGGTTCATAGTAAGCCCATGAAAACTATGTAATTGGACAGGGAGTTATTACATGTTTAAGTAGTTATTAGTTAGCCCATGAAAACTATTAGGTTAATAGTAATCCTAGAAACTATAATTAAGACAGATAGAATGAATGGGGAGGAGTAATCCAGATATTTTTGCTTGTTTTTCATATCATTATAATGTTTTTCTTTTAACCATTGTGAATGCAGGAGCACAACATATGGTTTTATAAAGATTTTAGGATATCGGTGAGGGGAAAACCCGTTTAGCTAAGCGGTATGGTCTCACAAGATATCCATTTAGTTTGAAATGATAGACTATTATTCATACCAGACTTTATGTCTGACTCGAAGTTTTTGTTTTCCCCTTAAACTCTCAGGTACTCAATTGATTTTTAGTAGTTTGAGGTTTAGGGTTTTCAGATTTTTCTTAGATTAATACAGCTTTCGGAGGCGTGCAGGAGGCAGATAGTTATTTAGAGTTTTCTTTTCCGCTGTGTATTTGGATGTAAAGGCAGATTTATTAGCCTTACTATATACTCTAATCAACCAAGGGGGCATCTTCGTATGTCGCTCTTGGCATCTATGTAAAGATTACATTTTGCTGAACATGGGTAAAGTTTCGGGATTATGTAATGAACACGAAATGTTTTGATTTGAATGTGGAATTATGTTTTTGAATTGTTAAATTATTCCATATTCTTGTGATCTGTGTATCAATGTGTCTAGTACCGTCGTATTTAGTCGTCGAATATTAATAACTATGGATGACTGCATCATCTGTAGCAGTTAGTTTTGGACCACTAAGTAGTGGGATGTTACAATTTGGTATCAGAGGATAAATTTATGATAAAACATAAAATAAATCAAACATGTTTGAACATAATCCTAATGAGTCAAAGAATAAGATTGAGATTTGGGTTAACGTTATAGTAACGTACTTGTATTTGCTAATATATAAAAGTACGTGTTCCCCCTCTCTTAGACCGTTCTTATGTATCTTGCTAAGGCTCATATGCAGATTTACGAGAAAAAAGATATGGAAGTAGGAAACGGAAGAGGAAATCCAGGTGGAGGAAGCACCACAACAAATGGTAATGCTCGACCTAATACCAGGAGGAACCAAGGTCAACAGACTATTGCTAATCCAAGTGCAGAGGCCAATGTAGATGCTAGAACCCCACCAGTAGATATGAGGATGATGTATCAGTTCTTTGTCAACTTGATGTAGGCAGAAGCAGCTGCAGGGGTGGCTGGAAGTAATGTTGTAAACGCTGGAGGAGCTAGTCATGTGGCCCCAATTGGCAATAACTATGCTAAGCTATACATGGATTATACCAGTTTGGGAGGGAAGCCTTTTCATGGAACAGAGGATGCTGTTGAAGTAGAGAACTGGATTTTGAAATGTAAAAGGATCTTTATAGATTTGGCTTGGATGATGGAGAGAAGAGAAGACTAGCCTCAAGACAATTACAAGGGTTAACGCTTCACCGGTGGAACAGTGTGATAGTCGAAGTTCCGGAGGAGGAGCTGACATGGGCTGATTTTAGAAGAAGGTTTGAGCAGAGCTTCTTGTCCAAGGTTGCCTAGTCGGCATTTAAGAGGAAGTTCATGGATCTTGTACAAGGAGAGTTGTCAGTTATCGAGTATGCTGCTAAGTTTGATGAGCTATCTCGATATGGGTATGCTTTGGTTGATACTAATGTCAAAAGGAATGGTAGATTTATTAGAGCATTGAGGCCAGAGCTTTTTCAAAATGCTATGACTTATATTAGGGAGCCTTGTTTTATAGTGGTGGAGATGGCCATTTGCCATGAGGAGATGCTTGCTGTGTCTGTTAGGGAGAAACCAGTTGATTCCCAAATGTAGGATCAATTTCACCCTAGAGGGGAGGGGGGTTAATAGGGTGATACTAATAATAATAAAAATTAATGCAGAAATATATATATAATAATTACAGCACAGATAATAAAAGAATAATAAAAGCAGAAATAGAAAAACACATATTTATCCAGCTTCGGCAAAACCCTGCCTACGTGCTGCCCTCAAGGATTCTACTAGAAATTTATTAGTCAGACATTTGCACACGTAAATTTGCGATACCCGCTAATGACTAACCTAACTCTACACTCAAAATCATGCCACAATTCAGCCACTGAGTTGTGAATTCTCGAATTACACCACCATAGTTCGTAACCTAGTCACACGACTAGAAAGTTACACGGTTTAAAAGAAAATTATGAAATAAAATAAAAATAACAAAACCCTATTATTATTTTAACTAAAGCTTAATAAAGACTGGCCAACTAAAAATATAAAGACGTCGCCCCTTATTCTCTTTTACTTTACTTCAGCCAACTTTCTTATTTGCTTTATAATGTCTACTTCGTTCCTCTTTAAAAAAAATTAGGGCTTTATGATTATTAAAGCCGCCGCTTGGAGATTGAATTTCAGATTGATCACAATTGTGCTTATGTACTTTGATGCTTCTTTGTTTACTACTCTTCAATTTTCTTTAGCTGCTTCAAGGATAAGTTCAAAATAAGTATAAAATTAGTAAGTGATTTGTACTTTATTTTCTCCATTATTTTGCTTGAATTCGACCTTGCTTTCGAAATTGATTGGAGTTATTGGTTTTTTTATGTATGCTTTCTAGATTTTCTGTTTTGAACTCCAATGACCGTGGATGATGATTTTGGGTTTGATTTATAGGGGATTAAAACCCTAATTTTTCGTTTGTATATTTCTATTTGAATTCTTCGCCTTGTTATCCTCTGCCATTGATTTGCCATCGAATGCTTGTATGATTCTTGACTCATTCATTTTATCATCGGTTTGAATTTCCTTGAGTCGGTTTCCTCCTATTACTTTGGCACTTTTAATATTGAAATAAACTGGCTTTTGGCTATGACTTGTTCGTATGACCAATTGCTAAATTTTTGTTTGTTAATTCTTTTTGAAAACGTTCCTTGACTTTTATCAAATTGCTACTGTTAATTACTAAAACTGCTTCATACTGTTAATGTTCGAACTACTTGTAATGCTGGGTTATACTTATGTTAATTTGGGACTTCATGTATACATCATTATGTTGTAGTCTTCTCTGTTGTATATCTTCATGCTTTTTGAAACCGTACTGTCTTGTTCGAACTGCTACTATGTTGACACACTCTACTACAATCTGACCATAACTCATTTTCACATGTTTGTGCTGCTACGTTGATCCATTTGAAGTCTTGTTACCCATATTTTCATGTGGTCTTGTATGTATGTGTGGTGTGGTTTTGTTTTGCAGTTGTCTTGGTCCCTTATTCATTTATGTTATTGACATATAAATGTACATGTCTTTGCTTTGTTATTCTGGTTTTCATGTGCTCACTTGTAGTCTGGTTGAGCTACATATCCATGATGCTGCTTTGTGTTAAATTGTGGTCTGGTTTGATCTGAACCGTGTATTCATGGATTCACAAGTCTGTTATCATATGATCTGGTATCACTTTGTGTTGAGTCTTACATCTATGTCTGCTACATGGTCTCTGTTGCAATTGAATCTGGTCTTAGTTCAGTCTCATCTGTTACATTTTGAAGGTATTGTTATCCCGCCTTTTGGCAAAACCGTGACACCAAGAACTTGACTAGAAACCAAGGATAATTCATCATGGAGATTGTTAATACACAGGTCTACTATGGATACCGGTAAATTTTGTCTGAGTCTAGATCGAGCTGCAATTGATATGATAAGACTAGCAAAGCTATGAAAGCTAATGTTTCAAATTTCAAGTCAATCGGAGTTCGTATGCTCAAGTATTGATCGATCAAGGTTGAGAAATCCAACTCTATTCGTATCCATTCCCCAAGAGAGATTCAATTCGTATCCATCGCCCACTAACTTCCTTCGAATCCATCAAAATGTAGCTACTTCGCATCCATCATGTCAACAACACTTCGTATCCACCAACCAATGCCCATTTTGTTTCGGTCTCCCTCCATCCATCCCATATCGATCTCCCACCATCAATACAAACAGCCACAACCATCGATCGATAGGAAGAAGGAAACATGAAGCATCGATACGAAGGCGGCCTCAAACCATCGATAAAAAGTAGCGTGTAAGCATCGATACGAACAAAGCCATGCAAGACCGATGCGAAATAGTATTGATACGAAGACGACAATGTCATACAAATCCAAACTTGCATCAATCATTACTCAAGATCTACAAGTCCAAATGCCACCAAATTTTCATAGGAGCTTTCCTACAACGTCAAGAATGTACCAAATGAATTTTACCCAAAAAGGATCAATACTTGGTCGATACGAATTCCATTTGTATCGCTCCCAGATCGAGTCGAAACCACCTGAAATCGATCCCCTGGACCCACCCACGTGAGAGAAGAAGTCCTCCGAGATCTAGATGAGATATTTTCAGCCTACACCTATAAATAGCAGCCAAATGCATCTAGAAAAGGGACTTTTGGGAAGCTTCTACGTTGTCACTATGCTGTAACTCAATTGTAACTTGAGTGCTAGCTATTATATTATTGTAATTCAGTTGAGAATCATGAATAAATAGCAATCTCTTCAAAGTGGACGTAGGCTACATTGCAAACCACTATAACCGCTTATCTTCTTCTATTTGTGCATGCTTTTATTTGTGTGACTATTAGATTAGCCCTATTTTCCCTATAGTTTCTACATTCTAATTTGTTCAATTACATCCGATGAGTGTTGTGCCAAATTTTGATACAAACAGTTATGTTCATGTTGTAGCTTATTATGGTCGAGATTTAAACTGTATGTAGTTGCATGCTCCATTTGTAGCTGAGTTTTGTATATGCTTGAATGCATTTGATACTTTAAGCTGCATGCTCCACTGTAGACTTATTTTCCATTTGTTTGTATATTTTTAGTTTCACTTGAATTTTCATATTGCTTTGAGTCGAATTCTCTGTTGCTTCAAGTTACATTGAGATTTGGCTTAGCTAAATGTGATGTTCGTCTTGTGTATACATACATACATGTATGTATATATGTGTATGTCCTAAGCATATTGAACTGCCGTCTGCATTGTTTTAGAAAACTGTCTAATTCAATTTAAGTTTGGTTGCATTGCGTTTTGATTTGCTTTGTGCTAGTTGTCACTGCATATTGCTATGATGAGTGCACTTGTATCAGTCCATGTTTAACTGCTTACTCATACTTGCATTTCATGTTCCCTTAGAGTTGCATTCACTTGTATGTTGGTTCCATTGTACATGAGCATTGCATCCATGTTTGTGTGATCTCCTTGAAGTCTGCTTTACTTGAGTCTACTATTGCTTGTCCCTAAACAGTCTTGTTCTGGTGCATGGCCCTGATTTGTTCCAATATGTTTAAGTGTTATTGCATATTCATTATGCATGTTGGTCGAGTCATATGACATGTTTTGATTTGAGACTTCATGTTGGTCTTGCTCATTGATCTGGTGTGGTTAAATATTGAATCTGGTTTTGTTCATAATCATGTGTACTGATCTCTCTTGGCTGAAATTCGAGATGCTGAGGCAATGCACATGTGTACGTGTACACATATGTATATGTAGGTTTTAGTGTATTTGAAACTTTGTGACTTGTTTTCGTATTGCACCTGAGTTGAATCCAGCCTCGACTCGGGTTTGACCTTGTACTCACCTGCTCCTGTAGTTTTAACATGCAAGTGTATATCGGTGTGCATGGCCTTGTGTCATGTACAGTGATACACTATACATGTATCAAGTAGTTCGTGTATGATGAATTCAAAAGGAATGATGACGAACAACCTAAATAACTGAGAAAAATAATATTTTCAAAACACACATTTTATTGTACACTGAAAAATATTTCTTTTTCAATTTTACTGCATCAGTGTTTATTTTGCAGATGATTCAGATGCTGGATACAAACTGGAATAGAGTTAAAGATAAAAATACGAGTGTGAGTGAATATGTAGTGAGGTAAGAGTTGTAGATTGAAAGATGTGTTGTAATTAAAATTATATTCTAATGGAAAATGTATATATGCAGTGAGAGCTCAAATTTGTACTATTCAAAATTGTAATAAAATATTTGTTTGAATAAAATATCTGTTTGAATTTAAATTCTGTGTTATTTATTTTATTCAAAAAACATTTATTTAATTATATGAAAAATAAAATAGTACAATAACAAATATATTTAAACGAATATATATGTTTATTACCATCAAACAAAATCATATACTAGCATATTCTACACCAAGGTCCACAAGGAAAGAAAAGGAAAGTCTTCAAGAGCAAAGGAGCCCAAAAGGGGATGCTGCCAAGAAAGCAATGTCCGATTTAGTATGTTATAAGTGTGATAAGAAGGGCCATTATGCCAACAAGTGCAGATCTGGTAAAGGAAAGAAGCCTGCAAAGAAGAAGAATGTGAAATGCTACAGCTGTGACCAAGTTGGGCATTATAAAAACCAGTGTCCAGAGCCAGTCCGGGCTGTTAGTCCGTGAGGTGATGGTTTTGATGACAACAACCTTACAATAGATTATAAAATATAAATACTAACAGTATAAGTTTAGATATATATGTATATGCAGGATTTAACCATGCAGGTATCAAGAATGAAGACAGTACAGTATAAAGATTCAAGATATCAAGATTGAAGACTCATGAGTATCAAGATTATCAAGAGTTCAAAAGTTCAAGTAATTTATCTTCTAATTAGAAATTTTGTTAAAACTCCTAGAAAAGCACTGGCATCTTAAAATCAAATTTATTCATGGAATCGAATCCACTTCGAGCCCGTTAAAGGGATGGAACCCTAAGTAGGATGGAACCTAGGAAAAATCTAGTGGAACATTGTTTTGTATCCGCTAACTTTTTATTCAAAATGATTTTTCAAAATTATATCTTGTTTTCAAAATGATTTCAAAGCCTTCCTTTTAAAAGCAACAAAAACATCTATCCTGATTTCAAATAATTTTTAGCCTCAAAATAATCTTTAATTTCAAAATCAAATTATCCTTGTTTTTAAACTATTTTTTAAATGTAATATATTTAACTTTTAAAATTTATACTTAGATTTGAAATATAAAATTATAGTAAAATTTTGTATATATTATTCTATATATTTATTTATGCATTTTAATAATAGTCAAGTATGTTTATAAAGTTTAAAATAAGATAAAGTTTATTTTCAAAGAAAATTAAAACACCAAAATTCCCTTGGGATGTCGACATGCTCAAGTACCCCATGTTGACATGGTGTCAGTTAAGTTCAAAATTTAAATTGCAAAAGAAGTATCTATTCGTCATAACTCTTCACAAATGGACATGGCTGTTATTCTTCTATAAATAGGGGTTAGTTTCAACGAATTTTAATTCAGTTTTTATGATTTTTCACTCCTCTTCTTCTTCCACATTTCTATATACAAATTCTTATCATTACTCTGCCGAAATCAACATTAAATCTAACTATATTATCTCTGGTTTGATTCTCTATCACTATTTCAACAAGATCCTCAGTGCTATTCAGAGTTATAGGCTTTTTGTAATAAACTTAGTGAGAAAAGGTGTGATTATAGCCTTGGAAATCAGTCAAGCGAGATAAGGTGTGATTGTAGCCTTGGAAAATCAATTGGGTGAACTTGTTGCCCGAGAAATCAAGTATCTCTACCCAAAGGAATGTGATTCTGGAGGGTGTACCTCATTGCCTTGAAATCAAGGGTGTAATTGTAAAGATTGTTTTTGAAAGAAAATACGTACTTGTGTGCGGGACTGGATGCAGGGTAACTCCGAACCAGTATAAAATTCAGTATGTTCTTTCGTTTACTGCTTTTAATTTATATTTGCATTTGTGTTTGATTCTGTGATCATATCTGTGTTTGAATATTGCATTCATTTGTGTTTAAATTAACAAAAATTCAAAAAGATTTAACAATTCTCTAAAATACTATTCACCCCCTTTAGTGTTTATCCTAGCCTTAAGATCCTTAATCCGCATTTCTTACATTTGTTATCGGAGCAAGGTTTTCAAAGTTTCGTAATATGATTTTTGAATTTTTTTTTAATGGCTATGTTTGTTAATACTAGTTTAAAAATATTCAGATCATCATTGTCTTTTGAGTCTGCATATAGTCAATGTTCAAATTCAAGTTGTCTACCTAAATTGTTTGATGTGCATAAATCATGCTTTATGGATGTTGAAGAATCAACACACAACGGTAAATTGTGCAGATCAGAAAGGACAACTCGATAGTGGATGTTCTAGATACATGACTGACAATCCAGATATGTTGAATGATATAATATACAAAGATGGAGGACTGGTTAACTTTGGAGACAATTCAAAAGGATATGTGATTGGCATCGGCAAAGTCGGTAACTCTGAAACTCTTATTATTACTAATGTTTTGCTAGTTAAAAATATGAAACATAATCTGTTAAGTATAAGTCAACTTTGCGATAAAGGATATAAAATTAAATTTGAAAAAGATAAGTGCCACATTGAAGATAACAATTCAACCATAATATTTGAGGGAGTTAGGAAAAAGAATATTTATATTATTAGTTTGAAAGTTTCAAATGATAACTTATGTCTTTTGGAAAATACAAGTGACCCTTGGATTTGGCATAAGAGATTTGGGCATTTGAATTTCAAACTCTTATCTGGACCGTCAAAACATGATCTAGTAAGAGGTCTCCCTAAAATGAATCTTAAAGTAGATAGTCTATGTGATGCATGTCAATTAGGAAAACTTAGAAAAAGTTCCTTTAAATTAAAAGATATGATTTCAACTTCAAAACCACTTGAATTACTTCACCCTGATTTATTTGGTCCATCTCAAATTCTGTCAATAAATCATAGTACTAATTGTAGATGATTATTATAAATTTACATGGACAATATTTTTGAAACATAAAAGTGATACTTCTGAATGTTTTAAGAACTTTACAAAAAGGATTCAAAATCAACTTTCTCTAAAAATTATAACCATTCGTAGTGATCACGATGGTGAATTTGAAAATGAAAAGTTTGAGGAATTCTGCAATAAAAAGAGAATAACTCACAAATTTTCATTTCCAAGAACTCCACAACAAAACGGAGTAGTAGAACGTAAAAATAGGAGGATTCAAGAGTGTGCAAGAACTATGCTTTCAGACAGTAAATTACCAAAGAATTTTTGGGCTGAAGCAGTTGTTGCCGCCTGTTATATTTTAAATAGAATTTTAATTAGACCTTTAACTAATAAGACTTCTTATGAACTTCTTTACTCAAAGAAACATAAAGTATCTTATTTTAGAATTTTCGGAAGTAAATGTTTTATTTTAAATACTAAAGATAACTTAGATAAATTTGATCCTAAATCCGACGAAGGTATCTTTATCGGATATTCTAATAGAAGTAAAGCATATAGAGTATTTAATTTAAGAACTAACATCATCGAAGAAACAATGCATGTGTCATTCGATGAAAATTTCAAAAAATTTGAAGATACAAATGATGAAGATGATTTAATTACTCAAAATCAAGAGTCAACTGAAATTAATAATGGAACTAATCATCCTAATAAAATGACTAAACTTTCAACATCCTATTGAAAATATGTTAGGAGATATGCAATTTGTAGTTAAAACTAGAAATCAACTAAGTCAAATTAATAATGTAGCTTTTATATTAACGATTGAACCCACAAATCCAATATAAGCATCAACGGATGATTCATGGATTTTGGCTATGCAAGAAGAACTAAATTTTTTACTAGAAATGAAGTTTGGGAACTTGTTCCTAGACCTGAAAATAAAACTATAATTGGAACTAAATGGGTTTATAAAAAATATGAATGAACAAGGAGATGCAGTTAGAAATAAAGCACGTTTAGTCGCTCAAGGTTTTTGTCAAGAAGAAGGAATAGATTTTGATGAAACCTTTGCTCCCGTAGCAAGATTAGAACCCATTAGGATTCTACTTGCTTTAACAAATCATAATAGTTTCAAATTATATCAAATGGATGTTAAAAGTGCCTTTTTAAATGGATTTGTAAAAGAGGAAGTATATGTTGAACAACCACCACTTTTTGAAAATGAAAAATTACCTAATCATGTTTACAAACTTAAGAAAGCTTTATATGGCCTAAAACAAGCTCCTAGAGCCTGGTATGATAGACTAAGATCTTATTTATTATAATCAAATTTTGAAAGTGGTAAAGTAGATAATACTCTTTTTATTAAAAGAAATAAAAAAGATATTCAACTAGTACAAGTTTACGTAGATGATATCATTTTTGGATCAACTAACTTTGAAATGAATAAAGAATTTTCTGAAATAATGAAAAAAGAGTTTGAGATGAGTCATATGGGTGAATTAAATTTATTTCTAGGATTACAAATAAAAAAATTAGATAATGGTATCTTTATTAGTCAAGAAAAATATGCTAAAGACCTAATTAATAAATTTGGTTTGACTACTGCGAGTGGAAAATCCACTCCCATGGCAACCAATGAGTACCTTAGTAAAGAAGATCTCTCGAAATATGTAGATCAAAAGTTATATAGAGGAATGATTGGATCACTACTCTATATTACTGTTGGTAGATCTGATATCATGCATAGTGTTTGTCTCTGTGCAAGATATCAATCCCAACCTAAAGAGACTCACTTAAAAGCCATAAAACATATCATAAGATATGTTAAACACACCTCTGATTATGGATTATTTTTCCCTAAAAATGATTCCTTTGACTTAATATCTTATTGTGATGCTGATTATGCTGGTTGTAAATCAGACCGAAAGAGTACAAGTGGAACTTGTCACTTTTTAGGGGCATTCTCTTATTTCCTGGTTTAATAAAAAGCAAAACACAGTTTCTTTATCAATCATTGAAGCGGAATATATTTCTGCCGCTTTGGCTTGTTCTCAAGTAATATATGTGCAACAAACTTTAAAAGATTATGGTTTAAATTTTTCAAAATCACCAATTTATTGTGATAATACTAGCGCGATAAATTTATCCAAAAATACTACTCAACATGCTCGAACTAAACATTTTGATATCAGACATCATTTTCTCAGAGATAATATAAGTAAGGAAGTAATCACTCTAGATTATATCAATTCTGAGAATCAAATTGCTGATATCTTAACAAAACCATTAAATGAATCTATATTTACTAAATTAAGAAGAGAATTAGGTGTTTGTTCAATAACTGAAATATAAAATATAAATAAACAAAGTATAATTAAAAATTAATTCAAAATAAACTAAATAGGAAAAATTTAAGAACCATGTCGACATATCCCTCTACCCTATGTAGACATATAACGTTTTTAAATTTTTGAAATTTTTCCCACCAAACTTCAAGTAATTGGTTATATATTCTTCACATTTTCGAAATTTTATTCATCCTTTCTGTTATCTCTCTGTTCTTTTCTCTGAAATCAAATATTTAATGGCTTCCTCTTCCAAATCAAACATAAAATCAACCTTTTCGTTCCCTTCTCCTACGTCTGGTCCATTTCAACATACTACTCTCGCTCGTGTGACTAAAATGGAGGATTCTCTAAAGGATGCACTTCAGTTAATGACTGAAATCCAAGTAATGCAACTTCGAATGGCCAAGGAACAAGAGAGGCAAGGCAAAATTCTTAGGAATTTGCAAAAATTTCTAATGGACAATCATGCGAACCTAATCTTGATTGAAGAAGACTCTTCAAGAGATCATGTACAAGAGGTCAGCTAAGAAGAAGAAGAACCCATGGAAGATATGCACGCGGAGGATGATGACAAAGTCGTGTGCGTTGAAAGTGTGTTTTGTCAAAGATGGGAATCTTGTCGAACAACGTGGAAATTTCTGTTTCCACTCTCCAAACTGTTTGATTCATAGATCTCCTATGTTCAAAAAAAAAACATTAGTTTCTTCTCTTTCTTTACCATTGTTGTATGTTTCTTCTTACGTTTCCCACGAAAATGTAAATATAATTATATGATTAAAAAATAAATTATATTCTTATATGTGTTCTTCCCTATTAATAACTATATGGTTATTATATAAACTTAGAATAGTTAGTAGTTTAGGATTAGGTTTATTATTAGATCTACATGTTGATTATTTATGATAACACTATCATTATAATCACATGTCATAGAGTATTAGACTTAGGGGGAGTTCTACAGTTTGGTGTTATATAGTTTAGAGTTAGTTTTTTGTTGATGACAAACGGGGGAAAGTATAAAATATGGTAGTTAGACATAAATTAAGGGGGAGATATTAGGATAGAAGAAATATTTTATAAACAAAGGTTGTCATCATCAAAAAGGGGAGATTGTTAGTCTGTGAGATGATGGTTTTGATGACAACAACCTTAGAATAGATCATAAAATATAAATACTAACAATATAAGTTTAGATATATATGTATATGCAGGATTTAACCATGCAGGTATCAAGAATGAAGACTGTACATTATAGAGATTCAAGATATCAAGATTGAAGACTCATGAGTATCAAGATTATCAAGAGTTCAAGTAATTTATCTTTTAATTAGAAATTTTGTTAAAACTCCTAGAAAAGCACTGACATCTTAAAATCCAATTTATTCGTGGAATGGAATCCACTTCGAGCCTGTTAAAGGGATGGAACCCTAAGTATGATGGAACCTATGAAAAATCTAGTGGAACATTGTTTTGTATCAGCTAACTTTTCATTCAAAATGATTTTTCAAAATTATATATTGTTTTCAAAATGATTTCAAAACCTTCCTTTTGAAAGCATCAAAAACATCTATCCTGATTTCAAATACTTTTTAGCCTCAAAATAATCTTTAATTTCAAAATCAAATTATCCTTTTATTTAAACTATTTTTTAAATATAATATATTTAACTTCTAATATTTATACTTAGATTTTAAATATAAAATTATAGTAAAATTTTGTATATATCATTCTATATATTTACTTATGCATTTTAATAACAGTCAAGTATATTTATAAAGTTTAAAATAGATTTAATATAAGATAAAGGTTATTTTCAAAGAAAATCAAAACACCAAAAATCCCTTTGGGATGTCGATATGCTCAAGTACCCCATGTCGACATGGTGTCAGTTGAGTTCAAAATTTAAATTTCAAAAGAAGTGTCTATTCGTCATAACTCTTTACGAATGGACATGACTGTTATTCTTCTATAAATAGGGGTTGGTTTCAACGAATTTTAATTTAGTTTTTCTGGTTTTTCACTCCTCTTCTTCTTCCACATTTCTATATACAAATTCTTATCATTACTCTGCCGAAATCAATAACGAATCTAACTAGATTATCTCTGGTTTGATTCTCTATCACTATCTCAACAAGATCCTCGGTGCTATTCAGAGTTATAGGCTTTTTATAATCAACTTCGCCAGAAAAGGTGTGATTGTAGCCTTGGAAATCAATCAAGCGAGATAAGGCGTGATTGTAGCCTTGGGAAATCAATTGGGTGAACTTGTTGCCCGGGAAATCAAGTATCTCTACCCAAAGGATTGTGATTCTGGAAGGTGTACCTCGTTGCCTTGAAATCGGGGGTGTAATTGTAAAGATTATTTTTGAAAGGAAATCCGTACTTGTGTGCGGGACTTGATGTAAGGTAACTCCAAACCAGTATAAAATCCGATTTGTTCTTTCCTTTACTGCTTTTACTTTATATTTGAATTTGTGTTTGATTCTGTGATCATATCTGTGTCTGAATATTGCGTTCATTTGTGTTTAAATTAACAAAAACTCAAAAAGATTTAACAATTCTTTAAAACACTATCCATCCCCCTTTAATGTTTATCCTAGCCGTAAGTTCCTTAATCCGCATTTCCCACACGGGCGAACAAGGGGAAGGTGTTTTCTATTAGACAACCATCTTCTTCTAGACCTAATGTTGTAGAGAAAGGGAAAACATCGATGGAAGGTACGCCTTTGATACAGAGTATACCAATTAGAGTACTTTTTGATACCGGTGCATCACACTCATATATATGACAGTATGTGGTTGATAGGTTATGTATAAAACCCACACACCTTGTTACTTCCTTAAGGGTTGTAAATCCAATAGGAGGACATGTAACTCTTGGGATGAGATATGAGCAATTAGAACTTGATTTGTTAGGTCATAAGTTTTCATGTAGTTTGTATGTCTTAGATTTCATAGATTTCGGGATCATCTTAGGTGTGGATTGTTGGGTAAATATGAGGCTAGGATATTTTTTCAAGATTGGTAAATATCATTGAGACACGTAGATAGTTATAACCGAACTATTTTCTCAATGGAGAATTCCAGTACGAGTGTTTGCGCTTTGTTAAGAGCCCTGGAGGTAGGAGACGACCTTAGTCAGGTTCGTGTAGCAAGATAATTTGCAAATGAATTTAAACCGGTTACTGGATTACAACCGAAACATGCTATAGAGTTTCGAATGGACCTTGTACCGAGAGCTGAACCTATCAGTAGGCCATCTAGCGGAATGCCGTTGAGAGATGAAGGAATTGAAGGTGCATCTAGTGGATCTTAAGGGAAGGAATTTTATTAGAGCAAGCAGCTCGCCTTGAGGAGCGTCCATGGTGTTTGTTAAGAAACCAGATGGATTGTTAAAGATGTGTATTGACTACCGTAGGCTAAATGAGAGGACGATCAAGAATAAGTATCCTTTGTCGAGAATTGATGACTTATTTGATTAGTTGAGTGAAGCCAGAGTATTTTCCCAATTAGACTTCGTGACAGGTTTTCATCAACTAAAAGTGGCAGAGGACAGTATCCAGTTGATGGCATTTCTAACCAGATATGGATCATATGATTGGTTGGTGATGCCATTTGGATTGACAAATGCACCTGCTTTCTTCGTTGATTCGATGAACCGGTTTTCCGAGAGCAATTAGATAGGTTCATATTGGTATTTATAGATGATATTTTAGTATACTCAAATGATGAAAGAGAGCATTAGATTCATCTTAGAGCGGTGTTGGAGACGCCGAGGCAGAATCAGTTAAAAGCGAAATTTTCCAAGTGTCATTTTTGGAAGAAAGAGATTATGTTTCCTAGTCATGTGGTTTCATAGAAGGGATTGTCAGTCGATCCAGATAAGATCTAAGCTGTGAAAAATTGGAAGAGACCAGAAATGGTGATCGAAATCAGAAGTTTTCTTGAAATTGATAGCTATTACCAGACATTCATCAAGGATTTCTCACGGATTACAACGCCTTTGACTAAGCTTACCAGGAAGGAAGTGAAGTTTGTTTGGTCCAACAAATGTGAGGGAGCATTCTTTAAGTTAAAGCATTTGTTATTCAATGCTCCAGTATTAGTAGTTCCAGATGATAACCAAGGGTTGGTAGTATACACGGATGCATGTAGGACTGGATTGGGAGCAGTATTGATGCAGAAGGGAAAAATTATTGCTTATGCATCTAGGCAGCTTAAACCGCATGAAGTAAGATATCATACTCGTGACTTGGACTTGGCAGTGGCAATTTTTTCCTTGAAGATTAGGAGGCAATATCTCTTGGGGGAGATATATGAATTGTATACCGATCATAAGTCTTTGAGATACCCATTCTCTCAAAAGGAGTTGAATACGCAACAGTACAGGTGGCTAGAGTTTTTGGCTGCTTATGATTTTGATATAAACATACCCCAAGAAAAGGCAATAAAGTAGCGGATGCTCTCAGCGAAAGACATCAAAATGTGGTGTTGGCTATGTTGGTGGAGTGGAAAGACCTTGAAGCTTTGACAAGTTGTGGTGTGTAGCTAAGATCGACTGCTAGTTCTAGTTAGATTACTGCCATATTTTCCTGTTTGGAAGTTTGACTAGTATTGATCGAGAGAATTGCTTCTAAACAGAAGGAGGATCCATTATTAGCTGAGAGGATCAGAAGGCTTGAGGATCGAACCAAGGACGATGATTTGAAATATATTTGTCTTGAACAGAGAAGATGGTTGAGAAAGAAGGGACGGTTATGTGTTCCGGATGTGGAGAACTTGAAAAGAGAAGTTCTTGAGGAATGTCATCGATCCAAGTTTACGATTCATCTTGGAGGGACCAAGATGTATCAAGATATGAAGAGTAGCTTCTATTGGGAAGGCATGAAGAGGGATGTTGGCTTGTGGGTTAGACAATGTGTAAACTGTCAACAAGTGAAAGCTGAACTTCAGAAGCTGAGTGGTTACTTTAGCCCCTAGATATTCTAGTTTGGAAATGGGATTCCATATCCATGGATTTTATAGATGGGTTGCCAAGTATAATGAGAGGAAATGATAGTATATGGGTTATTATGGATAGGTTGACCAATGCTCATTTCACTCCAGTAAAGTTGACTAGAACGACACCTATTTTAGCAAAGTTGTCCATGAAGAATATAGTTAGACTTCATGGGATTCCTAGTAACATAGTCAGCGACAAGGATGCATTATTCACTAGCTAATTTTGAAGGAGTCTACAAGGGTTATTAGTTACCAAGCTCAAGATGAGTACAGATTACCAGCCATAGACAGATGGGTAGACAAAGAGAGTCAACAAGGTGCTTGAGGACTTGCTAAGAGCTTATATATTGGACTTTGGTGGATCTTGGGAGGACCACCAACATTTGATTGAGTTTCCCTATAATAATAGCTATTGGACTAGTATAGGAATGGTGCCTTTTGAAACTTTTTATGGAAGGCCATGCAAATTGTCTACATGTTGGTTAGAGACTGGAGACATGTTGGTCTTAGGTTTGGATTTGGTTAGAGAGGCGTCAGAAAATATTGAATTAATCCAAAGATGGATGAAGGAAGCTCAATTCAAGCAGAATAGTTACGTAGATAAGAGGCGTAAAAACCTAAAGTTCTCAGTGGAAGAGAGGGTTTTCATTAAAGTATCACCAATGAAGGGTATGGTATGGTTTGGAAAATCAGGAAAGTTGGGCCCAAGATATGTTGGACCATTCCAGATTTTAGAAAGGATTGGAAAACTTGCTTACAGAGTAGAGTTGCGAACAGTATGGCAGATATCCATAATGTATTTCATGTGTCTCATCTTCGCAAGTATGTACATGATCCAAAGACTACTATTCCTAAGACAGAGTTGGACGACTTGGTGGTAGAGGCTGATTTGACTTTTGTTAGACAACTAGTTTGGGTTGTAGCATGAGATGAGAAAAGGTTGAGGACCAAGATGTCAAGTTGGTGAAAGTCCAGTGGAGTGACAACGAGAAGAAATGTACTTGGGGGACAAAGGTTAGGATTCGAGATGCGTATCTTGATCTGTTTTGAGGGTATGTTCTATATTTGTTTTATATAGACTTATCAGCTGGTAGAACATACTAGCTTTTGTTTGAATGGTTGTTATGCTTGTTTATAGTCCTTAATGAATTTCGATGACGAAATTCTTTAATGGGGGGAGCCTATAGCACTCCTAATTTTTGTTTAACATTATTCAGGATATTTAATTAGATAAAATTAGATAGAATAATGTGGTTGACTAAGGAGTTGTGATTTAATCGTCAATTAACTTAGCCACGGGTAAGCCAATGAACGTATAAGTGTGGGTTATAATTTATAAGTTAGGAAAATAAGAGGAGGGCAATATGGGAATAGCCATACCCATATCCCTTAAAACCTCCCTTATTCTCTCCTACCATTTCATAAATCAAAATAACATAAAAGAGGAGATATAGCCAGCCATTAAAACACCTTAGGAGATCAGCAAACTTGGAAGATCCAAGAGAGAAAGTTAGAAGATTAAAGCTAAAGCACATCTCAAACTCCAACAACTAAGTCAAGGTGAATAATAGTGTAAATCATCTTGTTTTTACTTGTTTTGTTCGGTTATAGATAGTAACAGAATTTATTTTGCTGTTTTGATCATATTTGGATACGATAATCATTGTTTTCATAGAATAATGATTTATGGTAATTTATTGGGATTTTTATGGAATTAAAATGATGAGTTTTAGAGTTAAAAACTTAGTAAACGACTTTCAAACGGCTTAATTTTTGGGTACGTGGTTTAAAACATAATTTTGGAGATGGATTTTTAATTTCATAATTTTTGAAGTTAAAGGAATATTTTATGAATTTCTTAAGGTGAAAAGGGCATTTATTTCGGATTTTAATTACTAAAAATAATGAAATAATGAATTCTACCTTGAAATTTTTATATGATGAAGAAAATGTTGTTTTAGATTTTAGGTGAATTTTGGGATTTTTCCCAAGTGATTTAGATTTATTATGAACTTTCTAAGCTAAAAAGGCTTAATAATCATATTAAAAATATCATTATAATTAATTATTTTGAAAATAATTATTGGAATAAGAAATCTGATCAATAGCAGTTTTTTTGCAGAGAAAGTGTTAAAGTATGTCTTTAACCAATAGGAATTTGACAAAGAATAGGAGTTGGTGAAAAATATATACTTTAATTAGCAAAAAAACTAGTTTTCAAGTTATTTATGACTCTGTCAGTGAACCTTCCACCTTAAAACCTTCTGTAGCATTTCTTTAGCTTTCTGCAGCGTTTTTAATGAACCATTCATCATAAAACCTAAACCTTTCGTCATAGAACCTTCTGCTGTCTTTCTACAGTGTTTTTAGTGAACCCTTCGGCCTTGTCGAAAGCAACGTTTTGGCTTTGCCGAAAGCAACCCTTCAGTACCAGTTGTGAACACTACGGAAGCTCTTTTGTAGCAGTTTTCTCCAACTTTATTTAAAAACTTCAACTAGGCTTAACTTTTTAACCATAAGCCCTTTTTTCCATTATGACCACTCTACGGAATGGCAAACTATCATCTGAGCACGATGGAATAGGTTAGAGACCTTAGTTCTACACCTACAAAAAGTTATGGCTAAAATAAAGTTTTATATTTCTAAAGGAGGTTGTTTTCTTTGCTTTCGAATATGTTTGCTTGGTTTTCTTTTCCTTCGAAGGAGATACTTTCGAAGGAGTTGTAAAATTATTTTCTTCTGATCAAGTTTTATTTTTTGAAAGGTTGGTTTAAAGTATTATAAGGTAGGAGCCTAATGTTTTTAAGAGCTTTCGAAGGAGATTACCCTATGAAGTCGAAAGGTAGGTTTCGAAGTTATCGAAAGGTTTTATGACCAAAACTCTATATTTTTAAAGAAAAAACCATGGCTATATTAATGGAGTTTTTACGATGGTTAAAGGAGAATTTATCTTTGATAAATTAAACCCACAGGAGTGGTATTGCTATGTTGTTATATTGCTTCTTCTAATATGAACATATTCACTTTGTAAAGGACCCATAACTGTAATTTGGGAAAAATGGTAGGAGAACCAATTAGGTTAACCCAGTAGTGAATATAAATTGAATAAACTCCCGAATGAGGAATATATAAAGGAAAGATATTGGTAGAGGATGTTCCAGTAAGCCCATGAAAACTGTATTATATTGGCAGGGGACAATAGGTTAATAGTTATCCCATGTAGACTATGTGAAAATGAAGATGTCAGATAGACAGGTTCATAGTAATCCCATGAAAACTATGTGTAAATGAAGATGTCAGATAGACAGGTTCATAGTTAGCCCATGAAAACTATGTGTAAATGAAGATGTCAGATAGACAGGTTCATAGTAAAGCCATGAAAACTACGTAATTGGATAGGAAGTTCTTAAATGTTTAACTGGTTATTAGTTAGCCCGTGAAAACTATTACGTTAATAGTAATCCTAGAAACTATAATTAAGACAGATAGTCCGAATGAATGGGGAGGAGAAATCTTGATTTGATTTGCTTGTTTTGCATATCATCATAATGTTTTGTTTTTAACCACTATGGATGCATGAGCACATCATATGGTTTTATAAATATTTTAGGATACTAGTGAGGGGAAAATCCATTCTGCTAAGCAGTGTGGTCTCACTAGATATCCAAGTGGTTTGAAATGATAGACTATTATTCATAGCAGGTTTTATGTCTGACTAGACGTTTTTGTTTTCCCCTTAAACTTTTGGGTGCTCAATTGATTTTGAATAGTTTGAGATTTAGGGTTTTTAGTTTTTTCATCGACGAATAAAGCTTTCGGAGGCATGTAGGAGGCAGATAGTTATATAGAGTTTTCTTTTCCGCTGTGTGTTTGGATGTAAAGGCATATCTTTTAGCCTTACTATATACTCTGATCAACCAAGGGGGCTTCTTTATATGTCGTGTATGTGTAATAATTATATTTTTCTGAACGTGGATAATGTTTTGGGATTATGTAATGAACATAAATTTTTTTGATTTGAATGTGGAATTATGTTTTTGAATTGTTAAAATTTTCCATATTCTTATGACCTTTGTATCAAAGTGTCTAGCACCACCATATTTAGTCGCCGAAGATTAATAATTATTGATGACTACAACATCCGTAGTAGTTAGTTTGGACCTCTAAGTGGAGGTATGTTACAAACTTCCAGGTCGTAACTGGTGCTTAGAATGAACTGAGCGCTTTTAAGAATGAGTGGTTCTACGTGCGTTGCCTACTTGGTTTTGCTGGATGGTGGTTGGAAGGCCGTAAGTGTCACTTTAAACTCAACTTTAAGTGCTTTTATTCAAGCTGTATCTTGAACTAAGTAGCTTTTTTAGGCAACCATCCAAATCCGACTGGCGACATATTCTTCGAGGCGATTTGAGTGCTCAAAAATATACCAGTGGAGAATAGGGACATCAAATCTCTTCTTATCGACGAGCGCATTTAAATCTTTGGCTTACTAAAGAGGGCAAAGCCGCATGGGACTACCAAGAAATAATGTGGAAAAAATTGTAGAAAGGAGAGGCATCGTTAGGCAAGGAGGCGATGAAGCTGTTTTTGTCGTGCCTCCAATCAAAGGGGTTCAAGATGTCGCCGAGGAAGGCGAGGTGAGGGGTGTTGCTAATGAGCCCGATCGTGACGAAGTGAGCTCAAGTCATGAGCCTACGGTCGGATCCTCCTAAGACCCATAACTCCCTGTCTCAGAAAAGTGAAGAAGAAAAAAGCTTGCTTATAACCTTTGCAAAAGGCAGGTCTCCAAGAAATCCAAGTTAACCTCTGCTGCTACAGATTAGTCTAGATCTATGCCTTTAGAAGATTTATTTGAGGGGCTGCTGGACATCTCACTCTCGGATAACGTCGAAAATTATGATTTTTCCAACCTAAGACTTGGGGGATCTGAATCTCTTATTTGATTGAGCGCTGATATTCCCCCCCCCCCACAAACATAGTAGAGATTGCTCCAACAAGCAAAGCTCCAGCAACTGGTCCGTCGAGGGGACACTAGGACACTCACAATCACGTGCACTGCACTGCACGACACTTATCCACCTTTAACTCTGGTGATTCTTATACTCTTTCATTTCGGTTTCAGGCTTGATGGGATGCCCCCATAACTATGATCGCTTGAAGAGATCATCATACTCTCAACCTTCTTATTTTCGGCCCAGTCGAGGTCTAAACCCCGGTCGAGACAGAGTAGGGTATGAAGGAAGAGAAGATCGAGACCGAAGCTATCAATCTATGGAATCATCGTCCAAGCATAAATCAAAATCTCAGTCTTCCACCATTAGAGTGCCGGTCAACACCCACTACAAATAGCAGTAGTAATTCGCTGCCTCATGCTCCCACGTCGACCGTTGTTCCTAAGCAACATTCGGACTCCTTTGGTGCCCGTCAATCTTCGAAACGCTAGTTTAGCATAGAGGTCCTTACACTTCATCCCACAAGCACGATAGACGGGCCCTCTCAGCCTCAACTAGTCTTAATGTCACTACTGTTGAGAAGGTGGTTGAGCTCAAGGCTACATTTCCTAAATTTTTCTTTGACGAGTTCAAATTCATCCCACTTTGATTCAATTCCTCTAGCGACCAAGGACACAATGCTCTCTTATGTTAATGATGTCTATGTCCAGCACAATACAACTCTTCGTGTGGCTGGGAGAATCTTTGCGGTGTCAATGGAAAGGAAATGCAAAATTGATTGCTTAACTCTTGAGGACATCCATGACAAAGACATCATCACGTGCTTGGACGAGAAGGTCAAGCAGTTGGGTACGAAGTTGGCCGATGCTGAGAAAAAAGCCAACGAGTCTTCTAAAGACATCGACCATTTAATGGAAGTGCACCAAGCTGAACTGGATACTGCTATTCATCCTAACGGTACTTTGCCTTCAAAAAAGACATTTTACAAAAGGAGAAGGAGAAGCTGAAAAAAGACAACGATTCTTTGGCCCTTCGTATTAAGCGTCTTAAGGAAGAGCTTAAGAAGGAAAATCAAGAGAAACTGGAGGCTCGGTTAGAGTCTCAATGATACTATGAGGAGATCGTTGAGGCTCGCGAAGCTAAAAAAGAGGCTGATAGACATTTTGCACAGATTAAGGCCCTCAAGGAAGAGGCTAGGGAGGATGGTTGGACAGAAATAAAGGATGAGTTCGATCCATTACTGATATATTACAATGCATGCATCCTCATGAATTGCAACCTCATTTCCTTGAAGTAGGGTATCTCGAGTCGCTTATTGAAGCCTGGGACCATATTTTTGATCTAAAGAAAAATTCCATCTTTGGTGTTGAAGTGGAAGAAGAGCAACTCATGCCGAATCTTACTTGATGAAGTGCCCATGAACCCATGGCTGCTCGGCTCAGCATACTCAGTGATCACTAGAGAGAGGAAAGATGGCGGTGATGCCTTGGGATATGGTTCCGAAGACCCCTCCTACTACTTAAGCAACCGGTGCTTCAATTTCTCATGCCCTTAAATAGGATGCGGGATACGATCCGATCATCTAGGGATGGACAAATCTTTTAGGCTGTCATCGATTTTTGAAGATGTCACTCCAGCTATGACTGAAGGTCAATCTGGTCAAGATATGTCTCTTATTTCTCCGATGTTCGAGAAGGTTTACATCTTGCACCCAATAGTAATGGGCTTACCCATTAGTCTTCAAGAAATTGCAGGTCTGTTTGCATTTGTCCATGCTCTCGACGATGATGTTTCACTTGATAGCATGCACTGAATACAAGGTCCTCTTTTGCCGCCACTATATAGGTGGCTTCCATCGATCAACCTGTTGAAACTACCAACCTGTATGCTAAAGTCATATGGGCTCTGGATGTGGATATGACTAATGAACCCTAGGACTAGGATGAAGCAAAGGACGTCGTAGTTACCTATGCCTCCGAAAACATCGGTAAACTTAGCATGAATAAGCACATTGAAAAGGAGGAGCTGGAGTTGTAAGCCAAGAAGGAGAGTGCCAATGCATATATTACTCCACTACAAGTTATACTGTCAGGCAATGTCACTCCAAAGGAGGTCGATCCTCTGTATTCTAAAGTGAGACTACCACTATTTCTGAAATTATCTCTCCTAAGGGTAGCAAGGGGAAAATGGGATGAAGAGGAGAGGACAAGGCAATAGCTCTGGAGAATCCACCCCGAAAAGCCCAAAAAAGGGGGAAAATAGCCGTCGAAGCAGCTTGGGTTGGGTAATTCGTAATTAGGTAGCTAGTTTCTTTTTGTTGGCCGCAATTGTGCGGATACGACCCCATTTTTGGCTTTTAGTTTTCCTAAATAAGCTTTTACTTAGTTTTTAAGTTTCAGTATGTGAATAAAAATTCTTTCATTTCATTTCATCTTTTGCACATAATTTGTCTAAGTGTTCAAGCTATTATGTTTCCCATTCAATGCACTTGTAACTCATCGCTCGTCGTTTAAGTTGCAACGTCTTTCGGTCGTCCGTTGCTTCAAGCATCAATCTAACAAATCCATTTTAAGGCCTCCTTTCAGTCATGGCCTTAAGTCATATCAAACACTTGGTGCAAGCCATGGTGCTATGCTGTCATGTTCAGGGGTTAATTGATTATACTCCCGCCCCAGTCTTGGGTTGGCGGAGTTGATTTATGGATGGTTGGATTCCATCCTTGATGAGTTTATACTCTTTCTATCAGTTTCAGGTCAAAGTTGGAGAATGAATGGTCAAATCGCACTGATTCATTTGTATATACTCTCATCTACACTCTAGGGATCAGAGTTAGTTGATAGACGGTTATTCACACCCATTTGATGTTCATAATCTAGCCCACACTTCGGGGACTAAAATTGTTACTGTCACATCACATTTTCCTTTGGTTAATTCCCATGCCCCCAAGTCTGGGGCAAAAGTCGAAGGGTGGTCAATCATATCATCACCACTTTTACTTTTCATTCATCTCGTCGGATCAAGAGATGGATTTAGTTAATGGGAGGTCGGTCACACCCATTCACTTGCTTTATATTCAGCTCGTCAGATTATAGGTGAGAGTTAATGGATGAACCGTCATGTCATGTTCATTTTGTTTAATTCAAGTGTAGACCCATGTACTTATTTGTCACCAAACTCCTGGTACTTGTTTGTTTATATTGTGCATATAATAATGTAAGTTGGTCATATATAAAAACTATTATTTTATGAATAAACAATTCACAAACATGGAAGGAACTTCAGATTTTATTGCAAATAGAAAAAGAAATGATAGAGTCTATCATATTACATAGCTTTGAATTCAAATGAAAAAGGAAATTATAAATGAAATATAATTGAATGAAACGAAACTAAGTCAAATAACATCATAAATGCTCGCTTCCATGCTCTAGGGAGTGTGATGCCATCGATAGTTGTTAGCTTGAAAGTTCCATCTCTACGCTTCTGATTGATGATATACGGTCCTTCCTATCTCCGACCTGATGTTTGCGGGGCTAGGAAAGATGCGTTTCAAGACAAGGTTGCCAATCTCAAAGGTCCTAGGCCAGACTTTAACATTGTAGTACCGAGCGACGCAGCGTCGTTGTGCAGCTGCCCTCAAGTCAGCTTCTTTGCGCTTCTCATCAACCATGTCTAGAGATTCCAAAAGGAGATCTTTGTTTGTTCTGGGGTCATAGTAAGTCACTCGATGATAAGGGACTTTAAGTTCTGCAGGAATCACGACTTCAGAGTCGTAAGCCAGGGAGAATGGAGTATGACCAGTTGCAGACTTGTGGGTAGTTCTGTACCCCCATAACGCTGACGGGAGTTCTCAACCCACTTACCTCTAGCCTTCTCCAAACGCTTCTTTAAAATGGAGTTTATGATTTCATTGATAGCTTTGACCTATCCATTAGCTTGAGTGTGAGCAACTGTCACAAATATTTTCTCGATATGATGTTAGCAATAGAAGTCTTTGAATTCAGCACTATCGAATTGGGTCTTGTTTTTTGTTATGATTTTTCAGGGAGACAAAAATGGCAGATGATGTTTTGAACAACAAAACCGATTAATTTCTTCGTAATGATCGTGGCCAAAGGTTCGGTTTTATCCCATTTAGCGAATTAATCAACTGCCATGATGGCATACTTTGCATCACCTTTGGAAATCAACATACAGCCGATTGTGTCAATACCCCAAGTAGCAAGGATTGACCATCTGAGAGATTTTCGTCGGCAAGGCTCTCGGAATCTTTCCAAACATCTAGCAGTTATCACATCATTTAGCATGATTAGCTGTGTCTTGATTGACAATTGGTTAGAAATAACCATAGCGGAGTATCTTCTTCGCCGTGGTTTGCCCTCGGTGTGATCACCACATTCTTCTTCATGGAATTCTCTTAATGCTCGCTTGATTTCATCGTTGGCGATACATAAAAGTATAGGGACGGAGAAACCCTTCTTGTACATGATTCCTTCTCGAAGGATGTATCATGAAGCTTTACGAAGGATGTGTCATTTTTTATCCTCCTTTGGGAAGGATTCCCCTTTGCAAATAGTCTTTAATCAAAGTCATCCTTAACTCCTTCTCAGACTCCGCCTCTAAGACCCAATCAATCTCCATTTGGTCAGTAATCGAAGTGCCGAGTATCTCAACTAAAACCAGACCCATTTGTTGTGCATTCCCGAAATAGGCCAGCTTGGCTAGTGAGTCGGCTTTCTCATTCTGATTTCTAGTGATGTGCGTAATGGTGTGATGCTCAAAATCAGTTAGCAGCTCTTGGACTCAGTTGAGGTAAGGAGAAAGTCATGCTCCTTTGGCTTGATATTCTCCGTTGACTTGATACACTACTAACTAGGAAACCCAATTTTTTTTTAATGCTTTTACTCCTAACTCTCTAGGAAGTTTAAGCCCGGTGATTAGGGCTTTATATTCAGCTTCATTATTTGTTGCAGGGAAGTCAAATTTTAGGGCATAGCTGATCAAGCATTCCCCGGGAGTTAAATGCATGACTCTGGTGCCAGAACATCGATCATTGGATGCTCCATCCATGTACATCTTCCATCGGATGGTAGGTTCTTCACTACTCTTTGGCGTCCTGTGTAGTGAATTCAACTATGATGTCCTCCAGTGCTTGCCTCTGGATGGCTCTCCAAGGAAGATAAGTGATATCAAACTGGATTAATTCATTGTTCCATTTAAGTAATCTTTTAGACATCTTAGGTTGTTGTAGGACCTACCGTAACGATTGGTCAATGAAGATATTGATGGAGTGAGCCTGGAAATAAGGACATAGCTTTATTGATGAAATCAATAAGCAGTACATGAGCTTCTCTATTTTTGGATAGTTCCTTTCAACGCCTATCAGTTGCTTCCTAATATAATACAGTGTTCTCTGGACTCGGTTCTCTTCGTGTTGTAGCGCACCACTTATGGCATATAACAACACTGTTAAATAAATATGCAAGTCTTTATGGTCTAGTGGCTTAGACAGGATGGAAGGTCTCTCTAAGTGATGTATTTGAGCTTAAAATGCATCAACACAATCCTACGTCCATTCAAAGTTTCTATTTCCTCTTTTAATTAAGTCAAAGAAAGGGATGCACTTATCGGTGACCTTGGAAATGGATTAACTCAGGGCTGCAACCTTCTCATTTAGGTTCTGCATCCGCTTAACCATCTTAGGTACCTAAATATCTCTGATTACTTGGATCTTCTTGGGATTGTCTTCAATTCCATGAGAGTTGACGATGAAACCCAAGAATTTCCCTGACGCAACACCGAAAGAACACTTTAAGGGGTTAAATTTCATCCCATATTTTTAAAGAATACTAAACATGTCCACCAAGTCAGCGATATGGTCGTTCGATCACCACAACTTCACAAGCATATCATCCACATGTACTTTCATTAATCACCCGATCTGGTCTTTGAACATCCGGTTGACCAGTCTCTAGTAAGTAGCACCAACATTCTTAAGTCCAAAAGGTATTACAATGTAGCGGTATAATCTTAGCTCGATAATGAAGTTGGTGTGTTCGGAATGTGCATCAGGATCTGGCTGTGTCCATAATTTGCGTCCATAGAAGAAAGTAGTTCGTGTCCAGCGGTCGAGTCTAGTAACTGGTCGATCCTCGAAAGTGAAAAGCTATCTTTCGGGCATGACTTGTTTAGGTCTGAGTAAAAAACGCATGTCCGCCACTTTCCATTAGCTTTTCTCACAAGAACTGGATTCGATACTCATTTCGGGTAAAGGGTGTCATGGATAAACCTATTGTAACGACCCATAATTTTCGATAATCAAAAATTTGTTAATTTAGCTAAGTTTTGAAATTTAGTGTTGAAAAAATAAATTTTGTGGGTTATGAATGCAACAATATCTAGAATGAACGGTAACAATGTCAATTTAAGTTAATTATCAATAAATTGAATGAATTCCAATTAATTGAAATAATATATAAATGTTATAACTTGGTTATAAATTGAATATATGAAAACAAATGTAAATACAGAATAAATTAATGAAATAATATAATAATTGGTGATTGAGTAAATCCAGTATTATGTAAGTAACAATTGATGTAATAAAAGAATGGAACCAAGGTAAAATAATTAATTGGATTTAAAGTCTTAATTAATGGGTAAAATTGACAAATTTAAATATAATTGAATTATAGTAGTTACAATAAGTGGAAATAAAACAGTTAATACAAATAAAGATGAAATTGGAAGTATATCAGTGTAATGAAATGTAAAATAAATGTTAAATATGTTTATAGGGTAATAATGGGTTTAATAGAAGAACTGAAAATTTGAATCAAACCAATTTCCATTTGGAATTACTTATGAATAATAGAATTTAATTACAATTGAAGAAACACTGTATTTGGTAAATTTGTTTACTTTAAATTAATACCTAAGTTTGTTTAAATTATTGTAATTGTTTAAGAAATAAAAAATGATGAGATTTGTGAATTATTAAATGTGAAATGAAAAAGTTATTTAATTAATTGAATATTAATTCAATTTAATAATATGAAATATAGCCATTTTGGCCACTGACTCAGATTTTGACGAAACAAGTTTCATCCGATCCGTAACTGTGAATTATTATATGATTTCAAGTTTCGTAACGGTTGGACTTGTCGTTTGGTCGTACGGACTCGAAACGCCTAGAAATCAATTTAATTGAAATCAGTTTGAAATAAGCTGATCTTAACGTAAATTATTCATATTATGGAATTTGGACTTGAAACCTATTCTATTGATTTTAAAATATTCAGAAACATCTATTTCGATATATGGGTTGACTCAGTCTCGTTCTGGAGTCGAAACGGGCTTTTCGGGTCATTTATCGTCCAAAACCCATATTCGATCGAGCCCATTTGTTTCTATTTGGTTCTGCCTATATATCGTTATAAACCCTAGATCATTTCTTATTCCTCTTTTCTGTGCGTACAATTCCATTAGCTTCTCTTTCCAATGGCTGCAAATCCTAAATTGCAATTTAAAATCAAAATCCAAATTCCAAAAATTCAAACTCCTCCAATCCAAACTAATTTTATATCAATTCGAATATCTCGTCGAGGCAAGTCAAATCCGCTGATCGTTTTCAGATTTGGATTTCTGTTTGCCCAGAATTCGCGAATCAATTCTGGTCGTTCGTATTGAATTTTGGAAGATCCATCGATTGATCTCCTCCGATCGGCGATCGGGTGGTGCCGTAGTGAAGGTGGCGCAAGCAGCATTCGTTGGTGTCGTTCGTTCGTGTCCTAGGCGTGTGGATTCGCCAGAGATGGCTAACTTAAGGCGTGATGGCTGTTGGTGCTAAAGGGTGTCAGAGTGAGTCGCGCTACCTTCGATGGAGGCAGTTTGGTCAGGGGAAGGCGACGTAGGGTTCAGATCATAGCGAAGTGGCTTGGTTTGGTTGGCGATTGGAGAATAATGTGGCGACTACAGCTTAGGGTCGCGTGCGTGAAATTTTTAGGCGACTAGGGTTTCTCAAAGAGGGGGGCTGGTGTGGTAACGCGCTTGTTTATTTTAATTTTATTGATTTTCTATATTTTAAAATCGTATAAATTTTAACGATCAAATTTTTTTGCATACAAACTCGGATTTGAGCACGGTTTGATCCACTGGGATCGTACCAGAATTCTGGATAATTTGACGCTGGTTTGGACGAATTCGAAGACCGATTGAATTTTGAATTTAAATTGGATTTAAATTCAAAGGTGAGTGTTTTAACCCACTCAAAACTTCTAAAATTTCTTATGTCTGTTAAATTAAATTTATGGTGTGATTAGGAATTTATTTATGAATGTTTGGTATATTTTTAATCATCGTCTCAGTTAATTTGAATTTATTTAAATTAAATCATTATTTAATTTATTATTGAACATAAACTGCCATTTAAATAACTGTTATTTATTTTCAATTCTATATCGATATTGATTGATTGTTTTGGATGATGATTGTGATTGATGTTGATTATTGATATTGGTTGAATGGATGTTTTATTTTATATCATTATAATCTGCAAGTTTAGTATGGATTTATTATTATTAATTCGGGATTGCAATTTGAAATGATATACAACCGTAAATTGTCTAAATTGCTGATTGAAATGATAAATATCCATATCACCTGACCCTAGGGTAGAGAATTATATATGGACACCGGATTGGTTGAATTAAATGATTTTAAAATCCTTAAATTTTTGAATTTAATCAATTGATGTTTGAAAAAAATTGATTTATATAAATTGAAGTATTATTGAAAAATCAAGTTTGCGTTGAATTGTGAATTGGTTTAAAAAGGAATTCTTTAAGAGTTAAATCGGAAGTTTAAAGTTAAACTTTTATGTATAAATGAAATTCTATCGAAATTGAGTTATTAAATTTGTTTGAAAATTACTTAGAAATATTCTTTTTGAGAATGGAGTAATTCGTATTGATACTTTGAACATGGGTATAACGATATGGAATTCGATAGTTTATTGAAACTTGGTTTATCGATTTGGAAATTTGAAATGGTCCAAATATGTTGGAATGAAGTGAATAGTTTAATTCGATATTAATTACAAACTCATATTTTATATAAACTATTTTAAAATATATTTATAATTATTAAGGTTTTCAAATTTATTAAACTACTTAGCTAACATTAACTTTATAAATTATTTTAATCTATTTAAACCATTTTAATTTATTTGAAATATAATTAATTTATTTTAAAGTTATTTAATCTATTTTAAGTTATATTTAATCTAAATTTAATCTATTTAACTATCTTAAATCAATTTAAAATATTTTTTCCTATAATTAAACTATTTTAGAGCATTTTAACTATTTAAACAAATTTCTGAATTTCCTAACTAAGCACGTGGAAGAGATTATTATTCATTTCAATTTGGCTTTAAACAAAATAAGGTTAAAAGATGTTATAACTTAATTTGGAATTTTGAATGTAAAATAAATTGAAATGATGATTTTGAAGCAATGACTTAACCTGTGTTGGAAATATGATTTTTTTTAAAGAAATTATGATTTTGGAAATGATATGATTTAAAAGTGATATAATTTTGAAAGTACGATATTTCGATATAAACTGTGGATTCGACTTTGGAAGGAAATATAATTATCAAACTATGATTTCAAATGTGCTATGATTTCAAAGGCGAATATGATTTCGAAAGTACGTAATGTTTTCAAAAGTGATATGGTTTGAATCGAATATGATATTTTGATATCAATTGTGAAATGATTTTGAATATGTAAAAGAACCATCCGGTGTGTAATATGCGATTGGTTGTTAAACAGACCGGGATCGGAATTGTCATACTCTCTGCCAATACCGAAAACCACTTTGACAACGGTGTACGCAGTGGAGCTTCTAGAATGCAGTAGGATGGTGGAGATGATCCTAAAGGTATATTTACGTGGACCTGACTCCCACGAGTTGACATAAGTTGGCTAAAACAGAAGCAATTGATGGGCCAACGAGGTCATTTCTCTGGTCGGGCACACTCCATCGACACTATATTCTGACTTTTGATTTATTCGGTGGCCATCCTTCGATTTTTACTCAGAGTGTGTTTTGAGTTGTGCAGTTGTTGCGGCTATGCCTTACCAACAGTCCGAAAGTGTAATTGGTATACCTACCCTGGCATTGCCTAGTTGTGCCATGTCATCTACCCTAACACGCCTTCTACGAGTTTGTTTTATGTCGTACCTATGAGGTATCCTCTAGCGGCCTCAGTTTACGGGGAGTCACGGTACTGTATAGACTATTGGCATTATAAAATGTGTTAAGGGGGATATGTGTAACGCCTTAACACTATTTTAATAGTTTACTTTACTATAAACATATTATAATAGCGTATTGTACTACATAGTAGATAGCTTAATGGATCCTTAGGAGATGTGAATCCCGAACATCTCTTAAGTTACCGCACTCACGTTAGACACTGGATAGGAGATGCCAAACCCCGTAAACATCTCTGAAGACATCACATGCATTTTACTGTTGATTTAACTCACGTAAGATCTTTTAGTTGTGACTTGAGTGTTTTGTCTTTTCTATTCACCCAGGTCAGCCTGAGCATTTCAGGATTTGAAGACCTTATTCTGAAGGACGAAGATGTGTACTACTACTATTTACTATATTGGTCCCACTGTATCATACTATTTCGCTGCAATGTTATTTATTATTCTCTGGTATAAGTAACTCTGATCTGTGTTATATAAGTATAAATCAAAAGTTTTATAAAACAGCTTCATGAATTATTTATTTGATTACTATATTTTTTCATTCCGCTATGAGATTCTGTTTTGTTTTATTTCTCTCTTTTCTTATTCATCCTAATAACAATCTGCCCTTCTGTGTGTTTTGAGTCGGCATGTGTATCTGCTTAAAGCGTCCAAAAAGGCGGGATGTTACACCTATTTTTCATGAGTTTATCCACATCCTCTTCAAGTAAAATAGATCTCTCCAGATCCATACCACATCATTTTTGTTTCACAAGGAGATGTCTTGGGTCGATATTCAATGCATGGCTTGTGATAGTTGGCAAGATCCAGGGTTGCTACAATCAAAACGATAAAATTTCTAGATGTTACAATCGAAAAGGCGGGTCTTTACAAATAGTTTGCCTATTGAGCCTCATTCTTATTAATTCATAATAACATCATGTTTATTTCAATTTCAGCTGCCACTATAGCCTTGTGCCTTCTTATCCATATAACGTTGTTAAAAGACATCTAGGTTAACACCCAAGGTGTTACACTACTTCCTTTGTCTAAAAATGAGATAGTTGTTTGGTTGCCACATGTTAATCTAAAAACTGGATCGGCACCCTGGGTTAAGTGTGAAAGCACCAGTCCTGTTTATCAAGTCATACAAAATAGAAATAAGGAACAATAACTTGCAGATAAAGAAAATAGACAAGATATTTTTATAGTGGTTCGATTGTTAACGAAGCCTACGTCAACTTTATAACTTTTATTGTTGACTGGCTATTGTTACAAGTTGAATCTGATTACAATTTGATTAAACCTTCTAAGTTAGATCAAGTCACAAGTGCAAGAGTTCATTGGAGAATCACTCTAAACCCTTAAATGACTATTGTGTAGGAGGAGAAGAGTGAAAAATAATTTTTGCAACATCAGCCAGTCTCGTAGATTCCCTTTATGTTATAGATGGGTGATTACATATAGGGTTGTAGAGCTATTAGGCTAGGCCGCTTTGCTAAAAGTTTACATTTGAAGGTATGAAGTTTCTCCAAAATTTTCATAGCGAACTGACCTTATATGATGTATTGCTAGCAATCCTTAGTGCATGGATTGCTAGCGATCCTTGTAGTTAGCATATTTTTAACCTGTTTCAATTGGGTCATGTTTCTTGCCTTATGTAGATGCTCTCTATGTAATTCCATGAATATATGCCTTTTTCATGATGATTTATGTACAGGTTGCATTGAACTATTACTGGAGTCAGATGAATTCCCACTTTTTGATCTAGCTAGCTTGGAATATCATGAAACCTAGCAATCATCCCTAGAAAAGGCAATGCTTCATGATGCAAGAAGAATAGACAACCCATGAGTGATATTCATGGATCGCTAGCGATCCATGAGTGATGGATCACTAGTGAGCCATCCCTTTGGCTACTTTTACTTTTCCTCTTGAGTCATTCCTAGTTCCTTCTTCTCATCCTTCTGGTTGATTCTTGAGTCGTTTCAACCTGACGTAGATGTTTTAACTTCCATTGAATTTTGTTAGGTTCAAACCCGAATAACATTTGCCCTTCGGAGTATGCTTTCATTGGAAACAAGGCATGCTCTAGATGTTATTACTTTTGAGTTCCTGTTTGATAAGGTTTAATTTATTATGTTGAGGCTATTATACGAATTTGGCTTTGGCTATTCAGCCATTTGTGGAATCTTGGAATGAATCGTCGTTGCTCATCATAATAAATCAATTTCGGTCCCGCAACTTTCACATTGCTTGCAAATAATTGATGGATCGCTAGAGGTCCATAGTCCATGGATCACTAGTGATCCAATGACTTAGCAAAATTTTCAAAGTAACATCCTTCTTGACTGTGCTCAGGCCAATTTTCTTTCTTTACATGCTTTCCCTTGCAAACCGAGCTATCTTCCTTTGCGAAATAATCCAATCTTTTGACCAAACCCTAGCTCTCTTACGCCATCACCTTCATTGATTTTCACCGTCGTAACTTTCTGCCTTTGAGCGACTTTCCTTGCCATCACCTTGAACTGGCCCCTAGTTCCTATTATTTTGCCTATTTGGATCGTCGCTGACCTTACTCACTCGGATTGCCATCAATCTTACCTATTTTAGGTCACCAACAAACTATGTTCAACTGTGTTCACCTTTTGACTTTTGACAAGGGGTGGGTAATGTAGATTTTGGCTTTCGTTTAGCAATTTGGTGATGAAGCTGTGTTGGTGATGGATGCAATGGAGAATTCAAGTTGATTGCGATTTTGTGGAAGAAGATAGTAAATCGAATCTTGAGTTCTTCACAGAATGAAGCATGGGTCTTGCCGTGGTGCTCTACATGTTTTGATATCTTCATCTGCAGAATCAAAATTAGCTTGCATTGAGTCACACCATTGATTTGGAACAACGTCTTGTAGATTGATTTTGGTTTTTCTGGGAGGTGATAATTGCTTAGGGTAACATTTTGTATGCATTTCTTATTATTGTCCATTTCTAAGAAACTGAAGTTGACTTATGCCGAGGATTCTATGGTTAATTTAGACCCATTGATCTACAGTTGCTCATTTTGGATTGGTCTTATCATTGCATAGTTGGTATACCTGGAATAGGAAGAGCTTTTCATGTCGCTTCAGACAGTGGATCCATTGTCGATCGTTGGTCGATAACAGATAAGTATAGGAGAAATAACTTTAATGAACGATACAAAAGGCTCTTTTCTTTCTTCAGTATGAGTGAACTATCCACACCTGATAGAGCATTTGTAGTGTTCAAGACATCAGCTCATCCTACAGAGATAACACACTGCACTTTCCACAGTCAACGCTTGGAACCCGATGTGTAAGCATAAATCAATATTTTTTCATAGTTCAAGAGTAAAGAGTAGGGGGACTTTTAGTTAAAAATAGAATTGCCTGGCCATGTTAGGTACGAGTTCTGTTGTATAGAATGAAGCACCCGTCGTCCCATCATAGATTCAGAGAAGGAAGTCCGGCGCTCTCAGAAGCTGAATCGACTTAGTTGCACCTTCACAAACGATTTCAATAAGGTCTACTTCTTCAGTACCGCCAGCTGAATACGGTTAATTTTTTCTGTTGGTTCGGTTATAGAGGAAACTCCTCTAAATTTTAGAGTTCTACTCAATCTTCTAGGGGGAGCTTCCTCCGTAATCTCTGCTAAAGTTCTGCATAACATTTGTTAACAACATGGCATTTCGGATTGTGACGTATGCCTCCCATCCAAAAATGAGTTTGCACATATGCCATCTTCAGGGTACACCACTTTCCACCCATATATGTGCTTGAGTGGAGCAGCGTCACCCTTTAATCACTTCTTGGGAGAAACTCTTTTGAACTTAGAAATTTCTCCATTTCATAGTCTCGCCAATGGATACATGATCTTGACTTACCTTCTCATCTTGTTTATATGGACATTCAATCGTCGCCCTAGTTTTGATGAGTTGAGATATTTCTCTCATTCAATAAGAGAATGTCCGTCCTTTATGGTCATCGAGGCGTAAAGAAACCATAAAATCATGCTACAACTTTAAAGTAATCTGTCCTAATACAAGACCCGATATTTTTTCAGTAGGTATCCTGAGAGATCTAATCATATTTAGATGACGGGCATAAGTCTTCTCTTTTACTCATTGATATTTAGTACATATGGGATTTTTGATAGATTGAATACTCCTTGTAGTTATTCCAAGACTGAATAAAGGTCCATCACTAGATCTAGTCTTCCATACTCTGAAGGTCGTAGACGCCAAGGAGAGATCGGTCAAATTTTTGCTAACGGATGAGAATTTGCTTTGGTACAGGTTGTTGCATCCCGGGAGATTTTTCGTAACCGTTGAAGTCTCATCTCCTTCTCGCTACAGAATTCGAACATGCTCTACTTCTTTATCATACGGCTCTGAAGAGCGCAACCTCCTAGAAGGAGAAGGTCCATTTGGAAGGCCAACCGAAGAAATTCATTAAGGAAGAGGTGTTAGGACCGAAGGTAGTTACCCGCTTAGGATGCCTACGATCTCGGAGGAGGAGGAAGAAGAATTCAAGCAGCGTGAAGGTAAGGCTGTGGTGACAATGGAAAATGAGGAGGGTGAAATTGAGAATAGTAGAAACTATGATTCCTCCTCTAGTGATGATGAATTCAATGCAAGTTTTGTTGATGGAAACCTCGAATCATGTGATGAAACTCCAGGAATGAGTCCCATTCTCCCAAATTCAACTCCCTAAGAGATCCATGCAAAAGATTCTCCCCCAACAACTGAGCAACTTCACAGTTCTCCGGTTAAGGAAATCGATATTAACTTTGGAGATTTGAGCAATGTTTATGTAGATATTGATGAACTCATGGGAGAAAATTTCGAGTACGAGGGATTGTCCCCTCGCCCAAATCATGCTATGTCTAGAGTTAGCCCAATTCCCACCGTGGTGACTTTTCGATCCAGTTTGTGAAGTCCTTTTAAGCCAAAAATGACATATTACACATTTCACTTAGGTCATGTTCACTTACACATGCATTATTTGGTTTATTCCTATCGCTAAAGCTCTTCATTTATTTTTTATATCTAGTACCATGAGAAGATGTGGACTTTATGAGGACCTTTAACAACTAATTGATTCACAACGCTGGTTAAGACGGACTTCAAGCCCCCATCAGCCCCAAGAAATCAAGAGGAATGGAGAAGGAGGAAAGATTTGGAAGTCGAAGTACATCATCAGGATGGCAAAGAATGGGGTAGAGTTTACAGGGAGTGGTTATGATAAGAGAAAAACTCCAGATGATAGAGAAGAGCCATCCAAGAAGTCGAAGGCAGATCATAGTTCTCATCCCTTCGAGCACCAAGTATTTGGCCCGGCTCCAGTCTCTATTGGAATTGAAGTCCCGACTTCCACTGTTCAAGTTTTGCTTTCATCCCATACCCCGTCGACTGAAAAAGTGATTGTTTTTGGTTCTTCACGTCTTCGTGGGAGGCTGGCTTATATTTTTCCCATTTGTTCCCCCTAAACCAAAAGCTGCATTCCCCAACTCCAAGCGATTCAAAGCGATTTGGATCAAGCCGAAGGATGAGAGAATTTATGCAAGCAACTGGCAAACACCAACTATAACAAATACAAAGGGATCCTCTCCTTCGAGACAAAAAAGGATGATTATGAGAGGACATTGATGGAACGTGATGCCAGAAATAAGCAATTGACAAAGGAGAGGGGAACTGCACTCTGAGAAACTAAGAGCAACGCCAGCTTGCTGAAGGAATTGAAATAGGCCCATAAAAAATAAGAATCATGTTTAGAAACAAAATCAAGAAATCCCATGCATATGGGGTTAAGCTGAAAAGGAGCTTAAAGCTTATGATGAGATTATCAAAGCTCAAAAGAAAACTATTGCTGGTCATAATAAAGCCATCGAATCCTATAAAAAGACAATCTCCAATTATGCGGGAATGATGGAATCCCATAACAAGACCATTTCTGATCAGACCCAAATGATTGCTTAACTCCACGAAAGAGCCGCGCAGCTTAACGTTGAGAATACCCAAGTTGAATTTGAAAAGGCCACCATGACAATGGACTACTTGGAGTTGCATGATGCTTTTGAAAGGAAAATGGAAAAGATGGATGACACCAACTTGAATTTCTATGTTAACTCCTTACTGCATCTTGGGAGCTAAGCTATTTAGGCCTCAAATTCCCGTGTACTCTTACTAACTTACTATGGTTTGGGAAGAAGTTTTGGCCCGTTTCGAGAAAATGAGGATGTATACATCGAGCAAGAGTAGGAGGATGCCTATCTCAATGAAGAATCGAAGAAGGCTTTGGTAGAGGGTTAAGAGATCATTTGAATTGAGAGAGAACATAAGGCCCTCGATGCTGCTGCAACTACGGCTGCTAAAGTGCTATCGGAGCCTTTTATTTTCGGGCCTGGCAAATCGTCAAAACAGCCTCGTAATCAGTTAGGGACTATTATGAGTTTAGCCGGTACTGCCTTGTTGTTTGCCCCTTCGGTAATTATCTCAGAATCCTCAAGTGGTCCTGGAACTTCTCCAAAGATCGGGCACCATCCAAAGAAGGAGAAGGTGGGGAATATGAGATTGAAATTCTTGGCCACTCTTCTAATTCAGGTAACCTTCTTATTTCCCCCGAGTTTGAGAACTTTCAGCCCATGTCGCAAGAACAAGACTAATTAAATGCTTTCATTTTTGATCTTATAGGTCCGTCTTCTTTACCTACTGACCTACCAATCTCTTTGGTCCCTAGGCCTGCTGCTATTTCAACTGTCTCGATGCTTGCGATTAATGTGAGAAAGTCTTCAAGGAGCTCTCGCAAGTCCTAGAAGTGCAAGACCAAGGGGGAGTCTTTCGAGAAGGTCGAAGAATAGGGAGGAGATGCTAGCATGGAGAAGATAGTTGATATTTCAGGCAGCGAAACAACTCCTGGTAAGGATCTTGAGAAGAATAAAAAATTTCTAACCAAATGTTTGAAGGGAAGCGGTGGAAAGAAACATTGACCGGCTCGAGTAATCATGGAGCTTGGTATTGGGACATTCTGATTTGTTTGTTATGTATTTTGTACAAGTGCAGAGTCTACACTTATTACTTTGCTATTGTAGCATCTATATTTTCCTTTTAGTTGGATGTTATTGTGTGGGTACGACATCCACATTTTGATTTTGTACATAAAATGTCATAAGTAATGCACTGTCGATATTTTGATTGTAACTTTATTTGTCTACATATCTATATTTCATTCAATTATGCTAATTTCATTTATTACTATTTTATCTAGGCTTGAAATTACTACCAAAATTATTTGTTTGGGGTAACAGAACTATAAAGTACTTGGTTTTTTTTCTTTTCCGTACTTTTTTTGTTTTTTTGCTTGAGTATTGGTGTGTGCACCCCCCCCCCCCAGTTCATGGGGCTGTTTACTTCAAACACTTGACAAATGACTGGTTTATCCATATGATTCTTCGAACATCTATAACTAAGTCAATTTTGTAATTCCTATCTTCGGGAACTTGTGATTTGAGCGTCTCGGTTCCAAAGATTTTGCCAATCAATAATAGAAACTCCTTGCCGATTCGTAGTCATGCGACATTGCTGGATTCATGCCCATTACTCTTGATAGTGAGAGTGGATTCTTGTTAGTCCTGCAATAGACAATTTTCCCAGCGTTGCCAGGACAATGTTGGTAGTTAAGAGTATGTGCAACTTATGAAATGCGCGGCTTTTAAGATTGTGCGCAACTTATGAGATGCACGGCTTTTGGGAATGTGCATGGCTTTTGGGATTGATATGACCCATAGATCTGGAATGGTTTGGAATTTTTTGACATTACGAATCTTCAGGAAATTTCAGGAGTTCATATTTTGAGAGCATGGTTCCACGACTCAAGAAGTAGTATGCAACTTATGGGGGTGCACGGTTTTGATTAGGGCCTTCTCGATGTTGCCGGAGCAAGACTGGTTCTTAGATGGCAGGGATTGAGTCCTGTCGATCCAATGGTTTGAGTTGATTTGCTTCCGTCGACTTACTGACGTACTTGAGCCTGGTTCCGCTGTCTTAAGCAGTAATCAAATGGTTTTGAGTTGATTTGACCCCTTCGACTCAACATGTTACTTTTGTGAACACAATTTTACTGGTTTAGAAAGCAAAACAAATTTATTAATGAAAGTTGGGAGAATTTTTCCTATTTACAATGTCTTTGGTATTCTGGGATGGTTTATTTGTCAGAAATAGTAAATACATAAGATAGTCTTAGATAAAGTAAGGAAACATCGATTCGATGTTCCATATTCGAGGAATTTGGGCTCCATCAATGGTTGTTGGCTTGAATGTGTCATCCCCTAGCTTTTGACTAACCACATAGGGTCCTTCCTAGTTTGGTTTGAATGCTCCCGGTATAGGGTAGACCCTCTTGTGGACAAGACCTCCCACTTCGAAGGTATTGTTATGAACTTTGGAGTTGAAGTACCGTGTAACCCTTTTCTGGTAAGCAGCGGTCCTTAATTCAACTTCTTCCTTCTTCTCATCGACCATATCAAGCGATTCGAGTAAGACCTACTCGTTTTGCCTTTGATCGAAGTTTTGCCTTCGATGAGAGGGGACTGTTAGCTTGAATGGGATCATTGCTTGTGAACCATATGCTCGGGCAAATGAAGAATGCCCCTTGTAGAATTGTGCATTTTCCTGTAAGCCCCTAGTGCTAGTGGAAGTTCATTGATCCTATTTCCTTTTGCTTTCGTTAGCCGCTTTTTGATGGTGAAATTTATGATCTTATTTACTACTTTCACTTGCCTATTTTCTTATGGATATGCGACAGTGGAAAAAAATTTCTCGATTCGAAAAGTCTTCGAACTCAACGCTTTTGAATTGAGTCTCATTATCCGCAATGATTTTCTATGGCACACCAAAAATGTAAATAATATTTTTAGTAACAAATTTAATGACTTTCTTTGTGGTAATAGTAGTTAGCGGTTTCGCTTCGGCCCATTTGGTGAAATAGTCAACAACAACGATAACATATTTGGCTCCTCCTTTAGCCATTAGTAATAGACTAATCAGATCGATTTTCCAGATTGTGAATAACCATGGGTTGACCATCTTTGTTAGCTCTATCGAGGGAGTTCTTTTAATCTTGTTGAGTCTTTGGCATTGATCTCATCGTATCGTGTAATCCACTGCATCATGGTTTACTATTAGCCAAAGATACCCATACCGGAGAACTTTTTTTGCAAAGGTTTGCCTCCCGGTATGGTCTTCGTAGTCGCCTTCATGAACTTCTCTTAGGATCCTTTGAGCTTCGTCGTTGGTCACATCTGAGCAAGGGGGTAGAGAATCCTCTTTGATAGAGTATCTCATCCTGTATTGCGAATCGTTGTGCCTTTTGGAGAAGCTTTTTTCCGCTAATTCTTGTCCACAGGGAGGTTTCCCGTTAGTAGGTAGTCTTTGATTGGCATCATCCATGTCTTTGGTTCTTTTTTATCTCAAAAATCCAATCGATATCCATTTCACTTATGCTTGGAGTTGTTAGAGTTTCAACCAGGACTATCCCCAATGATTGAACTTCTACGGAACTGGCCAGTTTTGCTAGATAATCCGCTTTCGTGTTCTTCTCCCTCGGGATATGAGTTATGGTGTAATGCTCAATGTCGTTCAATAGTTCTTGCACTTTAGATAGGTATGGGGCGAGGTTCTCCCCTCGAGTCTGGTATTCGTCTTTCACCTGACAGACGACTACCTGAGAGTCGCTATAGAAGTGTATGGACTTTATCCCCAGTTCATTCACAACTTTGAGCCCGACTATTAATGCTTCGTATTCTGCCTTATTATTTGTTGCAAGGAATTCCAAGCACAAGGTATAGCGAATGGATCTTCCTTCAGATGTCTTAAGCACTACCCCTTCTCCCAAGCAGAAGTTGTTAGATGTGCCATCGATAAACAACTTCCAATGTTTATCCACTTTCGAGGTCATTTCTTCCTCGTTATCTTGTATTGTAAACTTGGCAATGAAATTGGCCACCGCATGCCCTTTGATCACCTTTTGAGAATGGTATGTTATGTCATACCGACTTAATTCGATGTTCCATTTGATACGCTGTCCAGAGGTCTCGGGGCGGTATAACACTTACTTGAAGAGTTGATCTGTCAACACTCTGATTGGGTGTGTGTGTAGAAGTACGGTCGTAACTTTCTAGATGCGATCAAGAGGCAATATGATAATTTTTCCAATTTTAGGTAGTTCTTTTCGGCTCCAGTGACCATTTACTGATGTAATATATAGGTCGTTGGATCTTAACTTCTTCTCGTACGAGCACGGCACTCAATGCATAGGGTGAGACTACCAAGTAGATGTACAACTCTTCTCCGTCTACCGGCTTGGACAGGATTGGTGAGGTTTCTAGATGTTGCAGTACCTCTGCGAATGTAGTTTAACAAGCTTGATTATTTGAAGTTCTTCTTTCCCTTCTTTAGTGCATTAAAGGATGGTATATATTTATCGGTTACTTTTGAGATAAACCGGCTCAGTGTTGCAACCTTTCTATTCAAGCTTTGTAACTCTTTCCTGTTTCTCGAGGCCTCAACTTTCCGTAAAGCGGTAATTTGTTCGAGATTTGCTTCGATGCCTCTGGGGCTTACGATGAATCCTAGAACTTTCCTAAGGCTACCCTGAAGTGACACTTAAGTGGATTGAGCTTCATTCTATATTTGCGGAGTATTTCAAACATTTTGGTGAATTATCCAAGTGATTTGCAGCTGTGCATGATTTAACCAACATATCATTTACGTAAACTTCTATAGTTTTCCCGATCTGTGTTAGTTTTTACAAGCCACTGGTAGGTTGCCTCCGCATTCTTTAAGCCGAACGACGTTACTTTGTGGTAGTATAATTCTAGATTAGTAATGAAACTAGTATTTTTCGGATCGGGTTCGTGCATCATGATCTGGTTGTACCCCAAATAAGCATCCATAAATGATAGTAGTTCATGTCTAGCCGTCCAACCTAAAAAACGATCGATTTTACGGAGAGGAGAGCTGTCTTTTGCACATGCTTTGTTTAGATCCAAATAGTCGATATCGGTTCACCATTTTCCATTGGACTTCATGACGAAGACCGGGTTGGATACCTATTTGTGGTAAGTTGCATCACGGATAAAAACCATTTGCCATCAACTTATCCACTTCTTCTCTCCACGCTTTGGACCATTTGGATCCCAGGCTGCGCCTTTTCTGCTTCACTGGCATGTACTTGGGGTCGATGTTAAGTGCATGACATGCAATCTCTGGCGTAACCCTGCATATATCAAAATGTGTCCAAGCGAATGCATCCAGGTTAGCATGAAGAAATTTGTTGAGTTCCAATCGCATTTGTTTTCGAGATGTGATCCAATTTTTAGGATCTGTATTGGGTCATCCTTATCAATTGGGATAGACATCATCAATTCTACCGTTGCTGCCCATTCCTTCCGTAAACTCTTCTTCCTAGGGTTCAAAGCCTTATTGAACCAGCTATGGTCCCCAAGCCAGGGGTGGCTCTGTAGTTTATATTCAGTAGATTCATGAATATGGAGAGTTCTCCCCACATTCTTCCCTTTTTCCCTTCTTTAAGACTCGCGTAGTTCCATGATATAGCATTCTCTAGCAATGCTTTGGTCTCCTTTGATCACTCCAACTCCATTCTCTGTCAAGAATTTCATGGTTAGACACCATTGGGCTAAAGCAATCCTGAAGTCTGCTAGGGCAGGCTGACCTATGAAAGCATTGTAGATGGACATTTCATCTACAATTACAAAGGTTTGAATGAGGGTGACTCTTCAGTCTCCTTCTCCATGTTCTACAGATAAATCAATTGTTCCAACAGGTTGTTTAGTTTAACCGATGAATCCTTGGATCTTTGTCTAGCAAGCAGATACATCTTTCATACTGATCTTCATCTGATCACTGGTGCGTTTGGAAAGGACCTACTAATAATTATCGGACCGTGGCGGGTCTGATTTATACTATCATGACCATGGGGCTAAGAGTTGGAGCTTCTATCCCTTCAGTGTCTCAATTTCGGAATACTATGTCATCGTTCGGGGTTATCTACTGCTTAGCAGGGGTTTCATCTTTGATCACAAAGTATGAATTTTTCGAAGTGTGCTTTAGCAAGCTCGCATACCACTCCATTTCTCCCCAACTCTTCTGCATGGGATGGGGTCCTCCGAATATTGTTCCAATGATGAGTCTTTGGTCAGTCCATCTGGGTCCCTCTTTGCTAATTCTAGCTTGATTCCCTCGATCTGTAGTAACCTAGGGCGCTATAGGTTGACAAGGATTCTGTGGTTCCTCACGTACTATTGAAGCTTGTTTTCCCTAATTAGCTCTTCAATCAAGTTCTTCAGGTAACAACACTCATTCGTGTTGTGGCCATGTGTCTCATGGAAGCGGCAATACTTTCTATAATGCTTTTGCTATGCACATGCTTCCTTTTTAGGTGGCTTCTTGTATTATTCCGTCCCCTATCCCCTGAGATAAATTTTTCTGTAGTATCATGGAGAGAGGTGTATTATTCAGACCTCAAACCTTTGATTTGCTTGTTACTTCCATTTTTCTTGTTGGAATTCTTGTTCTTCCTTTTCTGATTCCTTTTTTCCTACGTTCCCTTCGGTGATCCCGGAGGTATTTATGTCATGGTTTGTCGCCATACCACTTTGCCCTATGTTGGTTGTCTGTAAGCTAGCAGATTTCCTTTCTAATTCCTATGCCTCTACCAATCTCAAATACTTGCTTTCTCTTCAGTTGAATTCCTTCCTAGTGGTAGGTTGTTTCATTTTTATCCATTTTTCGAATTCAGTTTCGTAGTGGATTGCATGGACGGAATGAATCTTGTGGAGTTTTCACCCCAAGATTGAAGGAATGAATCTCAGGGTGGATTGCATGGCCATGTAAAGTCTAAATTGATCAAGGATCTTGTTGCTAGTTGATTAATGGTGGAGATGGCTCTTGACGGAAGCCTGGTGAACCACATGGAAGCAAATCCCTCCAGGAAAATTGGGAAACATCAACATCGAATGGCATCCGAAGCATTTGCTTCGTCATGTACCAACTGTACTTATACAAGTAGGGTTTCGGGTCTCTCATTCCATAGTAAGATGGAATAGTTGGCATAATGAACTTTTTAGGGCGCCGTTCATTAATGTCATCAGTGAAAGGAGTCCGAATTGGAGTGGATCCCCATTCATCATCCCTTCTAGCTTTACTTTCATTCATTAGTCGCTTGACCATGTCCACGATATATGCCTCAGATGTCCGGTAATCTACGGGTTGGCTGTCAGTGACTACACCAAGCGTTTGATTTTTCAAATGATCTTGGTAAGTGGGTTGAAGCCTAGGTTCACCTTTCTTCGGGAGAGCCACTCCCTCAGGGTTCCGTTGGCTTGCGGTTGGTCTGGTAGGGGTAGTTTGGATCTCTCTAGCGTTATTGAATGCATTGGTATTTCCTTATAACTTGTCGTCAAGTCGCTCATCATCTTCTGAGTCGGAGAGGTCCATTGCTATATCTTTCTATGGGGTTTTCGCCCTAAGATTCATGTTTGTAGCTGGTTGCCTTGTAGTTGGTGGAATGTTTCTATTTCCTTCCATATTAATTCCTATGGTTCCACCTATAACTTCTTTCTACAGCTGCTTTTCATTTCTCCTGTTTAGGCTATAGACAGAAGAATTTTCTTATTCCATGGCAGCCGCAGGCTCTGTCATGGTTTTTGGAGCAGCATGTGACTGTAAGGTTGATAGAGCATTCAATTTGTCCATAAGAGCTCTTTGGCTGTTTTCCATCTTCTGATTAATCTCAACAACCATCTTGTTCAATTCTCCCTTAGTCATAACTTCATGCTGTGTGGAGGATCCTTGAACTTGATCTCTAGAGTTAACTCCTAACTGTAGGTTGTTAAGGTTGTTGACTTCAATTAGCTAAGTATTTGTTTCTTCTCCAGCAACAGTAGCTCCTATGGATCTTCCAAAGGTAGTACTTCTTCTTCCATGTGCCATTGATTCTCAACGATAGATCTTCTAAGTAGAGATTGATGACCTAACTTCTGAACCTATCAGATCCAAAGTAGATAGCAAGACCTAAGTCGGGACTCAGTTTTCTCAGCAAAAGCACCAAAATGTTAACCCAAAAAATGGATCAACACCCTGAATTAAGTTTGAAAGCACCAGCCCTGTTTATACAGGAACACAAAATAGAAACAAGGAATAATAACTTGTAGATAAAGTAGAGAGACGAGATTTTTATAGTTGTTCAGCTGTTAACGAAGCCTATGTCCACTTTACAACTTTTGTTATTGACTGATTGTTGTTACAAGTTGAATCTGATTACAATTTGTTTAAACCTTCTTAGTTAGATCAAGTCACAAGTGCAAGAGTTCACTGGAGAATTACTATAAACCCTTAAATGACTATTGTGTAAGAGGAGAAGAGTGAAGAATAATTTCTGCAAAGTTCTAGCAGCCAGTTCCGCAGATCCCATTTATGTTGTAAATGGTTGATTATATATTGGGGTTGGATAGCTATTTGGCTAGGACGCCATACTGGAAGCTTACATTTGAAGGTACGAAGATTGAAACAACCATAATTTTAGATAACATTATTCAGGAGATTTAATTAGCTAAATTAAATAGAATAATGTAAAGATCAAATGAGTAAGGGACTGAGATTTGAATAAATAAGGTATAGCCGTGCATAGTTAAGTATGAATTAAATGGATTTAAAATGAAATAGGATATGGAAATAAGACAAGGGGCAATATAGGAATAAGTTACATTCTTATACCCGAAACCATCTATACCATAACATTTCTCACATTCACAATCTAAAACACTAAACCAGAGGTCGGCCACCATTAAAGAAGAGTAAGGGGAAGAAAAGCTAAATCAAGAGGTAAAGCTTAATTAAAATTCTATCCAAGATTAAATCTCAACTCCGTAACAACAAAGCTAAAGGTGAGTAATATGTTACATCTTACATTTAATGTTCTCGGTTTCTAAGATTAGACCCAAACGATTTTGAAAAATATATTGCTATGTTTTGAATGATAATTAGATATATATGCTTGTTGATGAATTATGCTTATTCATATTGATTTTATGACATATTTCGGATTGAAAAGCCTATCAAACAATATCCAAATGCCTTGTGATTTTAGTATATAGTTTGAATGATATTTTAGAGATGGGTTCCAAGTTTTATAATTTTCTGAATTGATGTGGATTTATTATTAATTTTCTAGTGAAGAAAATGGATATTTGGGATTAATTACAGTAATTATATATATGTTTTAGGTTAGGAATTTAAATATGTTAGAAAACGTATTAAAAGTGATATATAAGGAATTTTATAGAATTTTCCTAAGTGTTTTAATAAATATATAATGTTATTTAAGATATGGGACTTAAATGTTTTATATGTTTATAAAAGAAGAAGGGAATATTTGCAAATGATGTAAAATATTAGTTTATGTAATTCAGCATCATCCTTCAGAAAAGATTTGAAAAGTTAAGGCAACCAATTATAAGGTGATAAATATGCAACTTATTTGAAAAGAATTACCTTTTTAAGTTAAAAATCAGGTTTTATAAGGTTATGATGCTTCACCATCTTCAACAACCACCTTTCGACTTAGTACCTCCACTTCCAACCTGATTGAAACCAATGCACATGGGATCAAAGACTTAATACGTAGTGAATTGGACATAGGTGAAAGGTATAAGGTCAAAACATGGGATTTCAAAGGGGTCGAAACCTTTTATGGCTTTTAAATGGAAATGCGCCTGCTTTTCTTTCAAAAAGAATGGTTTCGAATAAGATAACTTTCGATGAGGTCAATGGTTTAAAAGAAGGAATGTTTTTGAATGAGGTTGCGCCTTTGTTTTAAAGTAAATGTTTTTGATAAGGTTGAAATCCTTAACTCCGCCTTTTTCCTTTCAACCTAGATTGGTTTTGAAAGGGTCCCTTTGTTTTAAAAATTAGACCCGCTTCTTCACTAGTTTCGAAGAGATAGGTTCCGACACCATCCACTTCTTTACTTAGGAGAGTGTTTTCGAAAGAGTTGCTTTCGACTTAGTTGTTTTAAGACCTCTTTTTGATATTATGAAAGTTAAACCAAAGGTTTTGAAAGGTTTTTCCATATGTTTTAACTTGAACCCAATGCTTTTAAAAGGTTTGTTTTAAGTAGTATACTTTGATGCTTTCGAAAGGTATCCAGTGAAGGTTTTGAAAGGAATGGTTTCCAGTATTTTCGAAAGGTTTACCTTAGTTTAAATAGAAGGTTTCCAATGGTTTCGAAAGGCATATTTAAAGGATTTTAAAAGAGGATTTCTTCGAAGAAGTTGTTTTCAATGTTTTGAAAGGACAACTGTCTATGGTTTCGAAGGGTATGTTTGGCCTTTAGGCCTAAGGTTATTAAGTAAAGTAGTTTACTATTTTCAAAAGAGGTACTTTAAATAGTTTTGAAAGGGGTACTTTTATTGGTTTCGAATAAGATTTTTTAAAGGTTTTAAGCAAAGGTTTTGAATGTTTTCATCAACAATGTTTTGAGTAAAGCATATATCATAACAAAGAAGTAAAGCAAATAGTTTATTTTTCTTGTATAAGTATGATTTAAAGAGTTAAATCATTTTGAAAAGGTTTTCGAGGAAAATTTAAAGGATAGTTCACCCTAAGTAAAATGACTCAGATAATTGTATACGAGACGGAACTAGTATAGAGTCGCGCCTTATACATTAGCTACTAGCCCCTAGCAAATTTAGTCCAAAATTTCAATGTGTAGGGCTTAGCCACAGGTAAGACTTAAATGATGGTTGCACATAGAAAGGAATATATATGTACAGAGATAGGTTATTGGTGAGCCCGCAAAACCATTACGATCAGGTGGCCCTTAGAGAAGTAAGTTAAGGACAGGCCATCCAGAAGTATGTCTAATAGTTATTAGATAATTTGTTTAATTTGTCTGGTAGGCCTAAGTCAGCCAAAGGTTAGTAGTTAGCCAAACAAAACTACATTGTTTCGGACAGATGGTCCATTTATTACCTATTTTTGAGCATATATTATATTTTCTATTATTGATATAATCAGTTTGATTAACCATTTTGGTTATAGGTTTTTAATTACAAAAGGATATGTTTTAAAGGGATATTAGTGAGGGTGAACTCGTTCCCCTGAGCGACATGATCTCACTTAATACGAGATGTAATAGTATAATTCACACCAGGCTTTATGTCTGACTCGAAGTTTATGTTTTTCCCCTTAGGCTCTCGGGTGCTCAAAATTAATATGAGTAGATTGAGAGTTTGGTTTTGTAGGTTTAGTAGGTGGATGAATAAAGCTTTCGGAGATAAGCAGGAGGCCGATGTTAGCTATGTCTAAAAGTTGCAGTTTTTGTTTTATTCCACTGTGATGTATTTAAGATAGTTATGTCTATATAGTATTCAGATCATCCAAGGGGGCATCTTTATATGTCACTCTTGGTGATTTGTGTAATAATTATATTTGATCTGAACATGAGAAACATTTTGGATCATGTAACTTGGATATGAAATGTTTTGAAATGTAATCAAAAATGTGCTTTAATCTGTAATGATTTTATTTCATATTCAAGTGCTTTTGATATTATGGATACCATAAAAATCACAGTATTTGGTCATCGAAATTTAATACTATGAATGACTGCAGCATCTGTTACACTTAGCTTTGAGCCTCCAGATAGGGGATATTACAAAGATTCTCCAAAATTTTCACAACGAACCGACCTTATATAATGGATCGCTAGCAATCCATAGGGCACGGATCGCTAGCGATCCATGTAGTTAGCGTATTTTTAACTTGTTTCAATTAGATCGTGTTCCTTGCATTGCATAAATGCTCTCCATGTAATTTTATGACTAGATGCCTTGTTTTGATGATGATTCATGTATAGGTTGCATTGAACTATTACTAGAATCAAATGAATGCCCACTTCTTGATCTAGCTAGCTTGGAATATCATGAATCTTAGCGGGCGTCCCTAGAAAAGGTAAAATGCTTCATGATGCAAGAATATGGACAACCCATGAGCAACATTTGTAGATCACTAGCGATCCATCCCCTTAGGCTATTTTTCCTTTTGAGACTTTCTTGGTTCCTTCTTCTAATCCTTCTGGCCGATTCTTAGGTCATTTCGACTTAACGCAGATGTTCTTACTTCCATCGAATTCTATTGGGTTAAAAACTCGGATAACACCACCCTTAGCCTTACATTTTTTTTCTTATTTAGCGCTAGTAATAAGCTTCTGAAAGCCCCTTATGGAAATACACCAAAGCTATCATTTAATGTCATGTATAGACTTTCAGATGCCACTTATGGCCTTGTATTGAAGCTTTCGTATAATGTCGTGAGTATGCTTTTGGATGCCACTTATGGACTCACATCGGATCCATCGTTTAATGTTGTGAATAGGCTTTAGACGCCAGTTATGGTCTCACAATAACTAGTTCATTTAATGTTGTGAATAGGATTTAGGATGCCACTTATGGCCTCACACTGAATATATCATTTAACTCCATGATTAGGCTTTTGGATGCCACTTATGGCTTCACACCAAACCAATCGTATAATGTCATAAAAAGGCTTTCAGATGCCACTCATGGCCTGATACTGAATCTGTTGTTTAATATCATGAATAAGCTTTTGAATGCGACTTATTGCCTCACACCAAATCCTTTATTTAATTCCATTAATAGACTATTGAATGTTGCTTGTGGCCTTACCCGAATCCTTTCCAAAATTCTAAATATACCTCTTGGCCATCTCAAGCTCAATATTCTCTTCCCTTGAGAAGTCAAATGATCGTAGTCTAATGATCTATCGAAAATTAACACTGCCTTCAAGGTCATCTAGGTAAGCTTGGTTTATACATGGGTTTTTTTCAACATCCCATATCATCACTGCATTAGGTCTCAAAACACCATTTCATCTTCTGCCAACTCCTGCTTTCATGCATTGCTCCATATTAGCCTTTGGCTTGGTCTCCTCCTTCAATAATCACCTTTACCTTTCTCCTTTATATTTTCATAATTTATCATACTTAGACTTTACTTAGACATTCACTAGTTTATTATAGCCTTCAAATCTGGCCTAGTCCTTTCATAGTTTTACACTCATTTACCACAACATCTTTGCTACATGAACCAAAGCTTGACATCTATACGTTCCTTCCATTTTCCTTTACACATGTTGCCACCAGATTCATTCTTCCTCTACTCCGACTTAGTAACGGTGTCCTTTATATTATTTTTATAGCACTTTTATAGGACGTTGTCCCTTTATTACTCAATAAATCATTTTCTATCATTTAATAACATTTAACACATATGAACTCTGTCATATTATACATACATGCAGACATACATACATACATACATACATACATACATACATACATACATACATACATATATATATATTTTAGTCGGGTTTTAACTTATCAGAATTCAATAGGAGTTAGAACATTCAGACTATGCCAGAATAACTCGAGATCCAACCAAAACAACCAAGTGAACAAGTCAATAGGACTCAAGGAAAATTAGTCAATAAAATACTAGGTAGATGGATCGCTAGCGATTCATCACCCATGGATCGCTACCGATCCATAGGGAAGCATCATGAGTCGCCCAAACCTTTTACATCATGATTCATTACCATTTATAAGCACGCTTGCCAAGTTTCATAGCGTGCCAAATATTCTAGCTTGAGATGTGAAGAATCATCTGACTCAAGCTATTTAACAAAAGCAGCTAACTTAAAATGGACTTAGAGAACTTATACTAAGTTGGATTGACTTGAAATTTTAGGAAAACACTTAAAAGACATAAACGAAGGCTTACATAAAAAATGTGATCATTTGGAAGTGGATTGATGGATCACTAACGACCTAACTAGATGGATCACTAATGATCCCATTAGAGTGGGCCCCACAAACTGATTTTTTTGGTACATCCCAAACACCCTCTAAAGTGTACCATCAAGGTTTGGTCTGATTTTGTTAAGTTTTGAGCAAGTTATGGATGATTCTTCTAAACTAGATGACCAATAGAGATGGATGATCAAACAAAAACCAAACGACTTGATATTAAGGTGAGGCACTTAAATAGATGAAAAAAGGCAACCCAAAAGTGTAGACTTTAAAATAGTCTAAGGGCATTGATTGCTAGCACCCCATCACCAAGGATTGCTAGCGATCCATCATGTTAGCTCGAGTCGCCTTGACGTTTTTTAGACTTCTTCCCAACACTAAGTAGAAGCTTCTGACAAGTCGGCTTTGGCCCAACCGCTTTCTACCTCTATAAATACAATCCTACCAACAATTAGAGATGAATCTTTTTTAGGGAGAGAGCCACCATTACTCTACTGGAATTCTTTCGCTTCTTCAACTTTCTTCTTCCTCACAATAGTCATCAAGGGGGTTACTGTGATTCTCTACTCAACTCTTATACTTGTGACTTATTCTGACCCATTGTAACTTAGATCTAAAGACTAACTAGTCGATATCCAGAGAAATTCAACTAATATAATCATAATAAAGATTGACTAAAGTGGACGTAGGACAGTGTCAGCCGAACCACTATAAAATTCTATGTCTCTTTTCTTACTTTTGCTTTTTATTTTTTATTTAACAAAGATTTGTGTTGCTGATTGTCTGCACTTGTGCTATCACACTCGATCTAGGGTGTTGATTTAATTTTTGGATTAACATTTTGGTGCTTACACTAAGAATCTTAAATGAGATTTAAAGAATTGAAGTTTGAATCTAAGATTTAGAGAAGACGAGTAGGCTTAATACTAGATCTAAAGTTGTATGAAGTCAACTCAGCCTGGTGGTAGCTAGGAGGTGTTCTTAAATTCTCATTAACCCAACTATGTGAGAGGGGATGGAAAAGATGATGAAAGAGATGTAGGATGGAATCTTAGTTAGACAACACGAGACAATGGATGGCTTCTTCAAGAGGATGGAGAGATGATGGACGGCTTCTTTAAGAGGATGGAGCAGCAAGGGATGGAAGACCTGTAGGGAATAGGAATCAAACTCCAGGGAATAATGTAGGATCTACTAGAGTTGGATTGGAACAAGATGGAATCTAGAGCAATTGATACTTGGAGGCAACATTGGATTCAATATAGGAATCAATCCCAATATTGGAGTGACTGTTCAAACACTAGGAATTGGTGGTATGAGAGCTAATCAAAATATAGGATGCAATCGATAGAAGAATATGTACCAGAACTTCCTCGAAGGAACGCAGGTCCGAATGAAGTTAGAGTTATGAACCAGAAAACAGGCATGTGGCCGGAAGAGTGCAACGTGGGATATCCCTACCGGAACAGGGGACAAAACTATAGGACGGAGACCTTCATTAGATGGTGAGAACCAAATTGCTGAATTGGTACGAGGTTCATTAGAGGAGGACCCCAGATCAGGGTCTGGAAAACATGAACAGGAATCCGTTTACTACTAACATTCGGGATGCAAGAAATCCTTCAAATTTCAAGCTTCTAACGATGGAAATGTACAGCTGGAAGGCAGATCCCACGATTCATATGATGAGATAAACCTAACATACGGAGGTGTTGGGTGCTTCTGAGGAGGTAATAGGACAGTGCTTCCCATTATACTTAACAAATTTGGCTGGAACGTGGTTCAGGCAATTGAAAAATGGGTCCATAAACACATGGACTGACTTGGTGAGCAAGTTCTTGAGATAGTTCAGAGTTCATATCTCACAACTAAGTAATGTACTACCTCTCTCAAACATAAAGTCCTAAAGAGTCCTTAAGAAGTTATTTAACAAGATTCAATGCAGAGGCAACTGCGGTCGACAAGCCAGATCCATCATTTACCCTAATGGCAGTGGTATCTAGAGTCGTAAGAAATCCTGATTTCATAGCTGCATTGAAAAGGTATCCATCGATGGATCTTGCGGAATTCTACTATAAAGCTGAGAGATATTTGCATCAGAAAGATGCTAAAGCCGAGGACGAAGATGTGGATGCTGAAATAAATAATATGGATGATAGGGGACTATCCGGAGCTGGAATTGGAAAAGACAAAGGAAAATGAAAATTGATGATGACTTCGAGAAGCCAAAATGACAAAGGAAGAAGCAGAGATTCTCTTCATACACTAACCTAACCGAAACCCCCGAGAGGATATACTTGGATACTAGGGGCAGAACCTCTGCCGAAGGTCAACTAGAAGGGAGCTCAATGATCAAGAGAAAAGATATGGATAGTTCTGCATCTTCCACGAGCTGAATGGGCATGAAATGAATGAGTATCAACACCTTCATGATCTGATAGAAGAATTGGTTCAGAACAAGCAGCTGCCACAATACGTAAGGAAAAGAAATGCGGTAAAATTACAAGAACAACCACGGTCCATGGAAAATGCATCAAGAAATGCCCAAGGATTTAAGCCAAGACAAATTATCCCATGATCGGGGTAGATGGGAGTCGGATCCGGCTCCCATGCTTTGCTTTTTCTTTTTTATCTGCACTTTTCTTTTGGTATTTAGATAATAATAACCTCATGCCACTTACATGTGTAAAGGATCTTGAATGGTCCCTACGAACGCTCTAAATCGGATGCTTGAGATGACTATTTAGGATAATAATAACTTCAGATCGCTTACACGTGTACAAGACCCAAATTGGTCTCTAGGCATGCTCTGAGTCGGATCTCCGAGGTGAACATTTAGGATTTCTACTTGTTTTGTTTCTTACTTGTCTGATTTTTGCTTGTTTGTTTTGATTTGAATAATTGAATTTTAAAAAATCCATATTGATTATGATGACTGATGTTGATCGCCTTATAGTCCCGCCACGAGATGGGAGTGCAGGGTACAAGTCCTCTTGCCAAAGAGTGAGTGGATGGATTTATATGATATTGATCGCCTCAGAGTCCCGAATGGAGAGATGAGACCAAAGTGCAAGAAGTAATTCCCCTCACCGGAGAGTGAGCGAATGGGCTTATTTAACCACCCTTAACTTAACAAACAAACGATCTAGAGAGATCGTCCCTTTTAACTTAAAACATTAAACAATCTGGAGAGATTACGCATTAAACTTAAACTATCAAGAGAGATCGAGCCTTAAAACAAATTTGACTTAATAAAGGGATTTTAATGCCTTATAAATAGAATAGAACTGATAAATCCTGGATGAACAAAGGATGATTTTGATAAATGATGTGAGTCTAATAATAATGTGATTTTCTTATATAATTTGGTTTTGATATAGGATATGACAACTCTGAATAAGAAGCAAAAATCGATAGTGATGTAGATCCTGAATGAACATGGGACAATCAGAGATATGTGATGTAAATGGAGATATGTGATGTAATTTGAGATATGTGATGTAATTGGAAACATGTGATTTAATTAGAGATATGTGATGTAAAAATTTCAAATAAAATCGGAATGATTACGATGTATACACTTAGGTAGAGTCTAGAGTCTTAGGATATAATAGGTTTGGAACAACTTGTGATTGGCAAGAGAATCTAAAGGAACTAGACAATTCACCAAGGCTGAAGTAGCTGGAAATCTCAATTACCGAAGACTGGAGATAGGAATTTGTTCTTAAGCAAATCACACCTTTCATTCAGAAGGCGTACTTTGGGGGCAAGTGCTAATCGGGTTTTTAACCCCTCAGAATTCAATATGAGTTAGAACATTCAGACTATGCCAAAATAACCTAAGACTCAACCAAAACAACCAAGAGCATAAGTCAATAGGACACAAGGAAAATCAGTCAATAAAATATTAAGTAGATGGATTGCTAGCGATCCATCATCCATGGATCACTAGCGATCCATCATCCATGGATCACTAGCGATCCATAGGGAAGTATCACGCGTCACCCAAACCTCTTGCATCTTGATTCATTACCAATTCTAAGCATGCTTGCCAAGTTTTATAGCATGCCAAACAATCTAGCTCAAGAAGTAAAGACTCATCTGATTCAAGTTATCTAACCAAAAATAGCTAACTTAAAATGGACATAGGAAACTCATACGGAATCGAATTGACTTGAAATTTTAGAAGAACACTTAAAAAACATAAAAGAAGTCCTATAGTAAAAATAGGATCATTTGGATGTTGTTTTATGGATGCTAGTAACTCAACTAGATGGACCGCTAACAAATAATGTAGAGTGGGCATCATCACCTAAAAAATTTAGGGCACGTCCTAGACACCCTCTAGAGTGTACCTACAAAGATTCATTAATTTGTTAAGTTTTAAGAGAGTTATGGATGATTCTTCTAGACTAGATGACCCATGAAGACGAATGATCAAACAAACACCAAACGACTTGATATTTGGACAAGGCATTCAAATAGATGAAAGGAAGGCAACCCAAAAGGATAAACTCAAAAATAATCTAAGGGCATGGATCGATAGCGATCCATCATGTTAGCTCGGGTTGCCGGGAGTTTTTTTGGACTCCTTCCTAGCACTGAGTAGAGGCTTATGGCAAGTCGGCTTTGGCCCAACTGCTTTCTACCCCTATAAATACAATCCTATCTGCAATTAGAGATGGATCTTTTTCGAGGAGAGAGCCGCTATTACTCTACTGAAATTCCTTCACTTCTTCAACATTCTTCTTTCTCACAACATTCATCAAGGCGGTTACTATAATTCTCTAGTCAACCCTTATACTTATGATTTATTCTAACTTATTGTAACTTAGATCTAAAGAGTAAATAGTCGATATCCAAAGAAATTCAAATAGTGTAATCATAATAAAGATTGACTAAAGTGGAAGTATGTCAGAGTTAGCCGAACCATTATAAAAATTATGCATCACTTTTCTTTGTTTTGCATTTTATTTGTTGTTTATCTAATATTTATGCTACTGATTATCTACACCAGTGCTTTCACACTCGATCCAGGGTGTTGATCCATTTTTTGTATTAACAATACAAATATATATGTGTTTATATATATATATATATGTTTCTATATATATATATATAAGTATATATGAGAACGGAACACAAAGAAGGTTAGTAATTTAGCTCTTTTGGACATGCAAATTGTAATTAGAAGAACTGGATACAAGTTTTTTACCATGAGAAGGATATGAGAAGAAGTCATGACTGGAATAGAGGGTCGGAGGCGAGGAATGGTTGATATCCTAAGTACTAGTATGAATGGCTTTCGACCGCCATGACTATCAATAAAGATTTTCCAATAGATCTAAAAAAGGAGAGAGAATGAATATCCTTTATACTTGTAAAAGTGAACTCTTGCCTTTTTCATTATAGTTATGTGCGCGGCTTCTTTAGGCCGATTTGATGTTGGGATGAGATGCCCTAACAAAAATTTACCTAATCGAATACAAACACATACACACACATATATGAAAACGAAAAATGGGTATTGTATTACTCACTTAAACCTCTTGATTAGTTTTGATTTAGAGAGATTTAAGTTTTCCATAGCTTTTGGTCTTCTTTTAATTTTACTTTCACAATTTCATAATTAAATCCTTTAATTTTTTTAATCCCAAAATTATTTATTTATTTATGGGTGTTGCACACTCAAATCAACACATGACTTAGATCGATGGGTAGCGATCCTTTGGATCAATCGGTGTCAATCGATGCATGAGTTAGAGAAGTTGCTCTAACTCTCCTACTCCGACTCCTTGATGCTCCAGCACCCCTTTTTTGCATTTTCTTCTTTCCATCTCTTTAGCTCTTATCCAATGAACTTCCTTCATCCGTATCAATTGATAAAGAATCCCTTCTTCCCCTACAATTGTTTGCTCCAAAATTGGTCACAAACACTCAGTTGTAGATGAAAGCACCAACTCATAATCATAGATCATAGATAAATATATAGAGGAATTAAATATGAAGAACATTCCAAATATTAAAAGGAAAATTTATAGAAAGACAAGATTTATAGTGATTCGATGTTGTAGCCTACGTCCACTTTGAAGAGTTGCTGTTTTATTGATGATCTTCTATTGATTTACAAGAGTGCAATTGATAGTATCCGAGTTACAATGGAGTTCAATAGAGTAACGGCATAGAAGAGCCAAAAGTCCCCTCTTATGGAGGCACTAGGTTGCTATTTATAGGCGTGGCATGGAAATATATGACCTTGAATTCGGAATACTCCTCATGCATGGGTGGGCCCACATGATCGATCCAGGCTCATTTAGGATTGATCCCTAATCGATCCACATACATTTCGTATCAATCAAAAAACATTCCATTGGTGATGGGATCGACCATGAACGTTCCTCTAGTGGTGTGCAAGCTGGGGTGAAAATTTGAAGGTGTTTGGACTTGTAGATCTTTAGTTATGATGGATCCAAGCTTGTATTTCCAATGGGTTAGCGTGTTCGTATCGATCCATGACCAGATCGATCAATTTGTATCGATCAAATGATGGTGACGTGGAGCGATAAGCTAGGGTAGATTCATCTTTTATGCCTCTTTGACTACTTCCCCATTCGTATCCATCAGTTGCTATGTTCTTCGTATCAATCCTCTCCTTTTTCATATTGATGCATGGTAATCATCTTCGTATCAATCATGTGTTCTTGCTTTCATATCGACCGAATGGTCATTAATTCATATCGATCGTTTGAGGATCAATATGAAATATACATTAAAAGGATCGAAACGAAAGCAATGATCCCCTTACACTTTGCATCGATGCTCGGTTTGTGGCTTCATATCGATCGATGGTTCACTGCTGTGTATCGATTAACTAATTGATCGATACAAAATGTGTGGGAGCTTGATTGATACGAAGCTGGTGAGTGTGGAGATAAATGGATTGATACGAAGTGTATGAAGAGGATGGATCTGGAGCTCATGGATATGAATTAGATGGGCATGACGCTGATGGATACGAAATGGATGGTTTTTGATTGATTTGTGGCCTTAACTCAAAGAGGCTGCTCCCTTGTCTCGAGGTAACCTGCCTGAAAACCCAAAGTAAGCCAAGGACAACTTGGAGTAAACTCCAGGCAACTTGAAGCGACTAAATCTTTTTTGAAACCATATTTTAAACATCTTACGGTATTTTTTCATCGACTATGCTATGCCTTGTATAATTGATTAGGTTAAATCCGCCTGATGTTGCCTTGCCTAAAGGCGAGTTAACACTTTGCCCCCCAAAATCATGCCTTGCGATAGGAAGGTGTGTTTTGTAATGCCAAAAGCTGGATGTTCATATCCTGTTAATGACCTATAAAGAGATTGATAATCTTACATGATTGTGAATCGTGATCATTCGAGATCTTATGCCTTTCAAGGCGAGTTGTGACTTTTCAAGGTCGGATGTTGTTTATGGCGAATTATGGTCGTTCGTGGTCAGATGTCGTTCGAGGCAAATTGTGACCGTTCGTGGTCGGGTGTCGTTCGAGGCGGACTATGATCATTCGTGGTCGGGGTGCCGTTCAAGGCGAATTGTGTATGCCCGGGGAGGGGGGGACTTAGTATTATTATTGTTAGATTTCATGTTCGAGTGTGTTTCTGAATCATTTATTATGGCGGTTCATCGCCATCCCAGAGCATGCCTGAGGACCGTTCGCGATCCCATGCATATGTAAGTGACTTGGTCGTTATGGAATTATAAATACCAGATTTACATTCAAATAAGTCTTGTAACAAAAATGTCCAACTAAATCAAGTCCAAATGCAAAAAAAAAAAAAAGGCAAAACAGAGACGCTAAAGTGCAAATACCTACACTGATGCAGTTAATAGCCGTCTCTGAGCATTCCTTAGGACCGTTTGTGATCTTGAACATGTGTAAGCGACTTGACCATGTTAGTGTGGAGTTTGCCGCTTATTCGTCGTTTGACAAGCTGACGCCTGGATCTGGAGACGCCCTCATCTGATGCGGATGGCGGCCGTTCCTATCCCACTATTGCTGCTCGCCTTTTCACGTACTACAACAGCATTCCATTCTGAACATGTCCTTTGATCTCATCCTTTAAGTGATAGCAATTGTTTGTGCTATGGTTGTTCAGCTTATGGAATAGGCAGTACTTGTCTGATTTTCTTTCATTATTGGTCGGATCCCTCCTCATTGGCCTCTAGTGGGGAACCTACCCAAAGGTGTCTTGGTAGATTCGCTCTAAGATCTCGCTCAGCTCTGAATAAGAAGTGAATCTTGGCTCCTTTCACGGTCACTTTGGCTCATCACAATTATCTTCTGCTTTTTGTTTCCCTTTATCTTTGCCTGAATTCTTTCCGGGAGGATCTCCGCTTTTGACTGCATAAACTTCAAGTCCCTCTCCTTCCTCTCTTTTAGCATTTGCATTCTCTTGCGGCAGAAACCTTTCAACCTAGTGGTAAAACTCTCCTAGATCCATAGGTGGATCCCTTGTCAATGAATCCTTGAATTCTGTTCCATCAGCTATACCAGATGCAGCTGCCATCAAAACTAGTCTTCTACTTTGGTAAAACTCTCCATAGGTGGTAAAAATCTCCTAGATCCACCGATGCTGCTGTCACATTAAACCTCATTACGAAGGTCCTCAAAGGCTCACTAGTCTTCTACTTTGGTGTCTTCAGACTCATCACATTCTAAGGACTTAAGATATAAACTCTGAAATGCCTCATAAACTTCTCAATTAACTCGGTCCATGTTTCAATCAAACCACTTTCCAATTGCCTGAACCACATTGCTGATATATCTATTAGATATAAGGGGAAACATCGGGCCATGACATCCTCCGATGCCTCCAGTACTTCCATGTGCCTCATATACCTTGTCAGATGAACAGCAAGATATGTCCTTCCATCTTACATTTCCAATGTTGGTAGCTTGAAGTCTGATGGATTCCTAGTCTGCCTAATTGTGGGAGTGAAGGGGCTTCTATTCACATCTTCCAGATCTTTATTCACTAATCCTGCTCTCATGGCCCATCTGACCATCTCCGCCAATCTGTCACTTTTTCCAAGATGTGGTCCTTTTCCGTTGCCTCCGATCTGCCCTTTAAGTTTACGAGGGAATCCTGGAATCTGCTCTCCTGGACGAGCATCCATTCCTCTATCAACGCCATGTTGGATAGTTCCGCCTGGTATTTTTCTTGTGATTGGATCAAAACGCTCCGGAGTAGTTCCCCTAGCTCAGGGGCAGCTCTTGATGGCCCTGCTCTATTCTGAATCATGCTTGTTCCATGCTCCTGATCCCTATTTCCAGCACTTTCTGCAGTTGCATTCTCTTGATTCTGCACTCTAGCTTGTCCAATCTACTAGAGTTGTTCTGCATCATCTCCTCCTGCCTTTTCAGCATCCCTTCCTACATAGCCTCCACCATCATCTCCATCTCGTCTCTGGTGATGAAAATTGGAGTCTAATTAGCTCCTGCGGATGCTTTCAGGCTTCCTTCATGTTGACTCCTTTCGCTCTTTGTTTCCTTGTTGATTACTTTGCCATAGCTTACCAGATCCAAGTTCCTAGGCCTTCGAGTTCAAGATCCAAGCTTCAAAATCCCTAAGTGCTAGCCTTCTTGGTAAAAGCACCAAAATATTTGCTTCAAAATTGGCCACAAACACCCAATTGCAGATGAAAGCACCAACTCATAATCATAGATCATCGATAAACATGTAGAGGAACTAAATATGAAGAACACTTCAAAAATTAAAAGGAAAGCAGTAGAAAGACAATATTTATAGTGTTTCAGCATTGTAGCCTACACCCACTTTGAAAAGTTGCCATTTTATTGATGATCTTCTCCTGATTTACAAGAGTGAAATTGATTGTATCCAAGTTACAACGGAGTTCAACAGAGTAACAACGTAGAAGAGCCAAAAGTCTCCTTTCCTAGAGGACTGGGATGCTATTTATAGGCGTGGCATGAAAATATCTGACTTTGAATTCAGAATACTCCTTCTCGCACGTGGATGAGCCCACGTGATCGATCTAGGCTCATTTGGGATCGATCCCCATACATTTCATAACGATCAAAAAATAATCCATTGGTGATGGGATCGATCACGAACGTTCCTCTGGTGGTGTGCAAGCTGTGGTGAAAATTTAAAGGTGTTTGGACTTATAGATCTTGAGTTATGATCGATCCAAGCTTGTATTTGCAATGGGTTGGCATGTTCGTATTGATCAATGACCAGATCGATCAATTTGTATCGATCAAATGATGGTGATGTGGAGCGATAAGCTAAGGTAGATCCATCTTTTATGCCATGTTGACTGCTTCCTCATTCGTTTCCATCGATTGTTATGTTCTTTGTGTCGATCCTCGCCTTTTTTTCGCATCAATGCATGGCCATCATCTTCGTAATGGTCATGTGTTCTTGCTTTCGTATCGACCGAATGGTCATTAGTTCGTATCGATCATTTGACCGATCAACACGAAACATACATAAAAACGATCGATATGAAAGCATTGATCCCCTTGCACTTTACATCGATGCTCGGTTTGTGGCTTCATATCGGTCAATGGTTCACGGCTTCATATCGATTAATTAATTGATCGATGTGAAACGTGTGGGGGTTTGATCGATACGAAGCTAGTGAGTGTGGAGATAAATGGATTGATACGAAGTGTATGAAGAGGATGGATCTGGAGCTCATGTATACGAACTAAATGGGCATGAGTTGATGGATACAAAGTGAATAGTTTATGATTGATCTGTGGCCTTGGCTCGAAGCGGCTGCTCCCTTGTCCCGAAGTAACCTGCCTGAAAACCCAAAGTAAACACAAGGATGACTCGAAGCAAACTCCAAGCAACTTGAAGTGACTCGATCTTTTTTAAAATTATATTTTAAGCATCTTGCAGTATTTGTTCGTCGACTAAGCTATGTCTTGTACAGTTGATTGGGTTAAATCCGTCTGTATATTGCCTTGCCTAAAGGCAGGTTAACAACAACGTCCATAGGATTCGTTTTACTATTTGGGTTATGCTAACATAGCGAATTGAGTATTCATCTATGCCATGATTTACATCTAAATTTTGACCATTTTTCTAAATAGCCACTGTGCGAACTAACTCTCCTTTATGACAAATTCTGGTTGATTCAAAGTCTCTGCTTGATTAACATCATAATTTTAATCATGAGATCCTTCTGGCTCTTCAGGAACTATTCCAGATTTAACAAGCACCATTCATGGAGCCTTTCCTTTCAGATATGGTTAAAGATTTTCTCTAAATCCAAGTAGCAATCATAGATCTAATCCTAATCTTTTATTTTCTCAGTAAAAGAACCCAAAAAGGTTAAATGTAAAATGAGCCTCATTAATTAAAAACAAAAACTAAAAGGTAAGAAATTAAATAAAGAGAGTGAATACATAATTTTTATAGTACTTTGGCGAATTAGAGTGCTTCCGTCTAGTTTCTCTTTTGTTACTAATTTGAGTTGCTATTACAACTGAAATACAAAGCAATTTCAGATCTATAAATGATTGATCTTAAGTTTGATAACAATTCCACGCAAAAGTCCATGAAAGATACCAAAAGGATCATTTTCCATATTGAAGTTTGCTATTTATAGAAGAATTTCCGCTTTTGAATTGCCAAATCATCCGTTGAATCACTTAAGCATCTAGATCCGAGTTTCCAACATGAAGAACATCTCAAATCGAAATATTTCTTGAAGTTATGATCGATCGATGCCGATGAAGCGAACAATGTGGTTGATCAATTCTTTGTCCTTCTCCTTAACATTGTAAAAGTCTTCAAGATTTAGATCTTCAGGGCAAAAATCATTATAACCGATCGATCAGGATCGACTGATGTCACATCACCTAAACTTGTCGTTTTCCTCAAATTTGCATATACAATCATAGAGTCAACAGTGTGGGACCCAATTCAAGCATCAAGGCCGATCGATATCATTAAATCCATACTTAACCAATTTTCTTCAAACTCTATTCTTGAACCTTTCCATGCTTCATTGTCCATTCCTTCATCATTCCACTATCTAATGCCATTGAATTATCACTTGGTTCACATTTAGATAACGTTTTGGTTACTTGATATTTCCCTAAACTGCATATTGTCTTTTATAAGATTTGAACTCAAAATCATACAAGAGTATGGATATTCAATCTGTATTGATCGTGTACAAAAGTTTTATAGTGAATAGTCACACTTCATAATGTACAAAATTTTGTTGAAAATTTTCATTCGAAATGAGCAAGCGAATCATATATTGCGAGATCTTGTGTTTAATACGATTGAATACAATGAGGACCGTGTTATGTTAGGAACAACGGTAGGCCAAGGACAATAGACATATCTAGGACTTTGATTACTAAAATGTCAATTTTGATCTATTTACTAAAACTTATTCGGTCTCCTTACGTGTTAAGGATGACCGAATGCATTTTGTAAGAAAATATAGGCTGTTGTACTAAAGGGTTTCTTTTTTGAACGGTTTGACCATTTAAAAGAGAAAGTGAACGTTTGAGAGTGGGTAACGTAGACACGGTTAGGATAAGGAGATGTTGAATAGTCAGATCTTCTTGAGGAGGAGACGTTGATAATGAAATTATATAAAATATTTCTAAATGCTTAAAAAGAACAAGAAATATGATTTCTATTCCAAGTTTGTTTTTATTTTTGGATAAGTATTGTCTACAAGTTCTATTTCTTTAAGTTTGAGGTATTGGATCTGAAACTCTTGACTATAAGTTAGTTATTATAGAAGAAATAAATATCCCATAGTAAGTGATTGAATGGAGCTTTGTACCTTAAATGTTATCATTGTAGTCGCAGAAATATTAGGAGCATATTATATAACAATCGCTAATGGATGCATCGAGTCTTGAAGTTGATTTAATTTTTCTATAATGATATGTAGTTAAGAATAAATATTTAAAACGTACAGTTCTCGATCTACATATGAATGTAATTTTCATGGACTTAAGGATAAATATATTTTAAGTAAGTTTATTGGTAGTTTGTAAAATGTTATTGAATGCCTATTCCCGTTACACTATGAAACAAATTGTTGTTTCAGAATACAACACCTTTTAGCTGAAGAAATATCTTTCTAGAGAAATTAGTGGTGGTGCGACGAACTCGAATATGATCCAAGATTAAAACACAAAAACAGATAATATAGATGATACAAATTTAACAGGAAATATTGGACATTGAAGATGCAACTTATTAGATGATATAAAAGGATGCAGCTTATTAGAATGTCTAACAGGAAATATTGCACATTGAAGAGAAACTATGACTTTCTTATCAATAATGGAAAATTGATTATTAGTAATGATAATCTCCTCGATTGTCGACCAACCACGGAGAGCATAGACTCTACGACATGATGAAGTGTTAAATCAAAATTGATTCCAAGTACATTATCAAAATTTGATTTTTGAAATTATACCCGAATGGATATATCCATCGACTGCAAGTGAGTCTTTGAGAAGAAGATTAATATAGCCGGAAATGTATAAAGAAAGGTTGATGGGAAATGACCTCGTCGATTTCAAATGTTGAAATTAATGGGGTAATTTTGCTCGTTAAAGTGTTAAGCTAGTTCGGATTCTAACCATAAATTACCATATAATATATCTTAGGGATTTGGCACATTGATATCGAAGCCATACTTCTAAATAATTATTTAGAGGAGAGATTGTTTGTACACCATAGCCAAATTGTCTCAAAGCCAATATATGCAATAACAAAGCTTGTGGACTCATTAAGATATGATCTTAAATAAGCAAGTTGGGCAAGTATTTTCATATAGGAATCAAATAGTTTGATTTCAGTAAAATGCAAAGGAGGCTTATGTATGCAAGAATGAAAATAGAAGATATGAAGACATTTCCAAATACTATAAGGAATCTATTGATTAGTACTAATGTTCCTATGTTAAAACTAATTAAAGGTTTGTTGTTTGATTATCGATGAAGAATTTGACAGAGGCGTCCTTTGCACTTTGTATAAAAGGATGTTGATATTATCCTAATCGATATACAGAGACACCATATTAATATAGAGCACATGAGATTTCATCTCTTTCGGTATTGTTTTAGATTTAAATAACCATTAATTTTGTTTATATCAAGTATGCCATGTTATTGTTATTGTAATGATATCCTTTAAGTCTGGCTTAGAATTCACAACATGATTAAGTTTGTATCTGATTCTAGCATTGACTGAATGTCATAGCTGTTGTTATTGAGCTACAAAATCGGCCTTGACATTAATCGGTTCCATACGCTAGTAGAATACATGCAGTTAAAGAACAAGTAATGGCTTAAATTTTCTTCTAAATTGCACAGCACACAAGGTAGATCTTCAACTCAATTCACTGATTTATTTTGACTTCTATTGGTAAACCCATTAATTTCCACAAAGTATTTTACTAAAGATATTTAGGAGAGCAATAGCATTTCCATAATTTATTGCATGATATATTGTTGCATATATATAATACGTGGTTACAATGATGGCATTGATGATAAATGAATAGTATAATTTTGCCTATGGATGTCACTTTAAATGATAAGAAATTATATTTCACCTAGATAATTTGTAAGCAACCGAATTAATGTCCACTGTTGTGCTTCAGCAAATTCCATACAGGTTCTAATATTAAAGATGTTTAGATCACACAACTATAACTTTAAGTTTTTGACCGAAAATAATTTTGAAATAATATATAAAATTCATATATTATTATTACAGAAAAATTAATATAATAGTTATATCAATTAATTAATTATAAATTTTTATTTTTATTAGAGGGCCTAAAAATTACTAATAAAATATAATTTTTTATATTTATTTAATTGCTTTTTGGGTCAATATAATAATTTAAATATAATAAATTATGTATTAAATATACTGTTTTGGTAGATAAAATTTTAATTTTGTTTTAAAATTAGGTAGGAAATAATATATGTGGTTAGGAATTAATTACATAGGTTTAGTTAATTAAGTGGGATAAGATCTCACTTATAGTGGGATCATACACTGAATAGTTGACCAGATAAGAAATTTACATATTAATACCTAAATGCATCATTATACACTGATATAAATTCATTCTCTCTCCATAAAAATAAAATATACATGTTAATAGTGGATTTTCCAACTCCACCATTAAGTAAAGACACGATCTTTCAAAGGCCAAACTAATGGTTAAAGGCGTCTTCGACCTGTAGGGTCATCGAAATAAAAAAAAAAATTTAAACTTTAATCGCTATTTAAAATGGTTTAATATTATTTGTTTTATTTTCAAAAATATACTTTTGTGCACGGTATGCCCATGCACTCCTTTGATCTGCACATCGCCATCGTCAAGCTGAAGTCGATGGAAGGTCATAGTGATGCATATGTGGTTGAATTTTGAAGCCATGGCCATTAATGATCGTCGCTTAAGCTTTAGTGCCTTTTGTGTCAACTACACATCTTTAGAGAAGTTGACATCAAAACTTGGGCACAGATGAAAACAGCTCGAGAGAGGAATCAGGGTATGAATCGACTCGTTCGAATGTGGGGAACTCAATGACATAGGTCATGAAACGTACAACATGGCGATGTGATGGCAACTGGAACACGAAGATGGGAAACCCAATGGCCAGGTTTTGAGAAGGGAAAGGTAATTTTGTTGATAAGCACCTGTTTATTATTAAGTTATAGATCACTTTTATAATTGTTAATTTATACAAAATCCCCTTTAACTTGCAACCTCATAACTTTCGCATATGAACTCCGTTTTACACACAACTTACGGCATTGGATTCACATTAAAATTATAGGCACACCAACGTTATTTGACAGTATCACACTTATATATGACACTGTTATTTAGATGTTGATATGTGTGTGTGTGTGCGTAAAGATATTTGTAAATTAACAATATCCGTCAAAATTAATATATCAACAATTTACTCATTTGACTTGAATATTTGATGTTTGGATTAAGATGGATTATAATTATTAAATTTATAACATTAATTCAATAAACACTAAATTGTAAATTTATTATTTGAATTTATATTGAAATTATTTAACTAGTTAACAGTTTTCAGGTTTTTATTAGAAATATACATATTAATATCATTAGATAAAAAAATTATTTTTATTAAATTTATCTTTCAATTACTGTTATTTAATTTTAAAATGAATTATCTTGTTAAATATTTTTCAACAAATAATGACATTGTAAATTAAATTAATACTGTCAGTATAATGATAATGTAAAATAACATAAAATTCAAATAAAAACCTTCCAATAAAGAATTGAATATAATTTAATGTTATGACATTATTCATGATAATAATATAAAAGATATACTGCATAGTTAATAAAAGGGGAATCTTTTTGAAACCTCCCCTTTTACCCTGTTGGTCGATGCACTTGATCCAACACTTAAGGGAGTATACATAGAATGTAGAAACATGCTATGTCGTGAGATATTATACTTATCCCCTTAAGTTTTCGATGACACTCAACTATTATTATTCCAAGTTATGGACTTTAAAATAATGTTACTCTCCATCACTTCCAATATAAACAGAGGTCTATACATATTTATGGTTGTTGAACGCCCTCAAGCCATAAAAAATTATAGTGGTGTTTATATTGTCCATGGATTAGTAAGAATATTTTTTATATTTGTTGAGCACCCTCAATGATTGTAAATTTACCTTTAGGCTATCATGAAATGCTAAATGTAAAGTATCTAATGTACTTTATGATTTATAAAGCACCCTTAAGGTCATAAAGATGATTACATGAAAATGAATGTATCATTAAGATTTATATATAATATATAATTAGTAAGTGTTACTTATCGTTTATGGGGACTATAATTTGTTGAGCACCCTCAAAGGTATAGTAACATGATAAATAGATCCTAATACCCTTTAGAGGAATTTGAAAAATTCCAGTATCCCCTTTAGGCTTTATGAAAGATGCGAGATCTAGTTGGAACCTTATTAGATAAATATAATAAACTAATATAATAAGTACAAGAACATATGTAATGTTATCTACTTACTCTAATAAATTTACATTGATTACATGACAGTAATGAAGCTATTTTTAGATAAAAAACATTTTACCGACACTAAATATAAAGACTAACTAAGGAATGTAAATATCGCACTCACATACCAAAAACTCTACATATAGTCACCAATAATCCTAAGGATAAACACGACATAGATTCCACGCTCGAACAAATAGCCATATATGGGTTATGGTCAGTACTTATTCAATGCTACAAACTTAAAGCATGAGCAACAAACTCCAACAATAGCATGAGAATATGAATGTCTGATTCATATTTCAGCAACTACCGAAGTTGTACAACGAGCAGTCTTGTACCACAAAGTACAAGATCTCATGGAAATTGTTTCATACAAAAATGAGCAAAGGTACTCCTATCCAAGATTGCGTATTTAATATGATTTGGTAAATAGAGATATTGTTGAGTTGGTAATAACTCTCGATATATTCGTACTGAACTTCAGTACGGATTCGTTGATGTGTAATATCATGGATCTCCTTAATATGGTAATGATGGGCGAGAGTATGTTCAAAAAAGAACCAAGTGTAGCACTCTTAGTCAAGTGCAAATTTTCTTTGAATATTTTGAAGAAGAGAAAGCATATGTCAAAAGGCAACAAAGATAAAGCTAAAGGAAAGAAAGAGAAAGGTGAATGTCACAATTGCTCTAAGATGGGACACAAAAAATGGAACTGTTTGAATTATTTAAAGCTCCTCAAGCAAAAGGGATTTGATTTCGATCCTGAAGGTATTTCCCTTGTAAAAAATTGTTTACCTAGTTGTTTCATCTGGGTTTTTAGATACTGAATCTACAACTCATATTTGTAACTTGTTACAGGGACCTAAGAACAAGAGGCCCAAAGTAAGAGGGACTATGGAATTCCAAGTTGTAAGTGTAGCTACTGTAGCTGCCTTAGCAGTAAGAGATTACATATGAAGCTTGCTAGTGGACACGAATTAATTTTATATTATTACTATTTTGTACCCAACTTTATTAGTGGAATAATCTCCATTTTTATTTGATGAAAAATAATTATAGTTTATTCATAATGATAGTGTTATGAATATTTGTTACGATAATAAAACCATTTGCTTCGGTACTCTTAAAGATGATATTATATACTTAACTATAGTAATGTATTTTCTAAAAATATTGATGCATCTAAAATAAATGAGAGCTACCTTTGGCATAATAGAGTAGGCACATAAGTAAGAAACAGTTGATGAAGATAAGAAACCAAGGGTTTCTACCATCAATTAATTCTGAATCATTTGATACTTGTATATAATTTCTTAAAGGTAAAATGGCCAAGCACCCATTTTATGGGAGCAAGAAAGAGTTATGAACTCTTAGGTATAGTGCATACAGATGTATGTGGTTCTAAGTCTATAGCTACCAAATGTGGATCCTTATACTTCGTTGCATTCATTGATTATTTATCTAGATATGGATATTTGTACCTTATGAAACACAAATAAGAGGTCTATTGTAAATTAATAGAATGTAAGAATAAAGTGAGTTTGGCGCAGTCTTCGAATATACTTAAATGATCAAACTGGACAAGCAAATGATGAAGAAATGACCTAAGGACTTGGGAAACATCATAAAAAGGTACGTTTAAAGAAATATAAAAAATGAGCGAAAAATGTTGACTTGAGTTTTCAACTTAGCCCTATAGATCTGTAACTAGCTGAATATAGGTTGGACACACAAAAATATCGAATCAGACTCCAAGCGAACAGAGGAAAAATCAAGCACAAAAACCTCATAAAATCTTTAGGTCAAGCCCCAAGCAAACACTCGAGCTTCTAAGGTTGGACTCCAAGTCAGTTCGATACTTATCCAAGAGCAGCGGATCGATACCATTCCATGAAATTATGCATTGGTTTGACCTTGAAAATTTAGTGGGGGGACATGAGAACATGGGGAACATGGTGGAGCATGTTTCAGAGATAATTTCAGGGATTTTCATTCATAAATAGGAGGAAAGATGCACTTGAAAAGGGACTTTCTTCTTTTCTAAATTTGTTTACTTTGCCATGAAATTTGTTGGATCTCCATCGATCCATAAGATCACAGTTTGTAGAAGTCCAAGAAATCGAATAACAAAGTTTAAGTGATAGTATACCAAAGTTTTTCCCGAACCATGATACATATTATGTGTTCTTCTTTGCTATTTCTTGTTTTTCTTTGATAATTTTCATATTTATTACGTCACTGGGTGTTTTTTCCATTTTGGAGCTAACATTTTAATGCCTTCACTAGGAAAACTCAGTTTGACAACCTAAAACTTGATTTAAAGAATTCAAAGAGGCCTAACACTATATCTATGATTGGAGGAAGTCAATAAGACGAAAGGGTGGCCAGGAGGTATCCTCAGGATATAATCCCCCATCCAGCTACATAATTATAGATGAGATGGAAACGATGATGACAGAAAAGTAGGAAAGAATGGCTAGGCATGAAGCAAAGAAACTAAGGAACGATATTAAGGCAAACCCTCATAAAATCGGAGAATTGGCAGGTGATTTCTATGGAACAAATGTAACAGGATAAGGAGCAAAAGAAGTTGACCCAACCCCTCGTAGAATCACAACTTGATAACGAGTCATGACTTTGAAAGTTGGTACCCAGCCAGGAAAGCCTGCGGGCATGATTGATCTAGACTTAGAATCTAGATGTCATGGAGTGCATCCGAGGAATGATGTTAAGCCGTGGAGCGGAGATCAAAGTGTAAATGCATAACAATAAGAACTAGACTTGGAAATCCTCTCGGGAACAGGGGGTACGATGGAGAACTAAATCAAAGAGCAAGTTCGGAGTAACCTATAACACCCTGTAAAATTAACAATAATTAATAAGGCTTCAAAAATGGAATTTATGCAAATAGCGGAATTGGTCACGAAACTTGCACCATTGTGTGGCAATTTTCTGTGCAACTTTTATATATGGAATTTTGTGATCAATGCTCAAACGAAGAAGTTATTAGAGATTGAAGTTTTTGAAAAGAAAATAATTAAAAAATGAAATAAAGAAATAAGTAATGATTAGTTGTGGACCCCACTAGTTGAACCCCTTATTGGGTCAGTCGACTACTAGCGATCGATTGACTATGGGGGAGCGGCTTGTAGAATATACTAGTATATGATTTTGTTTGATGATGATAAACATATATATTTGTTTAAATGTATTTGTCATTGTACAATTTTATTTTTTCACATAATTAAATAAATATTTGTTTAATAAAATAAATAACATAGAATTCATATTCAAACAAATATTTTATTTAAACAAATATTTTATTACAAATTCAAATAGTACAAATTCAAGCTCTCACTATATTCTGGATACAAGTTTCAAATTACAACACAATTTTTACTATACAATTTTTCATACATGTTTTCACCTCACTACATAACTCACTCAACACTTGTATTTTGATCTTCAATTTTGTTTCGCCTGTATCCAACATCTGAACTATCTGCAAAATAAACACCAACAAAGCTAATTGAAAAAGAAATATTTTGTGGTGCACAATGAAATGTGTATTTGAAAATATTGTTTGCCTCGGTTATTTGGGTTGTCCATCATCATTTATTTATTTTTCATCTCATACAGACAACTTGTGACGTATGGTGTATCACTGAACATGCCACAAGGTCATGCACACTGATATAAACTTGCTTGTTAAAATAGTAGGGACGGGTGAGAACAAAGTCAAACCCAAGCCTAGGCTGGATTCAACACAGGTGCAATACAAAAACAAAAATAGAATGGTCAAGTACAAGTTCAATGGTCAGTCAACATGAACATGGATATGCATAAAAAACGGAACCAGACTTCAACGGTGTGAAGGCAAGAAGCCTCAACAAAATGTACTCACATGTAGACTCCAAGACGAACCAGTGTACATGCATACAACATGCCACGTTCAGTTTCAACATGAAAGTGAACCAGACCAGACTTAGAGTGAAGCCAGAGGACATTAACATGAAGATCAGGCATGAACCCACTTGAACCAGACATGGTTTCAGAGGCATGTACACAAGCAAGCTAGTGGAACAAAATGAAATCAAGTTAAATACAAAGCAACATGAAACCCAAACCAGACTTCAAATCAAAACTAGACAGAAAATGCACATGTACTCTAAGCAACCAACACAATGCAGATTTATGTAAACCAGACAAAGGCAATGTTCGGGCATGAATATGACTACAAGTATGAAGACAAGAAACCACACACACATTATTGCAAGCAACTGGTCACAGTGCTCAAATGTATAAAGGAAAGTTCTAGACCGACTCAAAGAAATGTACAAAGGTAGTTCTCTAAATGCAGTACACTTGAAGTATCAACCATCTTATCAACCAATCATACACATATACATACTTCAATGGAACCCGACCAATTTAACTCGAAGCAATACAAAGCAATAAAGCACAAACAGAAAAAACCGGTCTATAGTTCAGACTTCACAATGCAACCCAATACCAAAGAGTACCAGAAAAGTACACTGAAGTGTAGCCAGACCAAGACTACAAGTTCATATGCAAATTATAGTTTCAACATGTACAACATGAGGAACCAGTCAGATATGCAACAGAGAATACAAATGGAACTCGAAGCAACTAGCACAGTAGAGAGAGCATAGGCATCACAACACACACACACACACACACACATATGTATCTACATGGCGACACACATATAAGTGAATATGACATGGCCAAAGAAACTATCAGTAGCAGTTCGAACACAAGCAGTTTGCATGTTTACAACAAAAAAAAACAATCGCAGTTCAAAGTCAAGGAGCAGTTTCAATAATGAAATGACAATGAAGTCGTGGGTCATGAAAATTCAGAAAACCATTAATAGAAGGTAGAATAATGTCACAAAGGATTTCACAATGAATAGGTCAAGGCAGTAAAGAATTAACAAATTAAAATATATTTACAATCGAAGGATGAGGTCAGAACTTCTAAAATTCAAGTCGTAGGAGAAAAGAGCGGAATCGATTCGAATATTCGAATACGTCAACAAATGAACCAGTTAAAAATCGTCTTATCGTTCAATCAAAAATCCATGGCCGAGAAAAGCAATTGACAAGTTCAAATAGAAATATACTAATGAAAATACAGGGAATCAAACCCTATATAAATTCCCAATTTCATCATCGGCAAGAGCATTCGAGTTCAAGACAAAATCAGAGAGCATACTTAGAATAAATCACAGAAATTATCCAAAATTCGAATCAGGCAAGTCGAGCATACCGATTTTGTATCATTCGAACTCGACGGTGAAGCCACCGTGAGCTATCAAAGCCAGCAATCGATTAATGAAGCAACCCAAAGCACAAGCACACTTCAATAGATCAAAATTCCAAGTGGCGGCATTAATTTGAAGAAACCCTAATTTTTAAAGAGAAGCAAAAGGGAAAAGCCGAAGACGCTACGCAAAAGAAGAAAAAAAAGAAAGACAGCCTCTCATTTTAATCATTACTTTGAGCCAGTTTCTCTTTTTCATTTTAAGGCTTAAGTTTTAGATAATAGGATTTTTTTATTTTGTTTTAGTTTTATTTTTCATTTGTAATTTTCCTTTTAAATTGTGTAACTTTCTAGTTGTGTAACTAGGTACAAACTACGGGGCATAGTTTGAGAATTCGCAACTTAGTGGCTGAGTTATGGTAGACTTTTGAGCTTAGAGTTAGGTTAGTCAAGTTAGTGGGTGTCCCAAGTTTACGTGTTTGTAAGCGTCTGACAACTTAATCTCTAGTAGAAACCTTAGGGGTAACACATAGGAAAGTTTTTGCTGAAGCTGGATAAATCTACGTGTGATCTCTGTTGCATTATTTTGTGCTTTTATTTTTATTTCCGCATTAATTTGTAGTGCTCCATATTCACTCCTCCCCCTCTAGGGTTAAAACGATCCTACAAGTGGTATCAGAGAAAGGTTAATAGCATAGATGTCTAATCCTAGTTGCAAATCTAGCGAGAGTGAGTCCGGTATTATTCCCTTATTTTTGATGGAAAATATTTTTAAATTGGAAACTAAAAATGAAATTTTATTTAAAATCTGTTAATTCTAAATGTAGGGATATTATTGAAAATGGGTGTGATATAGTAGACAAGAAAAATACATTGATTAATGCTCTTGCAATGCAAATATTATATTCTCATATTAATCGAGATAATTTTAACCATATCTCTCATTGTGAAAGTGCACATGAAATCTGGAATATTGTTGATGCAATATATGGTGCAAAAGTTAACAACAGTGAGAAATCCTCCATAACCGACTTAGTTAAAGAAACATGCTTGATAGGATTTGCAAAAGACAATAGTGATGAAGATTCAATAGCCGATGAGATAAGAGATTTTTCATTCAATTATCTAGTTCTCTTGTGCCGAAAATTAATTGAAAATAATGAAGCTCTTGAGACGAAAAATAATAAGTTGATAGGGGAACAATCTGAACTGCGCCAAAAAATAATGACTTGGAAAATGTGCTTAAAATATTAAGAAAAATAAAAATTCTAATTGCAAAAGGTGTTTGGACTATGAAAAAGAATTTGCCTGTTTTCATGAAAACTTTCAAAAGATAGAAAACGAAATTTTAATTAGGGAGAAGAACATAACTGAGTTGATTTCTAAAAATAATATTTTGCAAAAAGAGTTTGATAGTTTTAAGAGGTCGAAAAGTTCTAAATGTGCAATTTTTGAAATTAAATTAAATGAGGTCAACGAAAATTTCAAAACTCTTGAAAAAGAAAATGTGATTTTGAGCAAATCTGGAATTATTCGATGAAATCATGAGTTTGAAAAGGAGATTGAAAAAATCAAGGATTTTGCAAAAATTAAATTTAAAAAACTCTAACCCTTTGAAAATGAGATGTTAGAAATTGAGACTAAAATTACAGAGGTTGAAAATGAAAATATGGGCTTGAAAATGAAAATTTTGAAAAAGAGATAGTACCATTAGTTGTTGTTCAAAGCTAATAAATGAAAATAAACTTTTAAAATCCAAAGTTAATAAACTTGAGATGATTGCTCGAAAAATTTTCACTAGAGAAAAATCATTTAATATGATCTTAGAAAATCAACTATTCATGAATAAAAGGAAAGGATTTGGATTTGCGAAAGTGTCAAAATATGAACAAACGACTTATAACACTGTTAAGGGGAAAAGTGTGATACCTAAATGCGTAAAATGTGAAAATATTGGACATGGCAAGAATAATTGTCGAAATATATACAAACACAAAAACGTTAAACAAATATGGATTCCAAAAAGTACGAATATAAATGTTTTGAAATTTAAACAAATTTGGATTCCTAAAGGTACAATTGTAGATGCTAACGATTTATTATATAGACAAATTTGGGTACCAATGATTTTAATAGATAATAATAGTGGTCCTACATCCTTAGCTAGACCACTTGCCTTCTCCAAAATTTGGATATATAAGTGGGCTAAAAAACAAATTTGATGAAGATAGATTTCGAGTTGTTTTAGGTGATTGATAAATAAAGTTTAAATGTTCCTTAGCCCATAAAATTAGATGGAGATCATCACATTTCGGATATCACGAAATCGAAGGAAATGAGGTATGATCTCTTAACTTAATTTTGTTCACATATTGTGAACTATGTTTTGGTCGACATAGTTGAAGTATTTCTTCCATATCCTGAACATCTCAACTTCGATTTTTGAAATTCTTCAAGTTCCCGAAAGTTAACCGATAACACTACAACTTTTTTGTTTTCAATTTTTATTTATTCACTTTAGAATGTCATGGAAAAGTGCAATAAATTCAGTACGTAACTCAGAAAGCATATCTTTTTTACGCAAACAAGTTGTGGTATTTCAAGTATAATTTTTGATTGATTGGACAAATTGACTTGAAACTACTTTTAGCTAGCAGAATTTTTGTACATCTAAAACTCTCATGTTATGAGCCAAATCAAACTTTTAACAGCCAAAATGAAGGTTTCAAATTGAGTGAGTCTTCGAAATAAAGATTCTTAACTACTTTGAAACAATAATCATTATTGACTCTCCTCATGTCTATCAAATCAATTTCCAAAACTGCTTTGACGAATTTTTTAGATGTGTGTTTTTGCTCAATATAGATTACTTTACTTATGCTTGATATAAATGAACTGATAAAAATTTTAAAAAAAAAACAATTCAAGTGTTGAGGAGTACATGTTTTTCTTATATACCACTATATATCACCATGAAAACCTCAAATACAAGTTGTATCTGATATCATCTCATGTTGAAATCATTTTTGCAATTATTTAATTATTAATATTGATTTTCAACTAGAAGTCTTTTTCACAAAACTTGTTTATAAAAAATTGATTTTCACTTATTTTAATTTTTGAAACTTGGATTTTCATCGTGATAAAAATACTTTAGTTATTTCAGTAAGAGATTTATGTGACAAATGCGGATTAAGGATCGACTAAGGACAAACACTAGAGGAGGGGGTGAATAGTGTTTTAGAGAATTGTTAAATCTTTTTGAGTTTTTATTAATTTAAACACAAATGTATGCAATATTCAGACACAGATATGATCACAGAATCAAACACAAATGCAAATATAAAGTAAAAGCGGTAAAGAAAGAACACGCCGGATTATATACTGGTTCGGAGTTACCCTACATCCAGTCCCGCATACAAGTACAGATTTCCTTTCAAAAACAATCTTTACAATTACACCCTCGATTTCAAGGCTACGAGGTACACCCTCCAGAAGCACAATCCTTTGGGTAGAGATACTTGATTTCCCGGGCAACAAGTTCACCCAATTGATTTCCAAGGCTACAATCACACCTTTTACACTTGATTGATTTTCAAGGCTACAATCACACCTTTTCTCGCTAAGTTGATTACAAAAAGCTTACAACTCTGAATAGCAGTGAGGATCTTGTTGAGATAGTGATAGAGAATCAAATCAAAGATAATCTAGTTAGATTCAATGTTGATTCCAGCAGAGTAATGATAAGAATTTATATATAGAAATGTGGAAGAAGAAGAGGAGTGAAAAACCAAAAAAACAATCTTAAAATTCGTTGAAACTAACCCCTATTTATAGAGGAACAACAGTCATGTCCATTCGTGAAGAGTTATGACGAATAGACACTTCTTTCGAAATTTAAATTTTGAACTCAACTGACACCATGTCGACATGGGGTACATGAGTATGTCGACATCCTAAAGGGATTTTGGGTGTTTTGATTCTCTTTGAAAATAACCTTTATTTATTTTAAAACTATTTTAAACTTTATAAATATACTTGACTATATTTAAAATACATAAGTAAGTACAAAGAACAATATATACAAAATTTTACTATAATATTATATTTAAAATCTAAGTATAAATATTTAAAAGTTAAATATATTATATTTAAAAGATAGTTTAAAAACAAGGATAATTTGATTTTGAATTTAAAGATTATTTTGAGGCTAAAAGTATTTGAAATCAGGATGGATGTTTTTGATGCTTTTAAAAGGAAGGTTTTGAAATCATTTTGAAAACAATATATAATTTTGAAAAATCATTTTGAGTAAAAGGTTAGCGGATACAAAACAACGTTCCAATAGATTTTTTGTATGTTCCATCCTACTTAGGGTTCCATCCCTTTAACATGCTCGAAGTGGATTCCATTCCACGAATAAATTGGATTTTAAGTTGCCAGTGCTTTTCTAGGAGTTTTAACAAAATTTCTAATTAAAGAATAAATTACTTGAATTCTTGAACTCTTGATAGTCTTGATACTCATGAGTCTTCAATCTTGATATCTTGAATCTCTATACTGTACAGTCTTCATTCTTGGTACCTGCATGGTTAAATCCTGCATATACATATATATCTAAACTTATACTGTTAGTATTTACATTTTATAATCTATTCTAGGGTTTTTGTCATCAAAACCATCATCTCATGGACTAACAATGTCTCCCTTTTAATGATGACAACCTTTGTTTATAAAATATTACTTCTATCCTAATAACTCCCCCTTAATCTATGCCTAACTACCCTATTTTATACTTCTCCCCCTTTGTCATCAACAAAAAAAAACTAACTCTAAACTATATAACATTAAACTATATAACTCCCCCTCATTCTTGGACGAAAATACCTACATTAATAAACTTATACAATGGAATATGGTATTGATAGTCACAATAATGAATCAAAGATTATATACATGTCAATGTATAATTATACATGTTTTGTACAACAAACATCAATCCATACTAAATATCAATCAAATTCAAACCAAGCCAAAGCAAATGAAATCAAATCAATCAAGGCAAACAATTCAAACAAAGCAACCAAATAAAATTAAACGTTACGTGGAACTTCCACCCATCCTTCTTCTCCAAAGATGGGGTCTGCCTTAATAGCATCCCAATTTTCATTGTCGTTGATAAGAGAGACTGGAGGATGTGCTTCGTTATCATCCTTGTATAGGGAGGAAATCATCCATCGTATTACATCGAAATGCCTTTCTTGCTCCTTGATCATCTGCATTTGACTCAATTCTAAGTGTCACTGGTTACGAAGAATGAACGAGAGAATATTCTTGAATGAATTAAGAGTTTCTTCAAGATTTTCAGATAAGTTATGAATTGGATTAGCCATATTTGGATTTGTGAAAGAATGAGAGATAGAGTAGATAAGAAATAGTTTTCAGTGAAGAATTCTGGAAGAAATTGGTATTTATAGGTGTAGAAATTCGTTTGAAATGAATAGACATATGGTAAATATTCAAATTTCAAATTCAAAATGAATTGTCATTTCTGACCAGTACATGTCGACATGGTCATAGGGGGTATATCGACATGGTGTAGTGAAATTTGATGATATATTTTGATTTTGTGAATAATTGTGTGTATATATATATTTATATAATATACTAACATTTATTCTGGAGATAAGATAAGCTAGATAACAGAAAGAAATTCCATTTCATTTCATACTAAAACGATACAACGATTAATCATAAAGATCTACACGAACATTGAAATCAAAATAAACTAAAACAAATACGACGAGATACGAAAAGGTAGAACTAGTTAGAGGATGATGATGATGAAGAAAGTCCAAGTTTCTTGCTGACTTTGGAAATGAACTTGTTCATCTTGGATGAAATTTTGACTAACTTCTTACTAACGGATCGTTTAAGAATCCGTTGATTCTCAACAATCGTCTTTTGGGTTTTAAGAAGGGTTTTGGTGGATGGATTAAGAGGATAATCGATGCTTTCCAAAGCGGTTTCACCTTCTTCTTCAATTTCCATTTCATCCCCTTCTTCTTCTTCTTCTTCTTCCTCTTCCTCTTCTTCCATTTCCTCATGAGCCAAACGCTCTTCCTTTTCGGCAAGAGTTTCACAAGGTTGAAAAACAAATGGAATTTTCATAAGCGAAATGTTGGAATGATTGAAAACTTTTATAGAAACAAGTTCTTCGCCTTTGAAATCCACTCCAAATTAGTTAAAAATCCAAGTGAGATAAATTCTATGATACAAAATATTCTCACCCATTTCAAGATTTTTGGGACGAAGTTCATCCAAAATAACTTGCGCCCAATTTGTGTCATAATTTCCAAGAATAGCAAAAAGTGCTTTGCAAACTTTTGAAGTAGGAGTTAAAATTCCCCGATCTTTGGGTCAAAGTATGTTGCAAAAGAAGATTGACAATTCTTGCTTTTGGTCGAAATTTTGATTTTTTAATTCAAAATTATCATTCCTTTTGAAAATGTGATGAAATGTCTCACGATCATTTTCATCGATTTTAAAATTAGAAATATCCATTCCCGTACACTTGCAATTGAGAATGGTACCTAAAAGATCATAATTCAAAACAATTCTAGTGCCTTTGACACTACTCCAAATTTCATCCTCATTTCCATTATAAAATCCACGGTTTAAATTTGCATAGAAAATTTTGACAAGATTTGGATAGCAAACAAAATATTTTGAGAAGCATTAACAAGACTAAGAATTTGATTGTTTGCAAAAAAGAATCAATTTCATAAGAAGAAAAATCTTGAAAGATAGCAAACTTTCCGGGATGGACTTTGGTATAATTAGCATAATTGATGTATGCTTTTATTGCCTCCGGATCATTGAAGAGTTGCTCTTTTATCTTTCTAGAAATTCTCATGGTGGAGGGGTTGCTTGAAGAAGCCATTAAAGTAGAAAGTAGAGAGCTTGAAGTTTTGAAAAGAGAGTTTGAATTTGAAAATGAGAGTGAAAAGATATGATAAAAGATAGTGAATAAATAGATTCTCAAAGGACATGTTCTCTGGTCAAAATGTATCTTTTCATAGAATTGAATGAAGTGAAAATGTGGAGGGAAATTCAAACATTTGAATTCAAATTTTGAAATTCAAATTCTGGTACCCATGTCGACATCATGGTAGGGACCATGTCGACATGTGCTAGTGAATTTTTGTGATTTATTTTTCCTAAGTTCTCTAATATATATATATATATATATATATATTAATGTCTATATATTTCTGAAATATTATTGGACTTATAGTATATTTCAAAAAGTATTATTATACAATTAAAAATAATAAAAATAATAACAAAATAATAATAAAAATAGAAAATAAATTTTAAAATTCAAAAAACACACCAATTCAAAATAAATCAATCAAGCAATTAATAATCTAATTCTAAGCAAGCAATTTCAACCACTTATATTGTAAATGTGTACCTTTTTCTGAGTTCGTTTCTCTGAATTCGTCGGAGTCGTGAACTGCCGTAAAACACAAATTTGAATTATCTGTTTTCTGATCATCATCACTTGAAGGCGAGTCTGAATCATCTAGAGTAGCAATAAATGCACGCTTTCATTTCTTTATTGGATCATTGTTTATAGGAGGATTCTGCCTTTCTGGATACGGACAGTCTCTTTTGATGTGGCCTGGTTCATCACAGTTGAATCATTTGACATTATTTGTCACTACATTCTGATTTCCAGAGTTCTTATAGTTGTTTCTCTTGAAATTATTCATCTTTCTGTATTTCAGGAATTTCCTAAAATTTCTGGTCATAAAGGATATCTCTTCATCATCATCACTGTTTGAATCTGATCGATCCATCGGTCAATGCATTCAATGCCATTGATTTCTTTTCAGATGCTTTGCTTTCTCTTCTCCCGATCATTTGGACTTCAATTGACATTAGATTTCCATTTAATTCTTCTATCTTTAAGGTACTGATGTCATTTGCCTCTTCGATCGCAAGTGTCTTTTGATCCCATTCTGGAGTAAGAGAATTTAAAAAATTTCTGACTTGATCTTTTTCAGAAAATTCCTTTCCCAAGGATATTAAAGAATGCACAATATCCTGAAATCTGCTATACATATCTGAAATAGACTCATTAGGGTTCATTTTAAATAATTGAAACTGATTTGTGAGCATAGAAATTTTAGTCTGTTTAATTTTGCTTGTTCCTTCGTGAGTTACTTGCAAAGTTTTCCAAATTTCATATGCAGACTTACAAACTGACACTCTATTAAATTCATTTCTATCAAGTGAACAAAACAGAATATCCATTGCTTTATAATTATTTTTTGCAACAGTCTTTTACTCAGCGGTCCACTGTGCAAAATCAGTTGTCGGTTCGGAATATTCAGTTTATGTAATATTACAAGTGTCAAATCCTGTAGATTGTAAATATATTTTCATCCTACATGCCCAATATGCATAGTTACTGCCATTAAAAAGTGGTGGTCTGACAGTAGTCTGACCTTCTACAAATGAACTAGTGACAGGGATACTAGTGTTAGTAACAATACCAGTGTTGGTAGCTGTTTTGAAATTTTTTTCAAAAATTAGATTATGAAACTTTGAAAACCTTGCTCTTGTACCAAATGTGAGAAATGCGGATTAAGGATCTTAAGGCTAAGAACAAACACTAGAGGAAGGGTGAATAGTGTTTTAAAGAATTGTTAAATCTTTTTGAATTTTGGTTAATTTAAACACAAATGTATGCAATATTCAAACACAAATACGATCACAGAATCAAACACAAATGCAAATATAAATGTAAAAGAAGTAAAGGAAAGAACACACCGTATTTTATACTAGTTTGGAGTTACCCTACATCCAGTCCCGCACCCATAACCGGATTTCCTTTCAAAAATAATCTTTACAATTACACCCTCGATTTCAAGGCTATGAGGTACACCCTCCAGAATCACAATCCTATGGGTAGAGATACTTGATTTCCCGGGCAATAAGTTTACCCAATTGATTTCCAAGGCTACAATCACACCTTTTACACTTGATTGATTTTCAAGGCTACAATCACACCTTTTCTCGCTAAGTTGTTTTCAAAAAGTTTATAGCTCTGGATAACACTGAGGATCTTGTTGAGATAGTGATAGAGAATCAAACCAGAGATAATCTAGTTAGATTCAATATTAATTTCGGCAGAGTAATGATAAGAATTTGTACATAGAAATGTGGATGAAGAAGAGGAGTGAAAAACTAGAAAAACTATCTTAAAATTTGTTGAAACTAACCCCTATTTATAGAGGAACAACAATCATGTCCATTCATGAAGAGTTATGACGAATAGACTCTTCTTTTGAAATTTAAATTTTGAACTCAACTAACACCATGTTGACATGGGGTACAAAAGTATGTCGACCTCCCAAAGGGATTTTGGGTGTTTTGATTCTCTTTGAAAATAACCTTTATTTTATTTTAAAACTATTTTAAACTTTATAAATATACTTGACTATATTTAAAATACATAAGTAAGTATAAAGAATAATATATAAAAAAAATTCTACAATTTTATATTTAAAATCTAAGTATAAATATTTAAAAGTTAAGTATATTATATTTAAAAGATAGTTTTAAAACAAGGATAATTTGTTTTTGAATTTACAGATTATTTTGAGGCTAAAAGTATTTGAAATCAGGATAGATGTTTTTGATGCTTTTAAAAGGAAGGTTTTGAAATCATTTTGAAAACAAGATATAATTTTGAAAAATTATTTTGAATAGAAGGTTAACGGATACAAAACAATGTTTCACTAGATTTTTCGTAGGTTCCATCCTATTTTGGGTTCCATCCCTTTAACAGGCTCGAAGTGGATTCCATTCGATGAATAAATTGGATTTTAAGATGCTAGTGCTTTTCTATTAGTTTTAACAAAATTTCTAATTAAAGAATAAATTACTTGAATTCTTGATAATCTTGATACTCATGAGTCTTCAATCTTGATATCTTGAATCTCTATACTGTACAGTCTTCATTCTTGGTATCTGCATGGTTAAATCCTGTATATACATATATGTCTAAACTTATACTGTTAGTATTTATATTTTATAATCTATTCCAAACTTGTTTTCATCAAAACCATTATCTCACGAACTAACAATTTACTCTACAAAAGATAACCATCGACTAATTGAATCTTTTGGAACTTATCAAAATTATTATAGTGCTTGAAAAGTGATGGATAGTGGTTAAATTATATTTCATAACAGGAGGAAGTATAATTTTATAATTTCATGAAAATTAAACATCTTTGATAATTTTTTAGATTAATACTTATTCCATGATCATTTCTATCACTTTCACCTTTCTATCAATCCATACATCATAATATAGTGTGCAGAATTTGGTATTTCAAAACAAGGAAATATTTTTTTAAATAATTATGTCCTAAAGTATTCACTCTCATTTAAAACTCCCCACAGTTATGCACGAGTAAATTACTTGAATTTTTATATATGGGCTTACATTCTAATTAAAAGTCCTCACCGTTATGCATGGATGGGATGCATATAAGAAAGGGATAAATATCAAGTATATTCTAATCTCATTTAAAAGTCCTCACGGTTATGCATGGTTAGAAGATACTTGACATATTTTGTTTTAAAAAAAAAGGGTAACTACTAACCTCATTTAAAATTCCTAACGGTTTGCATGGTTATTAAGTGCTTTACATTTTTTTGCATAATATATGAAAAGGGAAAATGCAAAAATTATTCCTTTATTGAAAATATCAAACTCTTGTCACTATATAAATTTTTCCATAATCCTACCATTTCTCTAAAGTGGAGTTTGTTTCTAATTAATAAAATATTATGATTTTGTTTGATTAATTGGAATTTGAAACTAATATTTCCCTCTTGATTTGATTTTATATTTTTAATAAAAATCATAGCTATTTCGGTTACTATTATTATTTTTGATGATAACAGAAGGGGAGAGAGGTTAAGATTTTGATTTTCGAGCGATATACTTACTAATATTCGAAAGTGTTTTTATTCAAAGTTATTTTTAATTATTTTTTCGTTTTAACTACATGCATCTATGTAGGGAGAGTTCTATTGTAGGGGGAGTATTCAAATAGAGGAAGCTAATAGAATTAATCAAGACCAAATACATTTAATAAGGTCAAAATCTTAATATATGTTTGTTATCTTCAAAAGAGGGAGATCGTAGAATATACTAGTATATGATTTTTGTTTGATGATAATAAACATATATATATATTTGTTTAAATGTATTTGTTATTAACTGTTTTATTTTTCCACATAATTAAGTAAATATTTGTTTAATAAAATAAATAACTAGGAATTCATATTCAAACTAATATTTTATTTAAAAAATATTTTATTATAAATTCAAATAGTACAAATTTAAGCTCTCACTATATTCCGAATACAAGTTTCAAATTACAACACAATTTTTACTTTAAAGTTTTTCATACATGTTTTTACTTTACTACATAATTTACTCAACACTTGTATTTTGTATTTTGATCTTCAATTATGTTCTAGCCTGTATGCGGCATATGAACTATCTGCAAAATAAACACCGACGAAGTAAAATTGAAAAAGAAATATTTTGAAGTGCATAATGAATTATGCGTTTGAAAATATTGTTTGCCTCGGTTATTTGGGTTGTTCGTCATCATTTATTAATTCTTCATCTCACAAACAACTTGTGACATGCATAGTGTATCACTGAACATGCCACAAGTTCGTGCACATCGATATACACTTGCCTGCTAAAATAGCAGGTACAGGTGAGCATAAGATCAAACCTAAGCCTAGCCTGGACTCAACACAGGTGAAATACAAAAACAAAAATAGAATGGTCAAGTACAAGTTCAATGGTCAGTCAACATGAACATGGATATGCATACAAAATGGAACCAATCATCAATGGAGTTAAGGCATGAAGCCTCCACAAAATGTACTCACATGTAAACTCCAAGACGAACCAGTGTACATGCATACAACATACTACATTCAGTTTCAACATGAAGTGAACAAGACTAGACTTAGAGTGAAGCCAGAGAACAGAAACATAAAGATCAGGCATAAACACATTTGAACCAGACATGGTTTCAAAGGCATTTACACAAGCAAGCCAGTGGAACAAAATGAACTCAAGTTAAATACAAAGCAACCTGAAACCCAAACAAACTTCAAGTCAAAACTAAACAGAAAATGCACGTGTACTCGAAGCAACCAACACAATGCAGACTCAAGTAAACTAGACAAAGACAATGTTCAGGCATGAACATGACTACAAGTATGAAGATATGAATCCACACACACACACACATGAATGCAAGAAACTGGACAAAGTGCTCAAATGTACAAAGGAAAGTTCCAGATCGACTCAAAGAAATATACAAAGGCAGTTCTCTAAATTAAATGTTGTACACTTAAAGTATCAACCATTTTATCAACCCAACACACACATATACAAACTTCAATGGAATCAGACCAATTTAACTTGAAGCAATACAAAGCAATCGAGCACAAACAGACGAGACCAGTCTAAAGTTCAAACTTCACAATGCAACCAAATACCAAAGAGTACCGGAAAAGTACACTAAAGTGCAACCAGATCAAGACTACAAGTTCATGTGCAAATTATAGTTTCAATATGTACAACATGAGGAACTAGTGAGATATGCAACAAAGAATACAAATGGAACTTGAAGCAACTAGCACAGTGAAGAGAGCATAGGCATCACACCACATACACACACATATATGTTTGTATGTATATACATGGTGATACACATACAAGCGAACATGACATGGCCAAAGAAACTATCGACAGCAGTTCAAACACAAGCAGTTTGCATGTTTACAGCAAAAAAAACAGTCGCAGTTCAAAGTCAAGGAGCAGTTTCAACAATGAAATGACAATGAAGCTGTGGGTCATAAAAATTCAGAAAACCATCAGTAGAAGGTTGAATAATGTCACAAAGGATTTCACAATGAACAGGTCCAGGTAGTAATACATTAACAAATTCAAATATATCTACAATCGAAGGATAAGGTCAGAACTTCTCAAATCCAAGTCATAGGAGAAAAGAACAGAACCAATTCAAATAGTTGAATACGTCAAAAAATGAACAAGTCAAAAATCATCTTATCATTCGATCAAAAATCCATGGCCGAGAAAAGAAATTGACAAGTTCAAATAGAAATATACAAACGAAAATACGAGGAATCAAACCCTATTTAGATTCCCAATTTCATCATCGATAAGAGCATTCAATTTCGAGACAAAATCAGAGAGCATACTTAGAACAAATCATAGGAAGTATCCAAGACTCAAATCAGGCAAGTCGAGCATAATCAAAATCGAAAAAGGAATAAAAATCACATACCAATTTCGTATCATTCGAACTCGACAGCGAAGTCACCATGAGCAATCAAAGCCAGCAATCTATTGACGGAGCAACCAAAGCATAAGCACAGTTCAATCAATCAAAATTCTAAGTGGCGGCATTAATTTGAAGAAACCTTATTTTTTGAAGAGAAGTAAAACGGAACAGCCAAAGATACTACACAAAAGAAAAAAAGGAAGACAATCTCTCATTTTAACTATTACTTTGGGCCGGTTTCTCTTTATCATTTTTAGGCTTAAGTTTTAATTGGTTTTGTTTGTTTTAGATTTGTTTATCATTTGTAATTTTCCCTTTAAATTGTGTAACTTTCAAGTTGTGTAACTAGGTACAAACTATGGAGCATAGTTTGAGAATTCGCAACTCAGTGGCTAAGTTGTGGTAGGGTTTTGAGCTTAGATTTTGGTTAGTCAAGTTAGCGGGTGTCGCAAGTTTACGTGTATTTGTAGCGTTTAACTACTTAATCTCTAGTAGAAACCTTGGGGGAAGCACGTAGGGTGGTTTTTATCGAAGTTGGGTGAATCGATGTGTGATATCTATTGCATTACTTTCTGTTTTTAATTTTATTTCGACATTAATTTTTAATACACCTTATTCACCCCTCCTTTAGGGTGAAAACGATCCTACACGACCGACCTGCCTTCATGTTGCGGCTAAGATTTGAGCCTTGGCTAAATGGCCCGGATTTAACCATTTTAATCTAACGGTTACTGTTGATTCGAGCACCTATAAATTAATTCCTAACTCCTCACTTCTCTTCTCATATTTTTTGATCCAAGCAGCGAAGCTTTGCCATTTTCCCTTCTCTACTATTTCTAAAAATTATGAAATATTGTATATACATACACACACAAAAATCGAAAAAGAGGTGGAAAATATAAGAGAAGAAGAGGATGAATGCTGTGCAAGAAAAAAGTAAGATTTTATATTTATAATTCAATATATGCCTTAACCCCAAATCTCTTCTCGGATTTGTAATTCTAATAGTAAGTATATACCTTGTTATACATATTATTTTGAATTAGAGTGGAAAAGTAGTCATGTAAAGGAATGGATTCAGATTTGGAAGATTTGGAAGCTAGAAAGGTGAGTGAGAAATTATATAATTTATTTATACAATTGAAATTTATATCATTGAATATTATTTAATTGTTATGCCTATACAAGATCCGATGAGTTGTAGGTCTAAAACAAACGTATAAGATTATCGCCTATATATTGTATAAGATAAGTAATTGGAAAAGAAATTATATGTACGACCTAATCTGAAAATTTGAATTCAGTATCAAATAATTATTATTGAAGGATTTTTGTAAAGTTGTAAAGTTTATTTCAGATCTACAATTGGGTTGTAAATTAGGTTGCGCTAGTTGATTTAGAATGCATATTTTTGTATTTTGATTTATTTGAAGTAGGGTATAATTTACTTATATATATTCCATGTAATTTCCATAAATAATCCTATTCCAAAAATATGTATAAAAGTGCTTTGTTTGAATTAATAAGGAATATACCAAAAGGGAAAGAATAGTGCAAAAGTATGGATATTGTTCTCTCTAGTTTACATTGTCTATTTCAATAAAAGAAGTGATTTAATTTCTTGTAATTTCAAATGAAGCAAGGCCTCACTTTTTGTTAATTTATGGAAAGCAATAATGGTAATATTTCTGGAAGGATAGCCTTGATAAATTAAAACGTGAAAAGAAATGTTCTAGTTTAGAAATTAATAATTAAAATAGGAAAATATATGTAAACGTATAACTGCACTTAACAATTAAATATAAGAGAATATATATATATATAGCTTAATTTATGACAATATTTATATTTGTTGCTAATAATGTAATAATTACAGGATTAGGAGGTCGAAAAAGGAAGGAATAGTAATTCCAAAATTTATGGACAATAATTTAATAAAAAATAAATCTGTAGTTAATAGAGAGTTAAAGGAATTAAATGAGGACTGGTTAGAGAGTTTAAATGGCATTTATGGGGAAATTGAATAGGCATAATAGGTGGATTTTGAAACAGGAAAATAAATATCATTAGAGATTGTTCAATTTTACATTAAAGACCAATTATTATGGGCAACTGATATTTATTAAACATAAAAGGAAACGAGGAAACTAAAGCCTAAGCGTATAAAATAGGAATAATTACGTAGTGGATAAGTAAATATTAATACTATTAAATACACGTAGAAGGAAATATAATTTTCATAGTAAAAAAATTTATAGCTTCAATTATATGTTTAGAATGAACATGAATTAGTGGGTTTAGCCCAACCCTTAGATTTTGGGTAATTAGGTTGGTTTAGTGGGTTGGGATGCGAGGTCAGTAGTGTTACACAATAGAAGTATGCTCTTCACATAGAGGCTACCAACAGTTGTATATACGATTATTGATGTGAGACATTTCCAACTGTAGGACCCATGGGGAAGGGATATGCGTTGTGGATAGGTAGATAAAAATATACCGATGGTTCACCTTGGATTTGAAGTATTAAATTGCCTAATACTTTTAAGGAAATGAGAAATGCTTCACTTCTAATAAGACACATGAATTAACCGAAATGGGTATTTTCCTTGACTTACAGGTTAGTCTAAACGGGATGCCAGCTGCGGAAGGTCGACGGACTATGTCAGTACTCTATACTGGTACTTAGTAGTAAGTCTGGCATATAAGCTATGACCATAGCATCCCTGAGCAAGCGGTAGCAAAGACTTAAGTTATGCCTTGATGGATTTCGCTTCCTACTAGTGTAGAATCCATATAGGAGACGCATAGACCTTAAAGATATGGTTAGAAGAAAATTTATTTATCAGAGGTGGGATAGTTAACCCTTAGATAAGTCTTTGAGATGTGTTAGTAGTATGACAGTTAAGTTATAATTTATAAAGCTGTGTATAGGAGTCATCGGTCTCTATAGCTAGAACTGATTAACTAACGTTTATGTTGAGGAGAGCTTGCTTCGAACTGAGGTGTTAAAGGGTCGTGGGGTCTACCTCCTCCCTATTTAAGAAGTATTAAGTGGCAGATATTTTTGGGTAGTGAAACAGTTAGATATATAAACAGATAAGCATATACTTATACAGTTATACCTCAAAGGGGGTTAGACATATTGTATGTAAACACATATGACTTAATTGATTATCCATAAGTAATAGATATAATACTTAAATGGAAACCAATTTGCATAAATTAATGGTATGGGTAAACTATGTAACTTTTCAATCAATGGAACATTGCTATGACCCACCTCATTACAATCTACGTGATAGATTTAGAAGGACGGGCTACTAAAGCAAGACGAGAACGGAAAATGGAGTAGTCTTCTTATTCATGCTTTGCTCTGACAAGGCAATTAGACATCTAAGTAATAATATAGATTCCAAGGTAGTAGCCATAGTCAATACATATGTTCTATTATATTTTTCAATTCTATTGTGAGTTTATTTTGATTGCTTTATGATATGCTTGTGTTTGTTATAGGTTACCAAAATCCATGTTTCGTACCCTAAAAGACTTTAGTTTCGATTTAGTCGAAATTTGGCCCATTAAGGTGTGGGTTGTTACATTTGGTATCATAGTTTAGATTGGTCGATCATAGAATTTAGGATACGTTGGGAGAAGGTATTTATATTTTTACCTAAATTTATATATATTATATGAAAAACTCTATAAATCCCGACCATAGAAGTAGCTATGACCATATTCCGAAAGGATGGACGAAGAAACTATGAGTTTGGTCAATAAAAAGAGTTCAATTATACACCTACCCTGATTACCCCACGAAGTGTAGGCCGTACTAAAGGCGTTGACCTAGAAGAGCATGCGTATGACATATAGAAGAATCCAAAAGACTAAATGGTACTTGACACCTTTGTTAGGCTTAGGCTGCCTTATGATTGTGGATTTTGATGGATAGTCGATTGAAGATGCATATTTCATCCGCACAAATGGGTAGTATGAAACTATACGTAACAACCTGAATTTTTTGATGTTTAATTTTGAATATTTAAATGGTTTAAATATTGGATTTGGAATTATAATTTAGTTAGTAAGATTTTAAAACTGAAAATTTAAGCGATTTCGGAATTTTCGAAATCATCGATTTAATCGACTTGTTAAAATAGCGATCCGAGGCACAGTCTTGGAATTTGACAAAACCAGTTCCATTGGATCCGTAATAGTGTATTATTATCGAATCCCAAACTTCGAAGCATTTGGAGTTATCATTTGGTTGTACGGGATGGAAACACATTGAAATTAATATCGAAATTCAATATAATAATTTGGTTCAAAAAAGCTATCTTCTCCATACGATCGAATTAGGCCTGGAAATCTTTTCCATTGCATTAAGAATAGCTGTATAACATTAGGAACGCTAGGAGGCACGCCTCAATAGGAGTTAGTAATTGTACAGCAGGAAATTCGAGATATTTTGAAAAATAAAAGTAAAGGTAAAATCAAATCAAAGTCACCCTACCTTTTGAATGACGCATACCTACCCTTCTCTTCTCATTTTAAATCGAGATTCCCTTCTTTCAGAAATCAAACCACCTCATATGAAAGAAAAAATAATAATATATCATAATTGCCTTTTCCCCATTCGTTTTAAAGAGAGCCGATCCACCCTCTTTCTCCTGCAATTCAGAAAAAATCAAAATAATTTTTTTTTACTTTATCACCTTCAAAAAATAAGTTGAACGGAAGCAATACAGAATGAAATCGCGACTTTATAAAAAAATCAAAATCAAAATCGCGACATTATCGGACTGCTTGATCGAACTCGAGTAGGGAAATCGAAGTAGGGCTTGGTTCGCATGGCGTATTGGAAGGCGCTTAGAGGCTGGTAGGTGTCATGGCAATCGCGAGGAGGAGTCGAGTGACGCTATAGTCAGGGTTTGATGATCGAATCATGATCAAAGACGAATTGTTAGAGCATGGGGATGTAGAGCGCGTTGGGTGCAGTAGCAAGGTGGAGTGGCCAGCGAATTTGGGAAGGTTCGACGATCTGGTGGCAAGGCACGTGCGTTGTCAGGCGCAGCAGAGCATGAAATTATGATGGAAGTCGTGATGGGTTCAGGGTGTGTCATCCGAACTTGAGGGCAGGGGGATGGAGGCGCACGTTTGGGCTTTATGGTCGAGTATACTGGAGGTTGAAGTGCATATCTGCTTTGAGCTCGGGCAGGACTACGATGACCGTAGGTGATGGAGCGATGGCCAGGGTGGATTTTGGACTCGAGCAGGAGTTTTGGGAAAGTGTTAATTGTTAATAAAGGTCCAAAATCATGGCATAAATCGCGATGGGTTCGTAGTTGCAAGTTCTATGTGATGAAATTAATAATTGGAATGGATTGCAAAATAAATCAAGGTGAGTAAATCTCACTCTATTTGGTTACTGGTTATAGAAACTAAAATTTATTAACGGGTTGATTATATGAACTGATAATTTATATTATCTATTGGGTGTTATGTATATATATAGTAGTGTATATACTAGTAAGTGGAGTGATATTTTTGCACATTATAGCAGATGATCCTATATACCGCGATATCTCCTTCGAAGTGTGATTGGTATTTTTATGTTGTATTAACATCCGTGGATGCAGGAAAATAGGTTGGAGGGATCCAACTGGATTCGTAAAAAAAAATTGTATTTAATTCCATATATTGTGATATATGGATTGTGTAGAATAATCTATTATAGATTATTATAGTAATTGGAATTATTGGATGCTGTTGCAGCATTGGCCTGAATTTTGGTATTTTAAATACCATAATTTTTTTTTAAATTGAAGGAAAAAGAAAATTGTTGATATAAAATGTTTATATTGGAATTAGGATTATTTTAAATAAATTGAGTTGGAAAAATATATTGATTTTTGGTTATACTTAACTATTGTGAATGATTAAATGGACATTTAAAAAAAAAGTTATATAGGAGAATTTGTAAATGATATTCCAAAAATATAAAAAGGGTTAAAGCGATATTAAAAATAGATTTGAAGTTATAAATGGAATTATTAAGGTAATGGATTTATAAAAATGGAGTTTTATAAACGACACTGGCTTTATAAAAAGTGAAACTCAAAGGAGTTATAAAATTTATAAACGAAGTTTATAAATAAGTGAAATCGATATCAGATGATAGATTGGGAATATAAATTTACAAGGAGAATTTATATTAGAATATGGAAATAAGGTGGGAAAAATAGTTGACACTATTTTTGGAAAGTGAAAAAGGTTAAGGAGACCAGAATGGAAGTGATGTAATGTGATTTGAGAGAAATTTATAAATTTGAATTGGTTATTGAAGTTTATTAAATATATTTTAAATTTTAAGAAGTTAAGTTTGTTGTAAATTCTAAATTTTTAAAATCTGCTTTGAAATTTATTTGTTTATCTAAAAATAAGTTATTGATGTTTATAAAAGAGTTTTCAATATTTTAAATAATTACTTGAACATGATTTGAAGTGATTGAATTTTGTTATTTGTAAGTTCTCTCGAGACTCGTAAATGAAGCTTATAAATGGATATGATTTTAAGGAGAGGAATTTTATAAGGGATTTAGAGGGAATGAAATTTCAAAATGTATGAATATAGGAATTTTGAAATGAAATCCGAATTTATAAAAGAAGTTATAAATTGTTCAACGGGGTTATAAATGGTATACTGGTTTTTTTGGAAACTGAAAAGGGAACTTATTAGTAAATTTCGAAGACTTATGAGATACATAAGAAATACTCTTTTAAGTATTGATATTTGAAAAGATTTTGGAAAATTAAGACTTATTTTCCTAAGTATGGAAATGGAAATTTGAGAATATTTCTAAGTGTCGAGATGGTTTGAAAATATCCTGTTATGGATTTAAGTATTTGAAATTGTTTTCAAATATGGAATATGGAAAGTGATTTGAATATATATATATATATTAGTAAAGATATTTTGAAGTAAATGTCTAAATAATTATAAAATAAGGCCCAGTATCTGCTTATGGATGTTTTATTGATAGTAAAATAACCGACTACCAATAATTGGCCAATTTCGCTAATTATTTCAAAGACATCGAGATCGGATTTAATTATCCGAAAATCACTTCAATACGGTGTGAACATTACAAATGGATACCATGAAAATAGTGAAGATGGTGATCCAGTTTATCCAGACCTAGGACAACTTGTTTGGTCGAATGCTATCACAACATCGTCATTAGAGGACGATGAGCATACTAAGTAAATTGTTTCTTGAAAGGTAGCACTTAGCCTCAAGCCTCATCAGCCGAGAATGACTAAAACAAGGGAGTTGCAGCCAAGTTAAGTGGGTCGCACCCAATTAGGGTATGTTATTACTTTTCTAGATATCCTCGGAAACCTATATATTATGGATATGGTTGTACATGAAAGAAGGAGCGCTTGATTGCAAGGGTGGGAACACCAGGGGTGGTAACACATTTGGTCTTTTCAGGTTAGGGGTAGGCTAGTCGTGTGTAGCAGGGGATCCCAGCAAGATCCTTGATACATTGTTCTAAGGTGTACTATGATGGGTTGTACGCCCATGGACCAGTCATTGTATGGAATCCATTCTCCAATACAAGTCTTTACGGATTTATTTGTAGAGCCTAGTATGTCGGAATTTAATTAATGTAACAATTTCGGCTATTTGAATAAGTATTTGTCCTAGAAACTATTATAATATCAGACGATTTTGATATAAAACGTTTTGGTTACCGTAAGGTAAAAACCCGTCGTGTTTATGTGTGATGTGGTCTTATGTGATACCTTTGTTTTTCAAAGGATTTTAATAACTCTAATAATTCAAATTGAGTGTGTTTCCTCACAATGGTTTTCCAAACTGACTCGGGTGTTATTTTATTATAATTCTCGAGTCAGACCAAGTATTACATATTCCGGATAGGATGCTTTAGAGCTCAGCAGACGAGTTGGATGATAGAGACGTATTCCCGTACTTGATTTATATTTCTGCTGTATAAAGCCAAGTTGTTATAACTGCCCAGATTGATGTATATATTGTTGTACTCTGATGATTGTAATTATATAAACTCTTACAGATTCTTTTTATATAAAAATCTATTATTATACATTATATTTGTTCCGTTGCGATTGTGAGATTTTGTGTTGTTCTATTTTCTTCTATCTCTTTCTTCTTATTTACCCTAGTTATTCGCTCTTCCGTGCAATTTGGGTTGAACTGATGTGAATATGGTTGACTCAAATTGTACAAAATGGCGGGTCGCTACACTTGGTATCAGAGCTGAAGGTTAAGCGAGAACCTTGGCTCTGGTGGGGATTACTTATTGGAGATAGAGTCATTGGTACTCTAGAATGAGTTGCGTGTATTAATAGATATGAGTGGGTATTTGTTAGTAAATATAAATGGTTTTATATTGTTTTAGTTTATTTATTGAGTGGTATATAAATTCAATTCAAATAGTGGGATGCCACTAAATCGATAGAAGTTTCTAAATAATTAAACGCGATTAACCAAAATAGTTTGGTTTTGAAGCAAGTAAATGAAATAATTTTACCCTAACTATATTTTTGATATAAAAGAAATAATTTTCTGAAAAATTATTATAGCGGTGTGTTTGGTTGATAGTATATAATCAAAATAACATTATAAAAATTGGAAATGGTTATATATAACCAAAGGGAGATTGTATAAGTATGAATTATACAAATGAGTTAAAAACTACAAATGGGTTCAAACCAGAATTTGAAAATTTTAAATCCCGGAGATTTTTAGAAGTATTGCCCAAAGTGTTTGAAGATAATAATAGTATTATTATTTTGGAGATATTTTTGGATAAAAAAATGGATTTTGGAAGTGATATGGCACTAAACTCACTTCAGTCCTGGAAAATAATTCTGATGATGATTGTCGCATCATCTGTATTCATTTTCGAGTTTCTAGGTGGCAGATTGTTACCTAGTAAATTGATATGGATATTTTCAATGAAAACAAGTGTTGTTTTTGAAATTTCAAGTGAATTCTTATGGATAATTTCAGGTTTATTTTGAAATTCGAAGAAAGTGGTTTGTTAAACGAAAAGAGAGAGAGAGAGAGAGAGAGAGAGAGAGAGAGAGAGAGATAGAGATAGATAGAGAGAGAGAGAGAGAGAGTGTGTGTGTGTGTGTGTTTTTGTGTCTATTTGATTTCAATGTGATTTGAAAAATATACCAGATGTTTGAATTCTGGAATTAATATAAAGGTTGGAGAAAACCTCGGGAATGAGTTATGAACTTATAAAGTGAGGATGGTTTCAATAGGAAAGTGAAGTACGGAATTTGAATTTTGGGAAATAAATTTTAAGTAAGTTAAAAAAGATTATGTTAATTGAATTTAACATAAGGAAATTTAAATGCATTTATTGGAAATTGAGACAATAATAAATTCAACTGGTGAAATTGCTATATGAATATAAGTATGGAAGTGGAAAATTTTGAAATTGGAATTGAATTCTTACATGATTTAAATTCAATGAAATAAAAATAAAATTGTTTGGAGTGAAATTTAATTTAAGTATAAATAACTCGAATTTGGTTTTGAAATGTCGGTTAAAAGGAATTAAAATTTAAATAAAAAGGTGAGTTTGATTTGAATCATATGGAATTTAATTAAATACGTAAATGTGAATTATAAAGTGACCATATAACTATAAGTTATAAAATTTGAATTGGATTAGCAATAATATCGAATTGAAGTAAATATAAATTTTGAATTGTGAAATAATTATATATAACCATAAGGTATAAATTGTGAATGAAATAAAATTTAAGTGAAAATTGGAATTGTGAATAAATAAATTTTAAATAGCTTATAAAAATTGAAATTTAGGAAATAAAAATATACTTGGGCTATACATAAATGTATAATCTCGAGTTAAAAATAAAATGTGAATATATCCGAGTGAAGAATTGAAGGAAATATGAAAAATGAGTTGTGAGACTTATAAAATTGAAAATTGAAATGGAAAACCCAAAATAAAAATGGTGTAATATTTTAAAGTGAAGAAATAAAAGTCCAAACTTGAATTATAAAAATGAGTTTGAGCTCAAGAAAAATTAAATGAAGTGATTTTTGGAATAAAAACCTAATACTGAATAATGAATTGGAAGTGAACTAATTAGGTTATTAATTAGTTAACTGAATATGGAATGGATATTAACTTGGTTGAATAAAACCATATTATGGATTAAAAGTGGATATTGGAAGTGGAACTTGAGTTATAAATAGAATCTGACTTAAATTGTAAGAGAATTTAATATAATTGCAAATGCCTCGAATAAAATAGAAATGGTTTGAAATAGAGATGATTGAAGTTATAAACAAATTCAATTTGAGTATAAGTAAATTGAATATGGCGCCCTTGATATCATTTAAATGAATTCAAAAATGAATTTGAATATGGAATTAAAATTGAAGTGAATGAACGAACGAACTAATTAATTAATTAGTAAATGAAAAGGGAAGTTGGGTGAAATGAAAATAAACTTAAGTTATATAGTTGGAATAATTTAAACTAAACGGATTAACTTAAGTAAATATTTTGAATAGAAACTTGGTTTAAATAAATTTATGAAATGGTTCATAAATAAATTAGCATGAAATGATTCCGAGTTTGATAAATCGGATTTGACTATAATGAACGTGGATGTGAACGTAAGTGAATTGATTGTGAACAAATCCGAAATAGAATAAAATTAAATATAAATTGACTTGGAATCAATTTAAAATAGCTATAAACTAGAATGGTTATTTTATTAAATGAATAGCGCCGAATTTGCATAGAAAAATTTTCGTTTGACGCAAATGGAAGTAAATAAAATTTTATGAACAAATAGAAAATTTATAAATTGATTTTTGTTATCAAATAGGGAATGGATATGGGTTTATTTATATAAATATGAATTGAATGTAATAAATTTGGTTGTAAATCATTTCGAATTGAATGAAATGGTATATGGATCGATTGAAAGTAATTAAATTGGTGTTGGAACATTACAATTGCTTATGATTATGTGTTAGAATGCATTATTTATGAAATCTACGTGTGTATCCATTAAAATAAGTGAAACGTTATTGAATTTGATGTTTTGATACTTAAGTGTTTAAATTGAGTAAGTATAGGTACCTGAAGCTGTTTTGGTTGACTTTGATTGCGCGAATTGCAAAATAAATAAGCTGCTCGCTTAAAAACACTAAATGTAAGGTACGTTTTCGGATTAGATACCACGAAATATAAATATTGATATATATAATTTGTTTTCCGATTGTATGAGTGATGTGTGTGTATATATTTATCTCTCTTGTCATACCGCAAAAGGCTCTCTGTACAAGGGAGACTCTGCCCAAAAATTTTAGAAATTTAAGTTATCAGAAAATTTAGAAAATTTTTGAAAATTTTTGTTAACGACAAATTGGTTCCAAATTGACATAAAGGATTTTGGAATTAAAATTGAAAACTGATTGTTCTGGTTAGAACTAAAAGACTAAAAAGGTGAAATATCAAGTTTTAACTAAGTGGGTTTGATAAGTAAGTGGGTTTGAAGCGTATTTCCTGCCTTAGCAATTTCGGGAACGAAATTATTTTAAGGGAGGAGGAATGTAACGACCCGGATTTTTTGATGTTTAATTTTAAATATTTAAGTGGTTTGAATATTGGATATGGGATTATAATTTAGTTAGCAAGATTTTAAAACTGAAAATTTAAGCGATTTCGGAATTTTCAAAATCATCGATTTAATCGACGTATTAAAATAGCAATCCGAGGCACAATCTCGGAATTCGATGAAACCGGTTCCATTAGATCCGTAGTAGTGTATTATTTTCCGATCTCAAATTTTAGAGTGTTTGGAATTATCGTTTGGTTGTACGGAATGGAAACGCGTTGAAATTAATATCGAAATTCAATATAATAATTTGGTTCGAAAAGCTCCATGCGATCGAATTAGGACTCGAAACCTTTTACATTACATGCAGAATTAGCGGTATAACATTAGAAACGTCAGGTGACACGCCTCAATAGGAGTTATTAATCGTACAGTAGGAAATTCAAGATATTAAAAAAAAGTAAAATCAAATTAAGGTCACCCTACCTTCTAAATGACGCAGACCTACCCTTCTCTTCTCGTTTTAAATCAAGATTTCCTTCTTTCATTCTCTCAGTCGAAATTAAATCACCGCGTATGAAAAAAAAAAAAAATATCATGTATGTGTTTTCACCGTTCGTTTTAAAGAGAGCCGATCCACCCACTTTCTCCTGCAATTCAGAAAAAAGTAAAACAAAAGGAGAAAATTACTTCATCTCATTCAAAAATTAAGTCGAACGGGAGCAATCAAGAAATGAAATCGTGACTTTATAAAAAATCAAAATCAAAATCGCGACATCATCGCACTGCATGTTCGAACTCGAGCAAGGGAAATCGAAGTAGGGCTTGGGTCGCGTGGCTGATTGGGAGGCGCTTGGAGGCTGATAGGTGTCGCGGCATTCACGAGGAGGAGTCGAGTGACATTATAGCCAGGGTACGATGATCGAATCATGATCGAAGATGAGTCGCAAGAGCTTGGGGATGTAGCACGTGTTGGGTGCAGTGCCAAGGTAGAGTGGCCTACGAGTTTGGGAAAGGCGCGTGTGTTGTCAAGTGCAGCAGAGCGTGGAATTGCAATGGAAGTCACGATGGGTTTAGGGTATGGCATGCGAACTTAAAGGTAGGGGGATGGAGGCGCACGTTTGTGCTTCATGGTCGAGTATGCTAGGTTGAAGTGCGTATCTACTTTGAGCTCGGGCAGGGCTGCGATGACCGTATGTGATGAAGCGATGGCCAGGGTGGATTTTGGACTCCAACAACAGTTTTTGGAAGAGTGTTAATTGTTAATAAAGGTCCAAAATCATGGAATAAATCACGATGGGTTCGTAATTGCAAGTTATGAAATTAAGAATTTGAATGGATTGCAAAATAAATTAAGGTGAGTAAATCTAACTCTATGTGGTTACTGGTTATAGAAATTAAAATTTAATGGCTGGTTGATTGGATGAATTGATAATTTATATTATTTATTGGATGTTTTGTATATACATAGTAGTATATATACTAGCAAGTGGAGTGATATTCCCGCACATTATAGCGGATGATCCTATATACCGCGATATCTCTCTCAAAGTGGGATTGGTATTTTCTTGTTGTATTAACATCTGTGGATGCAGGAAAATAGGTTGGAGGGATCCAAGTGGATTCGTAAAAACTTTTGTATTTTATTTCATATATTATGATATATGGATTGTGTAGAATAATTGATTATAGATTATTGTAGTGATTGGAATTATTGGATGTTGTTGTAGCACTGGCCTGAATTTTGGTATTTTAAATACCATAATTTTTTTTAAAATTGAAGGAAAAAGGGAATTTCTAATATAAAATGGTTATATTAGAATTGGGATTATTTTAAAGAAATTGAGTTAGAAAAATATATTGATTTTTGGTTATACTTAACAATTGTGAATTATTAAATGGAGATTTAAAAAAAAGATTCATATAGGAGAATTAATAAATGATATTCCGGAAATATAAAAAAGTTGAAGTCGATATTAAAAATAAATTTGAATTTATAAATGGAATTATTATGGTGATGGATTTATAAAAATGGTTTTTTTATAAGCGAGATTGGCTTTATAAAAAGTGAAACTCAAAGGAGTTATAAAATTTATAAACGATGTCTATAAATAAGGGAAATCGATATCAGATGATAGACTGGGAATATAAATTTACAGGGAGAATTTATATTAGAATATGGAAATAGGGTGAGAAAAATAGTGGATACTATTTTTAGAAATTGAAAATGGTTAAGGAGATCGAAATGGAAGTGATGTAATGTGATTCGAGAGAAATTTATAAAATTGAATTGGCCACTGAGGTTTCAAAAATATATTTTAAAGTTTAAGAAGTTAAGTTTGCTTTTAGAAGGAAAATTTTATTATACTATGAATTAAACCGGTTAAGATTGAAATACTTCGGTAAGTAGATTTTTAAATATTAAGTATTTATTTTAGTAAATTCTAACCTTTTAAAATCAACTTTGAATAAAAATGAATTATTGATGCTTATAAAATCATTGTCGATATTCTAAATAATTAATTGAACATGTTTTTAAAAATAAATTATTATTCTTTTAAAATACCTATTATATATATATAGAATTTTGAAGTGATTGAAAATTTTTATTTGTAAATTCTCTCGAGATTCGTAAATGAGGCTTATAAATGGATATGATTCCGAGGAGAGGAATTTTATAAGGGGTTTGGAGGAAATGAAATTTCAAAATGTTTGAATATGGGATTTTTGAAATGAAATCTGAATTTATAAGGGAAGTTATAAATTGTTGAATGGGGTTATAAATATGTATACTGGTTTTTCTGGAAATTGAAAAGGGAATTTATTAGTAAATTCCGAAGACTTATGAGATACATTACGAAATATTCTCTTTAAGTATTGATATTTGAGAAGATTGTGGAAAAATAAGACTTATAATATTCTCCTAAGTATAAAAATGGAAATTGAATATTTCTTAGTGTCGAGATGGTTTGAAAATATCCCATTATGGATTTAAGTATTTCAAATATTGGATTATGGAAAGGGTTTTGAATATATATGTGACGACCGCCCATGACTCCCGCACGGAAACAAGGGAATGGTGCGCTGAAAGGGTGCCAGGCAACCATGAGTGACCGTCAAGGGTAAAATAAACATTTCAGACTCTATCGTAAAACTCACAGCGCATGGATAAAATACAATAGAGAAATATAATATAGTGAAGCTCCCATAGAACAGGATATCATCATCTAATCATAATAGCTTTATACATGGTCTGAAACATGAATACAAGAAGCCTCACTACATAGCACTCAGAGTAATCAACAAACAGCGGAATATCCAGTACATAGAATATGAAAATAATATGTAAAGCCTCCTGCTCGCCTTCGTCATCATCAACGTGAGCCACTAAGATCAGCACCTGTCACCTGTCACCTAGTCTGCCCATCCCAACATGGATGAACAGCCCAAGGTAATAAGAGGAGACATAAAACCTTGAGTCAGACAAAGTCTTAGTGAGCAGTAAATCAACTATCAAACATACCAAAAGAGCATAAGGGATAAAAGGAATAGGAACCAAACCATCCCACTCCGCGTCTTACTACAGTGATAGCCCCCAGACACACTAAGGAGAAGCAAGCATAACATGGCAGGCAATTAAAGTAAAGCAATAATCATTCGAGTCAAGGTCGATGTTTTCCAAATACAACCCCCAAGGCCTAAACCAAGATCAGATAAGCACCCAGAAAACACCGCTCTTGAGACCGAATGATGGTACAGCCAAACATCCATGACTCTGGCTATCACTGTTATCATTGCCTTGATTTCACCGTTAATTGAATGACCAACTCATTCTTTTATCCATCTGTCAAGGGCTAATGGTAACCCCGGTTCTAGACATAACTCCGCATGTCGTCGCAGCCCGTGCCTAGGAATTTTCGCAACTACCCAGAGTACTAGCACGTCGTCGCAGCCCGTGCTTGGAACGTCGTCGCAGCCCGTTCCAACGTACTCTTGCTTTGAGCATGCTAGAACCTTCAACAACGATGAGATCTCAGCCTGCTAGTCATCCTCTTCGACGACTATTTCCATACTAGCTCAAGCGCCTCTCAAGCTAACCATTATCAACCAACTCGCATCGCATCATCGAGTTATCAACATGCTTGGGATGATCCCGTCTGGATTAAACCAAGGCTATCTCACATCATGCTTCGCTTTATCGCATCATAGCAAAGTCTCATCTCAACATCATGGCTTGCCTCATCGCATCATGGCAAAGTCCCATCTCAACATCATCTAATCCATACATATGAGCTTCAACATCCGCTTCATATGCCACAAGCAGCTTTCACCATTCAAGAGCCTTTCCACTTAGCTTTTGAATCATCTTCGACCATCTTATCTAGATCTAACTATCAATCACCTAACATACATAGCAATCAATCAAATCAATCATTAGCTTAAGCAATCAAGCATTCAAATATGGTCTAAGTAGGCATTTATAACTACAATGGCAATTTCGTAAATAAATGAGCATAGATATAACATACATGAATCATGGGTTTTTAGCATAGATCCAACAAATATAAATCATGGGTTTTTATCTCTAAAACTTGGTAAATGAACTTGCATAAGTAAACATCTTTGTAAGTAATGGATCTACACTTGGATCTAAGAAAAAATGCATAAAATCACTATCTACAACACTCCAACAAACCACCAATCCAATATACTCCTTTGGGTCCGCGTGAGAGATAACCACCACTCACCAAATCACCCAAACACTTCAAAAACTATCAACTTCAGATCTGGACAGCGAAGCTTCAAGCTTGATTCGTCGAAATCCCGCTTGAAACGATGAAATCTAGCTTGGTTGGATGAAGATCTTCAACTTTAGCTCTTGGATCTTCAATCTCGATCTTCGATCTTGGATGGATGTTAGAACTAGATTGGAATGGAGAAAATAAGATGAAGAAATGTTGTAGTCGATCTCTCAAAATGGCAGCACTTTGTCGCTTCAAAAACCAGTGCCAAAAAGTGAGTCAAACCCCTCTATTTATAGGCTGAATTCCCCTTAGGTCGCCCAGATCTTAACTCGTAGGCTCGCTATTAGGTCGTTGCCGACCTAAAAAGTCTCGACCTAACTATACTACGACCTAAGACCCATAGTATGCACGCGACCTAAAAACATAAGCGCGCGACCTAACAATCTATGCAACCTACCTTAGGTCATCTAACGACCTAACTGCACCCCATAACTACCCAGCGACCTAACTATTGCCGACCTACCATTCCCAACGACCTACCACTAGGTTGCTCATAACCCGTAGGTCGCTCCACCTACTAAAAGACCACTCATGACCAAAACACTCATGCGACCTAACTTTCCTTGCGACCTAAGACCCTACCGGCCTAAACTCAAATCGACCCAGCACCCTTAGGTCGCTTACGACCTATCCTAACATGAAAATCACTAGGTCGCTCATTCCTACCATCATCCTAGCTGTTAGGTCGTCCACGACCTAACTCCCTTAGGTCGTTAGAACCTCTTAGCCATTAACTCTTAGGTCGTCTCTTTCTATAAGTCGCATACTAACCTTAACTCGGTCAATTCCTTAGGTCGCTCCTCCGAGCCAAAACCTGCACGAGCTAACACTCACTACAACTACTAGGTCGCTAACCTGTCCCAACTTAAGTCGCTCATTTCTATAGGTCGTATATCTACCTTAGGTCGTTCCCATCCTATAGGTCGCTAATCCTATAAGTCGCCTACGACCTAATACTGACCCATTAGCTCGTGCAACCACCTTAAGTCGTCTACGACTTAACTATAGGTCGGTCAGAAACCCATATCTCGTAACTCGTACACGACCTATCCCTATACGAGTTAACCTCCCATACGACTAAGGCTAAGGAGAACATAAACAACACTAACGACCTAATAATTCTACGATTATATCGACACGTAAAATACGGGTCGTTACAATATATCTTAGTAAAGATATTTTGAATTAAATGTTTGAAGAATTATAAAATAAGGCCTAGTATCTGCTTATGGATGTTTTATTGATAGATAAATAACCGGCTACCAATATTTGACCAATTTCGTTAATCGTTTTGAGGAGATCGGGATCGTATTTAATTATCTGAAAACCACTTCGATTCGGTTTGAACATTACAAATGGATACCGTGAAGGTAGTGAAGATGGTGATCCGGTTTGTCTAGATCTAGGACAACTTGTGTAGACGAATGCTATCAGAACATCGTCATTGGAGGATGATGAACATTCTAAATAAAATTGTTTCTTAAAAGGTAACGCTCAGCCTCAAGCCTCATCAAGCGGGAATGACTAAAATAGGGAAAATGTAGCAAGGCTAAGTGGCTCGCACCTAATTAGGGTATGTTATCACTTTTCTAGATATTCTCGGAAACCTATATATTATGGATATGGTTGTGCATGAAAGAAGGAGCGCTCGGTTGTAAGGTTGGGAATATCCTGAGTGATAACATATTCGATCTATCTAGGTTAGGAGTAGGCCGGTCTTGTGTATGAGGGGATCCCGATGAGGTCCTCGGTACATTGTTTTAGAGGTGTAATGTGATGGGCGGTACCCCAGTAGTCCAGTATTGTATGGAATCCATTCTTCAATATGAGCCATTACGGTTTTGTTTGTAGAGCCTAATATGCTGGAATTTAATTAATGTAACAATTTCGGCTATTTAAATAACTATTTGTACCTAGACACTTTTATAATATCAGACGGTTTTGATATAAACATTTTGGTTATCGTAAGGTAAAACCCATCGTGTTTTTGTGTGACGCGGTCTTATGAGATACCTTTGTTTTTCAAAGGATTTTAATAACTCTAATTATTCAAATTGAGTGTGTTTTCTCGTGCTGGTTTTGCAGACTGACTCGGGTGTTATTTTATTATAACGCCCGGGTCAGACTAAGTATTACATATTCCTGATATGATGCTTTGAAGCTCAGGAGACGAGCTGGATGATAGAGATATATTCTCTTACTTGATTTATATTTCCACTATATGAGGACAAGTTATAATAACTACCTAGATTGATGTATATATTGTTGTACTTAGATGATTGTAAGTATATAAAATGTTACAAATTCTTGTTGTATATAAATCTATTATTATATATTATATTTTTTTCCAATGCGATTGTGAGATTCTGTGTTGTTATTCTATTTTTTCTATCTCTTTCTTCCTCTTTACCCTAATTATTCGCTCTACCGTACAATTTGGGTTGAACTGATAAGAATATGGTTGACGCAAAGGGTACGAATGGCGGGTCACTACACTATATGTTGCAAATATCCGAAAGTGAGATGGTGTATATTAATCTCCATAAGATGATAAATCAGATTTTTACGAAGGATAGTAAAAGGAAATAAATTCCAAAAGAAAGGACAATTAGAGTCAATTTCTATAGTCAACCCTATATGGAAGAATTTGAGAAAAAGATATGTGAAAATTCTTTGAAATATTTTGAATGGAATTTTCTAAGGATTTATTCGGAAATTGTTGTTTTGAAAAAAAACAAGGAAATTTAGGATTTCTTAGTTTAAAATTGGTTGAGCCAAAAAAAATTGATTGTAAAGGTTTTTGGTAAAGAGGTTTTTCATTTTTGAAATGAGTGGAAAATAGAGCGTAGGTTTGGCTTGATGATTTTTCTATTTTTGCAGGTTTGAAGGTTTTTAAAATTCTTTCTCTAAACGATGAATAAATAGAAATGGTACTTAATTAAAATAGGGTATAGAGAATAGAAGTGTAAGAGTTTCGAGAATTAAGATATGAGGAATATATTAATAGAGAAGTGAAAGCCACTTGAAGGCGGTTTAGGTGCGAGGAATTTTAATAGTAGTAGCATTAGGAATTTAGGTAGAAATAGAATTAGTATACATATAAATAAGATTAGTAGTCTAGTTAGAAATAATATTAAAGAAAAGCAATAGGATATGAAGAATGGATAAATTTCATAGATGTGTAGTAACCGCACATATATTTTAGATAGACGCTTAGATAGATTTTCCAATTGCATGTATCTTGTGACAACCCGCACCTCCCGACACATCGATCCAAAGCTCATATGGCTTTTGGCCTCGTGTTGTATCGAGAAATGTGGACCATCAGGGTTTTACTTAACATCAAAAAGACTAATAAAAGCATATATAATGTAAGAAATACTATCCTTTCAGAACTCATAGTGGATGGAATAAAAACATATAACTTAGAAAAATGTCCATCTAAAAAAATATCTAAATCACAGTATCAGAAAATCAATACATGATCTAATAAAAATTAGATAGAAAATATCCTCCAAGTCTAATAAAAGAGATAAAATGTACTGATAAGATAGAATAACATATGGAGAGCAAATAAGACAAAGGGCAGCCTCCATTAATAATCTCGACTCTTCAAGTATCAAGAACAGGCTAATCACCCGGTGCCTATGCACCTGTGGTTAGGAAAAAGAAGGAAAGATAATGCTCAGACAAATATCTAGAGAATGAGTACAAGTTTAATATGTGATGATCATGTGCAACTAACTTCACAATTATTCTACATGACATGGGATGTGCAACGCATGTCCGTGAATTCCTAAGGTTCATTAACTAAGGGTTCTAATCCAACACAAAGATCGAACTATGGATTGAACCTTACACTAACAATCGGCCAATGCTCTTAAAGCTACTCAATACGAAAACATCGCCCGTAGGATACTTTGAGAACTGCTCTTCCCGAAATACTTATAATCTTCACTACGCCTAGAGAGGGAGAACCTAAAATGCATACTCGCGTAGTGTATCATTTCATGCCTTTGTGTTCATCTCTCTATCGTAGGGCAAAATGCCTCTTATATACTGCATCGGTTTCCACTTGTACCATGTTGCGTCAGAACCGTGTGTATAAGAACTTCTGTTAGTACTGTGCTCCTTCTTTACGTTTATTGCCGCTTAATGTACTACACCAGGACGAATGTCCATATAGAATCCCCCGTTAGTACCAGGCTCATTTACTAACATGCATTAGTGTTGCACGTCCACAATAGAACATCCCCTGAGTGTTTACTATGTAGAACTGCACCGCACCTAATCGACTCTCGTTTGGGAAATCAACATTTTACCAACATCTAAATAACGTAGTTTCCTCTGGTTGGGAATTAACTTCCATACTATCTCTAGCATATACACTTAGCCCAAATGTTGGCTCAAATAAACAATCGAAAATTATATAATTCGATCTTAGATTAATAATTTTAATTAATAAAGTGGGCCTTAGGCCAAGGTTTGAGTTCTGCAGTTTAGGTTCAAATGGTCGATCGCTAGTCTTAACCGGTTAACTCGTAGGGTTTATGGAATATTGAGTAGCATTGTAATAAGTGACAGAGATCCTTTGTTCATGAGTGATTTTTGGAAGAGTTTGCAGAACGAATTGGGTACTAAGCTGAAGATGAGTACCGCTTATCGTCCATAAACTGATGGAAAACGAAAAGGGTTAATAAGGCACTCGAAGATTTGTTGAGAGCTTTGTATTAGATTTTAGAGGGTCATGTGAAGATCATTTGCAGTTAGTCTAGTTTTCCTATAACGGTAGTTATTAGACTAGTATAGGAGTGTCCCCTTTTGAAGCACTTTACCTAAGGATGTGCAAATCACCTACATGTTGGTTGGAGACAGGTGATAGACCTATGCTTGGTCCAGATTTGGTGAAAGAAGCAACAGAAAAGATCGTGTTAATCCGAGTAAGGACGAAGGAAGCTCAATTAAGGTTGATAATTTATGCAGATAGAAGGCGTAAGAGTTTAGAATTCCCAGTTGGAGATTTTGCTTTCATAAAAATATCACTGATGAAGGGTGTTGTACGATTTGGGAAGAATGGAAGTTAGCACCTAGATATTTTGGCCTTTTTCCTATCATCAATGGAATTGAGAAACTCGCATACCATATTAATTACCGAGCAGCTTGGCAGGAGTCCATACTGTTTTTCACGTGTCTCATCTAAAGAAGTATGTGCATGATCTAAAGACTACCATAGAGCTACCAGTTTTTGAAGATTTAGCAGTGGAGCCCAATATGACTACCACTTGGCAAACTATACATATAGTCGATAGGGATATGAAGCAGCTGAGAAATTAGACAGTCAAGTTAGTGAATGTTACCGATGGACGTGATTATACTTGTGAGACAAAAGATAGGATTAGGGAGGTTTATCTCGATATATTTTGATTGTATGATCCATTATTGTATAGACTATTAACTAGTAGATATGACTAGTATTGTTGTTTTTATATGCTTGTTGTTTACTTTATTGCAATTTCAATGATGAAATTCTTTAAGGGATGAGCCTATAACATCCTTAATTTTTTATATGTAGCATATAATTTAAATTTATAATTATAGCATAACTAGATTGAAAGTTGAAATGATGGGATTTGCTAAAATCAACTAATTAATTAATAGTGTGGGTTGGCCTTAGTAAATATAATATAGAGAATAGTTTAAAGGAATTAATAAACATGAATAAGGAAAGAAAAAGAAGAAAAGATTAACATACCCCTCTCTCCTCTACGTCAACTCACTTTCATTTTTCCATTCTCAAAACAAAACATAGAAACAAAGGGTCGTCAACCATTAGGAGTAATTGAAGAAGAAAAGAAGGAGACAGTCAGGGGAAAATGAAGTTAAGGCAAATCTCAACATTTCAACAAGATTTAAGGTGAATAATATACCACCATATCATGATTTTATATGTTTTAATCCAGGTTTGATTTTATTTTGAATTGGATTTAATTGTTTATCAAGTTTTTTGAATGAATAATCATGTGTAAGATTAAATGGTTATTATTTAGGAATTTTTATGAATTTTCACAAGGGATTTTAATGGAAAAAATTAAGCTTTTAATCTCTAAATGATCTAAATTTTTGATACGATGGTTGGATTATTATTTTGGAATGAGTTTTTAAATTCATATTTTTGAAATTAACATGAATATTTTTTAAGTTTTCTAAGGGAGAAAATGGTTGAAATTCGAAAATTAATTATTTTGGCACAAAATTTTATAGGAATTAGAAATGGAAAAATTGATTTATAGTGAATTTTGAAATTTTTTCCATTAGTTCTCTATTCTGTAGGACTTAATTGGGTGAAGAAAAATGCTAATTAATTATTACTAAAGAATTGGTTTAAAGCAGCAAGAAATTAATTTTTACTTTATTTACAAAATTGTCTTGAACCATTTTTGATCGGTTACAATAAATCATCTCATTCATAAGGGAAAATTGTACAACGATGACTCTTATATTATTTGTTGGCGATGGCTCAACATTTGTTCACGACGGTTTGCACATAAATTCATCGTGACATCGTACAAATAAATTACTTGCGACGGTCCTTATTATTTTTGACGATGACCCGTAATTCTTGAAGGCATATATAAAATATAGTGACGTCTTATATATATTGACGACATTTATGACTTGTATTTTCATGCGATGACATGTGTTATTACCCGCGACGGCTCATATTATATAAATACCTCGCGATGGTTCCATTAATAAAATCAAGGTTATGAAAACAAAGAGGAGCAGCTTAAACATGAAAAAATAATATAACATGCATGTATAGTAATATATGCAATGTAGATATACGTGCATCGAGCTAAAGATGAACACTAAAGTACAGTATAATTATGAAGTACATATATAACACGTAAGCCATGAATTGTTTAACATGTAGGCACATGAAATATATATAATAACATATGAAGGTAGGTACAGTTTAACCAAATTTGTATGCATTGAACGTTGGAAAATGCTTACGAAGACAAGAAGTGATAAATCGTGACGGCTCAACTATAGGTGAACAAACTGCATAAACGACTTAAGCAAAATGTATGCAAAGGACATCTGTCAGCTCATTTATAACATGCAAAAAAAATATTATACAGTGAAGGTTCCAAGCGTGTGTTTTCAGACCAAAGAAATTGCATGCGATAACATATTCATCTTGATAGCTCCTGAATGAAAAATTGCTTATTCATCATGACGGCATGCGCATATTGCGACAACTAAATTATATTGAGAAATTTTATATAGCGATCGCTACACATAAATTTGTACGCAAAGGCTACACACATATATATATTGAGCATGACGACCATCATTTTTAACGCGTGATGACTTTTCTTTTAGCAGGCGATGGATATGAAAATTTTAAAGTGTGATAGCCTATATTTTCAATGCATAAAAATAAGTGGATTTTTAAAGCAAGTTAGTCAATGGTTTGAAAAGTAGGGAATAACTATTTTATAACACATGGAATATTTTCATTCTATTTTGGGACTAATTTTTTCTTGAATAAAAAGATGAGTTTGTTAAGTATTTTATGGGATTTCAAAAGAGAAAAAAAATGTAGTAATCCATTTTTGAAAGAGTTTTTAAAAAGGAAGTTTTTAATTTAGGAAAGTAATTTGTGTATAAATTGGCTATCATATTGAACCTATATTTAATTGATCGATGATGTATTATATGTTTATTTTTACATCTTGATTTCTCCCTAAACTCTCTAGTACTAAATTTGGGATTGAATATGCCGAGGTTAAGGTATTTCAAGTTTAGACGAATAAGCTTCCGGAGACGTGTATGAGTGTAGCATCCCCTATCCGAAGGCCCGAAGCTAAGCGCTACAGATGCTACAATCATCTATAGTATTAATTTCCGCTGACCAAATACGGTAATGTTAATGGTATCCATAATATCAGAAACACTTGAATATGAAATAAAATCATCATATATTAAAATGCTTTTCTGATTACATTTCAAAATGACATTTCATATCCAAGTAACATAATCCTAAACGTTTTTCCAGGTTCAGATCAAATATAATTATTACATAAGTACGCTAAGAGAGACATATGAAGATGCATCCTTGGTTGACCAGAGTACTAAATAGTCATAACAGACTTAATAAAACACAGCGGAAAGAAAACAAAACAACTCCTAAATATAGCTAGCATCATCATTCTGCTCGTTTCCAAAAGCTTTATTCATCCACCTACTAAACCCTAAAAATTCTCAACCCTCAGCCTACTCAAATCAATTTTAAGCACTCGAGAGTTTATGGGAAAAACATAAACTTCGAGTCAAACATAAAGTCTGGTGTGAATAATACTATACATGTCGGTTATTTGATATTAAGTAAGACCGCGCCGCTTAACGGAATGGTTTTCCCCTCACTAATATCCTTTTAAAACATATAATTTGTAAATCTTAATCCTGCAATCAAAACTGGTTAAAAGAATAATATCAATATCATGTAAGCATATAAATCAGGTAACAAATGGACAATCTTTCCGAACACTATAGTTTTGTTTGGCTAACTACTAACCTTTTGCTGACTCGAGCATACTAGACAAAATAAACAAACAATCTAACTTATGTTAGATACTCCTCTTCTGGACGGTCTGTCCCTAACTTAGTTCTTCCAGGGTCAACTGATCCTAAGGGTTTTGCGGGCTCACTAATAACCTATTTCTCCTCTATAGATTCATTTCTGTGTGTAACATCACTTTAGTCTTACCTATGAAAAAGCCCTACACTCTAGAATTTTTGACTTATATTAGCTGGGGCTACTAGCTAAAGTATAGGGTGCGACCTCATACCAGTCCCATCTGGTAATCTAATATGTGAGTTGTTTTACCTGGGGTCATCTACCTATAAAATTTTCCTTGAAAACATTTTCTCTCAAGTTGATTTAACCCTTTAAATCATATTTTAAACGAGGAAAATATATTCTATCCTTTACTCAAATCACCTTGCTATGTTATATATACTTTACACAAAACTATGTTGATGAAAACATTAAAACCTTTGAAAGTACCCCTTTCGAAACCATTGAAACTACCCCTTTCGAAACCAAGTAACTACTTTGCTTTATAACCTTAGGTCGAAAGGCCAAAACATATCTTTTGAAATTATTCTTAATAAACCTTTCGAAAACATTGAAAAACCTTTCTTTCGAAAGCTTTAAAACCTTAGACATCCTCTTGTCAAAACACTATAAACATTGCCTTTCGAAAACATTGGAACCTTCCTACTAAAACCTTTTGAAACCATTGGGAAATGACCTCTTCGAAACCTTTATCTTAAACCTTTCGAAAGCACTAAATCCTTTTCATAAAATCAAACCATTCGAAAGCATTTTTGTTCAAATAAAACATGTGGAACAACCTTTCAAAACCATTATAAACTATTCCTTTCGAAACCTTTTGTGTTTAACCTTCAATAGAACAAAAGGGTCAAAAAACAACTAAGTCGAAAGCACTCTTCCGAAAGCAATTTTCTAAGTAAAGAAGTGATGGTATCGAAACCAACCTTTCGACGGTAATGGAGAAGTGGCTAAGTTTTAAAAACAAATTAACCCTTTCGAAATCATTTGATTCGAAAGGTGGAAAGCGGCAGCAAGGGGTTTCGACCCTTTTGATAGCATTTACTTAAAAAAAGGCGCGACCTCTTTCGGAACCATTCCTTAAAATTATTTAACCAAGTAGAAAGCTAAGTAAATCGAAAGCATTCCTTTCGAAAGCAAAGCAGGCGCATTTTCTTTTAAAGGTGAAGTAAGGCTTCGACCCCTTTGGAACCCTTTGTTTCGACTTTATGTCTTTCGCCTCAGTCCAATTTTCTACGTACCAAGTCTTTGATGCCAGACGCATTGGTTTCGATGGTGATGGAGGCGGAAGTACTTAGTCGAAAGTTGGGTGTTGAAAGTGGAGAAACATGTAAAAAGCATGTATAAACCGATTTCTAACTTTTTTAATCAATTTTTTCAACTAACCTGCCTTGTTTGTCAAAATATGATTGGTTGTTAATTTTTTTTCCTAAAAGTACCGTCGGATTTCTGAAATAACAAATTGAACTATTTACAAAACTCCCCTTCTCTTTTTATAAATATATAAAACATTTAAGTTACACACCTTAAAATAATTTTATATACTGATTAAAACACTTAGGAAAAATCTATAAAAATTCCCATTAACCAGCTTTTGTATGTTTTCTAATATATATTAGTTTCTGATCCAAAACATAAATTATTGGTCGTTATTAAGTTTAAACCCAAATAATGATTTTCTTCACAAGAAAATTGCTATTAAATCCACATTAATTAAAAAAATTATGAAAATCGAAGCTCATCTCTAAAATATCATTTCTAACCTTATTCTAAGATCACAAGGAATTTTGATATTATTTAATAGGGTTTTCACATTAAAACATATCATAAAATCTATATAAATTAGCATAAATCATTAATAAGAATATATATCCATTTTAACAATAAAAAACATGGCAATATAATTTGCAAAATATTCGGATCTGATCTAGAAACCAAAAAATTAAAAAATATGAGATATATCCTATTATTCACCTTAGCTTTGTGATAAGGAGTTGAGCTTTGATCGTTGATTAACTTGCTTAAGCTTTCCTCTTGAAATATTGCTTATCTTCTTCTTGTTATCCCCTAATGGAGGCCGGCCTCTCTAACTTTTATTTTAGTTTGTGAATGTGAATAATGAACGTGATAATATGGCTTAAGGGTTTAGGGTGTAAGAATAATACTTATTCCTATATTGTCCTTGTATATTTCCCTAACATTTTATTTCATTTTCCCCTTAGTTCATTTGTATAAATGGCACGAGTACCTTTCTATTAACGCAAATCTCTATCCCCTAATCATCACATATTTTTATTTAATTTAACTAATTAAATGTCCTAAATAATGTTATTAAAAATTAGGGTCGTTACAGACTCCTCTCTTTAAAGAATTTCATCCTCAAAATTGAAAGGGAGTGCGGATTAAGGATCTTAAGGCTAATTTAACACTAGAGGGGGGTGAATAGTATTTAATGGATTCTAGGACTTATATGGACTAATTTAAAAATTATGATATAAACAAATGCATAACAATCACAGATTCAAACACAAATGCAGAAAGTAAATAAAAACAGTAAAAGGAAAGAACATACCGGATTTTATACTGATTTGGAGTTACCTTACATCCAGTCCCGTACCAAGGAAAACACCTCATACAGATTTTTATTGTACCAATGTTGAGATTAAAATTCTCAATTTTTAAAGGCCTTGAGGTACCCTCCTATCTCGCGAGTCCAGGGCAAACTCTCTTGATTTACGGAACTCAAGACCATCCAATTGATTTCCAGGCACAACCACATCTTGTAGAGAGACTCGATAAACTTTTGATTACAAATTGATCCTATAACTCTGAATAGCACTTTGAACTTCGATAGAGGGAAAAGCATCAAATAAGAATGAGATTCTAATTTGATTTACTTGAGAATTCGGCAGAATTTCGGCATGATCTTAAAAATATGAATTTTTTTAGAATATGGATTTATGGAGAAGGAGTGAAAAAAATAAGAAAATAGTTAGTTAAAAAATTCGTTAATGAAGCCTATTTATAAAGCACCAATGGTCATAACCATTCATGAAGAGATTTAAACAAATAGACACTTCTTTTGAAAAATTGAAACTTTTGAATTCAACGGCCACCATGTCGACATCCCTATGTTAAAAAAATGTAAAATTTGTTTGAAAATGAAGTTCAAAACAAGAGTTTATTTGAAACAAAAACAAATAATATTTTGAGGCTAAAACATCTTTTTGAAAATCATTTGAAAAGATAATTTTAAGGCTAAAATATTTTGAAAAACAGCTTTGAAAATCATTTTGAAAAACCATTTTGAAGTAGTTTTGCATGCTTCTTCCTACAGAATATCTCATCACATCAGGGCTCGAGAACTTGTACAAAACCAGGATGTTCGTGGGTTTGTAAGCCATTTGTCGTGGGTTTGTAAGCTACTTGTCGTGCGTTTGTAAGCCACCATGAATGTAGAAATGGGTTCCATCTCGAATGAAATTCGGAATGAAGATTTACATGCTATTATGAAGTTTTAACAAAACTATACGCACATCTGAAATCTTAATCTTGATACTCATGAGTTTTCAAACTTGATTTCTTCTTTCTTGATCTTTATACGGTACAGTCTTCAATAATCAGTACCTGCTTTATATATATCCTGCATAATAACATTCATATATATCTAGACAATAGTGTTAGTATATAAGTTATAATAAAATTAGTTACAAAGGTTGTTGTTATCAAAACCACTATCTCCAGTTCCTAGCAATCTCCCCCTTTTTGAGGATGACAACCTTTAAAATATATACTTACCACTTCAATCATACCATAACTCCCTCTTACACCAACAACTCCCCCTTACTCCAAGCCTATTATTTTATATAACTTCTCCCCCTTTGTCATCAACAAAAATAACCTATAAACCTTGAACTTAATAGAAAATAAGGTAAATAAACATATGACATAAGAATAATAACATATGAAATATAACACCCTAAGTTAAATGGAATTCAATATCTTATACACAAAAGATTATTTTTAGAAGAACATTAATTAAGATAACACTTATATACAAATTAACAAATCAATATGTAATCAAGAAAACGAAAAAAACGCTTAACGAGGACCCTTAACTATTGGTGATTTATGGACCGAACAATTTGGATAGTGGAGACAAAAGTTTCGGCATGTATGTCGACACAAGGGGATGGGTCATGTCAACATGCCTAGTTCAATTTTTGAGAAATTTGTATTTATATTAATTATTAACTATACTTGTATTATTTATAATTTATATTTTAGTTAATGAACATATACTTAATTCTCTTCTAAATTTAGTAAAGTTATGTTCATTTAATGGTTTGGTTAATATATCAGCAATTTGTTTTTCAGTATTAATATATTCAAGAGTTATGACTTCTTTACTAATATTATCTCTAAGAAAATGCTGTCTAATATCAATAGTTTTGTTCTAGCATAATGAGTTGGATTCTTAGATAGGTTTATTGCACTAGTATTATCATAATAAATTGGTGATTTAGTTATAGTTAATCCAAAATCTTTTAAAGCTTGTTGCATGTATAAATTGAGAACCATCCAAAGCAGCAGATATATATTCTGCTTCAGTTGTTGACAAGTATACAGTGTTTTGCTTCTTACTAAACCAGGAAACCAGAGAATGTCCTAGAAAGTAACAAGTTCCACTTGTACTTTTTCGGTCTGATTTACAGCCAACGTAATCAGCATCACAATATGAAATTAAATCAAATACATCTTTTTTAGGGTAAAATAAACCATAATCTAAAGTATGTTTTACATATCTTAAAATTCTTTTACTAGCTTTAAGTGAGTTTCTTTAGGTTGAGATTGGTATCTTGCGCAGAGACAGATACTATGCATGATGTCAGGATGACTTGCTATTATATAAAGCAGCGAACCAATCATTCCCCTACATAATTTTGATCAATATCTTTTGATTTATCTTCTTTACTTAAAGCTACATTAGTTGTCATTGGAGTTAGTTTCCAACCAGAAGTCGTCAATCCAAATTTATTAATTAAATATTTAGCATATTTTTCTTGACTAATGAAAATTCCTTTATCTAATTGTTTGATTTGAAGTCCTAAGAAGAAACTTAGTTCTCCTATATGTCTCATTTCAAAATTTTAGTCATTATATCTAAAAATTCTTTATTCACTATGTTGTTAATTGATCCAAATATTATATCATCTACATATATTTGTACTAATTGAATATCATTTTTGTTTCTTTTAATAAAAAGAGTTGTATCTATTTTACCAATTTCAAAACCAGATTGTAGTAAATAAGATCTTAATCTTTCATACAAGGCTCTAGGAGCTTGTTTCAGACCATATAAAGCTTTCTTTAATTTGTATACATGATTTGGAAATATATTACCTTCAAAAAATGGAGATTGTTCAACGTAAACATCTTCTTTTACAAAACCATTTAGAAAAGCACTTTTAACATCCATTTTATATAACATGAAATTATTGTAGTTTGCGAAAGCAAGTAGAATCCTAATAGCTTCTAGTCTTGCTATGGGTGCAAAGGTTTCGTCATAATCAGTTCCTTCTTCTTGATAATAACCTTGCGCGACTAAACGAGCTTTATTTCTCACGATCTCACCAAGTTCATTCATTTTATTTTTATAAACCCATTTTGTTCCAATTATACTTTTATCCTCAGGCCTAGGAACAAGTTCCCATACATCATTTCTGGTGAACTGATTCAATTCTTCTTGCATAGCAAGAATCCATAAATCATCAGATGATGCTTCCTTTGGATTTTTAGGTTCAATAGTTGATATAAAAGCTACATTACTCATATTATTTAGTTGATTTCTTATTTTAAATATAGATTCTATATTTCCTAGTATATTTTCTATAGGAATATCTTTTAATTGCCTAATTCTTTTATTAGGTTGAATGATTTCACAATTGTTTTCATTAGGTTTATTATTTAAAGTTACAAAATCTTCTTCATCTTCTATTTTACAGTATCTTTAAAATTTTCATCAAAAGATACATGCATTGTTTCTTCAATAGCGTTAGTTCTTAAATTATTAACTCTAAATGCTTTATTTCTATTAGAATATCCGATAAAGATACCTTTGTCAGATTTAGGTTCAAATTTATCAAAATCATCTTTTGTATTAAGAATACTTACTACCAAAAACTTTAAAATAAGCTACTATGGGTTTCTTATTATAAAGTAATTGATATGGTGTTTTATTAGTTAATGTTCTAATTAAAATCCTATTTAATATATAACAAGCTGTAGCGACTGCATCAGCCCAAAAGTATTTAGGTAAGTTACTATCAGAAAGCGTTGCACACTCTTGAATCGTTCTATTCTTACATTCTACCCCTCCGTTTTGTTGTGGAGTTCTTGAAAAAGAGAAATTATGGGTAATTCCTTTTTGATTTCAAAAATTCTCAAAATTTTCATTTTCAAATTCTCCACCATGATCACTATTAATAGTTTTTATTTTTAAAGAAAGTTGATTTTGAATTCTTTTAGCAAATTTTTTAAATAATTCAAAAGCATCACCCTTAAGTTTAAGAAAAATTATCCAAGTATATATAGAACAATCATCTATAATTACAAAAACATATTTATTGTGATTAGTTGATTGAACTTGAGATGGACCAAATAAATCTAAATGAAGTAATTCTAGAGCTTTAGAAGTAGAAATCATATCTTTTATTTAAATGAACTTTTTTTTTTAAGTTTTCCTGATTGGCAAGCATCACATATACTATCTACTTTAAAATTTAACTTGGGAAGACCTCTAACTAAGTGAAGTTTTGATAACCTAGATAACAGTTTGAAATTTAAATGACCAAATTTTTATGCCAAATCCAAGGGCTACTTGTATTAGCCAAAAGACATAAGTTATCATTTGAAACTTTCATACTAAGGATGTAAATGTTTTTCTTTCTAATTCCTTCGAAGATAATATTTGATTTATTATCTTCGATGTGACACTTATCTTTTTCAAATTTAATTTTAAATCCTTTATCACATAGTTGACTTATACTAAGCAAATTATGTTTTAAATTCCGAACTAGCAAAATATCAAAAATAAGAGGAGTTTTAGAATTACCGACATTGTCGATGCCAATCACATATCCTTTTGAGTTATCTCCAAAGTTGACCAATCCACCATCTTGATATATAGTGTCATTGAGTATCTTGGAATTTCAAGTCATATGCCTTGAACAGCCAATATCAAGTATCCATTTATCTTCTCAATTTGCATAGTTTGTCCATTGGTTGTTGATTCTCCAAAAGTCATGTAACATGTCTATTCCTGCATAACAAACCAATTCAGTAGATAACTTGATTTTTCTAAAAACTATATCCAGGCTTATGATACTTTGATGAAATGCATAAATTCAAACTGGTATTAACAACATTCCCTAAAAATTCCATTTTTAACTTTTTAAGTTTCAGATTATGAAAATTATAAAAACCTACTCTCTGATACCAATTGAAAAGAAGTGCGGATTAAGGATCTTAAGGCTAATTTAACACTAGAAGGGAGGGGGTTAAATAGTGTTTAATGGATTCTAAGACTTATATGGACTAATTTAAGAATTATGATATAAACAAATGTGGAACTTAATCACAGAATCAAACACAGATGCAGAAGGTAAATAAAAGCAGTAAAAGAAAAGAACATACCGAATTTTATACTGGTTCGGAGTTACCCTACATCCAGTCCTGTACCAAAGCAAACTCCTCATACAGATTTTTATTATATCAATGCTGAGATTACAATCCTCAATTTCTAAAGGCTTTGAGGTACCCTCCTGTCTCATGAGGCCGGGGCAAACTTTCTTTATTTACGGGACTCAAGATCACCCAATTGATTTCCAGGCACAACCATAGCTTATAGAGAGATTCAATAAACTTTTGATTACAAATTGATCTTATAACTCTGAATAGCATTTTGATCTTTGAGAGAGGGTAGAGAATCAAATAAGAATGAGATTCTAATTTGATTCACTTGAGAATTCGGTAGAATTTCGCCACGATCTTAAAAATATGAAAATTTTAGAATATGGATTTGTGGAGAAGAAGGAGTGAAGAAAATAAGAAAATAGTTAGTCAAAAAATTCGTTTGTGAAGGCTATCTATAAAGCATAAATGGTCGTAACCATTTGTAAAGAGACTTAAACGAATAGACACTTCTTTTGAAAATTGAACTTTTGAATTCAACGGCCACCATGTCGACATGGGGTATCCCATAATGTCGACATCCTTATGTTAAAAAACAATGCAAAATTTGTTCTGAAAATGAATTTTAAAATAAGAGTTTATTTTAAAACAAAAACAAATAATATTTTAAGGCTAAAACTTCTTTTTGAAAATCATTTGACAAGATAATTTTAAGGCTAAAATATTTTGAAAAACAGTATTGAAAATCATTTTGAAAAACCATTTTGAAGTAGTTTTGCAAGCTTCTTCCTGCAAAATATCTCATCACATCAGAACTCGAGAACTTGTAGCAGGATGTTCGTGGGTTTGTAAGCCAGTTGTCGTAGGTTTGTAAGCTAATTGTCGTGGGTTTGTAAGCCACTAAGAAGGTAGAATTGGGTTCCATCCCAAATGAAATTCGGAATGAATATTTCCATGCTATTATGAAGTTTTAACAAAACTAGACACACATCTTGAAACCTTGATCTTGATACTCATTTGTCTTCAAACTCGATTTCTTCATTCTTGATCTTTATACTATACAGTCTTCAATAATCAGTACCTACCTTATATATATCCTGCATAATAACATTCATATATATCTAGACAAATAGTGTTGGTATATAAGTTATGATAAAATTAGTTACAAAGATTGTTGTCGTCAAAACCACTATCTCTAGTTCCTAATAGAAATTACGATAAGGTACTCAACAAATCAACCAAAAGGGAAAAACATATCATTCAACAAATCAGGATAAGCGTCTCTAATCCTACTCTTAGTCTCTCAAGTATAGTCTCTATCATTGTCACTCCTCTAGACTTTAACTAATCCGACTGTCTTGTTCCATAGTCTCTTCTCATCTCTCGTGACTATACGAGCTGGCTTTCTAACTATAGTTAAGTTTGGCTCTACTACTAAGTCCTTTAACACAGTCGGTGCTATAGTAGTATTCGGGTCTCCAATGTAGTTCCTTAGATGAGAAATATGAAAGAAATCATGGACTTCTACCAAACTGTTCGGTAACTCCACTCTATATGTGAGTTTCGTGATCCTTTCTATAATAGAAAATGGTCCAACAAATCTCGATGCCAATTTCCCTGATTTCCCGAATCGAGTTACACCTTTCAATAGTGATACCTTAATGAAAACATGATCTGCTACAGAGAACTCAAAGTCTTTCCATCTTCTATCAACATAACTCTTCTGCCTAGACCGAGCTTCCTTCATTCTAGCCCAAATCAACTCAATCTTATCTGCAGCTTCTCTGACTAAATTCGGATCCAAAACCAATCTGTCCCCGATCTCTAACCAACAAACTGGAGATTTGCATGGCCTTCCGTACAAAGCTTCAAATGGTGCCATCCCTATACTAGCCTGATAGAAAATCCTATTACATGAAGATTTGCATGGAGATTTGCATGGCTATGATGTCATTAAAGAGAAGCTTTGTTTCTAATTTTTTATTACAATTCTATGCATTCAAAAGAGAAGATAGAAAATCCTATTACATGAACATAAGAGGGTTATTTATACATGTTCTAAAATCCTAGTATCTTTTAGGGAGCTACAAATATTGCCTTTCACTTTGTGTAGCCACCAAGTAATCATTAAGATTTAATTAATTCCTCTTTAACGTGTGCTTTTGTTTTTAAATGTGGTCCATTAGGAAGCGGGTAAGTGGGCACCTCCGCGTGGCATGAATTCTTTCTTTTCTTCATCCTTTTGGCTTCCACTACTTATGCATTCGTATGTCCATAAAGCCTCTTTCAGTTTTCACTCAATTTCCTACAAAATAAAATCAATTGTGCAAATAATTTTTTCCAAATTAATTCACACAAAATTACCATTTTGCCCGAATGTAGATGAGTATAATGATTTGAATGCATTATTATATTTTGGTTTAAAAAATGTAAAACACCTAATATGCCATTTATTTTAATAAAAGAAGATTAATTATGTGAGTAAAAATATACATTTTTACGTGCACATAATTGATCGAACTGCCAGTATTTAAGCTAATGCGGGTGTTGGAACTGCACTAGTGGATGTGGAAACATTGTATCAATTCTTCATGAATCTGTTGCAGGTTGGAGCAATAGCTAGATTAATTGGAGAAAGGACATGCATGGGTATGGGGAATGCTATCGGAGTGAAGGACACAACTACAAGTCCCTAAGTAAAAGGAAATTCTTTGGCAAGGAGAGGTATGAAAAGATGGAGTTTCCAAGAAGAGAAAAATCAAAGGTGATTTGTTATCGGGGTGATAAGAAGTGGCACTATGCTAATGAGTATCGTTTTGGCGAGAGAAAGACAGTAGTTGATAAGAAAGGTATGAAATGTTATCACTGTAATAAGAAAGGGCATTATGATAATGAATGTCCAAAACCGACTGAAGCTCGAAAGGGAATTCTTTTTGTTATGGACCTTGAAATATTATGACCATCTGCAAAGAAGAAAGGAGTGCAATGCTTTGATTACGATCAGATGTGACATTATAAGAGGTAAAGTTGACACTTTGGAATCAACATTTCCTGAGTCGACTATGGAGGAAAGGGAAAGGCTGTGTTGGAAGGTACTCTTCTGATACATAGTATACCCATAAATATTGTTTGATACTGGATCCTTTTATCTTTAGATGTGTAGTCTATAAGTTAAACCTAGAATCGACATATCATATTATTGACTTATTAGTTTATATGTTTGCCTGAAATTTGTATATAGTTGATTTTGTGGGTTTTGGGATAATTTGTATATAGATTGGTTGAGTCGATATGACGGTAGGATGACCTGTTGAGATCGATTAATTTCCTTAAAACATCCTAATTGTCGTGATTGAGTTATATACTCATTAGAAGAATATGCTGAAGGTTAAAGGATGAAGTAAATTGAATTTTTGTTATGAGAGAATATGTTGACATTTTTGAGCCTGTTACAGGACTACCGCAGAAACGTTCCATGGAGTTTTGAATAAATCTTGTACATGGAGTTAAATCTGTAAGCAGATCACCTAGTAGAGTGACATCTACCAAGGTGAAGGTGTTAAAGGTGCAGCCTGTGGATCTAGAATGAAAGAATTGTATTAGATCAAGCAGTTCCCCTTGGGGAGCTGCAGCTGTATTTGTGAAGAAACCAGATGGATCATTGAGGTTGTGTATCCACTATAGAAAGTTGAATGATAAGATGATAAAGAATCGGTATCCTTTGCCTTGAATAGATGATTTTTTCGATCAATTGAGTGGAGCCAAGATACTCTGATAGTTGGATTTAGCAATGGTTTCCGTCAATTGAGATTAGCGGAGGAAAGTATACCATTAATTGTGTTTCGAACAAGATATGGTTCGTATGAATGGTTAGTCATGCCCTTCGGACTGATCAACGCTCCTACTTTCTTGGTATATTTGATGAACCGAATATTCTGAGAGCATTTGGATAGATTTGTGTTGGTGTCTATAGATGACATTTTGATATTCAAAGAGTGAACAAGACCATTAACTTCATCTTAGAATAGTGCTAGATACGCTGGGTAGCATCGACTAAAAGCGAAGTATTCAAAATGTCATTTCTAAATAAGAGAAGTGAATTTCTTGGACATGTAGTTTCACAGAATGGGTTGTTTGTAGATCCATCAAAGATAGAAGCTATTAATAGTTGGAAGAGACACAAAACCGTGACTAAGATTAGAAGTTTCTTAGGATTGGCTGGCTATTGCCTGAGATTTATCAAAGATTTTTCTCGTATAACAACACCGATGGAAAAGCTAATGAGGAAGGACATAAAGTTTATTTGAAACAATAAATGTGAAGATGCATATCAGAAGCTAAAACATTTATTGACCAATGCGCCCATTTTAGTTGTTCCAGATGGGAATCTAGACTTGGTAGTGTATACCATGTGGATCAAGGTTAAGAGCTATGTTGATGTAAAGAGGTAAAGTTATTGCCTTTGCTTCTTGATTTCTTGGACCGCACGATGTAAGGTATCAAACACATGATTTGGAGTTGCCAGCAGTGATCTTTGCACTAAACATGTGGAGACACTATTTGTTGGGAGAACGATTCAAGTTGTTTATGGATCATAAATTATTAAATATTTATTCTCTCAAAAAGTGTTGAATATGAGGCAAAAAGGATGGTTGGATTTTTTAGTAGCATAGGACTTTGGAATTGAGTATATGCCGAGGAAAAGAAATAAAGTGGTGGATGCACTTAGTAGAAAACATCAGAATTTGGTGTAAGCAATGTTATCCAAATGGAATGATTTAGAGCCATTGGCTTCGTGTAGAGTTAGAATGAGGTTGACGGCCAGTTCTAGTCAGATATTGCAATGATTTTTTATTTAGAAGTTTGATCTATATTAATCGAAAGAAATGTAGTAAGGCAAAAAGATGATCAAATACTAGCAAATTGAATAAAGAGACTAGATGTAGGAGTTGAGCTTGATGATTTGAAAGATTTTCACTTGACCAAAGAAGATGGTTAAGAAAGAAGGGACGGTTGTGTGTTTTGAATGTGGATAATCTAAAAAAAGAAGTTCTTAGAGAATGTCATCGATATAAATTTACCTGTCATCCCAAAGGTAAGAAGATATACCAGGTTATGAAGAGGAGTTTATTTTGGAAAGGTATGAAGAGAGATGTAAGCTTATGTGTAAAGAAATGTATGAGTTGCCAATAAGTAAAAGCTGAGCATCAAAAGCCAAGTGGACTAATCAATCTTTTGAAGTGCCGCTATGGAAATTGGATTCTATGTCAATGGATTTTGTAAATGGGTGGCTAAGGTCAAAGAGAGGAAACGAAAGCTTTTGGATTGTGGTTAATAGACTGACCAAGAGTGCACACTTTATCCTTGTTAAGTCGACAAGAACAACACCTAGTTGTGCAACTTATTCATGAAGAATATTATGAAATTTCATGGAATATCGAATAGCATTGTAAGTGATAGAGATCCTTTCTTCACGGGTGAGTTTTGGAAGAGTTTGTAGAACGAATTGGTTACCAAGCCAAAGATGGGTACCGCTTACAATTCGCAAACTGATGAGCAAATGGAAATGGTTCATAAGGTAATCAAAAATTTGCTAAGAGCTTGTATATTAGATTTCGGAGGATCATGGGAAGATCATTACCCATGCTTTTGGTATCCATTTCGAAGGTACAATGGTTTGTTCCCACTATGTATCCATTTTGGTTCGATATAGTATAATAATATTCACAACAAACTTTTGTCTGACCCGAATTTTTCATTTCCCCCAAACTCTTGGTTCTCAATTTGAAAATGAATAAGATGAGAGTAGGTATTTTAGTTTTAGACAAATAAGCTTCCAAAGACATGTAGGAGGAAAGTTACTATATATAAGATTATACATTTTAGTTGTGTAGCATTTTAAGTACTATTATTTGTTTGAATGTATATAATGCCAGGTAGTGTAACGTCTACGTAGTTAAAACTCTGATCATCTAAAGAGGTACCTTCGTATGTCGCTTTTGGGATTATATATACAATTATTATATTTTATCTAAAGATGTATTCATAGGTTTATAGAAATGAAATGCATTGAATTTTGCAAATTAATGGATGAAATGTTTTGTTTACAATTTTGTAAATTCTAGTGCTCTTGGTGTTAATGATCTAACAATGGATCTCATTCTATCATTGGAAAATAAGGCTAAGATGATTGCAACATCAATAATATATATTTTCGAGCCTTAAAATGATGGATGTTATAGAGATACACCACCATTATATTTTAGATTCAGAATGGCTTACAATTAGAGCCTCATCATAGTTTATGACTTTGATCCGCACCATCTAATCAAACAAGGTTATCATCGCCAAGCTTTACAAGCATAAATAAAAAGCACCAGATATAATATTTTGATCCAACTTAAATGAGAACTAATGGCATGACTTGAACAACCACTACTTCTAATTCATCGAAAACAAATTCGGCCAACTACTCATTCCAAGCAAAGTAAATTCCAAATGGTATCACATTGACATGACTCAAACATCCACGATCAACTCATGACATTTCAGCACTATAGTTTATCATCCCCCAATAGCAACAATTACGACACACGTTCAAATATAAGGCCAAGCGTCATCTCCAGATCCGTCGTAACCATCAACGTGCCGAGAAACACTTTTATATTGTTCAAACAAGCTATTGCGTTTTGGACATAACTTTCGATCTGTTTTTCATTTTAACTTGAAACCAATTTTATTTATTAGATACTTTGAATATTTGAAACTTCCAATTTTTATGCTAAATCAGATTATGGACTTCAAATTTTCAAACAATGGTTTCAAACAAATTGATTTTCTAAACAGCGATTGTCGATGTGTGATGATAATTTGTTTCCATACATATGTTTATGATATAATTCTACATGAGATGACGCTACGTTTATATCCTTTGAATGATGACTAACACAACATATACTCGAGATTTTTTGTTTGCTTGTGTGTTCTAATTTTTTGGTAGAAGATTTTGGTGAGAATTCAAGCGTTGAAGCTAAATCAATTGACATTGTGGAGTATGGAATACACTTGTTTGATGACATAGCTTATCTTTCACGTTTAGCATTAATGACGAAATGTTAGAGGCTGGATGCCAATGTCTGAGGTACCATTGTTTGCCATCTTAAGCAAGCTAGATAATAAGTGGTATTATGATAGGGTAATTTGTTCTTTCTTATCGGAACATTTGATATGACTTCCGACCATTGTGACTCTTCTAATATGATATTTTTCAGTTTATATGTCTCATGGATTAATTGATATTTCATACATTTTATTTCATCCACGTGTAGAGAGTTTCCATTTTTTTGCGCTACTGTTTTTCTTTTATTTTGAGAAAAAATCCGAAAGCCTAGTTTTCCTTCTTATTATTTTTGTTGTTGAAAAATATGAAAACCCAAAAATATGTTTTTGCCTTCTTAGGATTTTTCTCTTTTGCTCTCCATGTTTATTCATGATGAGAATAATTTGAAATGAGACTTTTTGGCCAAATCGTTGAATGAATTTTCAATGAAAAACTTCTTTTGATATGAGAGTCTTGACTAGAAAATTCTTTGACTTGAAAGTGTTGATACGAAACTTCTTATCAGATGAGCTTTTACATTCTACATTTGAAATGACCTTTCGAAAATGATTGTGTTAAATTAAAGTTTTAAACTTTGTAATGAACTTCTTAAGATGGGTTATTGATATTCAAAACATGAGATGATTGTTATAGATTTTTTAAAGCTTTTGTGATTACATGAAATAAAGAGAGTGAATGCACAATTTTTATAGTACATTGGTGTATTCAAGTGCTCTTGTCTAATTTATCTTTAGTTATCGATTTGAATTGCTATTACGACTCAAATACAAAGCAATTTCAGATATGGAAATGATTGATCTTAAGTTTGATAACAATTCAATGCAAAAGACCATAAAAATCCCAAGAGGTCCATTTTCCATATTGAAGTTTGCCATTTATAGAAGAATTTCCTCTTTTGAATTGCCAAATCCTCTGTTGAATCACTTAAACAACCAGATCCGAGTTTCCAGCATGAAGAACGGGTAAAATCGAAATATTTCTTGACATTTTGATCGATCGACGCCAATGAATATCGATTGGCATCGACCAATGTAGTTGATCAATTCTTTGTCCTTTTCCTTAACATTGTACAAGTCTTCAAGATTTAGATCTTCAAGGGAAAAATTACTATAACCGATCCAGCTAGACCGACTGATGTCACATCACCTAAACTTGTCTTTTTCCTCAAATTTGCATATATAATCATAGAGACAATAGCGTGGGACCCAATTCAAGCATCAAGGCCGATAGATGTCGATCAATATCATTAAATCCATACTTAACAAATTTTCTTCAAACTCCATTCTTGAACCCTTCCATGCTTCATAGTCCATTCCTACATCATTCCACTATTTAATTCCATTGAGCTATCACGTAGTGCAAATATTAGATAACATTTTGCTCACTTGAAATTTCCCTAGATCGCATATTGTCTTCTATAAGTTTTGTACTTTGACAAGAGTATGGATATTCAATCTGTATTGATCGTGTATAAAAGTTTTGTGGTGAATAATCATATTTTATAATATAAAAAAATTCGTTGAAAATTTTCATTCGAAACGAGTAAGTAAATCATATAATGCGAGATCGCGTGTTTAATACGATTGAATATGATGAGGATCGTGTTATGTTAGGAACAATGGTAGGCAAAGGATAATAGACATACTTAGGACTTTGATTACTAAAATGTTAGTTTTTATCTATTTACTTAAAACTTATTCGATCTCCTTACGTGTTGAGGATGACTGAATGCATTTTTGTAAAGAAATATAGGCAATCTTGTACTAAACAATTTCTTTTTTGAACGGTTCGACCATTTAAAAGAGAAAGCGAACCTTTGAGAGTGGGTTACATAGACACAGTTAGGATAAAGAGATGGTGAGTAGTCACATCTTCTTGACGAGGAGATGTTGATAATGAAATTGTATAAACTATTGTTAAATGCTTAAAAAGAACAAGAAATATGATTTCTATTCCAAATGTGTTTTTATTTTTAGTTAATCGTGTCTACGAGATCTATTTCTTTGAGTTCGAGATATTGGATCTGAAACTCTTGGCTATAAATTAGTTATTGTAGAAGAAATAAATATCCCATAGTAAGTGACTGAATGGAGATTTGTACCTTAAATGTTATTATTGTAATAGCAGAAATAATGGGAGCATATTATATAACAATCGCCAGTGAATGCATCGAGTCTTGAAAATTACTTTCTTGTATACCAAATATTATTTATGAACTAATAATCGATTATATTTTGACCAACCATAGATGCAACTTTGTTTTTATATGAGTATTATGATTATTAGTTAAGAAATACGGTATATCGTTGGTGGTATTTGTTTTCACAACAACGGTGATGCGTTAGCTATATAGAATACAGAAGCACAAAAAAATTTAACAACTATTTTTGGAATCGTGGATTGAGCCATATCTTTGGGAAATTATTCTTTAATCATATAATTGTGAATCATGCAGTTCTTGTGAATTGTACCTCAAATGATTAACAGCAGAGCACACATTCAGTAGGAGCAACAAAAGAGTTAGCAAACTCTCCAAATTGATACATGTAGATGCATGCACTCCATTGTCTGATGAATCCAATTGATCCACTTATTTTGTTAAAATTCAAAGATGTATATTCATAAATATGAACATATGTATTTGATACACAAGTTAAACATCTATGATAAGTTCATAAAATATAAAACGAAAGTATAAAATATATATCATGCAAAAGAAATAAAATAATTCATTTTGATCGAATATGTATCTTGGATAAGATTTCCAAGAATACCTAAAACATAATAAGAATCACTCTCAAAACTGAATATGTATTGATAATGAGTGAAGTTGAGTTAATTTTTCTATAAGTATATGTAGTTAAGAATAAATATTTTGAAATGTATAGTTTCCAATCTACGTATGAACGCAAGTTTCATGGACTCAAGGATAAATCTATTTTAAGTAAGTCTATTGGTAGTTTGTAAAAGGTTATTGAATGCCTATTCCCTCACACAAAGGAACAAATTATTATTTTAGAATAAAACACCTTTTAGCTGAAGAAATATCTTACCCGAGAAATTAGTGGTAGTGCGACGAACTTGAATGTTTTTACTTGAATAAAACACCTTTTAGACTCTACGATACGGTGAAGTGTTTAAATCAAAATTAATTTCAAGTATATTGGAAAAAAAATTTGGAAATTATACCCGAACGGATATGATCCATCAACTGCAAGCGAGTCTTTGAGAAGAAGATCAATGTAGCCGAAAATGTATAAAACAAGGTTGATGGGAAATAACCTCGTCCATTTCTAATGTTGAAATTAATTGGGTAATTTTGCCCATTAAAGTGTTAAGTCAGTTCGGATTCTACACATAAATTACCATATAATATATCTTAGGGTTTTGGCACATTGATATCGAAGCCAAACTTCTAAATAATTAGTTAGAGGAGAGATTGTTTGCACGCTATAGCCAAAATGTCTCGAAGCCAATATATGCGATAACAAAGCTTGCGAACTCATTAATATATGATCTTAAATAAGAAAGTTGAGCAAGTATTTTCATAGAGGAATCAAATAGTTTGATTTTGGTAAAAATGCAGAGACGACTTATGTCTATAAGAGTAAAAATAGAAGGTATGAAGACATTTCTAATTACGATAAGTAATCTATCGATTAGCACTAATGTTCCTATGTTAAAATCAATTAAAGATTGGTTGTTTAATTCATGATGAAGGATTTGATAGAGGGTCCTTTGCACTTTATATAAAAGGATGTTGATATTATCCTAATCGGTATATAGAGACACCATATTAAAATGTTTAATATAGCGCACATGAGATAGATCCATTATGCATTGACAATAGGAGTCATCAAATGTTTTGTTGTTATACTATTTTGGAATTCACTTATGTACTTGGTGTAGTAAGAAAATATCAAATTCAAGTTAAAATCACGGAATAGTTGTTTAGAGTATTCTCGAGTATTTACAAAATACTAGAGAATTATTTAAGAAGACAAAGAACTCCTTGAACGAATGTTCAAACTTGAACTTTACAAGTGAAGTCAAGTACAGTAAGTCGATCTTAAACATTTGACAAATGGGTTTTAAGTTAGAAATGTTACAAATGTTGGGTTATGGCACATTCAACTATAAAGGCTAAGTACATCACATTGAATAATGTTGCAACGAAAGTAGTATATGTAACAGCCCACTTTCTACATAGTTATAATAAATAATTTTGTTTAAAATACAACGTGAATGTTCAATTTTTTGAATAATATAAAATTATTGAAAATATAATTGATCGAGTTAAATATTATTTGAATAAAGGATTATTAATAAATATAATTAATTATAATAGTTCTTTTAAAAAATATACCGAACTCGAATAAAATATTTATCACGAATATACAATATTTAAAAATTGGAAGTGAATATATAGATGGCATAACAAATTAAAATGTAAAAGAAAGTATAATGTTTAAATTAAACAAATATAAGGGGCTTAAATGTAATAAAAAGGATGGAATAATAACAAATAAAAGCAGTCCGAGCATTTTCTCTCCCTTATTCTAGAAAGATATATTGTTATCTCATTATTCAGCTCAATCCACTCTCCACTTTCACCGTTAACCCTATATCGCGCACAACAAAAATAAGACGGGACAGAAAATGAAACACTTCAACAAAAAATACAATGCCGACCACAAAGGAAAGAGGAGTGTTCGACACATTGGGAGGCTATGACCTGGGCTACGGATGGTCATGCACACGACTTGAGTTGGATGGTGAACGTGGAGTTACATGTATGATGTTACGAGCGATGGCTAGTGATAAGGTTTTCATGTGGAGACTAGGTTAGAGTGTGAAGGAAAATGGCACGATGAAGCTAGTGGTGTTCAATCCACGCACCTATCTGTATGTGATTAATGGTGGCAAAGAGCGGAAGCAACCCATGTAGGATCGATTTCACCCTAGACGGGGGTGAATATGGTGATACTATTAATTATAAAAAATTAATTCGGAAATATATAAAATAATTGCAGCACTGATAATAGCAGAATAATAGCAGCGCAGATAATAGCAGAATATTAAAAGCAGAAATAGAACAGCACAGATTTACCCAGCTTTAGCAAAACCCTGCCTACGTGCTGCCCCTAAGGTTTCTACTAGAAATTAAGTAGTCACACGCTTACACATGTAAACTCGCGACACCCGCTATCGACTAACCTAACTCTACGCTCAAAACCCTGCCACAACTCAGCCACTGAGTCGCGAATTCTCGAACTACACCATCGTAGTTCGTCCCCTAGTCACACAACTAGAATTTACAAACATTTAAAAGTAAATTACAAAATAAAAAACAAATAAAAAATCCTAAATAAAATTTGAGCCCAGATAATATTTATAAAGGTCGGCCTAAATTAAAATAAAAGAGAATACCCATTTTTCCTTTTATCTTTGTGTAAAAACTTTGGTCGTCCTTCATTGCTTTGAAAATGGCTGCTTCATTCCTCTCAATAAAATTAGGGCTTTTGTAAATTTAAAGACGCCGACTTCGTTGATTGATTGAGTAGATGTTTGTAAAAGTCGCTATGCTTACCAAATAAAAGTGTGCTATGGATCGTGCAATATGGATATACAATAATGCAGAGTATAGTGATGATAGCTATAAAGTTAATAGTACGGAAAATAAAAGCAGTATAATAAAAATAACACTGGAGATTTTTATACTGGTTCGAAGATCCGTCTTACGTCCATTCCCAGACTCCTTCTATAATTTCACTAAAACAACAACCCTCACTTAACCCGGAGGAATAGGTCTATACAACCCTTGAGCAGCCGAACAAGGACCTGAGCAGCAGAACAGGATTTCGCCTCAACAGCTAAAGAGGACTTCACACGCTCGAGCAGCAGAGCAGGACTTCAACAAATACAAAATATTGTTTTGACTTTGTGTGTTCTAATAACACGGATTTGTCACCTATAGTACACCCTTGCTATAATCTTCTCCTCAAGTGTGTGTGTGTGTGTGTGTGTGTGTGTGTATATATATATATTTGAAGTTTATGAAGAATAGAAAGGTATAATATTGTTTTAATGTAGAATCTTCTCCTCGAGTATAGATGCACCAATTTTGATGTCATGTCTCCATGTAGTATATATTCTCTTTTTGTCATAGCAGTCATCAAATATATATGTCGTAATGATAGCTTTATGTCATGAATCAAAACCAAGTTTCAACATTCTCCCCCTTTTTGATTGATGACAACCTATAAATAGATATAGATTTCGACTGTATATAATAATATAATATGAATACTTACTCCCCCTAAATCTTTGGCGATATATATCCTGCATTCTTAGTGCTAATGATAATTTTCTCCCTCTTTGTCATCGACAAAAAGGAATAAAGAACATGAACAATATAGAACAAAATAACTACTACTTATATTGTAAGGTATCAGAAAAAATTAACATTTAAAGCATGCGATACCTAAGTTTCTTATAATTTCCTAATTTTTAGTAAACCATACCCATTTGGGTGTGGTTACAACCTTTAAAAATATAATTTTCATTATTAACTACCATATCAAAATAATCATCAATATATTTTTCTCTATTTTTCCAATTAACAGGAACCCAAATACTTAGATATTTTTTATTCATATTTCCCGTCAATTTCATACTTCTAAATAAATTATAAACATTATTCGTCATAGCACTATTTGAATTTCTATAAAAATTGGATTTATACTTTACTCGTAATCTAGTACTAGCACTAACATATTTACTATACATGAAAGCATATCTAGTGCTATTTCTATGATTAGTTTTATTATATCCTAAACCATTTTTATCAGTTAAAGGTCTAGAACTAGATAAAATCATGTTTAAATCGTTTTGACCTTTATTAAATTTTGTGACTTCAGTGTTAAGTTTATCAGACTTAGCTTTAAAGTCGCAATTATTATTTTCAAAAGAAATATTACTATTATTCAAAATATCAATTTTCTCATTTAATTCAGAATTCTCGTTTTCTGACGTACAGTTCTCATTTTTGAGAAGGAAATTTGAGATTCTGAATTATCTAAAGAGGATTGTGATAAACATTTTGTCTTTTCAAATCAAAATTTTCTTTTGAAAAATTCTCTCTCTTTTTCAGATATGGTGTTTTGTTCATCTAGAAAATCTTTAACAGTCATAAAATTATTCTCTAAAACACCAAGTTGATTTTCTAAATTTAACTTCTCGTTTTTCAACTTCTCATTTTCAAGTTCAATAGATTTCATCTTTTCTAAAATAAAAAAATTAAGATTTGAAATCTTATTGCTTATACTAAATATTTCATTATTTTCTTTTATTGAAATTTGTAGATCAGAAAGTACCTTTTTAGTGTCCTCATTGGTTGTTACTCTCATAGTTTCAGGCTTTTTGCTTGTTGTATTTCAATCGGATCTTTTTCTAGCCATTATTCTATGATGTTAAGATGATCGATAGAATTCCAGGCACTGATACCAAATGAAAGTCGCTATGCTCTTATACCAAATTAAAAGTGTGTTATGGATTGTGCAATATGGATATACAATAATGTAGAGTATAGTGATGATAGCTATAAAGTTAATAGTGCGGTATACAAAAGCAATATAATAAAAATAACATCAGAGATTTTAATATTGGTTCGGAGATCCGTCCTACGTCCAGTCCCAGACTCCTTTTGGAATTTCACTAAAACAACAACCCTCACTTAACTCGGAGGAACGGGTCTATACAACCCTTGAGCAGCCGAACAAGGACTTGAGAGCAGAACAGGATTTTGCCTCAACAGCCGAAGAGGACTTCACACGCCTGAGTAGCAGAACAGGACTTCAACAAATACAAAAGATTGTTTTGACTTTATGCGTTCTAATAACACGGATTTTTCACTTGTAGTACACCCTTCCTATAATCTTCTCCTCGAGTGTATATATATATATGTGTGTGTGTGTGTGTGTGTGTGTTTGAAGTTTATGAAGAATAGAAAGGTATAATATTGTTTTAATGCAGAATATTTGAAAGTATAGTTGCAAGTAGATTCAAGAGTGTTAGATTAGAAAGATAAGAAAATTCGGTTATTTGGAATCAAGTTAGAGTATGTATATATAGATGTTAGAAAGCAGCGACCATTGATGAAGTGTTGCATCAAAATCTTTTCGTAGAGGTTCGTAACTCTTCACAAATAACCGTGTCTTTTAAAAAAGTAGCTGTTGTAGAAATTCAGTCAACTAAACCTCTGGGTTAGTCGACTGAATATTCAAATTTTTTATTTGTTTATTTGTGCACCTGTGCATGTTGCGTAGAAATTTACTAGTCAGTCGACTGACCTACCAAGTCAGTTGACTGACCTGGTGAGCAATTTGCATAGTTTTCAAAGGTTTAAATATATATATATATATATATTATATGATTTTTAAAGAATTTTTTTAAATATATATATATATTCTATGCTTATATGTATAAATCATTGAGATTATATATAAGCTAATATATACGTTAAACAAGGAAAGATCTTAACAAAATTGATCTAAGACTCAAAACAAGAATAATATAATTGATGCACCGATTCTGATGTTTGTCTCCATGTAGTATATATTCTCTTTTTGTCGTAGCAGTCGTCATATCTGTATGTCATAGTGATAGCTTTGTTTCATGAATCAAAACCAAGTCTCAACAGTTTCATGTTCCTTGCTTTGTCGATCGATCATCTCTTTGATTTGCACATGGCTGCTTCAATTTATAGAGTTCGATTTGAATTGGTATGTGATTTCCTTTTTGCTTTTCTGGTTAATTTGCTTGAACTCAATTTCTTTTGATTTTCCGATGATGATTGGGTTTAAATAGGGTTCGGTTCCCTTAATTATCGTTCAAATATATTTATTTGAATTCGACTGTTACTTTTGTTCTGCCGTTTGATTTTGCTTGGTTGCTTATGATTGATCTTGACCGGTTCAATTACGTATATTTGCTATTATGGTTGCTTGGTCACCACGGCTTTGATTTTGACTTGTTCGATTCTTTGCCTTGGTCACCACAGCTTTGATTTTCTTTGGAATTTGGTTCCTTTCTTTTCTCTGTTGACTTAGACCATTTGTGTTAAACTGGACTTGTTCGATTTTTGATATCACCTAGGTCAACATGGATTTAATTCAAAGTTTTATTTACTGCTGTTCTATCATTTTTTCTTGTTGTTTTTATTCGAACTGCTTATGTTTTATCTCATATTGTCACTGCATTTGTTGTTTACTGCTTCACTGTATCGTGTCACTGCATACTTGATTTCACATGTATATTTTGTTGAGGCTCCATTTTGACTGTTGGTTTGATCCTTTATTCCTCTTGAATTCTGGTCCTCGGTTCATGTTTATTGTATGTTGAAACGAGTCTAGTTTCAATGTGTTTGCACACATCTCTGTTGCATATTCACTTAAGTTTCCATTGTATCCCATATTTCATTGCATATGTATATATGTTGTTTGTTGTGGCCAGACTTGTTTACGTGCTTTGGCTGAGAACTTGTTTCTACTGTTAGTAACAGTGTACATATAAACATGTATATACATGCATATATATGTATGTATATATGTGTGTAATCACTTGGTCGAGTCTTGTTGCAATGTGGTTCCTCCTGGATCACTTGTTGTTTGATATGTGCTGCACTTGTGCCATTTTATGTCTGGTTTTGATGTCTAGATACATTTTAGTCTTTGATTTATGCACTTGTCTGAAATTGCTCATTTTGAGCTGTTGTCTGCATATCAACTTGTAAATATTGAAGTTGAGGTCTAGAGCTTGTTGCATTTGGAGTCGTCACTTGACTCATGTGTGGCATACAAGTCTGGTTCATTTAAGGTCACTAGTATCCATATTTTATATGTGGTCAGTGTTGGTGATACCTTGATTTAATCTTGAAACTGTTTTCATGCTCCATCGTATATTTTTACTCTATGTTTAAAAATTAACTTGCATATGAGCTTGGTTATTTTTGGAACTGATTTGGTATGTGTCTATCTACATATGTATCCATGTTTGAACTCTTAAGTCTGGTCTGGTGGTAGCTTTGCATTCATGTTATGTTGACTGACTTTGTATGTTATATTTGCATTTGTATTGAGTAACTCACTGTTCACTGGTCCTGCACTGACCTTTGTTTCTCCTGATCAATTCATGTTGTGGTCTTTGCCTTTCTGCCATGCTACTAGCCTGAACAGTTGAACTATCTGTTGCACATGTTGATTTTGTTCATTTTGATTCTGGTTCTATGTGTCTTATGTACTTCATGGTTCACCTGAACTTTGTGTCACTTGAGTTTGTCTTCATGTGTACTCATTGAAATTTTTGGTCGAGCCTTGCTTTAGTCATTAAAACTTGAACATTCTATTTTTCGTTTTGTATTGCACCTGAGTTGAACCTAGCGTTGGCTCGGGTTTGACCTTGTGCTCGTATCATGACTTTATTTGTACTTTACTTAAGTTGAACCTAGCTTTTGATTGGGTTTGACCTTGTGCTCACCTGTCCCTGCAATTTTATCAAGTATATATCAGTGTGCACGGACTTATGGCTTGTATAGTGATACACTATGCATGTCACAAATTGTTCGTGTTTGATGAATTTAAAATTAAAATGATGACGAACAACCCAATAACTTAGGCAAATAATATTTTCAAAAACACGTTTTATTTTACACTGCAAAAATATTTCTTTTTCAATTTTACTGAGTCAATGTGTATTTTGTAGATAATTCAGATGATGGATTCAGTCTGGAATAGAGTTGAAGATAAATACGAGTGAATGAGTGATATGTAGTGAGATGAAAATGTATATAAACATTGTATAGTGAAATTTTGTGATGTAATCGAAATTGTATTGTAATTGCAAATTGTATATATAGCGAGAGCTCAAATTTGTACTATTCAAAATTGTAATAAATATTTCTTTGAATAAAATATCTATTTGAATTTAAATTCTGTGTTATTTCTTTTATTCAGCAAATATTTATTTAACTATGTGAAAATAAAATAGTACAATAACAAATACATTTAAATGAATATATATATATATATATATATATATATTATCATCAAACAAAAATGATCCAGTAAAGGTACTCTTTGCATTCTTTAATTGATTGTTGCGTTGCAGAATTAATTTGATAGGTTGAAATTGAGATGCATACAATTTTTTAGTTGGAATGAATTTTGTTTGTATATTGATGTTTATGTTTTGATAGACACACACACGTTTTTATATAGTATGAATTCGATGATGTTTATATCCAAAATTGATTAAAAAGGGGGAAATTTATTTAAATGCATTAGGAATATTTATATACTCTAATTTGAGACACATACATACATAATTTTGAAAGGAGAGATATTAAAATTTTATTATATAAAAGAATTTTATAAAAGAAACAAGTTAAGGAGACTCGTTGTGATAATTTTAAATTATTTTGATTTGGAAATGAAGTGAATAGGAAATTTGGTAATAATATATTTTTGAATTATGGTATTTAGATTACCTTTTGGAAATTGAGATTTTAGCATTAATTTACAAATAGAAATTAAGTTTCATATTCAAAGCAATATCGTATATAAATTATTTTTGAAGGTATTATGTTGTTTGGTTTAAAATAAAGAGAAGAAAATTAAATTTTTAACTAAATTTATTAGTAGATATTTATTTCCTTATGATCGTAAAAAATATGTTCAAAACTATTCTCTTTTATAAAGAGGATCCAAAATTTATTTTCCAAATCGAAGAAATTAATTTCATGACATCTAAAAAATGTGAAAATTTGAGAAAAAGGAAAAATAAGGAGTCTAAAATATGATTTACTGATTATATGGTAATTTTATTAAAATGAATCATTTTTGAAAGAAAATCGAAAGTTTTGAATTTTTATATAGTAAGGAATTTCCATTTCCTTTTTAGGATTATTTTTAATAGGAAAAGAAAATTATAATTTGATAAACTAATTTCCAAAAGTAGTTAAAAAGAGTTTGGAAGTACATAAATAAATTAAATATTGATTTTTAAAATTTAATATTAGAGAATTGTAAATATCATTAGTTGAAATCGTTTTTGGGAAGAAGAAAATAATTTCAATTCGGTTTTAAAAAAAAGTTGATTACAAAACTTTTTTATCAATGTGTTAAAATATTAATAATAAGTTTCATATTATATGAATTATTTTTGGAAAAGAGTTCGGCGATTTATTATGTACTATGTCCAAATCAGGCTAGTGTCCATCCTAGTGTTGATCGTGGGCTCATGCCCAAGATCATGACGTCAATTGTTCTTATTGTATTTTTGCGTACTTATTATGTGCTTGTATTGTTGTATGCTCGTATTGCTTTGTGAAAAAGTGCCCATATGTCATAGAGCCAAATAGTCTATTACCTTTAGGTAATGGGGATCATAACCAGGTTTAGTGTCAGGACCCGATTCTTCGACTCCCAAAATTCGACATCAATACGTCCACTGTATCGAATGCCGATCAGTCGGATGCCGGAAAACCGAACACTGAGGGTTTAAGAAAGAAGAAAGAGGTAGAAGAAGAGAGAAAGAAAAACAGAACAGAAAGAAATAACAGAACAACATCAGAATCTCACAATTCGCAGCGGAACAACATATAATAGATAAATGAATAATCTTTAAACAAAGAACTATATCAGTTATTACATTACATTACATTTCATTACATCAGAGTGTACAACAACAACAAACAAACAGCGGAAAAAGAAATACTATATGCTAGTAATACGCCAAGCCATCCATCTTGCCTCCAGCAACTCCTGAATTCCAGAATATCCTGATAAACCTTAACTCTTGACTGCCCGTGTGGAAATTGGTGGGCACCCAGAGTTTAGGAAGGATAACAATAAACTCCGAGTCAGTCATGTGACCGGTGTGGGAACTCAAAACAGTTTATTTATCTTTAAAATCAAAATAGAGGAATATTTTTTTTAAAGTCAATTCGCAATGCTTTTAAGAATGAGGCTACCATAAGACCTCCCGCCACACACACAATGCAAACGCGGACTTGGAGTAGATTTCTTCTTATGTTAGTCAAAGATGCTTGATACGTATTAAAAAGAAATATTTGATATTATTACTAGTGCATAGTGTAGGAAACATTTCGAAAGTAGAATATAAATCTTAGCCAGCATAGGTACCATTATAGTATGCTTACTATAGCTACCATATTAAATGGCAGGTTCTACAAATAAAACCGTACAAGATCGTATTGTTTCTTTGGATTTCCAACAAATGGTCAGGCCAAGGAACTTCCCATTGCCACATGAGAACGCCTCTGGAAGGACGTCCCCGAGAACCTAACCGGATCTCTGCCAACACAAGGCCGGGTTACCTTTCAAACTAGGTAACAACTGACACGAGTATGCCATCCCCCGGTCCTTTGGGACCTTTAACCGAGCGCTCGTAATCAACATCACATCATAATAATAAGTGTTTCAACATGAGTAAGCATCTGGGCTCCATACCATGATACCACCCTTTTCCAGAAGGAAATGCACATACCCTAAAGGGAGCTACCCCTCATAAACTTGCTGCATCTTTCCTGTTTTGACCATTCCGGGGTGTGAGGCTCGACGAAGTCTCGTCCACAAAGCCATGCTTTATACAAAAGCTGTGCTTTGGGTCAACAAATAATCATAGAAATGATCACAAAGATAAACGATCAAACAAATGATCCTATCACAAATGATCAACACAATGATCATTTCACAGCAACACTCAGCATGTCACATTACCAAATTGGGAATATATCGCTGATAACCTTCAACTACATAACCTCTGAGCTCGTACGTCTCAGAGAAGGGTGTTAAGCTAAGAGAATAAATTCTCCGCCACCAACAGAAATATATTTGAAAGAAATCGGCTTTATATCTCAATTTGTAATGTCAGACATACAATCCATACAAGTCTATTCCGGGCTCGAACAGAACCGAATGCACTTACAAAGAAGTCCTTGCAATCCGGATAATCTCTAATCACGTCCGAATTTCCCATCACATATGGAGATCTCTATACCGGGGATCAGCCAGTGCAGAGACAATCAACAAGAAACCCTTTCGTTTTCGAAAATATCCGGTCTTCAACACCGATCTTCAAATGCAATTCATAACGACGTATCACATATTCGGAATGGGTTATACGACCCCAAGGTCCTTTCCCGGTTAACCCGAATAGTGAGCGCTTATTTAAAAAAAAATAAGTGTGGCATTCAATTTCAAGCAAATCACAACAAATACCTATTTAAAGGTAAATATTGATAGTCGGTTATTGAACTATCAATAGATATGCACAACATCACCAGATTCCAAATAATTTTCCAAATTATTTATTTTCCAAAAATATCTTTACAAGATATATATATTTTCCATTCTTCAAAAATAAATCAATATTTATTTTTAAACCCATTTTCCACATTTCATTTATAAATTCCATATTGAATTTACATTTCCAAAATAACTATGAATATACGTTTTCAATTATTCATTTTCAATTTATCTTCAAAAAGATAAATTCTCTTTGCTTTTCATTTCACATTGGAAAAATATTTCCATACTTATTTATTTATAAGCAATTCACAAGTCTTTTTATTTTCTATACTTGGAAAATATTATATACTTAAATCGAAATTTAGTATATATTTCATTCTTTAAGGAAATCATTCTCTTAAACATATTTATTTGGGCCAAAACGAATGTTGCGTAAAACATCGTTACGACAACCCAAAATCACTAGTATAGGGATTCAAAATTAAAATAGATATATAAATCCCAATACTATACCAAACATTTCATTTCGGAAATCATTTACTATAACAACAGTGTTATAGTCCACCATTTCTTTTTATTTCTCAAAAACGTCTATTTCGACAATGAATGTTGAAATCTATGGTTTCGAATCTTAATACATTTAAAACATCGTTAGATCGTTTTAATTCTATTTAAAACATCACATTCCACCATTTCTTTAACACATTATTCACTATTTAAAAACGTGAATATACTTGTTAACTAATTTCATCATTTCTATTCATTTTATTTCAAAGGATTATTCATTGTCTAAAATGTGAATATAACTCCATAAATAAGTTATAACAATTTACTTATCAAAATAAGTCATTGCGGATTTATAAAATAATGTTTATAAATTCCATTTCTATTTATTTTACAACAACTTCCTTTTATAAATTTCCTTTATTAACCTATTCGATTTATAATTCAATTATATACCGAAAGTCCATATTATAAGTTAAATGCTTATAATTTATTTGTTTGCAAAATCATTCCTTTAAACTTCATAATTATAAATCTTATAACTTATAAGATTCATTTTTTTTATCCAAATCTATTCCTAAATAACTTTATAAATTTTATTTATAAAATTCCCTTTATAACTTCACCGTTATAATCCTATAGATTTCATTCATTTATGAAATTCATTCACAATTCATTCTAACACTTATAAAAGCTCGTTTTACAATTCCAATATTTTTAATTTATAAATATCAATTTATAAATCTTTTATATGGATCAATTTATATTATTCTTTTAAAACGACTTTAAACTCCTTTATAATTTCATCATTCTCTTAGATATACAAAATAATCAAATTTCATAAATCCTATACTTAAACTTTTTATAACAAATTCAGAAATTCCAATTTTTAACTATTTTATAAAATCATTAATCCCATATTTTCAAAAATCAACTTTTAACTGTATTTCTCAAAAATCATAATTTTTATACATTAAAATTATAATGTTTATTTATTTAAGATGAATCAATTCAAAAAATATATTTTATAAACGTATACTTTCAAAAATCACTTTAGAAATCCCTTAAAGTCCAAATCGTTATTTTTAAACTTCAAAATTGGATTCGATGATGCAACACATCAAATAGTCAATCACGACTTTTAAACATCATATATCGATATGATAAACAATCAAATATCACAATATCTAAAATCAATAAATATTTGTGAGGAATCCAGTTGGATCCCTCCAACCTGTTTCCCTGCATCCACAGACATTAGCACAATACCCATTCTACTTCGAGGTGGAATATCGCGGTATATGGGATTTAATAAATATTATCCGCTTAATAGGCGGCGCAATAGGGTCTCATCCGCTATACAATGCGAGAAATCAATCGACTGCAATATATACATATGCCAATATATATATATATATTGCTATATATATAGATATATCCTACTATATCTAATATCACAATCAATATAGCAATCAATAAATAACTGCAAATCCAACTTATAAATTTTTTAAGTGAGAAGTTCTCACCTTTGCTTTTATTTAGCAATCCATTTCCCATCTTGACTTGCTTTTTCTTGATTTATACCTTGTATAAATATTTACACAATTTATTAATATTCGAACAAATCGAATAATAAATTTTCATTTGATAAGCTCGATTCATCGGTGATTTTATTTTAATAGTTAAATTAACTGATAGTTTTATTTAAACCAGTTTCTTCTTTAATAAATTTATTTTAACGAATTTTCCTTTTAAAATAATTCTAACTAGAAATTTCCAATTGAACTAAATTCCATTTTTAATTTTAAACAGATTACTCTTAACAAATTTATCAAATAAAATTTAAATTTCAACTAAATTTACTTAAATAAATTTATTTAACTACAATTTAATTTTAAAACTAAATTTTCTTCTTTCTGCTTCCATATTTATATTTTATTTTTCAGTTTGCAACTAAAATAGTTTAATTCACTAATAGTTTCGTTTAACCCAATTTTGTCTTTAATAATTGATTTAACTAAAAATTTAAATTTGAAACAAAATTTACTTTAGGAAATTATTTTCAAAATAAACTAGTAAATTTATAATGTATCCATTCATTTATTTTTTTCATTTATTTTTACTAATTATCTTATTTTATATTAATATCTTTAAATCAATTTCTTTTAATAAATTTGTTCAACTAAAAATTTAAATTTTGAAACTAAATTCCCTTAAAATAAATTATTTTTAACCACTAAAAATTAAATAAGTTAATTTAAACCAATTTCCTAATTTCAAATCAGGATGTTAAAATTTTAATTTTTAACTTACTGTAAAAATGTAAATACTGGTTTCATATCATTATTTATTATTTTTAAAATAATTCGAGAAGTTAAGAATGTACATATCTATTTTATTTTCTTTCCCTGTTTATCGATATCAGATTAACACAACTGGACTAAAAAGAAACTCATAAAAATTAACATTTATACCTCCTCTCCTATCGAGTAGCCACCACCGGCCGATCGAACACCAACCTTCAAATCGAACAACTGTAGCCTCTTCACTCGCCACTACCTCGACCACTTCCTTGACTCGCTGCTGCCGCCGCCGCTCCTTCGAATCGCCCCAAATCGCAAGACCCCTTCATGAAACCCTAGACGCCGACGCTTCATAAATCGCAACACCCTAATTGCCGCTCGAGCCTCCACCAGGTCGCGACGCCTTGGTCTACGCGCGCGCGTGCGCTCACGCCTCCCCCCACCCTTCAAGAACCCCTTTCTCTCACACAAGCCAATCCTTCTTCGTTGCTCCCCCTACGCGGCACCAGAACCATCGCGCACCACTGCTGCCTCGAGCGCACGCCTCCCTTGTTCGAGCGTTAAGCTCGAATCGGCTTCGGCCATTATAAATTTGTTCGTTCTCTTTTTTTTTATTTGAATCTGAAGAGGGGGGGCCGAGATAATTATATTCGAATGAGGTATGCGTTACACGATTTATTTCGTGAATTTAGGCGTGATCCTAGGCGTGATTAAAGGAGATAACGTGGTGTCTGTTGACAAAATTTAATATTTAAAATTAAATCGAATTCGATTGAATTTCAACGCGTTTACATGTCGTACGCTCGCACAACAACTCCGAAAAATACGAAATTTAAAATCCGAGAATAATTCAATATTACGGACCCAATTGAACTGGTTTCGTCAAATTCCGAGACTGTGCCTCGGACGGCTATTTTTAAATATCGATTCAAACGATATAAATTCAAAACTGAACAAATCACTTCTAAATTAAATTCTGAAGCTTCTATTATCTTCAGTATTTTCAATATGAATTTTACAAGCCTTTAAAATATTTTTAATCGGCTTAAAATTGAAGATTCAAATTTTTATTCAACTTCAGTAGATTAAATTCTATAATTTAATCGCTAAATTCATTCTGATAATTTGAAATTCAAGTCAAACTATCATTCAAATATTTAAAATTAATTAAATATTTTCAATTTAAATTGTTCAAAATTCTGGGTCGTTACATTTAGCGTTGTCTTACCACTGATGGACATAAGGTTACGATTACCGGGAGTAACTAAAGACTGTAGGAGTATTGTTGTGTGCTGTCGGAGAGTCCTGGAGCAATACAGTGTGTATGTCAATCTTCCATCTAGAATTTCTTTCAAATGGACATTATATTATTTGACCATTACTTCATATAGATGGTTATAATATGGTATAAGCCATTCTATATAGTGGAATTGTTGTGTGCTCTCCACTTATTTGGTCTAGTTGTGTGCTTATCCATTATTTGTTGATTATGTGATTACTTATTTTATGCCGCTAGTTGTGAGCTCACTACTCTTTAAACTTGATGCATGCTAGTCTAATTTTTGGTACCTTGTTGCTATTCATTTATTATTGTGATTATGTATGCATGTTCAGGATATGACTTGTTTTATGCTCATCTTAAGGGTATGAAATGTTATGTCCTAGTCTACATTATATTATGCTTGATTATTTCATGTAGCTACGAGTTGTATTTAGTTTGATGCTTAGTATTCCATATATTATTCTTGGGTGATTTTTGTTATATGCTAGCCTTGACTAGCCTATATTTGATATATCACACTTTTATACCTTTTCTCCATCGCTGGTTGTTTTATTTTCACATATTATCATGGGTAAGATTATTTATGCATGGTATAACTATTTATGTGAAGGTATATCAAGTATTATTCATCATGTTTCTTATATATATGTTATCATAATACCATGCATTTCACATCGAGTATTAATATTTGAATCTTAACATAGTCTGGCTCATTTTATTATTTATATAGTACTTGGGTCAGTTTGAGACATTTCAAGTACATGCACATTAGCATCTTTGGAAGTGGAGCATTTTGAGAATATCATTTAAGGCAATGTTGTATTTTTGGAGCCTAATATGTATATGTCCTTTTGATGTATCCATGTACGTATATATGCGATGATGTTTGAGATTTATATTGTATTAGACTCGCATCGATGTGTATTATTTAGTAGGTCTGATACTTTATTTTGTTGTACTTTATATGGAGATGTTATGATATTATATTTTTTGTTGTGCCCTGGAACATTAAGTTCTTTATTATATTATGTATTGTTCTATCTTAAAAGACATACATGTTTATTTTTGTGTCGATACTATGTACCTATATTTGATGTTTTATATAAGGTAAGAAAAACATACCGGTGCTTCCTAGAGGAATATTCACGTGTTGTTTTCCAATATTGCCTTATTCTCTATATTACTAGACGGTGCAAATTTGTAATACTCTTTAGTAGTACGGGTATAAAGGTGGAGTGTTAGAATGTGTGTGTGCATGCAAATTTATAAAAAAAAACTAGAGATGGTTCCCACCACTGAGAGTCCAATAGCGTATTGTGACAGCAATGACGCAATATAGGTTGCAATAGGAATAAACAACTTGATAAGAGGTTAAGATATGCTCTCGGTAATCACTACTTTATAAAAGAGTTTATCAACAATGGAGTATTATAATTGAAAAGTAGATACAAAATAGTAATATTACATATCCTTTCACGAAAGCCCTTTCTTAATATTGTCTATAATTAGGAGTCACCATAGTCGGCCTCAAGTGCAAGTAGGCGATTGATAGAGTTTAGGCCATTCCATAAGTGCAATTATGTAATTTGATTATATAGCTTAACTCTTATAGTGAATTTTTAATCAAAATAAAATATGCTTTCAGTTTTATTTTCCATTTCGTAGATTTTTTTTTTCAAAAATTATGTACTTTATTAACAAAGGAAAGGATTGAATACAAGTAGTAGCTGCATTCAAAGTAAGAATACAATATAAACCTTACCCTATTACAAAACAAAATTAATTCTCATATGGATGCAAATTAAAATTCACAACCCGTTAATACATTAAGTAAAACTAAAGGACTTCAATTAGTACTCATTCAATTTCATAGCCTTTCCCAAGAAATAACCCTAAATACTTTCACTCCAATGATGGCGATTCAATAGAAACCTCACTACTACTACCACCACTAGCCCTTCGATTTATAATGATCTTCGAGTGACTACAACCACTCCTCCTAGCTTCATCCAGGATCTACCACAACTGGAGAAACTAGCTTTCGAAAAAGCTAATGATTATTTCTTTCATCAATTACTCATCCTTCATGAAATTAGACCTACCAAGTAAATTTTTAGCATCTAATACAATCAGTTAGTATCTTATCTCTTCTAGTTGTTTTAGATTTAAATAACCATTAATTTTTTTTGTATCAAGTATGCGATGTTATTGTTGTTGTAATGATATCCTTTAAGTCTTGCTTAGAATTCACAACATGATTAAGCTTCTATCTAACTCTAGCATTGATTGAATGTCATAGTTGTTGTTGTTGTTGAGCTGCAAAATCAGCCTTGACATTAATCGATTCCATATGCTAGTTGAATACATGCAGTTAAAGAACAAGTAATGGCATTACTCTTCTTCTACATTGCACAACACACAAGGTAGATCTTCAACTGCACTCCACTGATTTATTTTGACTTTTGTTGGAAAAACCATCGAGTTCCACAAAATATGTTATTAAAGATATTTTAGGAGAGTAATAACGTTTCCACAATTTATTGCATGATTGTTGTTGCTTATGGATAATCGTGATTAAAGTGATGGCATTGATGATAAATGCACATTATAATGTTGCTTATGGATGTCACTTTAAATGATAATAAATTATATTTCACCTGGATAATTTGTAAGCAACCGAATTAATGTCCACTGATGTGCTTTAGCAAAGTCCATACAGGTTTTAATATCAAAGATGTTTAGGTTACACAACTACAACTTTAAGTTTTCAACCAAAAATAATTTTGAAATAATATATAAAAGTCATAAAATATTATTCTAGAAAAATTAGTATAGTGATTATATTAATTAATTATAAATTATAATTATTATAAGAGGGCCCGAAAATTACTAATAAATAATATAATTGTTGTATATTTATTTAATTACTTTTTGAGTTAATAATTTAAATATAATAATTTTTTTATTATATATATTGTTTTGGTAGCCAAAATTTTAATTTTGTTTTAAAATTAAGTAGGCAAAAATATATGTGGTTATAAATTAATTAAATGGGTTTAATTAATTAAGTGGTATAAGATCTCACTTAAAATGGGTCATACATCGAATAGTGCATTCGGGTAAGAAATTTTACATATTAATTAGCTAGATGCATCATTATACACTGATAGAAATTCATTCTCTCTCCATAAAGATAAAATATACATGTTAATTGTGGATTTTCCAACTCCACCATCAAGTAAAAACGCGACCTCTCAAAAGCCAAACTAACTGTTAGGGTCATCGAAAAACAAAAGTAAAATTATTTTTAAACCAAAATCGCTATTTAAAGTAATTTGTTTTATTTTCAAAAATATACTTTTGTGCACTATATGCCCATGACTCACGCACTCCTTTGATATGCACATCGCCATCATCAAGCTGAAGTCGTTCGAAGGTCGTAACGATGCATACGTGGTTGAACTTTGAAGCCATGGACATTAATGATCATCGCTCAAGCTCCAACGCCTCTTCAGTCCACTAAACATCGTTAAAGAAGATCGATATTAAAACTTGGGTAAAGATGAAAGCAGCTCGAGCGAGGAATCATGGTCTAAATCGACTCGTTCAAATGTGGGGAACTCAATGACATAAGTCATGGAACGTATGCAAGGTGACGTGGTGGCCACTGGAACACGGAGATGGGAAACCCAATGGCCAGGTTTTGAGAAGGGAAAGGTAATTTTCTTGATTGCACATGTTTATTATTTAGTTATAGATCACTTTTTTAATTGTTAATCTATACAAAATCCCCTATAACTTGCAACCTCATAACTTTCACATATGAACTCCGCTTTACACACAATTTGCGGCATTGGATTCACATTAAAATTATAGACACACCAATGTTATTTGACGGTATCATACTTATATATGACACTGTTATTTAGATGTTGATATATATATTTATATACATACATATATATACATATAAAGATATTTATAAATTAACAATATCCGTCAAAATTAATATATCAATACTTTATTCATTTCACTTGAATATTTGATGTTTGGATTAAGATGAATTATAATTATTAGATTTATAACATTAATTTAATAAACACTAAATTTAAAAATTATTTTTTGAATTTATATTAAAATTATTTAACTAGTTAGCAGTTTTCTGGTTTTTATTAGAAACATACATATTAATATCATTATATATAAAATTATTTTGTTATTAAATTTACCTTTCAATTACTGTTATTTAATTATAAAATGAATTATCTTATCAAATAATTTTGAACAAGTAATAACATTGTAAATTAAATTGATACTGTTAATATAATCATAATGTAAAATAACGTAAAATTCAAGTAAAAAACTTCTAATAAAACATTGAATATAATTCAATGTTAATAACATTATTCATGCTAATAATATAAAAGATATACTGCATAATAAGTAGAAAGGGAATCTTTTTGAAATCCTTCCCTTTTACCCTATTGGTCGATGCACTTGACCCAACATTTAAGGGAGTATACATAGAATGTAGAGACAAGCGATGTCATGAGATATTATACTTATTCCCTTAAGTTTTTGATGATACTCAACTATTATTATTCCAAGTTATGGACTTTAAAATAATGTTACTCTCCATCATTTCCAATATAAACAGAGACCTATACATATTTATGGTTGTTGAACACCCTCAAGCCATAAAACATTTATATTAGTGTTTATAATGTCCATAGATTAGTAAGAATATTTTTTATATTTGTTGAGCACCATAAAAGGTTATAAAGTTACATTTAAACTATCGTGAAATTCTAAATGTAAAGTATCTAATGTAGTTTATGATTTATAGAGCACTCTTAAGATCATAAAGATGATTAGAAGCAAATGAATGTATCATTAAGAGTTATATATAATATGTAATTAGTAAAGTGTTACTTATCGTTTATGGGGACTATAATTTGTTGAGCACCCTCAAAGCTATAGTAACATGATAAATGGATCCTAATCCCTATTAGAGGAATTTGAAAAATTCCCGTATCACTTTTATGCTTCATGAGAGATGCGGGATCTAGTGCAAACCTTATTAGATACTGGTTGAGTTGGGAACAACTCTTGATATATTCATATTGAATTTCATTATGAATTTGCTGATGTGTAATAACGTGGATCTCCTAAATATGGTAATGATGGGCGAGAGTATGTTCAAAAAAGAACCAAGTGTAGTACTCTTAGTCAAGTGCAAATTTTCTTTGAATATTTTGAAGAAGAGAAAGCATATGTCAAAAGGCAACAAAGATAAAGCTAAGGGAAAGAAAGAGAAAGTTGAATGTCACAATTGCTCTAAGAAGGGACACAAAAAATGGAACTATATGGATTATTTAAACTTCTCAAGCAAAAGGGATTTGATTTCGCTCCTGAAGGTATTGTCCTTAGAAAAAATTGTTAACCTAGGTGTTTCATCTGGGGTTTTAGATACTAAATCAGTAACTTATATTTATAACTTGTTACAGGGACCTAAGAGCAAGAGTCCCAGAGTAAGAGGGACTATGGAATTCCAAGTTGTAAGTGTAGCTACTGTAGTTGCCTTAGCAGTAAGATTTTACATATGAAGCTTGCCAGTGGACATGAATTAGTTTTATATTATTACTATTTTGTACCAAACTTTATTAGTGGAATAATCTCCATTTCTTATTTGATGGAAAAGAATTATAGTTTTATTCATAAAGATAGTGTTATGAATATTTATTATGATAATAAAACTATTTGCTTCGGTACTCTTAAAGATGATATTTATATACTCTATAATAATGTATTTTTTGAAAATATTGATGCATATTCTGAAACTATTGATGCATATAAAATAAATGAGAGATACCTTTGGCATTATAGAGTAGGCACATAGGTAAGAAACATTTGAAGAAGATAATAAACCAAGGGTTTCTACCATCAATGATTCTGAATCATTTGATTCTTGTACATAGTTTCTTAAAGGTAAAATGGCCAAGCGCCCATTCTGTGGGAGCAAGAAAGAGTTTATGAACTCTTAGGTATAGTGCATACAAATGTATGTGGTTCGAAGTCTGTAGCCACCAAAGGTGGATCCTTATACTTCACTGCATTCATTGATTACTTATCTCGATATGGATATGTGTATCTTATGAAACACAAATTAGAGGTCTATGGTAAATTCATAGAATGTAAGAATGAAGTTGAAAGCCAGACGTGTAAGAAAATTAAAATACTTCAATTTGATTGAGGTGGTGAGTACATTGGATATAAGTTACAGAGGTACCTAAAAGATAATGAGATTCTCTCTCAAGTCACTCCTCCCAATTCTAATTAACACAATAGTGTTTCGGAAAGAGGAAATCAGACTCTATTAAACATGGTTAAATCAATGATAAGTGATACTGAGTTGTCTCTTTCCTTTTGGGATGTGCGCTTAAAATCGCAACATATACATTAAATTTCATACCACTAAGTATGCGCCTGAATTGCTGTATGAGTTATTTACTAGTAAGAAACCCCACTCTAACTATCTTAAGGTATGTGGTTTCGCAGCTTATGCTAAGAAAGTAAAATCCAGTAAACTTGAGGAAAGATCAACTTTGTGCAAGTTTATATAGTGCCCTATAAATTCTCATATATACATATTCTACTATACCGAGGAATAAAACATATTTTTTTCAAGATGTTTTGTCGTTTTGGGATAGGAATTTCTATCTTAGGAAATTGGTGGCAGTAAGACAGATTTGGACGAGATCTAAGAAACATTCATAGTAATTTAACACCCCTAGAAGACATGCATCCTATTAAATGTTCTAGTAGGGAATATTGCGTGCTAGAGAGAAACTATGCTTTTTTTATTGATGGCGAAAAGAGGGTTGCATCATCCATGAAGATGATTATTACAATCGAATTTGGAGTTGTCTTCAAATATACTTAAATAATCAAATTGAGCAAGAGAACGACGAAGAAATGACTTAAGAACTTGGAAAACATTAAAAAAGGCAGGATTAAAGAAATATCAAGAATGAGCGAAAAAAGTTGACTTGAGTTTTCAACTCGGCCCTATAGATCTGTACCAAGCTGAACTTGGGTTGGACACACAAGAATATCAAGTCAGACTCCAAGCGAGCAGAGGAATAATCAAGCATAAAAACCTCAGAAAATCTTCAGGTCAAGCCCCAAGCAAACACTAGAGTTTCTAAGGTTGGACTCCATGTCAATTTGATACTTATCCAAGAGCCACGATTTGGTACCAATCTATGAAATTATGCATCGGTTTGACCCCGAAAATTTAGTTAAGGGATGTGCGAACATGGGAAACATGGTGAGGCATGTTTCAGAGATAATTTTAGGGATTTTCATAGGAGAGGATAGGAGGGGAGATGCACTTGAAAAGGGAGTTTTCTTCTTTTCTAAATTTATTCACTTTGCCATGAAACTCTGTTGGATCTCCATCGATCCATAAGATCACAATTTGTAGAAGTCAAAGAAATCAAATACAAAGTTAAGTGATAGTACGCCAGAGTATTTACCAAATCACTATACATATTGGGTGTTTTTCTTTGCTATTTCTTACTTTTCTTTGATATTTTTCATATTTATTACATCATTGGTTGTTTTTCCATTTTTAGAGTAAACATTTTCATGCTTTCACTGAGAAAACTTAGTTTGACATCCTAAAACTTGATTTGAAGAAGACGAAGAGGCCTAACGCCAAATCTATGATTGGAGGAAGTCAACAAGATGAAGGGGTAGACAGGAGGTATCCTCAAAATATTACCCCCTATCCAACTACATAACTGGAGATGAGATGGAAACGATGATGATAGAAAAGTAGGAAAGAATGGTAAGGCATGAAGCAAAGAAACTAAGAAATGATCTTAAGGAAAACCCTTATAGAATTACAGAATTGGCATGCAATTTTATGGAAGAAATGTACCAGGAAAAGAAGCAAAATAAGTTGGAGCCAACCCCTCATAGAATCATAACTTGATATCGACTCATGACTTTGCAAGTTGGTACCAAGCCAAGAAAGCCTGGGGGAATGATTGATCTAGACTTAGAATTTAGATGGGATGGAGTGTATCAGAGGAATGATGTTAAGCCATGGAGTGGAGATCGAAATGTAAATGCATCACAATAAGAATTAGACTTGGAAAGCCCCAAGGGAACGGAAGCACAATGGATAACTAAATCAAAGAGCAGATTTGGAGTAACCTATAATACCCTGTAAAATTAACAATAATTAATAAGGCTTCAAAAATGGAATTATTGCAAATAACGGAATTGGTCACAAAACTTGCACCATTGTGTTTGTGGAAATTTTTTGAGCAACTTTTATATTTGGAATTTTGTGATCAATGCTCAAATGAAGAAGTTATTAGCATTTGAAGTTTTCGGAATGAAAAACAATTAAAAAACAAAATAAGGAAATAAATTATAATTAATTGTGGACCCTACCGGTCGACTGCTAGCGGTCGGTCGGTTATAGGGGGAGTGGCCGACTAATATCTACGTAGTGGCTGGGTTTGAGTCATGGTTAAATGGTCCAGATTTAATTATTTTAATCTAACGGTTACGGTTGATTCGAGCGCATATAAAAATATGCATAACTCCTTACTTCTCTTCTCATATTTTTTGATCCAAGTAGCGAAGCTCTGCCATTTTCCTTCTCTAATATTTCTAAAAATTATAAAATATTATATATAAATACACACACAAAAAACGAAAAAGAGGTGGAAAATATAAGAGAAGAAGAGGATCAATGTTGCAAAAGAAAAAGGAAAGATTTTATATTTATAATTCTATATTCCCCTTAGCCTCAAATCTCTTCTTAGATTTGTAATTCTAATGGTATGTATATACCTTGTTATACATATTCTTTTGAATTAGAATGGAAAAGTAGTCAAGTAAAGGAATGGATTCAAATTTGGGAGATTTGGAAGCTAAAAAGGTGAATTAGAAATTATATCATTTATTTACAACATTGAAATTTATATCGTTGAATATTGTTTAATTGTTATGCCTATATAAGATCTGATGAGTTGTAGGTCTAAAACAAACGTATAGGGTTATCACCTATATATTATATAAAATAGGTAATTGGAAAATAAATAGTATGTACGACCTAATTTGAAATTTTGAAATCAGTCCCAAATAATAATTATTGAAGAATGTTTTTAAAGTTATAAAGTTTGTTCTAGATCAATAATTGGGTTGTAAATTAGGTTGTCATAGTTGACTTGGAATGCAAATTTCTACAGTTTGATTTATTTGAATTAGGGTATAATTTACTTATATATATTCCATGTAATTTCCATAAATAACCAAATTCCAAAAATATGTATAAAAGTGCATTGTTTGATTAATAAGAAATATACCAAAAGGGAAAGAGATTTGTAAGATATGGATATTATTCTCTATAGTTTACACTATCTGTTTCAAGAAAGAAAGGAAATAATTTCTTGTAATTTCAAATGAAGCAGGGCCTTACTTTTGGTTAATTTATGGAAACCTATAACGGTAGTATTTTTTGGAAGGAAGGCCTTGATAAATTAAAACGTGAAAAATAAATGTTCTAGTTTAGGTAGTAATAGTTAGAAATAGGAAAATATATAAACCTATAGCTGCACTTAACAATTAAATATAAGAGAATATATATATATAGCGTAATTTACGACAATATTTGTATTAGTTACTAATAACGTGATAATTATAGGATTAGGATGCCGAAAAAGGAAGGAATAGTAATTCCAAAATTTATGGGCAATAATTTAATGGAAAATAAATTTGTAGTTAATAGAGATTTAATGGAATTAAATAAGGACTGGTTAGAGAATTTAATATGGCATTTATTGAGAAATTGAACAAGCATAATAGGTTGATTTTGAAAACGGAAAATAAATATCATTAGATGCTGTTCAATTTTACATTAATGATCAATTGTTACGGGCATTTGGTAATTATTAGACATAAAAAGGAAACGAGGAAACCAAAGCCTAAGCATATAAATAGGAATAATTACGTAGCGAACTAGTAAATATTAATACTATTAAGTACACATAGAAGGCAATATAATCTTCATAGTAGGAAATTATATAGCTTCAATTATACATATGGAATAAACATGAATTGGTGGGCTTATACCAACACTTAGATTTTGGATAATTAGTTTAGTTTAGTGGATTGGGATGTGAGGTCGGTAGATCTACACAACAGAAGTCTGCTCTTCATATAGAGGCTACCGGCAGTTGTGTATACTTGCTACCGATGTGAGATATATCCAACTGTAGGACCCGTGAGGAAGGGATATACTTTATAAATAGGTAGGGGAAAATATACCGATGGTTCACCTCGGATTTGAAGTATTAAATGGCCTAGTACTTTTAAGGAAATGAGAAATGCTTCACTTCTAATAAGAGACATTAAGTAACCGAAAGGGGACTTTTCCTTTACTTACTTAGCTTAGTCTAAATGGGATGTTAGCTGTGGAAGGTCAATGGGATATGTGGTATTTTATACCGGTATTTAGTAGTATGCCTGGCATACAAGCTATGACCACAACGGCCCTAAGAAAGCGGTAGCAAAGACTTAGGTTTTGCCTTGATGGATTTTGCTTCCTACTAGTGTAAAATCTGTATTGGAGATGCATAGACCTCAAAGTATATGGTTAGAAGAAAATTTATATATCAAAGGTGGGCTAGTTAACCCTTAGATGAGTCTTTGAGATGCGTTAGTAGTACAACAATTAAATTATAATCTATAAAGCTGTATTTAGGAGTCATCGGTCTCTATAGCTACAACTAATTTACTAATGTTTACAGTGAGGAGGGCCCACTTCGGGACTGAGGTATTAAATGGACGTTGGGTCTACCTCCTCCTTATTTAAGAAGTATTAAGTGGCCGATGTTTTTGGATAGTGAAATAGTTAGATATATATGCAGATATGCAAATACTTATATAGTTATACCTCGGAGGAGGTTAGACATATCGTACGCACACACATATGACTTAATGGATTAGCCATAGTAATAGACATAGTACTTAAATGGAAATCAATTTGCATGAATTAATGGTATGGGTAAAGTATGTAACTTTTCAATCATTGGAACGTTGTTATGACCCTACCTCGTTATAATCCACATGACAGATTTAAAAGGACGGCTACAAGAGTAAGATGAGAACGGAAAATGGAGTAGTCATTTTATTTATGCTCGGCGCTGACAAGGCAATTAGACATCCAAGGAATAATATTGATTCCAAGGTAGTAGCCTTAATCAATACATATGTTCTATTTTATTTTTCAATTTCGCTATGAATTTATTTTGATTGCTTTATGATATGCTTGTGTTTCTTATGAATTATCAAAACCAATGATCTATACCCTAATTTACTTGGGTTTCGATTTAGTTGATATTTTGGCCTATTAAGGCGCGGGTTGTTACATTTCCTACCAGAGCTTAGGTTGGTCGATCATAAAATTTAAGATACGTTAGGAGAATGTATTTATATTTTTACCTATAGTTATATATATTATATGCCAAACTCTATAAATTCCGACAATAGAAGTAATTGCGTCCATATTCCGAAAGGATGGACGAAGCAACTAAGAGCTGGGTCAATAAATAGAGTTAAATTATATACCTACCTTTATCATCCCACAGAGTGTAGGCTGTACCGAAGGTTTTGACCAAGAAGAGCATGAACATGACATATGGAAGAATCCTAGATGCTGAAAGGTACTTGACACCTTTGTTAGGCTTAGGCCGCCTTATAATTTGGATTTTGATGGATTATCGATTAAAGATGCATATTTCATCAGAACAAATGGAAAGTAAGAAACTATATGTTGCAAATATCCGAAAGTAAGAAGGTGTATACTAATCACCACAAGATGATAAACTGGATTTTTATGAAGGAAAGAAAGTCCGAAAGAAAGTCCAAAAGAAAGGACAATTAGAGTCAATTTTTATGGTCAACTCAATATGAAAGAATTCGACAAAAAAGATTTTGAAAATTCTTTGAAACGTTTTGAATGGGTTTTTCCAAGGATTTATTGGGAAATTGTTTTAAAAAAAAATGTATTTTTAGATTTCTTAGTTTAAAATTGGTTGAGTAAAAAAAAAATTTGATTTTAAAGGTTTTTGGTAAAGAGGTTTTCGTTTTTGAAATGAGTGGAAAATAGAGTGTGGGTTTGGCTCGATGATTTTTCCTATTTTGTAAGTTTGAAGGTTTTTAAAATTCTTTCTCTAGGGGGTGAATAAATGAAAATGGTACTTGATTAATATAGAGTATGGAGAATAGAAGGGTAAGAGTCCCAATAATTAGAATAGAAGGAATATATTATAAGATAAGTGAAAGCCACTTGAAGGCGGTTTAGGTACAAGGAATTTTAATAGTCGTAGCATTAGGAATTTAGGTAGAAATAACATTAGTATACATATAAATAAGATTAGTAATCTAGTTAGAAATAATATAAAATAAAAGCAATGGGATACGAAGAATGGATAAATTTCATGGATGTGTAGCAATTGCACCTATATTATAGATAGACACTTAAATTGATGTTCCAATTGCATGTATGTTATGACAACCTGCACCTCTTGACACATCAATCCAAAGCTTAGTGTGGCTTTTCGCCTTTTGTCGTATCGATAAATATGGACCATCGGGGTTTCACTTGACATCAAAGAGACTACTAAAGCATATATAATCTAAGATATACTATCCTTTCAAAACGCACAGTGGAAGGAATAAAAACATATAACATAGAAAAATGTCCATCTCAAAAAATATCCTAATCACGGTATTAGAAAATCAATATGTGGTCCAACACTGATTAGACAGAAAATATCCTCTAAGTCTGATAAAACAGATAAAATGTACTAATAAGATAGGATAATACATGGAGAGCAAATAAGATAAAAGGCAGCCTCCAATGATAAGCTCGACTCTCCAAGTATCAAGAATAGGCTAATCACCTACTGCCTATGCACTTGTGGTTTGGAAAAAGAAGGAAAGATAATGGTCAGACAAAAGTTTGGTGAATGGGTACAAGTTTAATATCCGATGATTATGTCCACCTGACTTCACAACTATTCTACATGACATGGGATGTGCAACACGTGTCCGTGAATTCCTAAGGTCCGTTAGCTAAGGGTTCTTATCTAACAAAAAGGTCAAACTACTGATCGAACTGCACATTAACAATTGGCCAATGCTCTTAGAGCTACCTAGTATGAAAACATCGCCCATAGGATACTATGGGAACTGCTCTTCTATAAATACTTATAATCTCCACTATGCCTAGAGAGGGAGAACCTGAAATGCACACTCTCATAGTGTCTCATTGCATGCCTCTGTGTTCATCTCCCAATCATAGTGCAAAATGCCTCTTATCGTAATACATCGGTTTCCACTTGTACCACATTGTATCAGAAGCGTGTGTACAAGTACTCCTGTTAGTATCGGGCTCCTTCTTTACCTATATCGCCGCTTATTGTGCTACACCGGGCCTAGTTGTCCATATATAATCCCCCTTTAGTACCGGGCACATTTACCAACATGCATCAGTGCTACGCATCTGCTACAGAACATCCCTTGGGTGTTTACTACGCAAAACTACATCGTGCCTAGTCGACTACTCGACTCTCGATTGGGTAATCAGCATTTTACCCAATATCATAATAACCTAGTGTCCTCTGATAGGGAATTAACTTGCTTACTATCTCTAGCGTGTACACTTAGCCTAAACATTGGCTCAAACAAAAAATAAACTATTATCTAATTCTATTCTTAGAATAATAATTTTGATTAATAAACTAGGCCTTAGGCCGAGGTTTGAGTTCTACAATTTACGTTCAAATGGTTGACCTCTAGTCTTAACCGGTCGACTGCTAGGGTTCCATGGTCGATCGGTCGAAGGCCGAAATTAGGATTTTCGTAAACTTTAAATGTCGACTGTTGATGAATGTTAGTCAGTGTCATTAGTAGTGTTCGATGATCCCTAATTTCCGATTTGACTAATCCGTGCTCCAATTTCAATAATAAGTTGTCTGATTTGAGGTTTTACAGATTTAGGGTTTATCAATTTCGGGTTTTGCAACGTAATCATAAGAGGGATGTACTAGCATCAAATCAGTTTTAAAAATTTACAATGGTTCAACTCTAATCTACTTTACATATTTCAATTTAGAGTTTTAGATGTTTTAAATTAGGTTTCTAGCACCTTAAATAAACTAAAATAGTTTAAATCTAACTATAATAATTATCTTACTAAAATTGTTCTCATTCATTTCAACCTAAGCTTTTCCTATTCGCTTCGCCTAAAAATCGCCTCTTTGAATGCTAGCCCCATTTACCTCCAATTTCTTGTATTCTTCTAGGTTGATTTTAAGAAATTTTCGGGTTTAGAGGAGAGGGAAAATTTCGACAGAGTTTCATTACTGTAAACTGTTATGCAAGAATTAGGGTTAGGCTAGAATTTATAAGGTTTGCAAAATGGTTTATTCAAAGAGTGAACAAGATAATTAACTTCATCTCAGAATAGTGCTTGATATGCTGATGCAGGATCAGCTAAAAGCGAAGTTTTTTCAAAATGTCATTTCTGGAAAAGAGAAGTGAAGTTTCTTGGACATGTAATTTTGGAGAATATGTTATCTGTATATCCTTCAAAGGTAGAAGCTAGTAATAGTCGGAAGAGACGCAAGAGCATGTCTGAGATTAGAACATTCTTGGGATTAGTTGGCTATTACCGAAGATTTATCAAGGATTTCTCTCATATAGCACCAATGATGAAAAAGTTAAAGAGGAAGGAGGTAAAGTTTATTTGGACCGATAAATACGAAGAAGCATTTCAAAAGCTAAAACATGTATTGACTAATGTGCCCATTCTAGTTGTCCCGAATGGGGATCAAGACTTGATAGTGTATACCGATGCATGTGGAATGGGGTTAGGAGTTGAGTTAATGTAGAGAGGTAAAGTTATTTCCTATGCTTCTCGACAGCTTTGACCGCATGAAGTAAGATATCCCACACATTATTTGGAGTTGGCAGCAGTGATATTTACACTAAAGTGTGGAGATACTATTTGTTGGGAGAGTGATTCGAGTTGTTTACGGATCATAAATCATTGAAGTATATATTCTCTCAAAAGGAGTTGAAGATAAGGCAGCAAAGATGGCTTGAGTTTTTAGCAACGTATGATTTTGGAATTGAGTATACGCCGAGGAAAAGAAACAAAGTGGTGGATGCACTCGGTAGAAATCATCATAATGTAGTGTTAGTGATGTTATCCGAATGGAACAATTTAGAGGCATTGGCTTCGTGTAGTATTAGAGTGAAGTCGAATGCCAGTTCCAGTTAGGATACCACACTAATTGCTTGTCTAGAAGTTCGACTGGTATTGATCGAGATAATTAGGAAAAAAGATGATCCAATACTAGCCGATTGAATAAAGAGACTAGAAGTAAGAGTTGGGATTGAAGATTTGAAAGATTTTTCACTTGACCTAAGGAGATAATTGAGGAAGAAGATGCGGTTGCATGTTCCGAATATGGATAATCTGAAAAAAGTTCTTAGAGAATGTCATCGATCAAAGTTTACCATTCATCTCGGAGGTATGGAGATGTATCAGGATATGAAGAGGTGTTTCTTCTGGGAAGGTATGAAGTGAGATATAGGCTTATGGGTGAAGCAATGTCTGAATTGCCAACATGTAAAAGTCTAGCATCAAAAGCCTATTGGGCTAATTTAACCCTTGGAAGTGCCACTATACAAATGGGATTCTATATCAATGGATTTTGTAGATGGGTTGCCAAGTTACAATTAGGGAAATGAAGGCATTTAGGTCGTGCTTGATAGACGGACCAAGAGTCACTACAACAAAAATACCTTTTCGCAACTGCCAAAAACAGTTGTAATATGTCTATTACAACTAGCACTCGCCAGTCGTTTTATCCGCAGTTGTAATAGATCCGAATTATTTTACAACTGGCCAGAACAGTTGCAGAAGCAGTTGTAGAAACTTATTTACAACTGCGACATGTTAGTTGTAAATGACTAGTTACAACTGCTTTTAGCACTTGCAAAAGGTCTTTTACAACTGTCACTGCTAGTTGTAGAAAACTTATTTACACTGCGGAAAACCATTTACAACTGCAACATGCAAGTTGTAAATGACTAGTTACAACTGCTTTTAGCACTTGTAAAAGGCTTTTTACAACTACCGCTTGCAGTTGCAGAAGGATGAAATACAACTAACAATGACAGTTGCAACATATATTTTTACAACTGTTACAAACAACTATAATCATATTTTCACAGCTGCTATAAATTTCTTAATATCATAACTAAAATCAATATTTCGTTAATATTATACACAATCATGCAAATTACTTGAAACAACACAAACCATTTGCATTTAAGAAAATCGAAAACAATTCGAGTTTACACCATTTATGAATTCATAAGTTCAATACAAAACACAACTAAATCCACAACATATTTCAGTAAGAGTACATATACATACTAATTAAAAGAGATAAATTCCTTATGCAAGCAACAGTCGTCCCAACCGCTTGTCCAATAGTATAGATATCTGAAGTAGGCCTATATAAAATAGCACCACACAAAACAAAAATCAGTAGATGGATATCTAAACAAAACACCACAAGATTACCAGAACTTAGCTAAGATCTGCAATCATAACCAAGTAGACTATTGGAAGCCAATGTTCTTTAGTGCTAATACTTCTATTCAATGCTGCTTGGATAAATTGTACTGCTAACGTATATGGTAATGCGCAAGGTTATCAAGGATGTATCTCCAAAAACAAGTCATCAAAGCAAACTGATTCAATCCGAGATTCATTTTTTCTTACAATACCTAATGAAAGAGATATTCTAAGGCATTCTTATTATAAAAGAATAACATCAACATGTCTAAGCCTCAAACAGTAAACATGTCTACTCGACAAACACCGAAAAAGAACACAAAAACAGTAGTGATCAAGAACCATTATAAAGATAGCATATCGAGATCAATATCAGGTATATTTTCTCAGTATATAGTATATATATAATATATGTTTCTGAAGATGTGCGCAAGTGAAATGAGAAAACATCAAATCGATGAATGAAATACCTGACCAGAATTTTGTAGTTCGATTCTGTGCAAAAAAAACAAAACAAGAGTTTAAACTGAACTTGAAAATAAAAGGTAAAGCTGTAAAGAAGAACAGAGACAAAATAACCTCAAACTGAAATACCTCTTGTGAACTGGAACATGAAGAATTTCCATAAAAGCAGACGGACACTGCTCAAATTGCTTGTGAACCGCTTCAACGAATTAATCTGAATATAGAAAAGAAAACATATATCAGATGGAAGAAGCAATGCTTATTTGAAGTAAAAGGAGTAAACAGAATTTGGCACAGGCAGAAAAAAGTAATAACAAAGAAGCAAGCGTAAAAAAGAACTAGGACATAAAAATTCACTTCTGTTTGCATATTTAAAGCCACTTCGACAGGAGTTTGATGTTATTAAAAACCCTGCATGGAATAGTCTTATGTCACAGATTAGTGCCAAATCAAAGAAAAGTAAAAGAACAAGAGTTAGTGGTTTGAGTTCTTCCCACCTTGAAAGTAAGAACTCCTCACCATTAACCTCCTCATGAAATTTTGAATGTGGAATGTGAGGAGTATTAACTCTCCCATAAAGCAACTTAATGTGCTACAACACTTTACAATTGAACAGGTTTCTTTTTCGGCAGTGCTGGAAAATAAATTGCATGTTCAAATGACTCATAAATTTGCATACAGAGTTAATAAGGAGTGGAAGTATGTGCATGACAATGGAGAGAATAATAAGGGTAGAATATTTGTTACCTAGGATCCTTTAATTTGGGATAATTAAATTCTAATTGAGATCGACCATTTTGTTTCCTGTTACCTTAAAAATCAAGGTGGACTTAAAATAATATGTACAGTGGTGTATGGACATAATAATGCGAAACTCTAGAAAATTATCTGTGAATATATTTAAACTGATAATAGTGGGTGACTTTAGCTCTATTATATTTAATCATGAGAAGCATAATTGATGGGGATTATAATGTTTCTGCTTATATGGAATTTCTCAATGCTATTGCTAGAGCTGAACTAGTAGAACCGGATGTATAGGTAAATTCTTTACTTGGAGAGGAGGAAATCATTTCATTGACATAGTAAAACATCAAAGCTAATTATTAACCACATTTGCAACAATACTTCTCCATTTCTTGAACCGTGTTTTGACAATTATTCGATGAGTGATCATACTTTAATAATATTCAGCATATCTCAAAAAAAAGTTAAAGGATCATGCACCTTTTAGATATTGTAATGATTGGCATATTCAAGAAGGCTTCAGAGTGGCAGTGGAGGATGGACTTTCAGTGCAAGTAATAGGAAATCCCATATGTAACCCATTGCAAAAACTGAAGGCAGTTGAGATGAAGTTAGAAGTCTGGAAGAAAAACTCAAGTATTAAAAAACATGTAGTGGAACAACTTAGAAAGAAAAATAATGATCTTTATGAAGCATTGATACAGAACGCTGATGTGCAATAGATGATTGATGCTTATAAAAAGAGGTAAAAGGAAATTTGGCAAATAATGCAAATTCAAGCTATGCAGATGCTGAATTCAAAGGGTTAAAAGATGGAGATATGTGTACAAAAACTTTTCATCATCAAATGGCTGCTCAGAAAAAGACATTGTAGACAAAACAAATGGTGAATGAACAGGGAAAAATAATGAACTCTACTGATAACATTGTTGCACGATCTATTGTATATTTTTCCTCACTTTACAATGGCACGGATAATATGTATTAATTTATGTAGGTTACTTGTAAAATACTTCTTAACTAATACGCCAGGGATTAACATGATAAAAACATTGATATGGAGGAGCTGAAAAATGTTGTGTTTGATAGTTGTTCAGGACCTGAAGGGGTGAATTCATTTATAAATTAATTGGGAGTAAATAAAATAAGATCTTAATCAAGCTATGGAAGGAATATTCATGTTAGGGAAGTTCATCTCTGAGATTAACCATACTTTTTATGCTTAATCCCTAAGAAGAAAATTTCACGATGCATAATAAATTATCAATTCATTTCCTTATGTAATTTCATTTACCAAATTTTGGCCAATATCCTTTACAAGGGAATGAAAAATATTATGAATGTTTTCATATCAGACAACTAAAGTGCTTTTATTTCAGGTAGACCGATAACAGAAAATTCTCTTCTTGCTCGTGAGATGGTAAGGGACTGATATCAGACATATTCAAATTCGGTTGTTTTCCAAAATTTCCAAGTACACAAAAGCATCAAAATTTTGTTTTATTAGTTGTCAAATTTTGAATTTAATTTAAGTTTAAATAAATCCAACTTTACATAATTAAGCAAATACTACACAATTCAAGATCCAAGCAATCGAACTAATCATTTACCATCATCAATTTATAGCATGTTTAATTCATCCCATCATTCTAAACACATAAAACCCTAAAACAGCCAACAATCTAATATAAAAAAAAATCATCAAATTTATTAAACTAAATCTTTCATAAACATATAAATAGAAACGTACAAACGTATAAAAAAAGGGGAAAACTATTTGGAAATCAAAGAAAGATCTGTTAGCATCAAATAAGATTTTCTGGATGTAGCATTTATTAACATCAATTAGGGGGAAATAAGCAGTATAGACAAAATTACCCTAACTTTATCTAGCAAATTTCTTCATATGTAGATCTGTTAGCATCAGTTAGGCGCCAGGAAAATCAAAGAAAGTCGGGCACACTCCAACATACCTATAGCTTTGACGATGGCAAGGCAACGACGGTGAGCACAAGCGCCGTGAGCGCAACGGTCGAGAGTGGCAACGGGGACGAGTGGCAACGGCGACGAGCGCAACGGTCGAGAATGGCAGCGGCGACGAGCGGCAACGGCGGCGAGTGGCAACGGAGGCCAGCAAGCGCGGTTTAGTTTCTTGGATGGAAACGAAGGAGGATAGCGGGATGAGGTTAGGGTTTAGGTTTAGGAATAGAAAATTTTGCGGCCAGCTGAAATAAAATGAGCGGTCTATGAAAAGGAGGAAGGGAAATCAAAATTATTTAGAGTAGAAAAATATAGAGAGACAACTGACGAAAACAGTTGTTATAAATAATACCTACAACTGACACAAATTAAGCAGTTGTAACTGATCGTATATCACAACTGCTGTATAAATAAAGTTGTTAAAAGTGCCTTTGTTACAACTGCTAACATAAACAGTTGTTACAGAATACCTATTACAACTGTCTTTTTGTGTTGGTTGTAAAGGAAAGGTTGTAATATAGTTGTTTTGTTGTAGTGAGTGCACACTTTATTCCTGTTAAGTCGACGAGGACAACACCTAGTTTGGCAAAGTTATTCGTAAAGAATGTTGTCTGACTTTACGGAATATCAAGTAGCATTGTAAGTGACAGAGATCCTTTATTCATAAGTGAGTTTTAATAGAGATCCTTTGTATAGCGATGGGTCATATATTATTTGTTGGCAATGGCTCAACATTTGTTCGTGACGGGTTGCACATAAATTCATCGTGAAATCATACAAATAAATTACTTGCGACGGTCCTTATCATTTCTACCGATGACCCGTAATTCATGAAGGCATATAATATATAGTGATGGCTTATATATAGCGACGACATTTATGACTTATATTTTCATGTGATGGCATGTATTATTACCCGCAACGGCTCATGTTATATAAATATCTTGCGACAGTTCCATTAATTAAATCAAGGCTACGAAAACAAAGAGGATCAACTTAAATATGAAAAAAAAAAAATAACATGCATGTATAATAATATATGCAACGTAAATATACGTGCATGCGAGCTAAACATGAACACTAAAGTAAATTATAATTATGAAGTATATATATATAACACGTAAGCCATGAATTGTTTAACATGTAGGCACATGAAAAATATATATAATAACATATGATGGTAGGTACAGTTTAACCAAATTTGTATGCATTGAACGTTGGAAAATGCTCACGAAGGCAAGAAGTAATAAGTCGCAATGGCTCAACTACAGGTGGACAAAATGCATAAACGAATTAAGAAAAAAATATATGTGAGGACACGTGTCAGCCCATTTATAACATGCAAAAACAATACACAGTGAAGGTTCCAGGTGTGTGTTTTCAGGCAAAAGAAATTGCAAGTGATAGCTTATTCATCTGATGGCTCCTTAATGACAAATTACTTATTCATCACGACAACGCTATGCATACGTATATTGCGACAACTTGCGATGGCTACACATATATTTGTACGCAAAGGATATATATATAGCACGACAGCCATCATTTTTAACTCGTGATGACTTTTCATTCAGCAGGCGATGGATACGAAAATTTTAAAGTGTGATGGCCTATATTTTTAATGCATAAAAATAATTGAATTTTTAAAGCAAGTTAGCCAATGGTTTTAAAAGTGGGGAATAGCTATTTTATAATACTTGAAAGATTTTCACTCTATTTTTGGATTAAGTTTTTCTTGAATAAAAGGATGACTTTGTTAAGTATTTTATGGGATTTCAAAAGAGAAGGAAAATGTAGTAGCCCATTTTTGAAAGAGCTTTGAAAAAGGAAGTTTTACTTTAGGAAAGTAATTTGTGTGTAAATTGGCTATCATATTGAACATATATTTAATTGATCGACGATGTGTTATATGTTTATTTTTGCATCTTGATCCATTATTATTGCATATATTGAATTGTTGACATGCTCACTTATATATTATAAGATACCACCCAACATTGTGACTTGGGGATTTGGCGAACATATGACCAATTAGGGTTGTTCCAATAGTAGGTATGGTCAAAATTAAAGTTTTTAGTAAGTAGAGTTGCATCCAAGAGACTGTGAAGATCAAATTGGTGTTAGGATACCCGAACTGATCAAAAGACATGACTTATTGACATTTTTGAAAATTGTATTTAAAACTTAAGGGTGGATGTTGGTGTAGGATCGCTCCTTATTCCCGACCACTTAGTCCAGGGTTAGCAGGTCCACGATTTCCATTGTGTAGGGCCTATGTCAAAGGATCGGTGAAATGTAGTTTATGCAAAGCAAGGAACTCATAGCTAAAGTACTTACCATTGTGGATTATCTAGTTATAATGCCGAGTTATTTTCGTCTCGTGGGATGAGAGATTATGAATTATCTAGTTATATTTTGTCCCGAGTTAGCCCGATAGGTTTCTAGTCAACCCGCAAAACTACTATAGGTTTCAGTCAGCCTAGTAAAACTAAAATAGATTCATAAAGACCTTGAGAAAACTATGTCATGGACTTTGGGAATGGTTAAGTGTGGGATTGTTTATCCCTATGACCTTAGTGAATGGCAGACCATTCATTTTACCCATTATTGGATAATTGTATTATGAGCATGTGCGATCATTTTGATTGTCGATATGATATAATTTTAATGGTATTAGTGAGGGGAAAACAAGTTCCGCTTGGCGGCATGGTCTCACTATGTATCCATTTTGGTTCTAGATGGTATAATATTATCCATATCAGACTTTTTGTCAAGCCCGAAGTTTTTGATATTCCTATAAAATCTCAAGTACTTAATTTGGAATTGAGTATGCTAAGGGTACGACATTTCAAGTTTAGATGAACAAGCTTTTGAAGATGTGTACGAAGCAAGTTACTGTATAGAAGATTATATATTTTCGTTGCGTAGTAGTTTAACTTTCTTTATTTGTTAGAGTGTATGTAATGATGGGTATTTTAACCATCAAGATAGTTAAAACTCTAACCATCCAAGGAGACATCTTCATATGTCGCATTTGAGATTATATATGTGATTATTATATTATATCTGAACGATGTATTTGTGGGTTTATGGAAATGAGATGTAATGAATTTGTAAATTAATGGATGAAATACTTTGTTTAATCTTTTGTAAATTCTAGTGTTCTTGGTGTTAATGATTCAATAATGGATCTCATTCTGTCACAGAGAAATAATGCTAAGGATAACTACAGCATTAGTAATATCTATTTCTGAGCCTCAAAATGAGGCGTGTAACAACTTGGTATCAGAGCACAAGATTACATAAAACTTAATAAGATTTTGAAAAACATAACCCAAATGAAACGATAAAGAATAAATCCAGGCTTGGGATAGCAATATTATAACGTACTTGTTATTTGCTATATATATACGTACATATATATATATATATGTTAGTACATATATCTATCTGTACCCTCCCCTCTATCTTAGACTATTCTTCTGTACCTTATGAAGACTCTTATACAGATTACAAGGAATGGTCGGTGAAAGTAGAATATTTAATTTGTAAGGCGAAAGCACCATAACCGTCGGAAACATTCGGCCTAATGCTAGTAATGCTGACTATTTGGAACGAACTTTCTATCGATTAGAAAATCATTGAATTATATCGTTATAAAAATCGCAAGCGCACGTCATACAATCATAGTGCATATTTGAGTATAGGTTGATCCCACAAGGAAAGAGAAAATTCTAAAATCACTCAATCAAATTATCTCAAACATTTGAAATTGTTATAACTAAAAATTGTTAAAAACTAGAGAAAATTTGGAATTAAACTATGAGATTATAAGGCAATTTAGGGCCAATCCATTCTAATGATCATATAAATCAGCATAAAATGAATTTATGATCTTTTTTTTAAAATCACTTGTTAATTAGTTGATGCGTTTGTTATAAGTAAAGTCTAATTGTGATATTGACTAACACAACTTAACCATAAATCTTTAATACACCCACTTAATCCACATATCCAATCTAATGAAGATGATTAAGAAATTAAAAATAGAATCTATTTTAAGCATGATATATTTACTATGAATTAGTAACATAGAGCATCAAATTTTGATTCTAATTTCACTTTTGTTGACCTAAAAAAATGGACCAACACCTGGGTTTGAGTTTGAAAGCACCAGCCCTATTCTTATAGAGCAATATCACATATGACAGATATCAAGAAAGAACAGTAAAAGAAAGTAGATAAAGAATTTTTATAGTGGTTTGGCTATTAATGAAGCCTACGTCCACTTCATAGTTTTCTTATAAACCGCTTGCTGTTATAAGAGATGTATGATTACAAGGCTTTGTTTGTTTCCTCGCTAGATTGAATCTCTAGAGTTGGAATCCACTGGAGAATCATTGTGTATTCATTTGAAGATTGTTATGAGGGAGGCAGAGAGTGAAGAATAATTCCAGTAGAGCTTCAGCAACTAGTCCGGAGAAGATCCTTCTTATGTTGCAGGTTGGATGGTATTTATATAGAGCAGAGACCTTCTAGGTTAGGCCATGTCTTCATCAACTCGTAGGTAAGTGGTAGGCAACCAAGGGAGAGTTTGGCTCACAAAACGAGCTAAATCCATTGGTTGCTGGCGATCCATGGTCTTGGCTCATTTTGCGAGCCAATGTCTTGGCCTCTTTGTTGTGTTCCTTACTATGCAGTTAAAGCACTCGGCAGATTCAAAGTGGAAGAGGTGCAAAAAGTCACAGTGGGGATATAGCGAAGATATAGCGGGATATAGCAGATGACTCTAAAATAGCGTATAAAACTCGTACTTAATGTTTTTATAAATATATAAATGTAATTAAATGAAAAGTTAACATTAAATTGAATAATAATTGATACATATTTTTTTAAATAAAAACATGTGCAGATATACTATAAATAAACATAAAACTGTTATATAACATAATTGAATTTAATAGGTTATTAGAGTATTTTCATTTCTGAAAATATATTAAAAAATAAATTAAATAAATTAATTTCATAATTTTTATAATATATAAATGTCATTTTTCAATTCATTTCTTTAAAGAGGATATAGCGGAAATAGCGGAATACAGTGGAAATAACGGGATATAGCAGAAATAGCGGAGCTTATGGTGGAAAGACTATATTTGAGGCTATATGGAAAAATCATAGCGGTAGAAATCCACAATGAGATATAGCAAGGTTATAGCAGGGAATTGACTGCACAGGTTCCTTAGTTATCTTTTTTGAAGGCTTGAGGAGAAGCATGGGTCACTGATGATCCAACCACTTAGAATTTTTCTGGAATCCAGAATTGGAGATGTTTCCATAGCCTTTTATCGTTGTTGTTACGTTTTGATGGCAAGTCACAAGCTATTTATGTTTAGCTGCTGATTGGACTAAAGAAATGCTGATCTGTCGGCTTTGTTGATCTCAGTCGTTGTCTTAGTCGTATAGCTTAGCCTTTGTCGATCCTTTGTCTTAGCTTTTCTGGTTAAGTCATGAATCATCCTGTCTACACAACGTTGTTGTATTTTCTATTGGCTTCTGATGGGTTAAAAACCCATATAACATTTGCCCTTCAGAATACATCTTCGTTGTAAATAAGGCATGCTTTGGAAGTTATCGCTCTCAACATTCATTTATTGATCTCAAAGTGATTATATTAGAGATTTACGAATTCACTAAACCAATGTTGTTAGTCATCTTTCTTTGGTCCCGACTGCTTCTGCTTACCTCAACGTATTACATTTTGGCTCGTAGTTTTCCCAGCATGCCTTGCAATGGTGGACAGTTGTAAGAGATCGAGTTTGAGAAGAATAGGTGAAGTTTTCCTTCATCTTTCTCTCTTCTTTTCTTTTATCATTATTATTACTTTTTTGGTGGGTCACTAGCAATCCATGTGGGATGGATCACTAGCGACCTAACTTCTTGTTTTATCTAAAACATGCACATTAGGTCGGGTCACTGGCGATCCATGATGGGTCGCAGGCGACCCTTCTACTTGGCAAAAAAATTTCCATCCTCTGCCTGCCTATTTATATCACTCGAGCCGACCCATATCCATTCACTTGACCTGAACCATTCCTACTCATTCATGCGATCAAGCTTTCTGTGACTTGATTTTCGGTGATCCAGGCATTAGCTCAACCCGATTCACCACCTTATTTGAATCCACCTACTGTTGATCCACCCAAGCTCACCTATTTTGTAAAACCCTAATAAAACCCTAACTCGCTGTCGAACTATAACCGACCCACCATCAGCTCGTTAGCCTCTTGAGTCGCCACCGATCCTCTAGCTCGTCTCCGATCCATTCAAAGTTCGTTGAATTCGATTCTCAATTCTTCATGTGCCTTAGAAATTGATTTAGGTGGGTCTGCTTAGTTGGTTTGCTAATTACTGCGTTTTTGTAATGACTTGATGACTAATGTCCATTTGCAATGTTAATTACGAGAAGTTCAAGTTGATTGCAGCTTAATGGAGGAAGATAGTAAATCAAGTCTCGAGTTGTTTCCCGGAACGACATTCAAGCTTCGGCCTAGTGCTTGACACGTTTTGCTATCTTCATTCATTAAACCATAATTGACTTGTGTCCACTTTCATGACTGTCATTGAGCGTCGCATGCATTCACTAGCTGATCCTGATTTTTTCAAAGGATTTGGACTTCTCTTGTTCACTTGTTGCATGTCCGGCGTTCCTCTGAGGAGAAGAGTTTTCCATATCGCTTTAGACAATGGATCGGTTATCGATCGTCGATCGATAATGGGTAAGTTTACAAGGAGGAGAAACAAATTTAGAAAATGAAGTATTATGGGAAGTTCTTCTCATCTTCCACTGTGAGTGAACTATCTACACATGATAAGGCATTTACAGTGTTTCGAGTGCCGAGTTTATCCCATATGATAGCACACCGCACATGCCCCAGTTCGCACTCGAAATTCGACATGCTGATTACAAGTTAATGTTTCTACGGAATTCAAGTGTGGCAAGGGAAGACGTTAATCTAGGTAGATATACCTGACAATTTTCGAACGCGAGTTCTTACATAGAATGAATCATCCATCCATGCATCGTAAATCAAATGGGCGAAGCCCGACGCTCTCTGAAGCTGAATCATCATCCACCTCTTAGGCTTAGTACGGTCAGTTTGTTTTGGTGGGGACAATCGTGGACCGCATGCCTCCTAATTTTCGAGTCCTTTTTAATCCACCTGAAAGAGCTTCGTTAATGGTTTCCGCCAAGGTTCTTCATAATATATGCACATAGCATGGGATTCCGAAGAGGACGTGCGTCTGCCAGCCAAAAACGAATTCACTCATATGCCCACCTGGGTACACTTCTTGTCATCGATACATGTGTCTGAATGAAGCCGTTCCTCCCTTAAACAATTTTCTGCGTGAGATGCTCATGAACTTGGAAATTGCCCCATTCCAGCTTCATCTGAATGGTTACGCCATTCTTACTTGCATGTCCTTTTCATGTAGACGTTCAACCGTGCTCCAAATTTCGATGAGTTGCGGTATTTTCTGGCATTCAAGAGGAGACATGATTGTCCCTCTTTGATTATAATTGAGACCCAGAGGATTCGAAAGATCATCTTACACTTGCAGAGAAACTTATCACAGTTCGAGACGTAGTACTTTTTTGTTAGATGCCCTGAGGGGTTCAACCATCGATGGATGACAGGATGTAAGCTTCTCTTTTCCATTTATCGAGCTCCGAGGCATTGTAATGGAGTTTCTAACTAACTATACTTCTCTTATAGTCATCCCAAGGTCGAATAGAGATGTGACGCTTGATGAAGTTTGCCAAATTTTAAAGGCTATTGACGTCGAAGAGATGTGCGTTAAAGTTCTACTGACCGATGGGGACTTGCGTCGATACAGACTATTTGCTCCGGGTAGATCCGCCTCTCTGATTGAAACTCCCTCTCCTGGCCGATCCGGAGTTACAAGATCCACTTCTTCATCCCGCGTTTCCGAGGAAGGTCAAGAGAGAGGTAACCCGTCCAGAGGATCACTCGGTGGAGCCCGTAAGGAGGAAGACACTACTACGACACTACACCACAAAAGGCTTTTAACAACGTTTGATAAACGCTGTAATATGATACAACAGCGTTATTACAAACGCTGTATAACGACATGCTGTCATATATACATAACTTACAACAGCTTTTCTATAAACGCTGTTGAAACATCTCTGTGACAGCGTTTATTACGAGCTGTCAATAATCTTTTTACAGTGTTTTCAGACATGCTGTATTATGTTTGAACAGCGTTTATAATTTAGTTGTCGAAGATGTTCAAATTCTACTTTAACTGTTTACAACAGCTTTTTCTAAACGCTGTTACTGAATCATCAACAATTTCGACAGCATGTTAAAAACGCTGTGATTGAATCATCAACTATTTCGACAGTATGTAATAAACGCTGTTATTGACAGTTTCAAGATAATTACAGCACGAATTAAACGCTGTTGTTTCTTCATTGACAGTATTAATCAAACGCTGTCTTCTATTTATATAACAGCTTTAATATTCCACTCTATTTTTGAATATTCCAAACTATATTTTAAGCATATTCAAGCAACTAGTATATATAACAGGTTCTAATAACTATTAATTGGTTACATAAACTAGTTAAGAGAATATTAATAAACAAAAGACATCCATAAACCAAGTTTCAATAATATCCATAAACAAAAATAACAAAGTAAACCAAGTTGCCACAAATTCTGTTAAAAAAAGACACGTTATATGTTAAGTAAAAGTATAATATCAATACAGTAAGTCCACACCAAATGCCAACAACAAAACGTGCATCTAAAAAGTTTCATATGCTTGCTACTTGCTACTTGCTATGGAAGAAGAATGTGTCATCGCCATCTTTAATTACCTGCAATGAAGAAATTTGAAATGATCAGTGAGTAAACGCCATCTAAAAATTTGAAGTTTCATATGCTAAAATGCTTAACTGCGCCAAAAAATCACTATATGGATCTAAAAATTTGAAGTGATCAGTGAGTAAATGCTTAACCACCGTACAGTGTGAACTTTGATTGTATTTTGATTGTTTGTTTGTTTTCTAGTTTTAATTGCATTTGCGTTCCTTCATAACTGCCTTGCTTGCCATCAACGTATTTCTGCATCAATCAGTGAACACCTTCTACCACTGCCAGTCAGCACTTCATATACCTGTGAACACTGCCTCTCAACCAAAACTGCAACATTCACATACTAGTGAACACCTCCTACAAATAACACTCTCTGTCATCCCAAACACACCTCTTCACTGCCTTGCCATTCCCCACATCCTCAACTTGTTTTTACGTTCTCAACTGTACATTTACATTATCAACTATGCATACATATAACTTGCAGTGCTACTGCTCCTCAAACCCCCTCAACCATCTCCTTCACAAACTGTCAACATCTCACCACCAAACTTTTCTGACCACCATCAACAAACAACCCACTGCTGCACAACCCCTTCAACCCCTTACTGCCTTGCTCTCAAATCTCTCATATACCACCACAAATCACTTCAATAAACCACAAAAAACTTCACTCCCCCATCAGCAAACCTCTCTGTTCAACCTCCAACTGCACATATCATCTCTATCTCGATCACAACCATCCCTCACATACAGCCTTCATACCAACCCTCCCTCTCATACAAACAAGCTGCCTGCCAAATACCCACCAGTATACTGCCTCTAAAATCCCCTGCCTACCATACGTCAATTCCAAAACAAACCCATTAACTTCACAAACCATACAACAACCATCCAAACCAGCACTTCATCTCCTCTCTTGATGACGAAACCATCATTTCCTTGCATTACTTTGCATAATCAAACTGCTCTACAGCATCCCCACTGCTCACCCCTCCTCCACCATACCACACTTCAAATACATTGCCACTCCTCTTCATTATCCATACTTCACATCATAAAATCCAACCTATCCGTATCAAACTGTAACACTGTCAAACTCATCCTCTGTCCAAAATAGTCACTTACAAAATATCACATACATCTCCTTCAAACTACCGCTTTCTATCTACAGATCCTCCTCTGCCCAAACTCATTGCTGTCCACCACCAATTCCTATTGCACAATCATAAGCAACTCCATTTCATCCATTCACTTCCCATACCACCAATTCCATCATCTCCCTCCCTGCTACAAAGCCACAGAACTGCCAGCCAATAACTGCACATTCCACTTTCTACTTCAAACAACACTGCATTTCTTTGAAAAATCTACTCCGTGCATAAATCCATCTCCTCAACACCACCATAAAACCATTCAATCACGCATTTCAACCACCTGTGCATTGCAAATGCACTGACATTCCAAACCACCCTCTCCTCTGCATACTGCTACACCTAAACACCACTTTGTTACCTCTCTTCTTTTGCTATTGCCAAACAGTCACCAACATCCCTACCATACTTCACTAAATGTCCACCATAATCAACATTCCTCTATATATAATTCTCTCATCTTCCTGCATCGACCCCTCTAATCATTGAAACAACCACCACAACACCCACTACTTAAAAAATACCCTCTGACCACACCATACTTCCCCTACCACCAGCATACAACACATCAACCTTTAGCAAACTTCATTTGCCTTCCCTCAACTTCACTATCACCATTTCCAAACTTCCCCCATCAAACTGTCCCACATAACTCCTCCACCAAACATCATAACCAACGTACTTCACTGCTGTTACACCATCTCATTTCGACAGCTTCCCCTACATCAAAACTGCACACAGTCATCACCAGCCTACATACTGTTGCATCACCAAACAACTACACCACTGTCATATAAAACTGAAATCAGTTCACACTTCCATCAAATACAATAAATACCCCAACTTCAACACTTCATTATCACTTCACATCCTCACCTTCCTTTGCCAAGCTCCTCCTCTTGCTACTGCCTATAACACTCCTTTGTTATACAACCATTCAACTCCAAAACAAATACCAGAACTACATAAAAACTTCACTTCACTCCCAAAAAAAAACAATGGACATTTTTTCCCAAAATCAGGAGAGTTAACAATGGATTTGAATTTATGAGATTTAATAAAACCGCTCACAGCCAATCAATGCTCATTTACACTAGCATATTTAATCAAATGAAACTATAGTAGTTTTTTATCTTGTCTATTGCATATAAACAAGATGTGAAACTTACATGGAAGTTGAGCCAATTCTAACATTCGCAACAGGCCATGCTACAGTCGAGCCAATAGCATCTGATAAGCATTCCATGAAGGATGTAGGCCGCCATACAGGTGCATTTGGGACTTTTACAACATCCACCCAAACTCTTATCGCATTTGGTCCCAGTGGAACAGAATGTACCAAAGCATTTGGATCTGTTGAAGACACGGTTCCTTCTGCTACTATTTTTCCCGTACCCTCTAAATCAATCAACTTGCATTTGGTATTTGCAGAAAAATTTGCACTCTATCACATAACAAAATAAATGGTAATACGATATCAACAATTCTTTGAGAGGAATATTAGCAATATGAACATGTTACCGTAAGAGATGTTGGAGCATTGATCATAGGAGCAGGACATGTGCTAGCGTTAACCGTTTCAACAACCACTGTTGATTCTGGCCATGCTATTTTCTTACCAATAGCTTCTCCAATACATGTCATGCCAACTATAGGCCTCCACAAAAATGCATCTTCTTTTTTCGGATTGTCCACCCAAACTATCTTGGTATCTGGTCCAAGAGGAATACCATTAATTATCTGATTTGGATCACTCGAGTACACTCGTCCTTCAGCAACCAGTTCTTTGCTCCCACCCCAATCATACAGCTTGCAATTGGTTTCCATGCTATTAGTTTTACTCTATTAAAAAAATGCATTTGTTTAAGTTGAACATAGAAATATACAAAAACATTGCACAAATTTCAGTAACACATCTTTAAAGCGTTGTAGCAATAGAAATATACAAAAAAATGCTAAACCATACTACCATACTACCATAAAATGCTAAATTTATGGATAGAGATTATTATTCACGATGGCCCTACATATTAAAAAAAAATGCTAATTAGTGTTAAACTTACCTTGTTTTGTTTTCTGGAGTCCTCACTTTTGTGTATAACAACTTTATCAGCTGGCCATGCTACTATCTCATCCTTGGCATCTCTTATATATACCAAACCAGGAGAAGGCCTCCATAAGAAAACATCTAATTTTCTTGGATGGACAATCAAATTTTTTTTGGCATTTGGACCTAAAGGGACTTCATTGCACAGTTCTTTCGGATCGCTTGACACAATTTTTCCTTCGGCGACAACCTCGTCGTCATCTCCATGCCAAGGCAGTAAACTACAATTATCACCTGTTTGACTATACTTACTCTGCAATTAATCAAAACTATATTATATTGATTATTGATTTAGATATCAAATTATGTATGATGTTGCAACCGTTGGATTTTTACCACTACGGATGTGTTCTCTTCTCCCCAACTTCCTTTATCCCGCCAAATCAATAATATTGCAAATTAATGGTAAAAATAAATAGGCGTTCATTTAACCAAAGAATAAATTGTCGAAATAATCATAGAAAATTAATCACAGAAACTTATAATAAAGCTTTTAATCTTTGACAGTATAAAATCTTTTCAGAAAAGAACAAAGAAAAAAATACTGAACATCCAGTGAGTTATAACTATACTTTCGCAGCTTTGGTATGCCTGATGCAGTGTTCTTCACATTTTTTATATATTTTTTATTGCAACCAACTAATGTAGTTAGCTATTCGGTACGGAAAATAATAATATAAGCTTACAATAGGAAAGGAAGTTGACAGTTTTGTTGGTGGAGATGTTGTTTAAATGATGTAGAGGATGTTGGTATGTGGACAGAGGAGAGGTGCACACTGTTGTTGGGCAGTGAGCAAATTGAGGCCGAGAGCAGTAGAATGTAAATGGTTGTGTACAAAATGTAATTTAAGGCAGGGTTTAACAAGGCAGGGGATGTATGTGAAGGTGAGAATGTTGACAGCAGTTAGGTTGTGGAATCAGTGAAGAGAGAAGTGGATGTGGTCGGGAAGAATGTGCTGCGCTGTTATGGGAGAGTTTGACAGTGGAGTATGCAGGGGGTTTGTAAATGTAACAGGCAGAGAGTAGTTTTGTAACACTGAGCGAAATGTAAAACAAAAAAACAGTGTAAAAAAATTGAAAGGAGAGGAAGAAGAAAAATGTAAACCAATGAAAACGAAATGACCTTTTTTTGGGTTTTGAATTGTAATGTGTTTTTTTTTGTTAAATAGCAATGCAAATGCAAAACAAATATAGACCGGAAAAACAAAAACACAACAAAATGAGCACAAAAATCACATAAAAATCACACAACAGAATGGTTTTTTTTTAAATGCAAAACACACACAAAACAAAACAAAAAGAAAAACCTCACTCTCACCAACACCCTGTTCTATTGTAAATGCTCTGTATAAGAGTTGAATTACAATGGCAAATGTTTTGGCTGTTTGTTCATCCAAGTAGCCAGATTTGTAACCATGCATAGAGAAATCTTTTTTTAAGGACAATGGACGCCAAAACATAGATATCTTGTTTTGTCATTTAGGTTATCTCCATGAAATTGAAAATCATTCTTGAAATTTCTGAACACCAAAAACATTTAAATTATAAATTAAAAGTCGTACCAGACGCTTCATTAACATGTAAACCACTTGCTTTAGTTCTGAGACACTATGTTGACATTGAGCTACTTGAGTATCTTTGATTTGTGAGAGAACCGCCTTGGTCGCAGTCATGCCTCTTCCCATTCCACGTAGTCGTCCCGGTCTATCTTGTCCCAACACTTGTGAGAGAGCATCATCTTTGAAATTACATGTTAAGCTAGGTTGTGATTCATTTTGCACCTTTTTTATTTTCTCCTACAAAAAATATATTTTAAATATGAGTTCTAATTTATATTATATTCAAAATAATTACTTTAAAAAAGGTCAAAAGCACTTACAACAATTTCGGCAACATGTGCATTCACGGGTTCGCCATTCTTATGAGTGTGAGATTTAACCCAAACATCAACTCTAGAAATGGAAGAAGGCTTTACACTTTCCTCTTTCTGCATTAAAAATGACATAACATTAGATAAAACAACTAATCATAGTAAATTAATCAAATATTTTTTCTCACCATATCTTCAGTTAATCGTGCCATTCCTCGACGACTACAAGTATGTGGCATTTGTTTACCCCTCATGGATTTGAATTTTTCGCTTCGTAACTATGTATAAAGATTTATCACATTTATTAGTTAATTTGCATTCTTTGTGCACTTATATTTTGTATATAGAAATGATTAAAACAATTACTATATAATTACCTTAAACTCATTACTAGTTCTGGACTCAACAAACCTTTTCCATTCCTTCATAGTTTTGACATTATCTGGTTTTAGTCGAAGCCGTTCCTCCGTGTTTTTTGCCTTTAATAACTTGTCAACTAGTTTGCTTTTTGAACACCTCCAAATACATCCCATTTGCCGAAGAATGGGAACCTTTTGCCATTCTTCATCTAGTTTAAATCTAGCCTGTAACAAAGAAAAATATCAAAATATAGTAATTATATTTAAAAACTGAATAAAGAAATTAGTAACAGCCCTGGGACAAATGCGGACAAACATATTGCAAGAGTAAACACTTTAAAATAAATGTGAAGTGGTGTAAGGAAACAAGGGTAAAATCCTTCTTGTTCTACCAACATTCAAGGACTAACAGGAGTTTGAAAAGGATAATTGTGCAAGTCTTTTAAAAGCTTTAGCAGTGGTTGTATGCAGAAACTATCAGTCAGACATAAGCAGCTACAACCACTAAAATTTTAGTAATTAGGACAGGACAAAACTTGTGGAAAAAGTAACAACTTGCTATACCAAATCACATCAGACATATAAAAAGGTAAATCAATCCTCAAAAACTACCATTCGAAGAATTACCACTGAAGTCATAAAGCATAACAAACTATTGCTTTTACTTTATTTCTCAGTGTCCTGAAAAACACAATGAAGAATTACCACTGAAGTCATAAAGCATAACAAACCAGTTACATTATGTTACCTTATCATCAGCTTAACCTTTTGAATTTGATAAAACGAAGGAATGAACTTTTGACATAGAAATGTCTATCGAAGCAAGTATAAAGCTAGAAGCATCCAAAAATTAACTATGTTTCTTGAAGATAACCTTCTCCTAACTTTGGCTATACTAGTCTATCTTATTGGGTAATCATATTAGTAATTTTTTTTTCTTCTGACATGGCTATTCAACTTTAAGATTTGATCATGAGATGCTAGCTATAATGAAAAAAGCGAGTATCAACTTTGTGCCTAGTACTTAGTGGTGGATTAATAGTTATTTTAAGTGAAGTAATCAATGTGTTATAGCTTGACGAATTTTCATTATGTTCCAAATTGTGTAGACAAGTGAGCTACGTTGTAGTTTTCAAGGATAAGAACAGTAAGATCGATGCTAATTAAAATAATATGCTAATTAAACAAACAAAAACTGTATATCGCTATAGCATACAAGGTACATTTTTGGACTACAACAAGTACAGTACAAACTTGTAGTAGAACGTGCATCAACCCACGATAATGACAAGTTGGTTCAAAATTGAAAATAAAAATGATGGGTTTGGCCAACCTGGAAGGATAAAAAAGAAAGAACAAGATATTAATCTCGTCTGTCTATTTGGAAATATGAATTGATCGAATTATAGATAGGATTTACCCAGATCGGTGTCTTATCCTAACTTAGGGATGTTGACATATTTTACCACTTGATACTAATTTGGTACTTAATGGGGGTTTTTTATTGGTTATATTAGTTGGTAATTTTGTATTAAGTTGAATTAATATTGCTTAAATAATTGATGCACTTGTTATTAGCAAAATATATATCAACAAGCAAAAAGGTGAAACTTCAGATGTCAGAAATATAAACACGACTTTTTGAAAAATCACATTATTTATATGAGGTATAACTGAGTACTGCTCAAGTATTACTACATACAGATCCAGCAATTCAGAAACTATTTTTTTTCTAATGTTTACATTGTTTTCTATTCTTGTTATTTTGAACCATTATATTAGACCAAGACACATAGCAAATAACAGTTTCAAGTTTCAACTGAATATCAATAAATTCAATAAACATAAGGGAGTTTGTTTTCATTTTTTGATGTATAACGTCCTGGAGAAAGCCAGTAATTGGAGGATCGTAAGCCAAATGATGAAAGATTTGAGCTTTAGAGATTGATGATATGTTATACATATCAAATTTGTAGTACTTATCCTGAGCCGATATTAATTGAATTTTATGAAATCACGACAAAATGCATCATGCCAATTATGAATTAGTACATCCTGAAAGGACAGATCATTTAATTACGGTATTGAAATGTTATAATGAATGGTGTCCGCAAATTTGTCTCGAGTATGTATCTTATGATGTCTTATAATCATTCAATAAATGATATAGCCATTATATCTAGATTTCATAAAGTTGCTCCATAATAGATTTTATCATATTGATTTAACACTGCACTAAATCTATCTTTAATAGTTCTTTAAACTCGCTTGTTTTATTTCATTGTGACACAAATAAAGTAACAGCAATGCACCACCTCGTCCTTTAAACTCTTGTTTATTTATGTTTGACAGCAACCACCCAACATACAGTAAGCAGTTCTAAAGCACATGAAGCAGTCATGCTCTGCAAATTAAAATAAAATAAAGAAACTAATATCAAAGTATAAATTTTCGAGATACTACATACTGCTGAATACCTGTCGGTTTTCCTATGGCACACCTACTCTTACATTAATATACAGATCTTTATTACTTCATTAACTAAAAAGTAAAAAAAAAAAAACTCCAACATCATTGCAGGCTTGCAGCTGCTTCCACATTGATCAACCAGAGCTGAGTACCACTGAAGTAATTCTTCAGTGGTAATTCTTCAAACCACTGAAGTAAAAGGTTGAGCTGATTATAATTACTCAGTGTCCTGAAAAATATTTCACATAGTTTTGATTTGCCTTCGTAGCTTTTCCCAGACGGTCTCCATTGTGATTTCTTATATCTTGATCATTGTTTTTGTTTGATTTCGTTTGAGTTTAGTTATTTTTGTTATCATATTCTTCATGATTATTATAAAAATGTTCTCTTTTTTTCTTTATACAGTTGTAAGAAACACATGCACTGTATTGTGAATGTATTCGCTGTTAGTGACATATCGCCAATATTCCACTGTTTCATATGGTCACTGGGTTGCTGATGTATAAAAAGTAAAGAAATAAATAGATTTAATAGCAGTAATCAGTATACAGTAACTAAGAATAATGCAAGATAAGCAAACCTGAACGGATTCCCATAGAACTGATTTCAATCCTTCACCAAGTTGCCTCCAGTCCTCAAGTGTAAATGGAACATGCTCGCGCACAAGTGGCCCCAGATAAGAAGATAGCTTCACCGACCCTTTTCCTATCGGTTCGCCCGATGAGTTAAACTCGACTTCGATTCGGCTTGCAACATCTGAAGGAAGTCTTTTCACTTTGGTTGGGCCTCTAGTCTTCTTTTTCGAAATCTGATTTGCATCAATGTCTTCAATTGTTCTCTCGATTTCCATTGTTGTTTCAGGATTTCCATCGACTTGCATAGCAATGTCTGCGATTGAGTTGTTTGCATTCCCAACATCATTGTTTTCCAAAGGTGGCTCAATATGCTCTCCTATTGCATTAGACCCATCGACTGCATATGTGGATTGTTCGAGTCTTTTTTGATTGCGCGTAATCCTCTTATCCATTGTCTTTTTCGTACTTCTAACCATTTTATGCAAGTATAACATATCAACATATGAATTTCAAGTTATAAGAGCATATTCTAGGTAAAACTTTTAAGGTACAAATAAAAAAGACTTTGTCAGAGCATGCAGTATGCACTATATATTGCTGCATGACGTAACATTTTTGACTTGTATCACTTGACCTAGTCAATGTTATTTCTGGTTCAAATTGGTGATCATCCTTGTAATTAAACTAATTATTTATTTCATTACGTTACTAATTCTTTGCACTGGTACAGTGCACTTGATTGTCAAGGGAATCTAGTACATAATTATCAGGAGTGTTTTTTTTAAATTAATCATCCAATATATTTTCATAACCAAAAATCAGTTTGCCTTACAAAAATTGTAACATATAGAAAGTACAAATTGGCCTGCGTCTTACCAAAATCAGAACTCAGGTCCAACTTCGATCATGCGAGGAGCAGTTAAGTCTTTGAGCAGTAGGCCTTGTAAAAAATGCAATATATAAAAGATGCAAATAGGATGAGGATTGATGCTATTTTCTGTACAGATGGTTTATTTGAGATTTACATACCAAAAAATTGAAGTGTTATTTGTTTGCATCTGAAATTTCAGTTGCAATATATTTACTGAATAAGAAATATTGTTAATAGAAAATAGCTATTAATGTATAATTTAAAGATTTATATAATTTTATTTCAAGTGTTGTAATGAACGTTATTTGCTGCTTTGATTTATTAATAACAATAACATTCTATAACAATTTGTCCCATGGTAACAAACAATATTAGAAAGACAGAGCCTTTACTACATATTGTGTTTTAGCATTGTCATTAGCAATCCAATGCATCGGTGAAAATAAAACAAACAATATTTGCAAGAATATACAACTGCAATTAGTATAAACTATACATTTGTGTAGCCATCTTAGGAAAAAAAATCACAGGCTTTGTGTTGATTATAGCAATTAGCAAGAAAACCATATGAAACATATATACTACTATAATTTTAATATATTGGTGGGTCATCTGCATCCATATCGTTTCCAAAGTTGCTACTGACATCACCATATACATACATCAAAGTTCAAAACAAAATTTCAAATTTCAACATTTAATAAGACTTCATTATCTAACTTAAACTTCTCATAAGAAAACAAGACATCAAAACTACTCAAGTATGCCTTCGCAATCCTCCCTGACATAACTAAATCATCTGCATCTATATCGTTTTCTTCAGGGCCGCTCGCAACATAGTTAGCTTCTTCAACAAAATCATCTATCTCTAATTCATGAAAACCTCTTGGCGGTGCTTTCATTACAACATACCAATTAGAAGAATCATTTTCTCTTGAATAAAAGACTTGTTTCGCTTGAGATGCGAGGATATAAGGATCTTTTGAAAATGAAACCTGACTTTGATGTAAATTAACAAGAGTGAATCCATCTTCAACTTTTATCCCGTTTCCTATGTTCGCCCAATGACATTTAAAAACAGGAATATAAAAAACATTATAATCTAGTAAAATTATTTCAGTCAGTATCCCATAGTACGTAACCACATCAACCACTTGAGAAATGTCTTTTGCACTTGCTCTACACATGGTAGTCGCATCATAAGTTACTCCGCTATTCTGGGTTTCTCTATCAACATCTTTTGTATGAAATCGTTGTCCATTAATAATATATCCTTTGCAGGAGAATGCCATCTTTTTAGGACCGTATGCAATTCATTTTAATATTTTATCATGATCCTTTGAGTCAACAGGTATCTAAAAAAATATTCAAACATATTAAACAAGTAATTTCATTAATTCATATATGAAAATATTGAAATTCTTTAACAAACCTTCCTTTTAATCCAATCAGCGAAGCTATCTCTATGTGTTTTCCACAGTAAGGTCGCATTTTTTTCTAAGCGCTTGTTTGAATTTTGCAACTCCTCCAAATGCAAACTAGTATAGTAAAAGTGATGTTAAATTATAGTTGCTAATACAAGCACATCAAATCAATGAAAGTGGGACATAACATATACTCACTCTAAAAATGGTTCCACCATAGCCATATTCATTAACACAGCTAAATGAGCAATTTCTTTCTCATTGGAAGACAATGTAATTGATTTGGACATTGAAATTGGACGCCCTTCAAGTATTGCGTTATCTTTATAATCTTCATTTCGATCTTTTTTTTCAATATCTATCGACTTACTCAAAAATTCACTAAAAAAATTCATGCATTCTTCGGCAAGATATGATTCTGCAATGCACCCCTCAGGTCGTGCATAATTTCTTACGTAGTCTTTGAGTGTTTTCATATACCTTTCAAAAGGACACATCCAACGAAAATGAACTGGTCCGCACAATCGTGCTTCTCTTCCAAGATGAATTGTCAAGTGTATCATAATATCGAAAAATGAGGGTGGAAAATATCTTTCAAGTTCACACAATATTTTAACGATATCATCATCAAGTTGTTGCAACTTCTCCCTATCAAGAACACGTTGACATATTTTATTGAAAAATGAACATAGACGAATTATTGCATTTCGGGGTCTGGTTGGCAATAAACCTCTTACTGCAACCGATAATAATTGTTGCATTAAAACATGATAATCATGAGACTTCAAACCACTAATTTTACAATCCACCAACGATACGCATTTTTTGAAATTTGAACGATAACCATCGGGACCTTTGAAATCATACAACCTTATGCAAAATATTTTTTTCTCCAATTTTGATAATGTATACGGAGCTGGTGGAAGATATGTTTTAGTTCCACGGGGTTGTGCATAAAGACCATGCCGAATACCCCAATCCTCTAAATCATGTCTATAATTAATCCCATCTTTTGATTTGTTATCATGCAACATTGTACTTAGTGTGCTTTCACAAACATTTTTCTCAACATGCATTACGTCCAAATTATGACGCAATGGAAGTTCCTACGAAAAAAATTAACATTTAAATTTTCTATATATTCTTTTTTTTAGATTAATAAATAAAAAAGAGATTTGAATACTAACCTCCCAATATGGAAAGTCAAAAAAAATTGATCTTTTTTTCCACCTTGATAGCTCCTTTTTTACAGAATTATCATCTTCATTATCTTCATCCTCACTACTGTCATCGATCTTCCTTTTCTTACTTTTCCCCTTAATCTGCTCTTTTCCAAAATCATTTGGAAAGTCCTTCAAAATAAGAAAGATGTTTTTACCTGTTAGAATTCTAGGCATCTTTCCATCCTCTATAGTGTTATCAAACCAAGCTTTTTTTTTCCTCAACGGATGTGAAATAGACAAAAATCTTCTATGACCCACATAAACATTCTTTCGACTATATTTCAACCATCGACGATGAGTATTGACACCACATAATGGACAAGCCTTTTTACCCTTTACACAACATCCAGCAAGATTACCATAAGCTGGAAAATCATTTATCATCCATAATAAAATAGCTCTCATATTAAAAAGTGTCTTACTAAATGCATCGTACGTCTCAACTCCACTACTCCACAAGTAATGCAAATCCTCTACTAATGGCGCCATATATACATCAATATCATTCCCCGGTTGCTTTGGACCTGGAATTAGAAGTGTTAGCATAATATTTTCCTTCTTCATGCACAACATAGGCGACAAATTATATGTCACAAGCATTACTGGCCAACAACTATATTTGGAACTCAACATGGAAAATGGATTAAACCCATCTGTAGCAAGACCAAGTCTGAGACTACGTGGATCGGCTGAAAATGATTCCCAATTTTCATCAATTGTGCTCCATGTTACAGAATCTACGGGATGTCGCATCTTTCCATCACTGCTTTTATTATTGAAATGCCACCTTAATGCTTCTGCCATCTTTTCAGATCTGAACATTCTTCTGAATCTTGGAATTATTGGAAAATATCTCAACACCTTAACCGGGATACCCTGCATAATCTCATTTGTATCCTGATTCATTTTCCATCTTGAGGAACCACATTTCGGACAGTCATTCAAATTTTTATACTCTTTACGAAAAAGACAACAATCATTCTCACATGCATGAATCTTTTCAAACCCCATATCAAATAGTTTGAGGAATTTCTTTACTTCATATAATGTCTTAGGAAGTACATTATTCTTTGGCAAAAACGGTTGTTGCACATTAAGAAGCTTATCAAAACCAGAATCGGATAATCCAGTTTCGCATTTAAGGTTATACAAAATAGTGATGGCAGATAACTTTGTATGATCTATGCAACCAGGATATAATGGGGTTTCTACATCTTCCAAGTTCTTAAGTAAATCATCGTGTTGTCTCTGTGCATCATCCTTATCTTTATCATCATCAAAAAAATTATGATTAAAGTAGTCTTCATCTTCATAGTGAATTGCTTTGAGTAAGTCGTACGCCTCACTCTTTTTATTATTATTTTCAACATCTACTTGCTCGCCATGATTATACCACCTACCATCTTTGTACTTAGGATCCATTCCCTTTATAATTAAATGCTCAATGACGGTTTCACCATAATGATGACTAAGATTTCGACAATCTAGACAAGGACACAAAATTTTCTCTACATCCCCTAACTTTTTCTTCGCAACACGTACAAAATTTTGAGCTCCTTTTCCATACTCTTTACTGGTTCTATGTTTAAAATTGAAAGCAACAAGAATGTTAGCTTTCATTTTCAAAACATGTTAAGTCTAAAGTTATGTATAAATTTACTTGTATATGATTACCTATGTAGATGCAACCAGTCTTTCTCCATCATCATATATAATATGGAAGCAATCAAGTATCTAAAATTCAAAATTGTAATTGGAAATTAGACTATTTAAACAAGTAATGAATGATAGAAGAGTTTCTGGGCCTTTTAGTTAGCTTGTTTAAATGTGAATACTCATTATGAGTTTCTTCTTGAGACATATAGAAAATAATATACACATCAAGAAATACTTCATTAATATACACATCAAAAAATGGGGAGAAGAAGATGAAAAAAAGGACAGAAACCTAGGTTCTTCAAGTCGTCATGAGCTTCAAATATATGTTGTAAAATATCGGCTTATCATTTTAACATTTTTTATAAATACAATCAGCCGACGATGCAAGGATAAACACAAGAGCTCAGAGTACTAAAGTGTGTAGAATTTGTTTATTTGATCGAATTTAAGTAAAGCAAAGTAATCAAAATTTGAGGATGCAATCTAATGTAGCAATTATTTGATACTATGTAACCAAAAATAAAGAACAAAAACTAAAAAAAGAAGTAATTAACTTTAATTGATTACCTTTAAACATCATAAATGAACAATTAATTAACTTTAAACCATCGTTAAAGTAATTAAATATCTTTACACAAGTCATTAATAAAATAATTAATTAACTAATTTCAACCATAACTAAAACGATTGATTTTTTTTTTTGGCAAGGCCAGCCTTTTTTATTGTGGACCGTCCACTTTTATCACAACAAAAGTAATAAATACGTATTAAAAACAGGAGTTAGGTCGATTGTCTGAATGACTAAACTTACTCAAGCACCACGTATGGTGCAACATACAAACCAGGTTGCAAAAGAAAACGCATATAAGCTCCACGCTGGAAGCAACTCGTAGAAACAAACGTATCTAACAAACTTAGATACGATAGGACAATACTATCTATGAAAATTGACCCAAACCAACTACAAATTTCCAACACAGCTAGCTAAAAAATATAGCCTAAGCTAGCATTCAGAAGACAACCAGATTGCCAACAAGCAACAGAACATATTTCATAGGGATGCAAATTTCAAAGATGGCCAGGGAAGACCATAACCAAATGCAGCAACAAAAAATTTGCAAAACAAAAGATTAAACCATAATCATCACCTAGATCAAGTAGAGATTACCGATACCAAATCTAGTAAAAAAGTGCATAAATTTCCAAAGCAGGCATCACCAACAAACGAGTGTAACACTGCGACATGATAATAGGAACATGAAGCCAGAAACATAAAACATACAAGTAACCAACAGAGGCATGACACAACTAAAATGCATATACAACGATTCAAAATGTATTGGTTAACGCGTTACCTTCTGACATTTAGTTGTTATGTATAAACATTGCAAAGCTACACTGGGAAACATCCACATGAATTTAGGCCACAAACCAAAAGGAATTCTGTAAGCCAAACTGTTTCCAAAAAATTTGCCATTACAACGGCGCTATTTTGTAGCACCGGAGTAATGTCTATGCATTACCCCTCTCCTGATACTTGGCTTGCGCCATTAACAATAAATTTGGTTCCTGATACTTGATGTCAGTAAAGAGTCTGATCATTTGCTTCCATTTACATAATTCTTCATTAATGAACCCTTTGGTTGAACATCATCAAAAACTTTAAGCAAGTACTTTTTTTCTAAAAATCCAAAATATACGTATTGCCACTATCACACGATGGAAAACCTACAATAATACATAAATCAATATCAAACATTATGTCAGATCATCCAAAAGGACGTCATGCATCCAAATGAATTCAACATCAGGTTATAGCAGGTCAACAGTTGCCTCCCTGAGCAACTCTCGACTGTTCTTTACCTTCTGCTGATGTACAGAAAATCACCCTACAGTTGCTGCCGTTACATCAGGCAATTCACTTGCTTGGAATGTTTTCCCTTGCACCTTCAGCCATCCTCTCATAGTCTAATGGCTTACTATTTGCCTGAACCTTCCCACATCCCCATTCCAGATGGCAGCATCATCTCTGATGCTTGTAACTGCTGCCAGGCTCTTTCTAGCAAGTAGCATCACTTTATTGCACTCTTACGCTACCTGAATCACCGCTACACTATTCCTTCCAGCCAATTTAATGATCTATTGGCTCATTGTTTCAGCACCTGATCCATTGCACTCTAGTTCATTTTCAACAACCTGCTAACAGCCTGGCCCTATAAGTAGAGGCATCATCACACAAATAATCTCCTTGATAGTTACTCATGCATCTCTAAGGCATTAGCTCTTTCATCGATCTCTCACAGCCCCTTTCAGTAGTTTTCCATTATAAATAATTGTAAATATATTTATGTTTTGCTCTTCCAGTCTTGTTTGTTGATCATCGCAATTATGATCCTGTATATTGATTTTTGTTGTACCCATCGGACACTTGAACAAATTTCAGGTTATTAATTAATAAAATTATTCATGCTCTCCTCGTAAGAGGACCACTCTTTCACCAAAAAAAAAAGTTGCATCGATGTTACGTTTCATAAGGTACATGAAGTGGCGACATCGCTATCTATAGGTTTAAATAGACAACCTCTTTAATGAGTCGGTCAATGGCTTGTAGTAAAGCCATTGAGTTGAATTCATGTATGCATTCGCATGGCATGTATCTAATGGTAAGGTAACGGTCATAATATATTTTTCTAGAAAATTGATGTGCTGCAAATTGCATATAACGGACTTAAATATACAAATAGAGTGTTGTAAATTTAGTATAATGGGAACTACATATATATAAAGAGTGGTTTTTGCATTTCCCTAGCTAGACTTAGTAAGGATTTGTTAGACTTAATTGAAATACATTCTAGATCATTTAATATAAATGACTACATATTAGGCTCAATATATCATACCATGTATCATACAACACATGTTAAGTAGTCCTAAATTTTGATAGACAAAATGGTCACTTTATAAATGAAAAGGAGACAATTATACAAATCTATAACCTATTTTATGATTTTTAAAAAATCTGATGCTCTATCATGAATGAAGAATTTTTTTTTATTTTTTTTAACATATACCAATCTTCAACACTTTTCATAAGTGCTTTCTACAACCGTTTTGATTCACCGTTGGCTATAATGGATTATTGTGTACTAATAAAATAGGCAATTATGTGTTTGTCGTACATCTCATTTCATGAGCTTAGATGAAATGATCAGGTTCAATTTATGCCAAATGATTTCAAATGAGCATGAACTTGCAATTGATATTGGCTTATATAAAACCATCATACATGCAAAATAAATGGTAGAGAAAAACTGAAAACCATATATTATTAGATACAAATCATGAAAACCAATAATAAATATTTAAAATTTGTGAGATTACCTTGTAAGAGGAATTAATCATAGAATAAAACTTCTATGCATCTTGTTTCTTTTCTTTTTATTCATTTTCATTACAATTTACAATTTTGTTAACCATTTACATTTTGTTTTTCATTTTCCCTGGCCTCAATTCACCCTGTTTTACATTCAATGCTCCTTCTCTTTTACAAAACTGTCATCCTCACAACACTGTTGCACTGCCACTACAATTTTCCTTCAACCATTACCCACACCAGCTCCTCGCTGCCTTACTGCCAGTACAAGCATAGCCTTACCTGAAACATCGATCCCATAACATCTCACTAACCACCACTCTGCATACCAGTGCCTCCGCTACAAACTACTGCAACAGACCACATTCACATCCCCTACAATTTTCATCCTAGTGCACATTCACATCCCCGGCAATATTGACCCTGAACCACCCATCAGCAATACCATCTCACTGCGCCAATACTCCAGCAAGCATTCTAACACACTACTACTGCCACAATTCCTACTATACACATTCAAACCATCAACAGCCATTGTACAACTCCTACTGTACATCAATTGCGGCTACTGACCATCAGACTTCACCAGTTCATCCACTTCGTTCACCAATTCACATCTTCCAATCTCTGTTCAAACTGTCACATAACCACTGTCTACATGACTCTGCACTTCCACCATCAGTCTTGCATCAGACCACATCCACATATTCACTTCATTAACTTCCCACATAACCGCTGTCTACATATCAACAACTCTAAATCTATATTAAACAACTCTAAATCAACATCAGACCGTCGAGATTTGACCGTATATAAACAACTCTAAATCTATATTTTTGATGTTATAAGAAAACTTCAAGCTGATTTGCGTTTTCTAATTTAAAAAATTTAGAATCTGAATTATATATTTATTTCTATAGGGATTTTTTTTGTAATAACATTAGAGATAAAAATCTGATGTACAAAGCCCCATTTCACAATTTTAATTTTAATTATTCTTTGAAGCAATTGTCTTACAAATGCCATTTTTATTTTATTTTTCCTTCTACAAATTTAAAGATAGAAATAAAACTTTTCGTTCCATTTTAACACAAGTCCTCACATACTTTTATCCACTTTTTCGAAGTTATTTATAATTTTTATTCTTATTAGTGAGTTGATAGCTATCATTTATATCCAAAAGTTATTTGTAGGCATCAACAAACACTTTTTACTTTGTATAACTTTTTATATTATTTTTGAATTATTGAAATTTACCAAAAGTGAGTAAAATCAACACCAAATAATAAAAGTTTAGCTCTACCTAGAAAAACTTGAGTAGAAATGAAAATTACTATTGAGTTTGAAATATTAGAACAGTTTGAATAATATTTACACAATTGAAAGAGAAAAAAAAATTAAATCATGCATAAAAAATGTATTATTGACAAACTGCTTCAATAAGCAATCAGCATTCCCAAAAGGCAAAAATTTATTGCTTATTCGTTATGCTGAATAGGAGGTAACCAGCATCACTTTTTTAAAACAAACAGTCAAATAACCCTTTTTCGCTTATTCTATTAAGTGTTCAGCTGTTATTTTAGCAAAACAAACAGAGCCTTACTTTTTTTATGGACCACTGACTTCATCCACGTTCATCTTTAGTTAATTTTTTTTCCTTCTCGATCTAATAACCGAAATCGTTTGAAACTTTAAACTTGATCAGGTAAGCAAGATATGATACTTTGCAATGTTTCAAACTTAACTGAAAACTAGGGTTAAGAAAAAACGCTCACCAGTTCCACCAAGTTTAGGGCAATCAATTCCAAATCGATGCTGATAGAAGAGCCGGCGACAGAGACGCTCAATCAAAATCGACACAGAAGATGAACGATGCTGCAATCTGGTGGTAGGAGAATTGAAATCGAAATGGACAGTTGGAAAAATGAAAAACAATGGAGAGGGAAATGAATTATTACGAGACGAGGGAAAATGAATTTTCTCTGGAAGTAAACACGTGAGTTGGCGGCAAACCAAAATAAACACAGCGACACTATTTTCAGCGTTTATCCTCACGAATAACTCTCTCAGAAACATTTACTACAGCATTCAATGTTTAAACGTTGATAATAAATGCTGTCAAAACAAAATTTTGTTGTAGTGCGACTAGACTGAATGGTTCAGTTAGAATGCCTCTAATCCTGGAGGAAGAAGTAGACGAGTTCATGCACAGAGAAGGCAAAGCTGCGTTGGACTTAGAGAAATAAAAAGGAGAATTCTAGAGTAGTAGCGACGAGTCTACCGCTAGTGACTACTTCTCGTCAGGATCTTAAGGTGAAGACTTGGAGTCTTGTGATGAGATTCCAGGAAGGGTCCTGATCTCCCGAGTCCACCTCCTTCTGATGCAAGTGGAAAAGGTAAAGCCCCCAAAACTTAAAGACATCACGATTCTCCAAGTAAGGATGACGGAGCAGGGTTTGGAGATTTCAACGATGTTTTTCTCAACTTAGACGCGCTCATGAAAGGGGACATTAAATTTGACATGATGCCTTCCTGTTCGGGCGATATCGCTCCAGTAGTTAGCTCGGTCCTGCCTATAATAACCGAAGTCAGTCTGATCCTACCTACGATATCCATATTTTTTGGTTCATGACGACGTCTTAGGCCCCTACTAGGGACACACTACACGTTGCACTAGGATTACACTTATTTCCATCTCTTTATATATTTGCTTAGTTTATATCATGCTTCTGAAGCCTCTTATGTGTGTCTCATTCTAGGTATGATAATGAGATAAGGCTTTTACAATAACTTCGAAGACTATACTGATTCATAGCGGTACCCAAGCGCTCCTCTAGCCGCCATAAAGTCCAAGAGACGGAATAAAAGTATAGGTGGAAGAAAGAATTCGAAGCTGAAACCCACCGCCAAGAAGAGAGAGATCAGGCTCGTTTATATAAAGGCAAGTACGAGAAAAGAAGATCTCTTAAGGAAAGAGATGAACCGTCAAAGAAGTCAAGTTTTGACTATCGCTCCAATCCTTCAGAGCTTGCTTCAAAATACTCTTCTGTGGTCCACCAAACTCCTTTCGCTTTCGCCATGATTTTGCCGTCAACTTATATTTCATCCTCTTCCCTTGTTACTACTTCTCTCAGTGCCTTTTATCCCCACCGGAGGCCTATCTATGTTCTTCCTTCACCCTCCCTAAGCTTGAGGTAGCACTTTGGGGTTGGTTTTTAAGAGAGGCCAAGTTCGACCTAGATCTCCACTCTGTCTGTAGGGATTCTTTCATGCCGCACCTCCAAGCTATCCAGAACAACCTATAACAGAATGAGAGATAGTAGAAGCTCTACAAGCAGCTAGCAGACACAAAAAATAATAATTATCAGGAGATCCTTTCCTTTAAATCTGAGAAAGAAGATTTCGAGAAGGCGTTGGTCGATCGCGATGCTGAAATCAAACAGTTGGAGGAAGAGAAAGAGGCGACACTTCATGAAAGTAGGAGAACCGCTGGTCTGATGAAGGAGTTGAAAGAGGCATATGAAAAAGTTAAGATCCTTTAGATGGATGAGATCAAAAAGACTCATGCTGAGGAGGCAGAGCTAAAAGAAAAGTGGTCGCTTGTAATGCCATCATTGATGCTCAAAGAAAAACAATTGCGGACCACGATTTAGTTATTGAAGGGCACAACAAAGCTATCTCCGACCAAGCCAGTACCATTGCCAAGCTACAGGCTCAGGTCGCGCAGCTTAGTGCCCACAAGACTGCCGTTGAAGTTGAGAAGGCTGCGGTGTAGGCGGATTACTTAGATCTCCAACATGCTTTCGACAGGAAGATGGAGAAGCTGGACGCGACAATTTTGAACTTTTATGTTAACTCTTTATTGCATCAGAGGAGCCTCAGTCATCTCGGCTTGAAGTATCCGTGCACTCTTTCCCTTGTTTGGGTGGAAATCCTATCCCTCTTTGTTGATAGCGGCAATTTTTATTCAGATCAAGAGTTGCAAGACACTTATCTTAACGATGAATCCAAGAAAGAGCTACTCGAGGGTCAGGAGATTCTCCGAGTTAAACGAGAGAAGGAGGCTAACGATGTTGGCTTAATGGCCGCCACCGATGCTACCTTGATGTCCGCCACCGACATGCTTACCAGGCCTTCTATCTCCGACGTGGGTGAGCCATCAGAGCGGCTCCATGACTAGCCAATGAGTTCAGGTCTTGATATTATTCCTCATGTGGTGGTGCCCTCAATAGAAGGCAAGGGTGGTGAATTCGTAGTTGCCATTCATAATCGTTCCTCTGGTGTAGGTAACGCCCATGCTTCTCTCGAATTCGAAAGCTTCCAACTTACGCTACAAGAGCAAGAGGAGTTTAATGCTTTAATTTTTGATCTTATAGGTTTGTTCACTTTTCTTGTTGACGTGCCAGCTATTTCGGGGCCCATGCCTGCTGCCATTTTCACATCTTCAACGATTATATCTATTCCTGCTCTGGTTCCTACATCCACGTCTAACTCGCAACCGGTGCCAGAGGCCGAGAAGATAGCCACACTCTACGGTCTGGATGACTCTTCGGCGTCTTTGGAAGATGACATAACTGCAATGGGGACCAAGGAGCATGAAATGCATATGGAGAAGCCATAGAAGACTCGACACAATTTGGTTGTCGTCGAGAAGGAAAAGGGGAGGCAATCAAGACTTAGAAGAGTTCCTGGAAATCGAGAAAATGCAAAGGGAAGGGAGGATTTTCTGAGAAAGTCTTGGAGGAAGAGGAGAACATTTCCACCGAAGTGTTCATTGATGCCACCGGTAGTGACACTTATCCTTAAAAGAAGTAAAAACTACCAACCAAAGTTGGAAAGGGTAGTGATGGCAAGAAGCATTGAGCAGCCGATGTGAGGATGGACTTGATTTTGGCTTACAACTTGTAGGAAGACCGACTTATTTTGCTTCTTTTTGAGCCATTTTGTTTAAGTGCAGAGTCTGCACTTTGCATCCATACTACAGAGTCTATATTTTCTTTTTTGTTGGCCGTTGTTGTATGGGTATGGCCCTCACATTTTGACCCTGTGTATAGAAAATCATAAGCAATACAATGATACATTGACTTTAACTGTCTATCTGTTCATATATGCTCTGTGTACTTGTGCTTGTTTCGTATCATACTTCTCTAGTTATGTGATTATAGTCAAAGCCCTTCATTCAAAGCGAGAGAACTTAGAAATTATCAGCACTTTGGTAGTTAATAGAACTTTAGAAATTAACATAACTTAGAGAATTTTTGTTTTAGAAATTCATAAAAATTCTAAAAACTCTAAAACTTTTAAATTTTTGTTTGGAATTTTAAAATAGATATAGACTTTTGGTTTGAAAGTTCGTAAAACTTTGAGATAGAACTTGTGAACTTATTGTTGTTTAGAGTGACAGAACTTGTGAACTTATTGTGTTCGCGTGTTTCTGATTCAGTACAGGTGTACACCCCTTAGTTCACAGGGCTGTTTACTTCGAACAATTTTCAAGTATCCGGTAAATTAGGGTTTAGAAAATTTCTATTGAAAGTCTGGCTAAGTCATGACTTGATTTTCCTTTCTTCGGAAGTTTTGCGAGCATGTAGTCTCAATTTTCGACAGTATTCAGGTAAGTATGCAATTTACGCATGGGTATGTACTATTAATCATTGAGTGCCTTCCTCCTAGCACCAATTATTCCTGGCTATATATGTGGTGTTTGTCACGCTTCTCGGTGTTTCTCATCTTCAGATCATGCAAGGGGCTATTATTTTGGGATTTAGCGCGCCGCTTGTGTAGTACGTGGCATTCGATGCTCCTTGACGTCGCCCATCTACGAGTGACGTAGGGATTGTAAGTTTGGATGCTTTTCGGCGTTGTCTATCTCTAGGTAATGCGAGAAGTTGGTTTTCGATGCTTCTCGGTGTTTCCTATCTCCGAGCAACGCAAGAGGTTTATTTTGAGCTTCCACGGTGTTGTCGATCTCCAAGAAACGCGAGGAGTTCGTTTTCGATGTTCATCGGCGTTGCCCATCTCCGGGCAACGTGATAAATTTCAGCTTGATTGCGCGGCCGAGATGCGCACCTTTCGATGCTCCTTAGCGTTGCCTACCTCCGAGCAGCGCAAGGAGTTTAAATTTGGGTGTGTGGCTTACGAGATGTGCGGCTTTCGATGCTCCTCGATGTTACCTATCTCCGGGCAACGCATGGAGTTTTAGTTTGAATGCGCAGCTTATGAGATGCGCCGCTTTGGATGTTCCTCAGCGTCGCCTGTCTCCAGGAAATGCGAGGAGTTTTAGTTTGAACGTGTGGTTTGCAAGATGCACGGCTTTGGATGTTCCTCGGTGTCACCCATCTCTAGGCAATGCAAGGAGTTTCAACTTGATTGCACGGCTTATGAGATGCATGGCTTTCGATGCTCCTTGGCGTTGCCTATCTTCGGGCAGCGCAAGGATTTTAAATTTAGGTGCGCGGCTTTCGATGCTCCTCAGCGTTACCTATCTCCTGACAACGCGGGGAGTTTCAGTTTGAATGCATAACTTATGGTATGTATAGCTTTGGATGCTCCTTGGCGTTGCCTACCTCTAGGCAGCGCAAGGAGTTTAAATTTGGATGTGTGGCTTATGAGATGCGTGGTTTTCAATGCTCCTTGGCATTATTTATCTTCAGGCAATGTAATGAGTTAGTTTTTCAAGATGCTCCTCGACGTTGCCTATCTCTGGGAAACATGGAGTGTAGGATCGTTTTTACCCTAAAGGGGGATGAATATGTTCTACTAAATATTAATGCGAAAATAAAAATAAAAAATAGAGAGTAACGTAGTAAAGATCACATACAGTTTTATCCAGCTTCGGGGAAAGCCTGCCTATGTACTGCTCCTAAGGTTTTTACTAGAAATTAAGTAATCAGACGCTTACAAAAATATGTAAACTCGTGATACCCGCTAACTCGATTAACCAAACTCTAAGCTCAAAACCCTGCCACAACTCAGCTACCGAGCTGTGAAGTCTCAAACTATATCCCGTAGTTTGTATCTAATTACACAACTAGAAATTTGCAAAATTTTAAAAGAGGGAATTACAAATAAAAATAAAGCTAAAAACAAAACCCTATTTTATAATTGAACCCCAATACACATAAAAATACGACCTAAGAAACATATAATCAAAGAAAAGACCGTCTCCCTTTTTTCTAGTTTATGAAATCTCTTCGGTCGATTTCTTTTTATCCTTATTCTGAAAATAGGGTTCCTTCTGATTGAATACGCCGATTCAAATTGATCGGTTGAAGTAATGATTTCACTTTGGTTTGCTTCGTCAATCGATTCCTTTGCTTTGATTGCGCTCGACCGCTTCAATTTAGTCGAGCATTTCTTTGGTTATGGCTTTGGTATGATTTTAAATTTGTTATTTTTAATTATCTTGCTAGTAACTCGACTTTGATGTATTCTGCCAATGATGATATGGGTTTAAATAAGAATAAAATCCTTAAGTTTACGTTTGCATTGTTTTATTTTGAATTCTTCATGATTTACTAAGTGCGTTGATTTCAGATCGAACGATCTCTGAAGTATGACTTGTTCATCTCTGACTTGATCATCCTTCGATTACAGCTTGGCATGTGAATTTGAGACATAGTTGAATTGGTTCCATTCTTTGCTACAAACGACTTGTTCATCATTCGCTGTTCCATTTTCTGAAATATGTTTCCTTATGACTTCTGATTTAATTCTCTTGGCTTCAAACTGCTACTGATAATTTTTGATTTTTTGAACGCTACCTTGTACTAGTAATCTAAACATGATGTTTTGGTCGAGTTTAATCTGATGTCTCAATGTATATACATGCATACATATATGTATGTATATGTGTGTGTGATTGATATGGCCAACAACTCTCCTTATGTTCTTGTTTAACTCTCTGAATATTCCTACATTTCTACTTAACTTCTCTGGCTTTTTCGACTCATGGTTTTGATTAATCTCAGTAATTAGCAGTTTGTTTTGATCCAATATGGTTTGCACATGAATAAAAAAATTCTAAATTTTTTATAGTAGTTTGCTATTTATTTCTTTTGATCCTCCTTCCATTTCTTATTTTAAACTTCAAAACTGTGTTCTTTAAATTAAAATATTCAGCACATAACCTGTATGCTCTGTCCACCCGAGTGCTTGCATTCTGAATTTTCTTACATATATATGTGTATATGCATATGTATATACATGTTAATGTGCTTGTTAGACTTGCTGTGTCTGGTGCACTTGTATTCTCTAGCCATAATGATTTTGTGCTAGTGGCTTCGAGTTAAATTGCCTATGTGCACTTGTTGTTTACTGTGTACATATGTGTGTATACTTGTGCACTTGTTGTTTACTGTGTACATATGCGTGTATACTTGTGCACTTCATGTTGATATCTTCCCTGTACTTGTCCCTGAATTCTAATTTGCTTGAACATTTTGTATACTTTCATGTACATGTTGAAACTGAACTTGATTGTGAACTCTGGTTGCATATGAACTTGTTATTCAAGTGTGTGCATGCCCATTGTTGCTTTGCATTCCTGTTAATTAATTTGGTCCTAAGCATAACTGAAGCTTTTCTTGTGTGGTTCCTGCTAGGGCTGTTACGGTTGAGTCGCTCAACCGTACCAACCGTTCATGCGGTTAACATCTATAATGGTAATGGTTACGGTAACTGTTGAAGAATTTGAAAACCGTGGTTAACCATACTAACCATACATGATTGTTTTGTGTAATATTTAACATTAAAGTATAAAAATTAGTAATTTAAGTTAATGGAATAGCTTATAAATTTATAATATGTGGCTTAATGAACTAATAACGTATGGATGCATATTTGTCGTTTTATAAACAAATAAAATAAATTTGCAAAAAAGGTTAGAGCTATATCAATTTATCATCAGTAATGCATATAATTGGACATATATGTACGACATGCTTCAAAATTGAAAAAACAAATGTTAACCATCATAGACGATTGCGGTATATGAGAATTTATAACCGTCAACAACGGTTACGGTTGGTTGTATTAACGACGGTTACCGCAACCGTAACACGCCTAGTTCCTGCTTTTGCTTTATCCTTTGTACATGTCTGGTACACTTTGGTCCATGGTTTGCCTGGACTAACCTTGATTAGTTTTGGTTTGTGTTTGCATTGCACTTGAGCTGAATCCGGTATTGGCTTGGGTTTGACCATGTGCTCACCTGTCCTAGCAATTTTAACAAGCAAGTGTATATTGGTGTGCACGAACTTATGGCATGTACAGCGATACATTATGCATGTCACAAGTTGTTTGCATATTTTTTATTCTAGTTTGAAATAGAAAGATGAATTAAAAATGATGATGAACAACCCAAATAACTGAAGCAAACAATATTTTCAAACACGCATTTCGTTTTACATTGCACAATATTTCTTTTTCAATTTTACTGAATCAATTTTTATTTTGTAGACAGACCAGATGCTGGATACAGACTGGAACAGAGTTGAAGAACAAATATGAGTCATGCGTGAATATGCAATGAGGTGAAACATGTATGTAATATATTATATAGTGAAAATTGTGTTGTAATTGAAACTTGTATTTAAAATTGTGTAAATATAGTGAGAGCTTAAATTTGTACTATTTGAATCTGTAATAAAGTATTTATTTGGATAAAATATTTGTTTAAACAAGAATTCCGAGTTATTTATTTTATTCAACAAATATTATTTAATTATGTGGAAAAATAAAATAGTACAATAACAAATACATTTAAACGAATATATATATGTTTATTATCATCAAACAGAAATCATATACTAGTATATTCTACAATCTCCCCCTTTTGATGATAACAAACATATATTAAGATTTTGGCTCTATTAAATGTATTTGGTCTTGATGAATTCTATTAGCTCCCGCTACTTGAATACCCCTTCTACAACAAAGCTCCCCGTTCACATATGCATGAAAAAAATATGAAACTAAAAGACAATAAAAAAATGCAATGAACTTATATGAGAATATGCAAATAAAAAATATATGACTTAATTGCCAAAATCTTAACTTCTCTCCCCCTTTTGTTATCAGCAAAAGAGTAACTGTGTTAGATAAGAGTGATAGACATTAATACAACATTAATACATAATCGAGTATAAATATTAAATAAATAAAAAATCGAACAAAAATCATAAATACTCTATTAGGTGCATATTCCATTTTAGAGTGATAGGGGTGATGTTGGCATAGAGAACCATACAGTCGTCCCCATTTGTGGTATATTTATAATGGGAATTTTTTAAATACTTACTAACCATTCATAATCGTTAGGACTTTTAAAAGAGGTTAGTAGTAGTCTCTATTTCTAAAAATAAAATCCATGAATCTTCTAACCACGTATAACCATGAGGACTTTTAAATGGGGTTAGAATCAATTTTCCTATTTAATTCAGTTTTGATATGTATTCCATATATGCATAACCTTGAGGACTTTTAAATGAGCATGAAAGCACATAATTAGAGATTTCAAGTAGTTCACCCATGCATAACCGTGAGGACTTTTAAATGAGAGTGGGTGCTTTTGGATGATTTTATTGCTAATTAAAAAAAAGAATAATTTCCTGTTTAAATACCACATTTTGACAAACTATATTATATTTTGATGAGTGATTGTCGTAGAAATATGATAGGAATAGAGATGGTCATTGAATTTTTACCAACCAAAGTTATTACAAATTTTGTTTAAATTTTTACAGAAAATTTCTAAATATACTCTCTCAAGACATAATGTATGATCAAGATCAACACTCATCACTTTTTTCAGTTATTATTTATCTATTCGATAATCAATAGGGAGTCAGATTGGTTAACATAGGCATTTAAGATCAAATCCAAAAAAATATAAAATCACATTTCTAAAATGGCTAAACTGAGACGTAGTCGACAAAAATTATATTCTAGAAGGGGTTTTGTAAATGTCTTCTTATTGAGAATCAGTTGTAACGAAGTTTATGCAGATATTTTGTTTGGAAATATGATCTCTAATGAAATGATGTCTAACATCTATATGCTTGGTGCGAGAATGATGTACAGGATTATTTGTGAGATTAATTACACTTTTGCTATCACACTAAGTGGGACTCGTTTAAAATTTAGACCATAGTCTTGCAAGGTTTGTATCATCTATAAGATTTGAGCAGAGCAATCGCTTAGAGCAATATACTCTGCCTCAGTGGTAGATAATGCAATACAATTTTATTTTCGACCTGACCATGCAACTAACGAATGTCCTAACATAAAACACGTTCCACTAGTACTTTTTATATCAACCAGACTGCCAGCATAATCTGCATCTGATTACCCTTTTAACTCAAAGTTATCATTAGTTGGATACCATAGACCAAACCGTGGGGTGTGCAAAAAATACCTTATAATCCTTTTTACATCTTTTAAATGAGATTCATTTGGATTTGATTGAAAATGTGCACATAAAAAAAAATGGAACATATGTCTGGTCTAGAAGCAATAAGATAAAGAAGTGATCCAATCATACCTAGATATTTCTTTTGATCAACTATCTTAATTTTTTCATCCTTGTCAAGTTTAATTGTTATGCTCATGGGAGTATTTATAGGTTTAGCATCTTTCAATCCAAATTTGTTGACAAGCTCTCTGGTATATTTTGTTTGAGAGATGAACGTACCTTTTTCGCTTTGTTTGATTTGAAATCCTAAAAAGAATTTTAACTCTCCTACCAAGCTCATTTCAAATTTTTCCTGCATGACTTTTTCAAATTTCTCATACAAAACGTTGTTAGTGGCACCATAAATAGTGTCATCAACATATATTTGAACAATCAATAGGTCATGATTTCATGCAATAGAAATAATGTGGTGTCTACACAGCCCTTTTTGAACCCATTTTTAAGGAGATAAGTGCTAAGACACGTATACCAAGATCTAAGGGCTTGTTTTAATCCATATAGTGCTTTCTTAAGTTTATATACATGGTTAGGGTATTCTTAACTTTCAAAACCTTCAAGTTGTTCAGCGAATACATCCTCTTTCAAAATTCCATTAAGAAAAGAACTTTTAATATCCATTTGTGTCAGTTTAAATCCTTTATAACAAGCAAAAGCTAACAAGAAAGTAATGGATTCTAGTCTTGCCACTGGTGCAAAATTTTCATTAAAATCAATTCCTTCAATTTGATTGTAACCTTTAGCAACTTACCTTACTTTGTTCCTAATCATATTTTTAGATTCATCGAATTTATTTGTAAAAATCAATTTTGTTCCTACAACCGGATAATCATTAGGTCTAGGTGTTAGAATCCAAATTTCATTTCATTCAAATTGATTTAGCTCTTCTTGTATAGCCATAAACCAACTCTCATCATTGAGAGATGTATTTATGTCTTTTGGTTCAATTTTTGAAATAAATCCACTGTATAGACACATCGCATAAATTTCTAAAAGAGGAATGAGTTAGAATACCTACGGTAGGATTACCTATTACTAATTCTAGAGGATGATCTGCTTTGAATTTCAATCTGTTTAGTTCCAGATTTCTTTGGTTTTCTTCAGTAGTTGCAATTTCTTTTGGATTTTCACTTTCATCTTTTTCGTTCTCCTCTTCGACGTAGCTTTTAATTGTTTCCTTGCTTTGAACATCAATGCCTTCATCAAATTTCACATTAATTGACTCCACGATTATTCTCATCCTTTTTTTGTATACTCTATAAGCTTTCCTTCTATCCCATGAACATGCCTTCGTTGGCTTTTGGCTCAAATTTTCCCATTTGATCACCTGTATTAAGAATAAAGATAGACAACCAAAAATTTTGAAATATGCAATGTTTGGCTTTTTGTTGAGCCATAGTTCATTTGGCGTTTTCTTAAGAATTGGCCTAATCATGACTCTATTGCTTCCACTTGCCCGTTTGCTTATGGATAAGCCACTACGGAAATGCATTTTTCGATTCGGAAGCGCTTGCAGAAGTCTTTGAACTTGGTACTTTTGAATTGGGTTCCATTGTACGTGATGATCTTTTGCGATACACCAAACCTGCAAATGATGATTTTTGTAACAAAGTTAATAACTTTCTTGTATTTATGGTGGCCAGCGGCTCCGCTTTGGCCCACTTTGTGAAATAATCTACAGCGGCTATAGCATGTTTGGCTCCTCCTTTTGCTATGGGAAGGATGCCAATTAGATAGATCCTCCATATCGCAAACGGCCATGGGCCGCACATCTGCTCAGCTCTATTGAAGGAGTTCTCTTGATTTTGCTGAACCTTTGACAGCAATCGCTCCTTCTGGCATGATCTACAGCATTGCGATTTATTGTTGGCCAGAAGTATCCATATCGAAGGACTTTCTTTGCCAGGGTCTGCCCCCTAGTGTGATCTCTGCAATCGCCTTCATGAAGCTCCTTCAGGACTTGTCGTGCTTCATCGTTGGTCACACACCTAAGGAGAGGGGTCGAGAATCCCCTTCGATAGAGTATTCCATCCTGTATCATGAACCACGGCGCCTTTCGAAGGAGCTTCTTTCATTGATTTTGGTCAGTTGGAGGGGTTCCTGCAAGTAGATAGTTCTTTATCAGTGTCATCCATTTATCTTGTTCGACGGTGGTCTTTAGAATCCAGTCTACGTCCATTTCTTCTATACATGGGTTGGATAGCATTTCCACGGAAACCAATACCAATGGCCAGGCCTCTCCGGAGCTTGCCAGCTTAGCCAGATAATCTGCCTTGGTGTTTTTCTCCCATGGGATGTGAGTTATCGTGTAGTGCTCGATATCGCTTAGTAGTTCATGTACTCTGGACAGATGCGTGGCGATATTTTCTCTATGTGCTTGGTATTTCCCTTTCACTTGACAGATGACCAACCGGGAGTCGTTGTAGACATCAATAGATTTTATCTTGAATTCCTTTACAACCTTTAGTCCATTGATCAATGCTTCATACTCTGCTTCGTTATTTGTTGCTGGGAATTCCAAGCGCAAATCATAGCTAATAGCTTGCTCCTCGAGGGTTTCGAGCACTACCCCTGCTCCCGCACAAAATTTGTTTGATGTGCCATCAACAAAGAGCATCCATTGCGAGTTTTTTTTTGACTGAACTTCGTCCTCGTCATCTCTTATAGTAAATTCGGTAATGAAGTCGGCCAATGCTTGCCCATTGATTGCTTTCCTTGGATGGTATGTGATGTCGTATTGGCTCAACTCTATATTCCACTTGAGTAGTCGTTCGGAACTTCTTGCCGGTATAAAAATTGCTTCAAGGGCTGTTCAGTCAATGCTTTATTCGGATGAGCCTGGATGTAAGGTCAAAATTTCCAAGATGCGATCAAAAGGCAATAAGCTAGCTTCTCCAGCTTTGGGTAATTCTTCTTTGCTTTGGTGAATCGTTTGATAATGTAGTACATAGGTCGTTGGATTCTCGCTTCTTCCCGCATGAGAGCTACACTCAATGCATGCGGGGAAATCGCTAAATAGATGAATAGGACTTCTCCATCCACCGGCTTTGATAAAATCAGGGAAGCTTCCACGTGTCGTAGGTTCCTTGAAAGTTGTCTAGCAAGCTTCGCTCCATTCAAAGTTTTTCTTTCCTTTCTTCAATATGTCGAAGAATGGTATACACTTGTCTTAACTTTAGAGATGAACCGGCCCAGCGCTGCAACCTTTCTATTCAAGGTTTGAAGTTCTCTCTTATTTTTAGGGGCTTGGACTTCCCGTAATGCTGTTATTTGCTCTGGATTTGCCTCGATGTCCTGGGCACTTACTATGAATCCCAGGAATTTCCCAAAGACTACTCTAAAGTGACATTTAAGCGGGTTGAGCTACATTCCATATTTGTGAAGTGTTTCGAACATTTCAGCGAAGCTATCTAGATAGTTGGCAGCTACTCAGGATTTGACACTCATATTGTCCACGTAAACTTCCATAGTCTTCCCAATCTGCCATTTGAACATAGTATTCACTAGCATTTGGTACGTTGCCCCTGCATTTTTTAAACCAAATGGCATTACTCTATAGTACTACAGTCCCAAATTGGTGATGAAGCTGGTGTTCTCATGGTCTGGTTCATACATCGGGATCTATTTATAGCCCGAGTATGCATCCATAAATGAAAGCAGCTCATGTCCCGCTATTCCATCCGCCAGTTGATCAATTCTAGGGAGCGGAAAGTCATCCTGCAGACAGGCTTTGTTGAGGTTCGAGAAACCAATATAGGTTCGCCAATTTCCATTGGACTTCTTGACTGGGACCAGGTTCTATACCCATTCGGTATAGGTTGCATCTCGAATGAAGACGTTAGTCATCAGTTTATCTACTTCTTCTCTTAATGCTTTGGACTGTTTAGGGCCCAAGCTATGCCTATTTTGCTTAAATGGGATGAATTTAGGGTCAATATTAAGGGCATGACAGGCAACCATGGGTGATACCCCACGCATATCGGAGTGTGTCCAAGAAAATACGTCCAAATTGGCACGGAGGAACTTGATTAATTCTGACCGCATCTTGTTTCCAAGATGCAACCCAATCTTCAAGACCTATGTTGGGTCATCCATACATACTGGGACAGACACCGTCAGTTCTGCTAGTTATGCCTGATCCTCCGTCGAGCTCTTCTTCCAATAGTCCAAAGGCTTATCGAATTAGTTATGGTCCCTAAGCCATTGGTGGCTCTGTAGTCGCTATTCGAAGGGTTCATGGATGTAGAGGATTTTCCCCACATCCTTCCCTTTTTCCTTTCTTCTCGACTTGCGCAATTCCACGATATAGCATTTCGAGATGAAACTTTGGTCTCCTTTCACAATTCGGACTCCGTGCTCGGTAGGGAACTTCATTATAAGGCACTATTGGGCCAACGCTATTCTGAAATCGGCTAACGCGGGCCGTCCCAAGAATGAATTGTATGCTGACATTTTATCCACGATCACAAAAGTCTGAATGAGGGTGACTCGTCACTCACCCCGTCCAAGCTCCACGGGTAGGTCAATTATTCCCACAGGTTGTTTGGGTTCTTCGGTAAAGCCCTGAATCTTAGTCTGGCATGCAGATACGCTTTTCATGCCAATCTTCATTTGATCAAAGTATGTTTGAAAAGTATGTTAACCGAACTACCACTATCAACCCACACTCGTCGGACAACGACGGGACTGATTCCTACTGTCACCACCATTAAGTCAAGAGTTGGAGCTTCTATCCCTTCGGTCTCCCAATTGCGGAATAATATGTCATTGCTTAGAATCTTTTGCTGCTTGACTGGAGTTTCATCATCTATTGCTAAACACGATTCCTTTTTGGCAGGCTTTAATAAACTCGCATATCGCTCAATCTCTCCCCAACTTCTTCGCGTGGGATGTGGTCCCCCAGATATTATTCTGATAATAAGCCTTTGATCAGTTTGTTTTGACCCTTCTTCGCTAGTTCCAGCTTTATTTCTTTGCTCTCTAGGAGGTTGAGGGACCATAGGTTGATTGGGTTTTTGTGGATTGTTTCACATATTGTTGAAGTTTGTTGTCTTGGATTAATCCTTCGATGATATTCTTAAGGTGGCAGAACTCGTTTGTATTATCCCTGTGCATCTCATAGAAGCGACAGAATTTCCCTAAGCGCTTTTGCTGTTCCGTTGCCTCCTTTTTAAGAGGTTTTTTCATACTCTTTAGTTTCTTGTGTTACAAGCTAAATATTCTCCAGAGTGTCATTCAGGGAGATATAGTCTTCCTATTTAAACCCTTTAATTCTCTTGTTGTTGCTACCATTATTTCTTTTATTGTAGTACTAGTTTCTTCTCTTTTGAACCCCGCTCTTCTTCGCAACTCCTTGAGTACTTCTAGGATCGCATGTGTTTTGATTTGACGCCGTGTCATTTTGTTCAGCATTTATCTGTTGTGTACCAGCGGACTTTCTTTCCAGCTCTTGTGCTTCCTCCAATCTCAAGTGCTGGCTTTCTTTATGATTGAAGTCTTTCCTGTTGGCAAGTTGATTCGTCTTAATCCATATTTTGAACTTCGTTTTTGGGTAAATAGCACGGACTACTGCCATAAAGACCATATCCTCACTAGGGCTATTCACTTTCGTTACCATGATGTTAAACCTGCTCATGAATGATTTCAATAACTCATTGCTCCCTTGGACCAATCCGGATAGGGACATGACGTCCTTCGGTTGTGTGGTATGAAGCCTGAACTGGTCAAGGAATTTCATTGCAAGCTGGTCAAAAGTAGAAATAGATCTTGGAGGGAGTCTGGTGAACCACATAGACATGAATCCTTCTAGAAAAACAGGCAAACATCGACAGCGGACGGCCTTTGAAGCATTGGCTCCGTCCATGTACGAGCTATACTTTTACAAATGGGGTTTTGGGTCTTTCGTTCCATCTTAGGAGGGGATAGTTGGCATAGTGAATATGTCTAGGTATCTTACATTTAAGATCTCGTCGGTAAAAGGGGTCTGGCTCGGGGAAGATCCCCATTCATCATCCTTTCGGTTCTTACTCTCATCCATCAGTTGTTTGACCATGTTTGTTATGTATGCCTCTAATGTTCGGTAGTCTTAGGGGTGGAAATCAGTCACTGTGCCGAGTATTTAGTTCTGCAAACAGTTTTGGCACGTGGATTGAAGCCTAGTCTCTCCTGTCTCCGGGAGAGCCACTCCCATGGGACACCATTGGCTTGCAATTGGTCTAACTGGGATAGTTTGGATGTTTCAAGCATCATGGAATGCATTGATGTTCTCTTTCATCTGATTACCTTGCTCTTTATCTTCTAAATCGGAGAGATTCACAGCTACGTCCTCCTATGGGCTTTTTCCCTTGATTCAAATTTGAGATCGGATGCCTGGTGTTAGGTGGATTATTCTGGTTCTCTTCCATGTTACATCCCACCGTTACCCTTCTTTGTGGTTGTTTTCCATTTCTTTCATGCAGGACAGAAACGGAGGAATTATCTTATTCTACAACAGTCACTGGTTTAGGCATAATCCTTGGAGCGGGGTTCGATTGTAAGGTTAACAAAGCGTTCGGCTTATCCATTAGAGCCTTTTGACTATTTCTCATCCATTGGTTAATCCCCTCAACCATCTTATTTAGCTCATCCCTGGTGACAACTTCATGCTGACTGGAGGGCGCTGGTGCCTGGTTTCCTAAGTCAGCGCCATTTACTTCAGCTTATTGGAGACTAACACCTTCTCCAGCAATTACTGCACCTATGGATTTTCTAGAGGTAGTTCTTCTTCTTTCAGGAGGTATTGACTTTAAAACAGCAACTTCTTTAAGCAAAGACCAGGGATCTAACTTCTGAACCTATGAAATCCAAAGTAGATAGATTTGGATCCTGAGTTAGAGTTTTCAGTGAAAGCACCAAAATGTTGACCCAAAAAATGGACCAACACCCTAATTTGAGTTTGAAAGCACCATCCCTATTCTTATTGAGCAATATCACATATAACAGATATCAAGGAAGAACTGTAAAAAAAAGTAGACAGAGAATTTTTATAGTGGTTCGACTGTTAATGAAGCCTACATCCACTTTATAGCTTTGTTATAGATTGATCGCTGTTATAAGGGATGTATGATTACAAGGCTTTGTTTCTTTCCTAACTAGATTGAATCTCCAGAGTTGGAATCCACTGGAGAATCACATAGTATTCGGACGCAAGGGGTGAAGAATAATTCCAGCAGAGCTTCAGCAACCAGTCCAGAGAAGATACTTCTTATGTTGTTGGTTGAATGGTATTTGTATGGAGCGGAGATCTTCTGGACCAGGCCATGTCTTCATCAACTAACATGTAAGTAGTAGAGACCTAGGGAGAGTTTGGCTTGCAAAATGAGCTAAATCCAAGGGTCGCTGGCGACCCATCAACTTGGCTCATTTTGCGAGCCAACGTCATGACCTCTTTGTTGTGTTCCTCAGTTATCTTGTTTGAAGGTTTAAGGAGAGGCATGGATCATTGATGATCCAACCACTTAAGATTTTTCTAAAGCCTAGAATTGTAGATGTTTCCATAGCCTTTTATCGTTGTTGTTACGTTTTAATGGCAAGTCACTAGCTGTTTAAGTTCAACTGCTGATTGGACTAAAGGGATGCTAATCTCTCGGCTTCGTTGATCCCAGTCGTTGTCTTAGTCATATAGCTCGACCCTTGTCGATCCCTTGTCTTAGCTTTTCTGGTTAAGTCCTAAACCATCCTGTCTACACAAGGTTATTCTATTTTCTATTGGCTTCTGCTGGGGTATAAACCCGTATAACAACTTTTCATCACCAAAATCATATTTAGATGAAAGGGTAACTTGTGATTATATTTGATTAAGCATAGCCTATTTGTTATGAACAATATAGGCTATCAAATTCAGAAATAAACAACAACATTCCATATACATCAAAATTTCCATTAAGCACAAAACAAGAGATCATAAGTGAAATCATTATGTTAATTTTACATGATTCATGAGAGCTTCATTACCCCTAAAGTGATGAACTTTAGCTTTTGTATTTGAGTACATATTAACATAAATTGATTTCAACATAAACATAAAGGAAAGGAGAAATAAGTAAAGAGAACAAGAGCTAACTAACTTGAATAAAATAATACTAAGCTACTTACATATAAATAAATCTAATCCAGTGACATGAAATAAAAGAGAGTATGTAATAAAAATAACATAAAAGAAAAGAGCATGAAATAAAAAACATAAAAGGAAAGTTGCATAAAAAGAAAATAGCTAAGATGCCATTCAAGAGAAGCTTTATTTCTAATTTTTGATTACAATCTTATGCATTCAAAAGAGAAGATAGAAGATCCAATTACATTAACACAAGAGGGTTATTTAGACATGTTCTAAAACCCTAATATCTTTTAGGGAAATACCAATATTGTCATTCACTTTGTGTTGCCATCAAGTAATCATTAAGGCTTAATTAATCTCCTACTAACATGTGATTTTGTTTTTAAATGTCGTCCATTAGGAAGTGGGCTCCTCCATGTTGCACGAGTTGTTTCTTTTCTTCATTCTTTTGGCTTCCACTACTTATGCATGCATATGTCCATGAAGCCTCTTTCAATTTTCACTCAATTTCCTACAAAATAAAATAAATTATGCAAATAAATTTTCTCCAAATTAATTTACACAAAATTACCGTTTTGCCCGAATGTAGATGAGTGGATAATGATTTGAAAGCATTTTTATATTTTGATTTCCAACATGTTAAAACACCTTAATATGCCATTTATTTTAATAAAAGAAGATTAAGTATGTGAGTAAAAATATACATTTTTATGTGCACATCACTGATCTAACTACCAGCATTTATGCTAATGTGGGTGCTAGAATCGCACCAGTGGATGCGACAACAATGTATCAATTCTTCATAAATCTGATGCAGGCTGGAGTAATGGCTGGATTAATTGGAGAAAGGACATGTATGGGTATGGGAATGCTATCGAAGTGAAGGATAGAACAACAAATCCCCAAGTCAAGAAAAGAAAATTCTTTGGTAAGGAGAAGTCTAAAAAAGATGGAGTTTCCAAGAAGAGAAAATTAAGGGTCTCGGGGTGATAAGAAGAGGCACTATGCTAATAAGTATCGTTTTGGAGAAAGCAAGACAGTAGTTGATAAGAAAGGTATGAAATGTGATAATTGTAACAAGAAAGGGTATTATGATAATGAATGTCCTAAACCGACTAAAGCTCGGAAGGGGATTTTGTTTTGCTTTGGAGCCTATAGCTTTTGGACCCTTTGCAAATAAGAAAGGAGTGCAATGCTATGATTACGATCAGATAGGCCACTTCAAGGGGAGTTTCCTGAATTGTTTGAAGCTGTAAAAGGGAAAGTTGACACTTTGGAATCAACATTTCCTGAGTCGACTGTGGTGGAAAGGGGAAGGCTGTGCTGGAAGGTGTGCATCTAAGACATAGTATACCAATAAATATTGTTTGATACTGGAGCATCATCCTTTTATCTCTAGATGTGTAGTCGATAAGTTAAACCTAGAACCGACATAACATATTATTGACTTGTTAGTTCATATGTTTGCCTGCAATTTGTATATAGTTGATTTTATGGGTTTTGGGTTAATTTGAGTATGGATTGGTTGACTCGATATGACGGTAGGATAACCTGTCGAGATTGATTGATATCCTTAAAGCATCCTAATTGCCGTGATTGAGTTATATACTCATTAGAAGAATATGTTGAAGGATAAGTAAATTTAATTTTTCGTTGTAAGAGAATATGTTGACATTTTTGAGCCTGTTACAGGACTATCGTTGGAACGTGCCATATAGTTTTGAATAAATCTCGTACTTGGAGCTAAATCTGTAAGCAGATCACCTAGCAGAATGACTTCTACCAAGATGAAGGAGTTAGAGGTGAAGCCTGTGGATCTAGAATGAAAGAATTTTATTAGACCAAGCAGTTCCCCTTAAGGAGCTGCATCTGTGTTTGTGAAGAAACCGAATGGATCATTGAGGTTGTGTATCGACTATGGAAAGTTGAATGATAAGATGATAAATAATCAGTATCCTTTGCCTAGAATAGATGATTTGTTCGATCAATTGAGTGGAGCCAAGATGCTCTGATAGCTAGATTTAGCAACGGGTTTCCATTAATTGAGATTGGTAGAGGAAAGTATACCATTAACGGTGTTTCTAACAAGATATGGTTCATATGAATGGTTAGCCATGCCCTTCGGACTGACCAACGCTCCTACTTTCTTTGTATATTTGATGAATCCAATATTTTAAGAGCATTGGGATAGATTTGTGTTGGTGATTATAGATGACATTTTGATATATTCAAAGAGTGAACAAGACCATTAACTTCATCTCAGAACAGTGCTAGATACACTGGGCAGCATCAGCTAAAAGCAAAGTATTCAAAATTTCATTTCTAAAAAGGAGAAGTGAAGTTTCTTGGACATGTGGTTTCACAGAATGTGTTGTTTGTAGATCCGTTAAAGATAGAAGCTATTAATAATTGGAAGTGATCTAAGACCGTGACTGGGATTAGAAGTTTCTTAGGATTGGTTGGCTATTACCAGAGATTTACTAAAGATTTTTCTCATATAGCAGCACCGATGGAAAAGCTAATGAGGAAGGACGTGAAGTTTATTTGAAAGAATAAATGTGAAGATGCATTTCAGAAGCTAAGACATTTATTGACCAATGCGCCCATTTTAGTTATTCTAGGCGGGAATCTAGACTTGGTAGTGTACACCATGTGGATCAAAGGTTAAGCGCTATGTTGATGTAGAGAGGTAAAGTTATTGCTTTTGCTTCTCGATAGCTTCGACCGCATGATGTAAGGTATCAAACACATGATTTAGAGTTGGCAACGGTGATCCTTGCACTGAAAATGTGGAAACATTATTTATTGGGAGAACGATTCGAGTTGTTTATGGATCATAAATCATTAAAGGATTTATTCTCTCAAAAGGTTTGAATATGAGGCAACAAAGATGGCTGGAGTTTTTAGAAGCACAAGACTTTGGAATTGAGTATATGTCGAAGAAAAGAAATAAAGTGGTGGATGCACTTAGTTGAAAATATCAGAATTTTTGTAAGCATTGTTATCCAAATGGAATGATTTAGATTTGTTGGCTTCATGTAGAGTTAGAATAAGGTCAACGGCCAGTTCTAGTCAGATACCACAATGATTTCTTCTCTAGAAGTTCGATCGGTATTATCGAAAGAATTGTAGTAAGGCAAAAGGATGATCAATACTAGCCGACTGAATAAAAAGACTAGATGCGGAGTTGAACTTGATGATTTGAAAGATTTTTCACTTCACCAAAAAAGATAGTTAAGAAAGAAAGGACGGTTGTCTATTCTGAATGTGGATAATCTGAAAAAAGAAGTTCTTAGAGAATATTGTCATTGATCTAAGTTTACATATCATCCCGATGGTAAGAAGATATGCCAGGTTATGAAGAGGAGTTTCTTTTGGGAAGGTATGAAAAGAGATGTAAGCTTATGGGTGAAACAATGTATGAATTTCCAACAAGTAAAAGCCGAGCATCAAAAGCTAAGTGGACCACTTCAACCTTTGGAAGTGCCACTACGGAAATGAGATTCTATATCAATGGATTTTGTAGATGGGTTGCAAAGGTCAAAGAGAGGAAATGAAAGCATTTGGGTCGTGGTTGATAGACTGACCAAGAGTGCACACTTTATTCCTGTTAAGTCGACAAGGACAGCATCTAGTTGTGCAAATTTATTCATGAAGAATATTATGTGATTTCATGGAATACCAAATAGCATTGTAAGTGATATAGATCCTTTCTTCATGAGTGAGTTTTGGAAGAGTTTATAGAACAAATTGGTTACCAAGCTCAAGATGAGCACCGGTTACCATCCGCAAACTGATGGGCAAATGGAAATGGTTAATAAGGTAATCAAAGATTTGTTAAGAGCTTGTATATTAGATTTCAGAGGGTCATGGGAAGATCATACCCATACGTTTTGTATCCATTTCAAAGGGACGGTGGCTTGGTATCACTATGTATCCATTTTGGTTCGATATAGTATAATAATATTCAAAACAAACTTTTTGTCTGAGCCGAAGTTTTTCATTTCCCCTAAACTCTTGGGTGCTCAATTTGAAAATGAGTAAGCTGAGAGTAGGGTATTTCTGGTTTAGACAAATAAGATTCCGAAGACATGCAGGAGACAAGTTACTATATAGAAGATTATATATTTTTGTTATGTAGTATTTTAAGTACTTTTATTTTTTTAAATGTATATAATGCCAGGTAGTGTAATGTCTAGGTAGTTAAAACTCTGATCATCCAAAGAGGCATCTTCGTATGTCGCTTTTTGGATTATATATGTAACTATTGTATTTTATCTAAAGATGTATTCGTTGGTTTATAAAAACAAAATGTATTGAATTTGCAAATTAATGGATTAAAAGTTTTGTTTAATATTTTGAAAATTCTAGTGCTCTTGGTGTTAATGATTCAACAATGGATCCCATTCTATCATTGGAAATAATGCTAAGGATGATTGCAACATCAATAGTATATGTTTTTGAGCCTTAGAATGATGGATGTTACAAAGATACACCACCATTATATTTCGGATTCATAATGGCTTACAATCAGAGCCTCGTTCATAGTTCATGACATTGATCAGCACCATTTAACTAGACTGGGTTATCATTGCCATGCTTTACAAGCATAAATAAACAACCCCAAATATAATATTTAGGTCCAATTTAGACGAGAACTAATGTCGTTACTTGAAGCGCCACTACTTCTAATTCATCGAAAACAAATTCGGTCAACTACTCATTCCAAGCAAATGAACTTCCAAATGATATCACATCGACACAACTCGAACATCCACGATCAACTCATGACATTTTAGCACTGTAGTTTATCTCCAGATCTGTTGTAACCATCAACATGCCGAGCAACGCTTCAGGAGGTAATTTAGTTTAAGGCAGCAGCTGACACAAGCTTTAATCGGTGGCATAGCAACTCGAAGACCCAATTTCAACCCGATTGTCATCGATGGTGCAGTGATTCAACTTCCAGATCTTAGCTCGAACAATTCAGGTGATGACATCACGGGGTGGAGAATCTCCGAGGGCGGCGAAGTCACTCTAGGCAGCGTAAGTTTTTATGGTGGAGGAATTTTTTTGGAATGCGATTTTGTTTTTTGGAAGAAGTGCGTGAAGAATTCTTAGAGCAACATTTTTGTGTTTGAAGTGGAGACTCTTGTGCTTCAATGAAGAACAACCAAATTAAACGTTAAAGGGAGAATTTTCCTTTAGCCCTTCATTTGTTCCTATTTTCACACTGCATTGTTATTTGTATTTGTAAGGCATTTTTATTGGTTTTTGTATTTTTTTAACCATACTCTAGATTTTCTAAATAAGCTGTGTGGTGTAGTTTAAAGATTCTGATCTCTGGGTATTTAGTTTAGGTAGAGTTAGTATACAAATAATTAGTATATATAGGTAAGTAGAGAGTGCGAGTTTACAGGTTTTGTAAGCATCGAATATATAATTCTAGTAGCAACTTTGGGGGTAGCTATAGGCACTAACAGATTAGTGACCTAAGCTGGGTATATCAATATGTTCTTTATTTTTTGCATTTACGTTTTCGCATTTTATTCTATTTATTTGTCGAAAAAAAATTAAATACCTATTCACCACCCGCCTCTAGAGTATATCACACGATCCTAATAAAAGATATCAGAGCAGATTGTTAGAAAAAAATCTAATATCGCATCTTACCCTCACTGTAGTTTAAGAGAGAGTCGGTCCATTTCTAATTCACCAATTTTTAACAGAATGGATTTTTCATATTGGAAAAGTAAAATGGAAATTTATTTAAAGTCTATTGATTTTAATATTTGGGAAATCATTAAATATGATTTGGATATGGTCGATAAGATTAATTTTTCACTTAATGCTAGTGCTATAGATATTCTTATCTCTAGACTTGTTAAATCTGAATTCAACCATATCTCTCATTGCTTAACTGCATAGGAAATTTGGAGCACTGTTGATGCAAAATATGGTGTTAAAATTAACTATGAAGAAGAACTTTGTAAAGTTGACACGAGAGCAGAACTTTATTTGGTGGGATACACAAAAGAAGATATTGATGATGGTAGTAAAGATGACGTGATTTCAATGGATGATGAGATAAGTGATTATTCATTTAAAGATTTAGCTCTCTTATGCCATTAATGAATTAAAACCGTTGATGATCTTGAATTGAAAATAACATACTGAAAAGTAAAAGATCTAGAATGCGTAAATAGATTGAAAAATGAGCTTAAGTATATTAAGTAAACTAAAAAAATTTGCTAAAAAGTTTTGAACTATGAAAAAGAATTTGTTTACTTCAATGACAATTTTCAAGATCTTGAAAAGGAAATTCTTTTTTTGAAGAAAAATGAAAGTAAGCGGATTTGCCAAAAACAACATTTTACAAAGGGAGTTGGAGATTTAAGGATTTCTGGAAATTCCAAACGTGAAAAATGTGAAGCTTTGAAAGAGAAAATTTGGTAAAAATAGAAATGATTTTAGATAGGCTTGAAAATGAAATTGAAAAGATCATAAATCTCAAAATACAATGAATGTGTGAATTTGCAAAAGGAATTAAATGACATTAAAGGAAATTTCAAAACCCCTAAAAATGAAAACGTAATTTAGAAAATAAAATAGCAAAACTAAAATTATTCGAATAAATCACGAACTGGAAAAAGAGATTGAAAAAATAAAGGATTCTGAAAATTTGAATTTAAAAAAGGCTAACCTTTGAAAGTGAGATGCTTGAAACGAAGAACAAAATAAAAGAGTTGGAAAATAAAAATACCGCCTAAAAGAGGAATGATTTTGAAAAAAAATACTATTAGTTATTGTTTTAAGCTAATAAATGAGAATAATCTTTTGAATTCCATATTTACCGAAGTCGAGTTGATTATTCAAAAAAATTCCGTAGGAGAAAAATCATTTAACATGTTATTGGGAAATCACTAGAAAAGGATTTGGATTTGAAAAGTCACGGTTTATAAACAAATGACTAGTAACACCGCTAGGGAGAGAAGTGTGTTTGCCAAACGCATGAAGTATGGCGATACCGAAAATAGTTATAATAGGTTTCGAAATAGGAAAATAAACAAACAACTCAAACCAAATTTGGGTTCCTAGTGGTAAAGTTCAATATTAACTGTCGGTTATACAAACAGATTTGGGTACCAAAGATTTCAAATGTAAATAAATGTGGTCTACATCTCTTTCTAGGCCACTCGCTTTTTCTTCTAATGTGTAGGAACAAAGACGGGCTAAGGAGAAAATACGATGGAAGAATATTTCAAGTGTTCTACATAGTTGATGAGCGATAATTGCAATGTTCCTTTGTCTAGGAAAACAAAGTGAAGATCCACACTGTGGATAATAATGGTGAATGCAAATGCAACTTCAAAGGTAAGCAAAGGTATGATTTCTAGACTCTACTTCTCAGTTTTTTCTTGTTTTGAGTTTTGAGTTTTGATTTTTCTAACATTGTTGAGGTAAAATTATCATATCTTGGGCTTTGTAACTCTGATTTGCGAAATTCAATATGCTATGGAAAATAGACAAAAAATTGTACACATCTCATGTTTTGTATTTTTCTAGATTTTGAACTTAACCCGCTGAAAAACTGCAAATAATTTGGTACATTGTTTGAAAATTATTTCCAAACTTCCCAACACAACTGTAGCAAGTTGGCCATAGCCTGAACAATGTAACTCCAATTTCTGACATCCTTGATGCTCTAGAGTCTAGAAAGCTAATATATAACATCACCATTTTCATGTTTTTATTTTTTACCGATTCATCCATAAAATCTTTAAAAATATTAATTGATTCAGCATATTTGCTTAAAAAGTGCTTTTGAATTATTCAAACAAGCTATAGCATTTTGGACATAACTTTTGATCCGTTTGTCATTTCGACTTGAAACCAATTTTATTTATTAGATACTTTGAATATTTGAAACTTCCAAGTTTTATGCTAAATCAAATTGTGGACTTCAAATTTTCAAATAATGATTACAGAACAAATTGATTTTCTATACAGCGATTGTCGATGTGCGATGATAATTTGTTTTTGTACATATGTTTGTGATATAATTCTACATGAGATGATGCTATGTTTATATCCTTTGAATGATGAATAACACAACATATGCTCGAGATTTTTTGTTTGCTAGTGTGTTTCAATTTTTTGATAGAATATTTTAGTGAGAAATTCAAGCATTGAAGCTAAATCAATTGACATTGTGGAGTACGCAATACAACTTGTTCGATGACATAGCTTATCTTTCATGTTTGGCATTAATGATGAGATATGAAGAGGCCGAATGCCGGTATTTGAAATGCCATTGTTCGTCACCTTAAGCAGCCAAAATAACAAGTGGTATTATTGTAGGGTAATTTGTTATTTCTTATCAGAACATCTGGTATGACTTCTGACCTTTGTGATTCCTCTAGTCTGATATTTTTTATAGCTTATATGTCCCATGGATTGCTTGATATTTCATACAGTTTATTTCACCCACATGTAGAGAGCTTGCATTTTTTGTGCTACTATTTTTCTTTTACTTTAAAAAGAAATCCAAAAACATGTTTTTCCTTCTTAGAATTTTTGTTTTTGTAAAAATCTGAAAACCCAAAAATATGTTTTTACCTTCTTAGGATTTTTTCTTTTGCTCTCCATGTTTATTCATGATGAGAATATTTTGAAATGAGACTTTTTGGCTAAATCATTGACATTCAACGGAAAACTTCTTTTGATATGAGAGTCTTGACTTGAAATTTTTTTGACTTGAAAGTGTTGATATGAACCTTCTTATCAGATGAGCTTTGACATTCTACATTTGACATGACTTTTTGGAAATGATTGTGTGAAAGTAAAGTTTGTAAACTTTGTAATGAACTTCTTAAGATGGGTTATTGATATTCAAAACTTGAGATGATTGTTAGAGATTATTTTTTTGAGCTTTTGTGATGAAATTTTCTAAGATTAAGCCTTTGATTATTTTTTGTTTTGAATATGTATACCCCTAGAACATAAGCTCTTCTCTTTATCCAAATACCTCTAAAACCAATTCATATTATATGTTCAATGATAGAATGTAAAACTAAAAATATTTTTAAAATATTTACATAGAATTTACTTTTGAAATCATATCACGATCGATTGAACTTTCTTATGTGATTTTTAAAAATATTTATCTTGATTACATAGATGATTAAGGATATTTTATTTTATGCTTGATTAAATAATAATGTTATGATAATTTTGATAATCAAGCATACGTTATAGTTTCTATATTTGACTATTGCATATCTCACATCATATCTGAATTTACCATTTGACACCATATTCTATCGATTTGGCTACTTTCTTTCTTTTCACTATTATTGTTATTCTTATATGAGTTGGCTAAATTGACATGCCTAAAATTTATTGTTGAAGGCCTATGGAAAGAAAAAATTATACATGTGATATGATGGACCCCCTAAGCCCCAACATGCCTATGATTATGAAATATGTGTGTCGGTACATGTTAAGTAACATCCTTCTTCATCTAAGAGACCTCACGACAATGCATGGATGGAAGGTTCTTGATCTCATCTACAAGGAGTTAGGGATGTGTTATTCTAATTTAAATAATATTTTTTTAATCACATCCATTCTCATCTAAGAAACCTCATGGAAATGCACAGATGAAAGCGACTTGATTTCATAATGAATTAAAAATTAGGCTACTTAGTTATGTAATATCTTATGGGCTGTCATTTGAACCCCATTAAATATAACTATACTTATTTTGTCACCCTCCTTCCACTCATGAAATATGAATTTGATCAATATAGTTGCTATGATTGATTTTACATTAAAGATTTAATGTCATATTTTGATCGAGTTTCATCATACAGTATCACTTTCTCAATATGCTAATTTGTTATTCATACTTTTGATGAGAACAAAAGGGGAAGTGGGCGGTTAAGATTTGGTAACGTTGTAATTGATATTGAAATAAATATTATCGATTTAATATTTTATTTTAAAACACATATGTCACATATGTAGGGGAGCATGCTAATAAAGGGAGCATGTTATATGTATTAAAACATTGTGCTATGATTTTGATTTTTTATGACATCTAGTACACACTCAACACGAGTTACACCTATCAAATTTTAACTTGTTTTTTTTATCATCAAAAGGGAATATTATGGAGTATACATCATGTTTGATGATAACAAATATATTTTTATATTTGATTTGCTTTCAGAGTGTGTTACAGTTTTAAAATCATTAAAACACAATTTTGTTTCTAATTAAATTATCATCCACTATATCTCATAACCTGATTTATACATATTACATTTCAAACACATCTATTTTTATTTGTAAAATAATATGTACTTATTATTATTATCAAAATGGAAATATTGTCAGATATTCCAGTTGATTCCCTTTGATATTAATTATTATATCTAATGTGTTTGTCTATTATTATATACTTACATATTTTTTTATTTTATAAAATACTGGTTGTGAAAAAATTTCTTTCAGTACAATAAAAGGCTGCATATACAAAGAAAATGATACAAATAAAGATCTAGAAAAAAAATACACACAATCAAATGGTATAACCTAGAAGGTCCAACAAATTTTGTTTCTTACTATATCAATCCTTAATTTCCACATAGGAAACAATTCTTTCAGGATCCATCTTAAATAAGGAAAATACCGAGGGAAATATTTTTGAAATGATTCGGTGTATCGATACAACTTGTATATGTAGAGGCTATCATGATCATTCTTTTTTATAATATGTACAAAACTTCAGCGTCATATCCTACTTTGTCCGATCAAATCTAATACACGATTCTAGCAAAAAAAGTTCATCTCCAACAATACAACTCTCTCTTCCCAAACCAATATTCCACCTCATCAACTCTATACAACTATAGAATAATTAACAGCAGGTAGTGCATCACAAAAAGTTAACTTCAGGGATACATCTGTGATTTGCAATTTATCTCTATAGCCAGCATCATCTCTTTCAACAAATCCAACTGCTCATTATTTAAGTTATTGTATTGGATATCATCAACACGGTTTTAAAATAAAAACAAGAATTCAATATAAAAGTATTTTAACTCGACATATCCGACCACATCAAAACATCATCAGAAGTTTCAAGCAAGAGGAGAGCTAGTAGCGGCAGCAACTGAAACTTCGGCCAAACCAACATCATCTTCAAACATCAACTGATTCATCATACATCGGCAACACTGATACAGAGATACACCGCCATTATATATTAGATTCAAAAAGGCTTATGATCAGCGCCTCGTTTGTAGTTCATTACTTTGATCAGCATCATCTTCATCTCAGCAGACAAGGTTATCATCGCCAAGCTTTACAAGCATAAATAATCAACGCAAGATATAATATTCAGATCAAATCTGAATGCAAACTAATGCCATGACTTGAACCAGTATCACTTGTAATTCATCAGAGACAGATCCGGTCACTACACGTTCCAGGCAAAGCACACTTCCAAATGGTATCACATCGACGCAACTTGAACATCCACGATCAATTCACGACATTTAAGCACTATAGTTAATCAGCATCCAACAGCAATGACTACAACAAAAATTCAAATCTGAGATCAGGCATCATCTCCCGATCTGTCGTAACTAGCGACGCGACAAGCGACACTTCAAAAGGCCACTCAGTACAAGGCAGCGTTTGACAGAAGCTTTAATCGATAGTGCAATAACTCATAGACCCGATTTTAACCAGATTGTCATCAACTATTAAAGATTGAACAAAATGATGTAAAGCTTTATTGATGAAGAGAAAGTATTATATAGAATGATTTTTCATTACACACTTGTAACGTTGAGTATTGTATTTATACAAGCAGATGGAAAATATATGTGGGCCGAAATATAAGCCCATGGACTTGAGCAAATATTATGTGATGAGTGCCGCTGCCTTTACTACCCTTTATCATAATTCTGCTTCAGCCTTGTAATCTGTTTTCACAATACTCCTCTCTCAAACCTAGCAGCGACTCTAGGGTTTGCAGTCTTCGTAAAAAAAAAAATCACGTCGCCATTAATCAAAAGTTCGAAACAACTTAGATCCGTAGCAAATAACTCAGATCTGAAGTGAAGCTGAGGTCTTTATAGTCTTGCTTGAGTATTTGAAGAGAAAATTGTGCTGCTACGAGAAATGACTCAGATATGAGGCAAATAACTTGGATCTGAGCTAAAGATATGATCTTTGTGGCTTTGCTAGAGAACAAGAGGGAACTATGCTGGACAAAGTGTATTTTGTAAGATTATCTTGCAGAATATACCTATTGTCCTTTTAAATGAGACTGGTGGAAGTACATGCAAGCTCTGAGAAGAGGATAGATGAGGTACAAACACTTATTGTTTGTTTGATGATGCTGGTTGAAGCTTTGAGTCAGTGTGAGGGAGAGCATTGCTTTCAGTCTGACATTTTGGATCTATAACACTAAGCTTTTCTCTAAGTCGAGTGAAGTTTAGCTTCGACAAAGGCTTTGTTAGGATGTCAGCAACTTGGTAAGAGGCAGGTACGTGATTTATATCTAGCTTTCCCTTGGCAACTTGTTCCCGAACAAATATAAGTCTAACTCCATGTGTTTTGTTCTGGAATGCAAAACTGGATTTGCAGTGAGTGACACAACACTTAAGTTATCACACCATAGAACAGTCTTGCGACCAGTTTTAATTTGTAGTTCATTTAGCAATGACTCTATCCACATTATTTCTGCCACTGCATTGGCAACACTTCTATATTCTGCCTCTGTACTAGATCTGGAAATAGTTGTTTGTTTTTTTGAGCACCATGAAACTGGATTTTTGCCCAAGTAAATGCAGTGACCACTTGTTGATCATTTGTCATCGATGTCACTTGCCCAGTCAGCATCTGCATATCCAGTAATACTGATAGTTTTACATGCTTCAATAGTTAGGCCATAGTTCAATGTTCCCTTAAGATATCTTAGTATTCTTTTAACTGCTTTCCAATGCTCATCTGTTGGACATTGCATAAATTGGCTTACTTTATTTACACTGAAAGAGATTTCTGGTCTAGTGATTGTTGCGTACTGAAGCGCACCTACAATACTCCTGTATTGACTGTCATTTGTGATAGCTTCTTCTTTTGTTTTTGATAGATGAGCATTGGTTATCATAGGTGTTGAGATAGGATTTGATTGATTCATTTTGGCTTTATGAAGAATTTCATTGATGTATTTTCTTTGGCTGAGATGCATTCTGGATTTTGAGACTTTATTCACTTCAATTCCCAAGAAATAGCTTAGATTTCCAAGGTCTTTGATTGAGAATTCCTTATTTAGATGATTGATAAGATCACTGATTTCTTGATCATTGTTGCCTGTAATAATGAAATCATCAACATAAATTAATATGTAGGTGACAATATTTGAATTAAATTTTGTAAAGAGAGAATTGTCTGATTTTGTGCTGCTGTAGCCCAGTCTGAGTAGTGTTGACTTTAGTCTTTCGAACCAAACTCTTGGTGCTTGCTTAAGACCATAGATTGCCTTGTTCAACTTGCATACTAGATTCTCATTTCCCTTCTTTATAAATCCATGAGGCTGCTCCATATAAACTTCTTCCTGCAAAACACCATTTAAAAAGGCATTATTTACATCAAGTTGCTTTATATTCCAGTTTTTATATAGGGCAATACTAAGTACAATTCTAATGGTAGAGGGTTTCACAACTGGAGAGAAAGTCTCATTAAAGTCAAAACCATTTTGTTGTGAATAACCCTTTGCCACTAGTCTTGCCTTATATTTTAAAATAGAACCATCAGCATTTTTCTTTAATCTATATATCCATTTACATCCCACTATATTTTTATCATTAGGATGAGCAACAAGATTCCAAGTCTTGTTGTTCATGAGAGCTTCAACATTCATAGCTGTCTTCCAATTGTCATTTTGTATGGCTTGCCAGTATGTGCTTGGTTCTTCATTCTCTAGAGTTGCATTGTATAATTTTGGTTTGAATATGCCACTTTTAGCTCTAGTGATCATGTGGTGTCCAGTCCTTTCTGCAATTTGTTGATGATTGTTGTTGTTGATTGCTTCTGTTTCTTGACATACATTGGGTGATTGCAAGTCACCTGATGTTTGATTTGAACTTTGCTGTATCTGAATTTCTTCTGACTGTTGTATTTGAGATGATGAATTAGGTGATGCAGATTGTTCATGACCTGGTTCTGGAGAGAACACTGTGTGTTGTGGACTTTCATCACCTTGAATCTCACTTTCAGGGATGTGAGCTGCTCTCCCACTTATCACAGGTATTGACATTGAAGTATGTCTAGCATTGTACACTTTTTGTGTAGTTTTGATTTCTGAATTGCTATAAGGGAACACTTGCTCATTAAAGACAACATGTCGAGAAATAAATATTTTGCCATTACTAGATAAACATCTGTAACCTTTTTGGTTTGCTGCATATCCTAAAAATGTGCATGGTGATGATCTATAATTTAACTTGTGAGAACTATATGGTCTAAGATAAGGGTAGCATAGACATCCAAATATTTTTAAACTGTGATAGTCAGGCTTGATGCTATACAGTATTTCTAATGGACACTTTAAATTTAAGACTTTTGTGGGTAATCTATTAATTAGAAATACAGCAGTAGTAAATGCCTCAGGCCAAAACTTAAGAGGTAGTGATACATTTGCTAGTAGTGTCAAGCCTGTTTCTACTATATGTCTATGCCTTCTTTCAATCAGACCATTCTGTTCTGATGTCTAGGGACAAGTTGTCCTATGTATGATACCTTTTTCTTGAAAGAATTTCTTTAGTGATAAAAACTCTGTACCATTATCTGTCTGCAGTGTTTTTAGTTGGCAGTTTGTTTGTTTTTCTGCCTGCACTATAAATTGCTGAACTGCACAATAAGTTTCAGACTTTGCTTTCAAAAAATATATCCATGCATGTCTAGAATATGCATCAACAAAAGAAATATAATATTTGTACCCATAGTCAGTTGATATAGGAGCTGGACCCCATAAGTCAGTTGCAACAAGTTCCAGTGGTTTGTTGTAACTGGCTTTGGAATCCATAAATGGCAGTTTATGGCTTTTGCCCATTTGACAATAAGTGCAAATATATGGATTTGAAATATTGCTAAAGGAAATATTGTTTTCATTCAATACTTGTTTAACAACATTTACATGGGGATGACCAAGTTTACAATGCCAAATATCAAAGGTCTTACAGTCATTCACAGTTTTGATATCAGAGTAATTACACCATTTTTCTCTACATCCTGAGATTCTTGAATTAGCAACATTGAAAGTATACAGTCCCTTAACTTCTCTACCCTGTAAGAGAACATTTTTAGTTAGAATGTCTTTAACTAAGCAGTGATTTGGATAAAATTCAAAAAATACGTTATTGTTTTTAGCAAACTGAGATACACTTAGTAAGTTTTTCTTGACAGATGGTACTCTTAATAGATTATGTAAATATAACTGTTTCTTTGCTGGTATGTAACCACTACCAATATGTGTGATTTTAACAGCCTTACCATTACCCATAAGTAATTTCTGTGTACCTTTGTACTCTTTGTTGCCAAGATTCAAGTTTGCCAAATTGTTGGTGACATGATTTGTTGCTCCAGAATCAGGATACCAGTCATTGTCATGAATGTCCTCAATTTTTGCACTTTCATTATTGTTGCTGTCACTTTGGCTTCCAGTTTCTTGATTAGCACTTATCATATTTGCACTTGGGTTGTTGTTTCTTTTGTTGTTGTTGTTTTGCTGAGATGATGAGTAATTGATGTCAAATCTGAAGTAGCATTTGCTAGCAATATGACCAACTCTTTCACAGATTTGACATCTGGGTCTGCCATTTCCACTGTTGTTAGGCCATCTTCCACCTCTTCCTCTTGACCTGTAGGACCGACCACCCCTCTGATTGGGATACTGTTGATTTCTGTTATTTGGTGGCTTTGCTTGATTCTTGTTTCTGTTATTTGAGATGAAATTCAGTGACATATCTGATGTGGTTGATTTCTTTTGTTCCAACCTACCCTCATGAGCTAGAAGAGTAGAATGAACATATTGAATTGTAGGTAAGGTTTCTTTTGATGATATGACTGCTACAACTGATTCATATTCATCGTCTAGCCCTCCTAGTAGTGATAGAACATGCTCTGTGTCACTTACCTTGTGTCCAGCAGAGGACAAGTGATCACACAATGTTTTTACTTTTACAAGGTAGTATCTCATTGACTGATTTTCTTTCTTTACATTTTGTAATTGTCTCTTGTAGTACATGATCTTGGCTGCAGACTGAGTACTAAAGATTTGCTCAAGTGTAAACCAGATTTCATGTGATGTATTACATCCAATTAGCTGTGGAAGGAGATTAGCACTGATAGATGATATTAACCAAGAACTGACTAAACTGTCTTGTCTTTGATGCATTATGAATTCTTGATTACTGACAAGTTTTCCATCCTTATCTGCAACATATTGGGGTGGAGCGATTATGGTACCTTGAATGTATTGCTCTAATCCATAGGCTCTGACTGCTGTTTCGACTTGAAATTTTCAAAGTAGAAAGTTCGTTTCATCAAGTTGAATGGACAGCAATTGGCTTTGAGGCTTGATAATTTCTTTCATAAGTTCTTCAACAGGATTTGGCCTGATATTGGTATGAGTGCTGGAGGAGGCAGACATGTCTTGATCTCCCTCAGCCATAGTTTTCGAGAAATCAGAGAGATAATGCCTTTTAACAAAGAAATAGAGAACAAACTGTGCAGCCTAGAAGATCTTGATTGCTTCTTGAGCAAGGCACGGTGAGATTTGACAAAACAGGGTCCAGAACAGGTATGAATGATTTCAACAGAGATGATGGGAGGTATTATTATCTCCCAGATGATTCAACACTTGTGTTCTTTGATCTTGAGATGATGATGATAAATCTGATCTCGATTGAGGAACAGAAAATACCAGTAGTGATCTAAAGATGGGAACTGTAATTCTCAAGTGATTTGGATATACTGGTGTTAAACGATCAAGAAGTGATGATTACACAATCTGATCTTGATCTTTGACTGGTGGCAGATAATCAAGAAGTGATGATACACAATCTGATCTTGATCTATTGATAATGAGAATCTTCTTTGATTCTCAGATGATTCAGATTAACAAATGCAGCCTGATTGAGAAATGATGATGTTGAATCTGATCTTAATCACTGGCAAGGCATTATGCTGTTAAGCGATAAATGCTCTGATACCATATTAAAGATTGAACAAAATGATGTAAAGCTTTATTAATGAAGAGAAAGTATTATACAGAATGATTTTTCATTACACACTTGTAACGTTGAGTATTGTATTTATACAAGCAGATGGAAAATATATGTGGGCCGAAATATAAGCCCATGGACTTGAGCAAATATTAAGTGATGAGTGTCGCTGCCTTTACTACCCTTTATCATAATTCTGCTTCAGCCTTGTAATCTGTTTTCACAATATCAACGGCGCAGTGATTCAACTTCCAGATCTCAGCTCGAACAATTCAGGTGGTGAATCACGGTAGTGAAGAACCACCATGCAGCAGCAAAGTCATTCTCGGTGGTGCAAGTTTTTTGGCGGAGGAATTTTTTTTGGAGTGATTTTGTTTTTGGAAGAAGAGCAGGAATAATTATTGGAGCACCATTTTTGTGTTTGATGGGGAGACTAGTGTGATTTAGCAACGAATAAAGAAATTCAACATTGAAGGAAAAAATTTCCACCAGCCCCTTGTTTGTTCCTATTTTCACATTGCATTATTATTTTTATTTGTTGGGCATTTTTATTGGTTTTGTATTTTATTTTTAGTTGAACTCTAGATTTTCTAAATGAGCTACTTGGTATAGTTTAAGAATTCTGATCTTAGAGTATTGAGTTCAGAAAGAATTATTAGTTATAGGATTATGATATTCAGATTAGTAGAGAGTACGAGTTTATAAGTGTTGTAAGCGTAAAATATATAATTCTAGTAGCTACTTTGGGGCAGCAGTAGGTACCAAAGGCTTATTGATGGAAGCTGGGTATATCTTTGTATTTTTTGTTTTTTCTGCATTTACGTTTCTGCACTTTATTCTATCTGTTTATTTACGAAATTTTTAAATACCTTTTTCACCCCCCACTCTAAGGTATAGCACGATCCAAACAAATTTCATGTAGATTAATCATCATGCGATAACTTTGTTATCTCGTCTTTTGGCAAGGCCATGACACCAAGGAATTGGCTGAAAACTAAAGACAGTCCGTCTCGAAGATCGGTTATACATTGGTTCACTATGGATACTGACAAAAAATTTCCAAGTCTGGATCGAGCTACAAAAGATATGGCACGACAAACAAAGCTATAAAAGTCAATGTTCCAAATTTCAAGTCAATCGGAGTTCGTACGCTCAAGATATGATCGATTCAAGTTTGAATTTGTTGAAGGCTGTCAAATTCGCATCGCTTCTGTTCGCATCGCTTCTGTTCACATCGCTTCAGTATTCACATTAATGGATACGAATTGTGGCTATTTTCCTTAACTTGCATCGATCATAACTCAAAATCTACAAGTCCAAATGCCATCAAATTTTCACAGGAGCTTGCCTACAACGTCACGAATGTACCAGATAAATTTCAGCCAAAAAGGATCAATTATTGACCAATATGAATTCCATTCGTATCGCTCCCAGATCAAGTCAAAACCACCTGAACTCGATCCCTGGGCCCACCCACATGAGAGAAGAAGCCCTCCGAGATCTGGGCGAGATATTTACTGCCTACATTTATAAATAGTGACCCTGGACCTACAGAAAATGAACTTTTTGCTTCTCTAGGCCGATATTCTGCCGAAATCATTATTAATCTTCAGTTGTACTGTTGTAATCTCTTGTAAACAGTGAGTGAAATTCAATAATCATAAGTCATTTCATAGTGGACGTAGGCAATATGCCGAACCACTCTAAATTCGTGTGTTTCTATGCATTTTCTTATCTGTCGATTTGTGTGTTTGTTAGATCTGCCTCATTTTACATTTACTTTCTCCATTTCATCTCTTTAAACGCATACGAAGGATGTTGTGTCCAATTTTGGTATAAACACTTTAGTGCTTTCACAGAGAAACTCATCTTTTCTCCTGCTCTATGGATCTACTACTGTCGTTGGATTGCAAAAATCTAAGGAGGAGATCCAGACCTATCGTCAAGTGGTTCCTTCTATTCTATTCAGATTGCTCCAGATCCAAGAGGAACTACATTCATCAAGATTTTCGTATCCTATCTCTGTATCCATGAAAATATGGTGATTTTTGTATCCATGTTTTCGTATCCAAAAAATATGAAGATTTTCATATCCACGTTTTCGTATCTAGAAAATATGAAGATTTCCGTACCCACAAAAATATGAAGATTTTCGTATCCATGTTTTCATATCCATAAAATATGGTGATTTTCGTATCCATGTATTCGTACCCAGAAAATATGGTGATTTTTGTATCCATTTTCGTATCCAGAAAATATAGTGATTTTCGTATCCAGAAAATATGAAGATTTTGGTATCCATGTTTTCGTATCTAGAAAATATGAAGGTTTTCTTATCCATGTTTTCGTATCCATGAAAATACAATGATTTTCATATCCATATTTTTGTACCCATGAAAACATGAAGATTTTCGTATTCATGTTTTCGTATCCAGAAAATATGGTGATTTTCGTATCCAGAAATATGGTGATTTTCGTATCCATGTTTTCGTATTCAGAAAATATGAAGATTTTTATATCCATGTTTTTGTATCCAGAAAATATGTTGATTTTCATATTTGTGTTTTCGTATATAGAAAATATGGTGATTTTCATATCCATGTTTTCGTATACAAAAAATAAGGTGATTTTCGTATCCATATTTTCGTATCCACAAAATAAGAAAATTTTCGTATCCATGTTTTCGTATCCAGAAAATATAAAGATTTTCGTATCCGTGTTTCGTACCCAGAAAATATGACAACATTCATATCGATCAGTTTTCATATCTGTCGAATTTCATATAGATCGGTTTTCATATCGATCGAATTTCGTATCGATCGGTTTTCGTATCTATCGAATTTCGCATCAATCTACTTTGGTATCGATTGAATTTCGTATCGATCAACATTTGTTTTCACATACATTCATATCGATCAACTTTCGTATTGATCCAGCTGCGTCCAATTCGTTTCGATCCTCAGATACACTTCGTATCGATCCTGTTGTGTCCAATTCGTATTGATACTCAATTTCACTTTGTATCGATCTAGTTGTGTCCAATTCTTATCGATCCTCGAATACACTTCATATTGATCCAGCTGCGTCAAATTTGTATCGATCATCAGATACCACTTCGTATCGATCCAGCTCTGTGCCTTTCGTATCGATCCAAGTGTCCACTTTTCGGACGTTCAATTTCACCAACATTTGTATCCTTCAAACATTGCCGAGAACGATATGAAATTTCAAAAAAAAATCAGGTACGACCCAAATTTCTGAAAAAGAGGCTGAATTCAAAGCTCAATTTAATGAAGGAACATTCCATCCACGCTTCTGATCGTTCCATGACTGAACTAGACATAGGGGATCACAGCAACAAATGTTGAATTGCAATCAAGGAATGAGTAAAGAAATACTACTAAACCGGTGCTCCCAGAGGCTGGAGAACCTAGCTAATACGCCAAGAACTAGAGTTGGTTAATATATTATGCTTCTAAGGTGACTGCAACTTCCCCTAATTGACCAGCTTTTAAACTCCTGAATTGACAACTATGTTATGATGGCTAATATGACGACTGCACTACACTATCTACTCTGCCAACTCAAAACATTGCTGGTCACCGCTGAACCATCTTAAAATGCTCGCATCTTAATCGTATCGTGTCCATATGACTAGAAGCATGACATACAACCTTAAGAGGACTTCCTCACTACCATATATGGGCCTCCTACCTGGGTGAAAATTAGAAATAATCACCAATCTATGAGCCCATCTTAACCAACTCACCATCCAATCGGCATTACCAACCACTCGAACGTTGGGCAATCATGCATACATCATTCACCAGTATTACAAGACCCCGTAGCCATACAATGGACCTGATAATGTTGATAGAAGTATCTTTTCCAATCGACACCTATTTATTGAAACCATCCTGCATGCAGATTTTCCAGCAAAAATTCAACATGCTGACTACGTCAGTGTACTTTGGAAATATAACCCCCGGCACTACCTCATGAAGTGAGAATTGCACATGGTTTCCACCAAGAGTGATGACTGCCATCAAATGCAGATGTCTTCCCCCGTTCCTCAAAGAACACTGTCAATCGTGGTTAGATATACCAGTTCTACTTCTCATATTGTTGAAGAGAATAAAGAAGCCGGCAGCCAACGAATTTATCCAAAGCCCACAACCAGTTGCTGCCATACCCATAAAAGAATTCATCACCAGCGCTTATTTCCATACTTTGATAAGAGAAATGGTGGATAGCCACTAAGGAATACACCAACATGTCCAGGCCAATATTGAGTTGATGAATCAGATAAAGGATCAACATAGAGAGATAAGGAGGGAACTTACTCCATACTCTAGATCGAAAAACTCCTCTTCTTTAGATGGCTACCGTGGACGCCAACGCCATAAGGCTGCTCCGAAAAGGATAGCTCCAACAATATGTGCAAGCCCCATAAAATGAAGGATCGGGAACCCCAACCCCTGTCGATCAAGAACTTTGATCAAGCAGAACCACTTGCGTTAGACTTCCAACCGTGAAGGGCTGGACCGAAGTGCAATAGTGAGCATACGACGCCGCTTCACTTATCAATGAGATTTAATCCGATCTCTTTTGAATTATTTCTATTTCATTTTCGTTTATGTTGTGAAATATGACTGACTTGAATTAAACTACTTGCAAATGATGCAGGTAACTGAGTACTTAAGGTTGGGTGCAAAACAACCTCCGTGGACTATGATCAAATCATTGAGGTAACATCATGACGAGCATGATTCAACCACTCATCGGCTACTATATGCCCCTGACTGGGGACAAGGCATCAAAACGGAAGAGACTGACAAGGTCAGCACTCGAGTACAAAGTGGATGCAACCGACCATCCACTCATCCTCTTATGCAATTTAATTGGAGATCTGGAAAAGACTTGAAGTGCTATGTCCCAAAAACGTACTCTCCATCTCGTACTTGAAGCTCGCCAAAATACTTATACTTCTTGTGATGCCTAGTAAAATTGGAATCACACCAACGGTGGATGTGACATGACCGTCTATGCATCCAATCCACATTCGAACTTCGGGTAATTTGAGAACATATGTCTAGAGTGGATATGATTTGATCATTCACTCTCCAGCTTGTGTCTGTGATTCGACAAAAACAATCATGCCTTAAACAAACTTCGTCGGGGCCTAAGCCTCAACTTAAAGTCATCAACGACTAACTGCCTACTCGCTAACCATCATGAGCCATCATTTCGACTCTCTTCCTCAACTCGACCGGAAGAGTGCAAAGCATAAAGTGGACGTGACTCAACTGTCTGCTCTCCAACTCTTGCCTCTGACTTAAGGGAAAATACACAGCTCAAAGCGGATGTAGTTCGACCATCCTCTCCTCTGCTCGAGCTCAAAGCTTGCCACAACACTAATCTTACTCCTTAGGCTTAGTAAAAGTGGAATCCAAATCAACATGGACATGATTCAACCATCCATCAACTAAATCTTATCCTTTGTTGAGGGTAGATAAGTGAAAAGTGGTCGAGATTCGACCTGTCACTTATTAAGTGAAACTTGAGCTCGGGGGCTAACACACTTAAATCAAAAGGATTGGAACACAACAATCCTCGAACAAACTCTAGTTCCTAGAGTGCGAGATGGAGTACAAAATTCTGAATCCAAACTCGAGGGGGATGGACCCGTCCATCTAGGACTTCGCTTGCCAAATCAAGGTAGATGTGATCCGACCATCCACAACTTTAATCAATTTCCTATTCCCAAAGTGTGTACGGGATCCAAATGCCTAAACAGATGTGATTGACCATTTGTCGACCAACTCCAGATTCCCAGAGCGTGAACTGGAATATAAACATCAACTAATTCTAAGTCTCCAGAGCGCAGACTGGATTATAAACGCTGAATGGGTGTTACTGACTACCCATCAACTAACTCCAGATTTCCAGAGTGTGAACTGGAGTATAACATCAACCAACTACAGATTCTCAGAGCGTGAACTGGAGTACAAACACCGACTCACTCTACTCCCTAGAGCGCTGACTGTAGCACAAATTCCAAATAGGTGTGACTGACCACCTATCAACTAACTCAAGATTCCCAGAGTGCGAACTGGAGTATAAACATCAACTAACTCCAGATTCCCATAGTGTGAACTGGAGTATAAACATTAACTAACTCCAGATTCCTAAAGTGAAAACTGGAGTATAAACATCAACTAACTCCAGATTCCCAGAGTGCGAACTGGAAGATAAACATCAAGTAACTCCAGATTCCCAGAGTGCGAACTGGAGCATAACATCAACTAACTCCAGATTCTCAGTGTGCGAACTGAATTATAAACATCAATTAACTCTAAGTCCCAAGAGCACAGACTAGAGTATAAAGACCAAATGGGTGTGATAGACCACCCATTAATCAACTCTAGTACTCAAAGCTAGGACTGGAATATAAATACCAAAAGGGATGTGATTCGATTGTCCACCTATCAACCCTGATTCCTCAGCAAGTCCTGTAATATAAATATTTAATGTGGTTCAACCATCCGCTTTGCAACTCTACCCTCACTTGGGGGCACCCTTATCACACAAAATCAGATGCGATCCGACCATCCAGCACTAAGTAGGAACGGCACGACCGTCCATGCATCAACTTTTGTCCTCGGCATGGGACCCATAGCATAAATTTATAGGGATTCATTCCAACCCTACAAGACAAAATTTCTTCCTTGATTCGACAAGGAGATGCAGATTTCTGAACTAATATTACTACCATCCAATTGCAAATGAATATGGCATGACTGTTTGTCTTTAACTCTCGCTTATGATCCGACGGATTGTGCGCGCAACATGGACGGGTGTGTCCAAACACCCACCAATCAATTTCTTCCTACAATTTAGTAGGAGAAACATCAAATTAAAGTTGTCATAGTGTGACCTACCACACTTTCGCCATTGACTAGTGCCAAAAGAATTAATCGAGGAAAATGCGGTCCAACCATTATCTGCTTAAAATCTTAGTCCTTAGGGTGAGGACAGGGGTATAAACATCATATAAGTGTGATTAATGGCCCTTCAACTTACTATGATCCCCAAGGTGCAGCTACAAGCATAGATAAACAAATGAATGTGACTCGACCATTCATTCACCAACTCTGACCTAAACTCGACATGAGGAGTATAAACTCACTACTTGTGCAATTAGACCATCCACAAACTAACTCTGCTAACCCAAGACTGGGGGAAGAAGTACAAATCACCGAAAGAAGAGAAAGGTGACTCGCTACATCTCCAGCTTAGCGTCCTTTACAACTTAAGGCAACGACTACAAGGAGACTCTAATGCTAACCAATCAGAATGATACCCGAAGTTTTGGGAAATCAATTATATCGTACCGTCGGATCGACAGGCAATATCGATCTATACCTTTCATATCACTCCATTGGATAGATAAGAAATGAGGTTCGAGCATTCTATATTGTGTCATTGAATCGACGGTCAATATCGATCCCTTTCAACTACAAATCAATGTGACCCGAGTCCATCGAATACCATTGACCAACAGAGCATGGATAGAAGTACAAACCACGAATGAATGTGACTTGACCATTCGTCCTCCGTCGTCTTCCTTCCATTCGTTCGAAAAATCATTTAATCGGATGGGCATGACCTGATTGCATTTGATCGGACATTATCCCTAGTTCTGATTGGAGAATGTAAACGAAAATGGATGTATTTATTTTCCAAATTCCAAAAGAATGCAATGTGACCATTCATTCTTTGACTTTTACCATGATTCGATTAAAAGACAATTCAAAACAAGTGCAATCTAAACATCTACATACCAATTCTTGCCCTAGATTTGGCAAAAGAAGCATCAATCCCGCGTTGGATCTGAATGGACGAGTCACTCTTTAGTTTCTGCCCAGAATATGGCGACATAAGCAGCGAAGTGAATGTCATTAACCGTCCAGAACTTAGCTCATGTTTGAATGTCGACGAGTCAACGAAGTATTCTTCCTAGATAAAAGAACTAGGATAGAATGCAGGATAAGGCACAACTCAGCTTTCCATCGGTTAACTTAATCCCATGGTTCAATGGGATAGAATGTGAAATTGAAGCGGATATTATCTACCTTGCCACTTATCGAGATATTCCCCAGACTTGGGGGCATGCACGAGAAATAAGATGAATGTAATTTGATCATTCATCAAACAGCTCTGGCTCTTACAGCTTGGACTATAGTATAAACACAATAGAAGCTAGGCTCGATCATTCGCACAATATGTCCATTAACCCAAGACTGGGGGCATGAGTCTGATCATCCAAGAGCTGGATATGACTACTCAATCATATAGCTCATGCCTAGCATTTATAACAACTTGAAGTTACGACCAATAGGATGCTTAGACATAGAATCCTTAGATCGACGCTCGGACTTATGGGCAACTGATTATCATTCTGACCCTTCTGATGAGCAATGGATCGCGGGTACATTGAATGGAAAGCACATTGCTCGAAAACACAAGTAGATTCAAGCTCATAGCTGGAGCCAGCTATGCTGCAGCACGCGATACAAGGCTAAACTCTACTAAGCCTTTGATTCAACGTCCCTACGAGCCTGATCATTTACCATTGCAAATAAGCACATAAAGCGCCTATAGCCCATCACTAGTACAAAAGATTAGATCACAACTCAGCGCAATGATGATGAAAGAGTAAACTGTGTTACTCCGGTTGGATCTTGATGTTTTCGCTTGGACTCAACCTATATCTACATATGGACTCTCACCAGCTATTGAGAATCCTACGTTTAATATCGATCTGGCATGTCTTGGTGAACAAAAATAATACGACGTGGATCAGGAGAGATCTGCTACCCTTAAAGAGGATGTGAATTTACTCAAACCGATGGGTTTCTGTACCCAAATGACTATCCAATCTTTTACTTATAAGGAAAACGAACGGAGAGTGGCAGATGTACGCCGACTACTCAGATTTGCACAAGGCATGACAAAGCACAACCTTCCACTTCCAAGGATCAACCAACTGGTAGACTCAACCAACGGACGTGAATTGCTCGCTTCCATGGACACAAAACTCTAGATACAGTCAGATACTGAAGCATGTCCCACACCAGGAATACAACAGTTTCGTTACTGAACTGGGCATATAGTGCTATGTTGCAACCCCCGGATTCAAACTTAAGAATGCTTATGCTACTTACCGAAGGACGATTAACAGATCATTCAAAAATCAGATCGACCGATTAATGAAAGTAAACATGGCTAATATGCTCGCGAGATCACGATTATCAAACGACCACATCGATGAATTGACAAAGATATTCAACGCTCTTCAAAAAATGCCTGATGAAACTCGATCTTTAAAATGCTCTTTCACCATTACATTAGAGAGATTCTTTCTTTTCATCATCGATTCTCATGGAATCAAGGCTAATTTCCAAAAAATTCCGACAACTAGAGACACCCATGTACCGAGGACAACCAAGCAAGTACGGAGCCCAAGTGGAAGACTACCATCCTAAGTTGATTCAACTCTAGGACCATCTACCAGTGAATTCTCTTCTTCAACCTGACCAAGAGAGGGAAGAGAACATTTTAATGAACTAACAACTGCGTTAATATAATTCCATCCTGATAGATCGCTTAAAGAGACCTCTCATTTTACCCAAACCTTTGGATCACAAAAATTTATACATCAATTGGGCCATGTAAACACACGCCATAAGCGTTGCAATGCTATATAAAGTGAAATGAATTCAAAGACCAGTATATGATAAAGGATGGCTTTTGACAAGCCCACCCCATTAACGTCTATATCGACCAGCCATTACGATAGGTCCAATAGCAACCTTAGATGTCTGAGAAGTTACTCAAATGGAGTATCGAGCTAAGCCAATTTGATATCACCTACCTCCTTCGGAGAGCTCCCCACAGTCAAACATTAGCATACTTCATATCTGAATTCACTACATAAAACGATCATTCGACGAATAATGGAGAACCGTCCAACCGATGGAGAACGTACAAAGATGGAACTTTCGATAATTGGCTTTCTAACGTCGAAGTTTCGTTAATGACTCCTGAGGAATGATCGATCTGCTATGCCTTGAAACTCAATTTCCCTACAACAAATAACGAAGCTAAGTATGAAGCCTTGGTTGCCACGCTCAAACTTGCAAGAAAACTAGGAGTGGAAACTTTACATGTCTTATGTGATTACTGGTTATTAGTATGCCAAGTCAGGGAAGATTACATGACTAGTGGGCAATGTCTTGCTCTTATCTCAACCGGTCCAAAAGCTACTAGCCGACTTCGTTTGTTACACCACTACAAAAATCCTTAGAGAACAAAATGAAAGGCTGAATCACTAGCCAAGATAGCCAGTTCTAGCGATGCGCGACAAACAGACTTTGTCCCAGTTGAAATGATTATTATTCCAAGCATTCACAGATGAAGATCAACTGGATCTTAGAGATGGAGCAAGGAAAGGGGTCATGGATACTCATATCAAAGACTATCTACTGTGGGGAATTCTTATTGAATAGAGGAATGAGAAATGGCATAGCCTCTGTGAAGCATCATTTCATAATTATGTCTGGATCATTTGACTCTATCGATACAAAGCATTACTTTTGTATCCATCGATTCGAGACCCAATATTACGTATCCATCGATCCAGGAGAGGATCGATACGAAGAAATGGATCAAAAACGACCATCGACTGTTGTTGCAACTCTAATTTCACATCGATTTGGGAGAGGATGGATACGAACTCGATGAAAAGAACTTGATAATGACCCACAAATGAGCAAACATGAACAAGAGTCAGGTTAACATATGTGCATGTATGCCAAACTAACATTCAATTTTCGAAGTTAACAGGAACTGAATGCTTACCTGGTGATGATCAGAACGATGCATAACAATTCGCCAGTGCTCAACACTCAATTACAACAGAACACCGCATGATCATTGACAATCAACAATTTGACATCTACATCACTAAAGATCAATCAAAAGTTACATCTTTTGACGAAAAGATGGCAACTACTCAGCGAATTAGATAGAACTTTTCAGAATGAAGATGGCAGCTTTTCAAAGCACGTCATGTTCACATAAGACATACTTTGGGGGTAAATGTTATTCCGCCTTTGTAACATCCTGGAATTTTGGATATTTAATTTTGGACATTTAATTCATTTTAAATGTTCAATGTAGATTTTGAATTAGTTTTAAAATAAAAAGAATTGGGTGGAATTAATAAATTACGTATAATTTCAATTATGGTAATCCAATTGGAATTTAAATAATAATTAAATATTGAATCGGGATAAATTGTGAATATGGAGGTAAATAGATATGGAAATGAGTTCTAAAATTTATTTTAAGTCTATTTGGTCATTAAAAGTGTTGTTGGATTATTAGGTGGATTTAAAAGTTAATAAGTTATCATTGGGAAATTTATGTTAAATTAATAATGGATTTAATATTATAAAAAAGCAAATAATTAGATTTTGGGTCCGTGATGAGTCAAAATAATTTTTAATGTGATTTATAAATTTTATATGATTTATTATTAAGATAATAAAATTTTAAAGGTAAAATTTTAAGCGTTTTCAATTATTGCAGAAAATCGCTCGATTTAATAGACGAGTTAAAATAGCCTTCGGAGGCATAGTCTCGGAATTCGACTAAACCGGTTCCATTTGATCCGTAATAGTTAGTTATTATCGGATTTCAATTTCGTAGCAATCGGAGTTGTCGTTTGACTGTGGCAGCTCAAAATGCATAGAAATTGTTTTAACCTATTTAATTTTAAATCGATCGTTTAATTCCGTAACTCGCACGTATGACCGAATTAGCTTCCGGAACCTGTTCCATTGTGTCCGGAACGCGGGAAAGCCCAAGGAGCGCCTATTGGTACGTGAAAATTGGAGTTCGTTTGCAATAAGATGTTACATTGAGAATAATATTAATAAAATAATATTAATAATATTATATAAGCGTTTATAATTTTCAAACCCTAGATCTATCTTCCAGGCCGCCGCTTATATCGTTCAATGGCCGAAAACGCTCACACTTCTTCCTCATTTTCCCATCAATCCACGCAACGATTCGTAAAACTTTCTACATGAAGATCATAGAGCATGAAGCCAGTTTCACATCCGTACGGTGGAATGGCACGAAGTTTGACGTGGCGGCCAGAATCTGCTCGGAAAGAGGACACGGTGGAATCGCCTCGTTTGAAGTAGACTTAGCGCCGAGCTCCGCGTGCTTGGTGTCGAAGGAGGAGGTTGCTGAGGCGGTTTTCGTGGAGGTAGCTGATCGTATTTTCTTTGGGCGAGGAGGGTGCGATTTCGAACCCTAGCAAACGAAGTTGGGTTCATTTGTACGCTGTTGCCTGGGACACGAGAGAGAAAGAAGACCTGCGGCTTGATCTCTAATTTCATATATACGGCCGAGATTGTTTTGGTATAATAAAATTTAAATAAAAAGAATTTTTTTATAAATTAATTTACAACCTTTAAAACTGAATATCTTGGTCATACGATATCAGAATTTAACGAAACAAGAAGCGCCGGGATCACAACGACGAGCACTGCGCAGTGGTACAGTTTGGGAATCATTCCAGACAAGTAAAAATTTGAGTTAAATCGAACGTCGTTCGGTTTAATTTAAATTTCGAACGCTCGTCGAAACTCAAGGTGAGTTATTCTCACTCACATCTGGATGCTAGACATTTTAAATAATTAATATTTAAATATCTGAGTGATTGGTTGAATATAAATGTTGTTATCAGTCTGGATATATATATATATATATATTTGTTGTGCTAATATCCGTGGATGCAGGGAAAACAGGTTGGAGGGATCCAACTGGATTCCTCACAATATAAGAATTATTGTTATAACTAATGATGTACTTTATTTATACACTCTGATAGTTAATCATGGAATCCAGTTTGTTGTGATATGAAGTGATAAATTTTAAACCTGAAATTGTTAAGCATAAATAAAATAAACTGGTTTTTAAAGAAATAAAAGAAATTGTTAAACAAAGGATTTAAAGGAATAAAAAAAATTAGAATCTGGTTTGGATGAAGATTGGAAATTGATAAATTTGGAATTATAAATGAAGAGGAAATTTATCAGTTGATAAATGTGAAAGTATGGATTTCTGGAGATAGATTTTATAAGAAGTTATAAATTGTTTTTGAATAACGATGGGGCTATTTGAAATGTTTTCCTGGAAATTAAATATGATTTAAACGAGAACTTTCAAATATAATTGGCAGTTTAAATGTGTAACGATCGCGATTTTTCGTTGCCGAAAAATCGAACCGTTAGGGTTTTAGAAGAAGAAAGAGGTAGAAGAAGAAAGAAAAGAAAGAGAGGAGAAAACAGAAAACAAGTAACAGAACGAGAAACAATATCAGAATCTCACAATCGCAGCGGAACAACATATAATAGATAAATGAATATCATTAAAACAAAAGAACTATACATTTTATACATACATCACAATACATCATATCATCAGAGTGTACAACAATAAAACAGCGGAAAGAATACTATATACAATAGGTAATAGACTACGCTATCCAAGCTCGCCTCCAACATCTGCACAGCAACTCCCGAATCCAGAATAACCTGATAACCTAACTCTAGACTGCCCGTGTGGAAAATAGTGGGCACCCAGAGTTTAGGAAAGGAACAATAAACTCCAGGTCAGTCATGGGACTGGTGTGAGAACTCAAAACAGTTTATCTTTAAAACAAGCAACAAGAAAATTTAAATTTTGAAATCCGCAATGCTTTTTGGAAAATGAAACTACCATAAGGCCTCCCGGCACACACACAATGCAAACGCACACATGGGGGAGATTTCTCCTTATGATAGTCAAACATGCTTACTACGAGAAAAATTCTTTGATATTATTACTAGTGCATAGTGGAAAATATTTCGAAAGTATAATATAAATCCTAGCCAGCATAGGTACCATGATGCTATGCCTACTATAGCTGCCATGTTAAATGGCAGGTTCTACAACTAAAACCGTACAAGGCACGTATTGGATGAATGGATTTCCAACAAATGGTCAGGCTAAGGAACTTCCTACTGCCACATGGGATCGCCTCTGGCGGGACGTCCCGAGAACTAACGTTACGGTTAGATCTCTGCCAACACAAGGCCGGGTTACCTCTGTAACTAGGTAACTACTACACGAATATGTCATCCCCCGGTCCTTTGGGACCTTTATCCGAGCGCTCGATACCAACAACACCACACAGAAATAGATATAGTGTTTCCACATGAGTAAATATCTGGGCTCCATACCATGATACCACCCTTTTCCAGAAGGAAATGACATACCCTAAAGGGCGCGACCCTCATAACCTTGCCGCATATTCCTGTTTCGACCATTTCCGGGGAGTGAGGTCCTGACGAAGTCTCGTCCACAAAGCTACGCTTTGTGCAACAAAGCCATGCTTTGGGTCCACAGATGACCAAAGCAATAATCACAAAGATAAATGATCAAACAAATGATCATATCCAAACGATCAACCAATGATCATCACACAGCAGCACTCAGCATGCCACATTACCAGATTGGGAAATATCGCTGATAACCTTCAACTACATAACCTCTGAGCTCGTACGTCTCAGAGAAGGGTGTTAAGCTAAGAGAATAAATTCTCCGCCACCAACAGAAATGTATTTGAAAGAAATCTGCTCTATCTCTCAAAATGTAATGTCAGACATGTAACCATACAAGTCTGTTCCGGGTTCGAACAGAACCGAAGGCACTTCCAAGGAAGCCCTTGCAATCCGGGTATTCACAATCCCGATAAAATTTCCCATCACAAAGGAAATCTCCATATCGTAGCTAACAATGCGGAGACAATCGATAGGTCATCCTATCGTTTTCACAAATACCCGGTCTTCAACACCGGTCTTCAAATGCAATCCAAACGACGTATCGCATATTCGGAATGGGATATATGACACAAAGGTCCTCTCCCGGCTAAACCGAATAGCGAGCGCTTATTTTTAAAAATAAGTGTGCATTCAATTCCAAACAAACACAATCAATACCATCCAAGGGTAAATATTGATAGTCGGTTATTTAACTATCAATAAAGATGCGCCACATCATCAGATTCCAAATAATTTTTTCCAAAATTATTAAGTCCCAAAATATCTTTACAAGATATATATACACAATTTCCAAATAATTGCCCAATTTATTTGCTTTACCAAAACACCTTCACGATATAATTTCCACACTTAACCATTTGAAAACCCATTTCAAATTAAACACCTCAACCATTTGAAAACAAATTTCAAATTACATTAACCATTTGCAAACCAATTTCAAATAACCTTAACCATTTGAAAACTAATTTCAAATTACTTTTCATCCTTTATACCCTTTGAAAACAAATTTCAAATCATCAAATAAATCTTTACCGATTTAATTTAAATTTACGTCCCAAATCCGTAAATTCATTTTCATACTTCAAAATAAATCAATATTTATTTTTAAACAAATTTCCCTTCATATATATATAAATTCCAAGGTGGATTTAAATTCCAAGCATCTACTAGCATACGATTCCCAAATCGATTTCAAGTTATTTGCTTTCAATTACCTTAAAGGTGAATTCACAAAAACCGTTCCATTTCATATTAGAAAACCATTCCCATGCTTATTTTAAAAATAAGTAATTCACAAATTTATTTATTTTCAACGATTTGAAAATATTCCATATACTTAAATCACAGTTAAGTATTTATTCCATTCTCTTTAAGAAAACATTCCTTTATTCACATTTATTTGGGTTAAAAACGAATGTTGCGTAAAACATCGTTACGACAACCCAAAAACACTAGTATATGGATTTGAAATAAAAAAATGGATACATAAATCCACTACTATTCAAAATATTCCCTTCTATTTCTCGAAATCGTCTATTTCAACAATCAATGTTGAAATCTATGATTTCGATACTTAACATATCTTAAAACGTCTTTAATTAGTTTTAAATTCCATTTAGAACGTTCTTTTCCAAAAACACGTTCATTTAATAAAATAATACATTCACCGTTCAAAAATAGTGAATACAACCCCTTTAACAAATCCCATATTCAATTTATCAAATTAAATTGATTTTTCGGATTTATAACAATGTCCATACATCCCATTTCTATTTATGAAACTTCGTTTTAGAAATCTCCTTTTATTAGTCCAATTCGATTTACATAACTCGATTATATACTAAAATCAATATTATAAGTTAAATACTTATAATATTATCTATTTACCCAAATCGTTCTTTTGAACTTCACCAATTTAAAATCTTATCACTTACAAGATTTCTTTATGGCTTATAATAATTTCAACTAATGAAATCTTCATTTATTAACAATTTCTATAAAATTCCCCTTTTTAATGCCCAAATCCATTTCTATAAGTTAATAACTTATAAACTTAAATTTTTCCAATAACCGTTCGTTTTATAAATTTCACATTTATTAATCTATAAATCCTAGTGAAATTCATGTTATACATCAACTTAACACTTTATAAATTTATCCTATAACTTCAATAATTTTTATTTAAAAACATCCATTTATAAAATCCTTTATATAAACCATTAATAATAATAACTTCCCAAAAACCAAATTTAACTATTTTATAAAAACCTATTATTGTTAAAAATTTCTTTTAAGTTATATTTAATAAAAATATAAATTTTTAAAACATAAAATTTTATCCATCTATTTAATTTAAAATTTAATCAATTCAAAATTTTTAATAAACCATATTCTTTGAAAAATCGATTTAAAACCCCTTTAAATTCAAAACCGTTATTTTAATTTTTTTAAAAATTTGAATCCGATGATGCAACAACATCAGATGGTCAATCACGGGAATAAGTGTCATATATCAATATGATTATCAACAATCAACATAATATTTATAAACAAATAAATATGTGAGGAATCCAGTTGGATCCCTCCAACCTGTTACCCTGCATCCACAGACGTTAGCACAATACCAATTCCACTTCGAGGTGGAATATCGCGGTATATGGGATTTTATAAATATCCGCTTAATAGGCGGCGCAATAGGGTCTCATCCGCTATACGAGGCGGGAAATCAAATTCAATATATACATATGCCAATATATATATATTGCTATATATAATATATATCCTATTATATCTACTACCACAATCAATCAACAATTATCAATCAATATTAACTATTTAAAATTTTAAACAAAACCTTTCGATTGAGTGAGGAGTTCTCACCTTGGTTTTATTTCCGGTTTTCGCGTTCGTTTCGAATAAAATTAAACGAACGTTTAATTTTACCCGAAATTCAAACGAGCTCCAATCGACTCCAAACTAGTTGTGTTGCGAAGAGCACGACGATACGATTCCAACGCAAAAAAACTCGTCCGAATCCGACCTCGCATGCAAAAGTTATCATGTTTTAAAGTTACACGATTTGAATTTTACATTTAAACTAAAAAAAATAAAAGAGAAACACCTCACCCTCATTCCACGCGCATGGACCCCACCACTACTTCTCCTTCCCGTGCGTGAATCCTCCCCCAGCAGCCAAGAACGCACATGAACCCATACTACATGCACTAGGGTTTGAAACTCCAACCACAACGCTCGACTTCATGGCGATCAACCTACCCCACAACGCGCGCCCAAGCCACCAGCACCCTCGCCAGCAACCACCGCCAGCTCGGCCCTGTCTACAGCCTCGTGTGGCGTGCGCAACCTCCAGGGGACATGGGTCCATAACTCCATGATTGCTGCATCGTTTTAGATCTTATCCGTATGGATTCGAAGTGCTCGCGAAGCTCTTCAATCTTCGTGTTGAGCAATTCTTCTAATTATCTACGGATTTAGAGGAATTGATGGAAGAATTTTCGTGCATTCGTGGCCATTAAAATAGCTAGGGCCGGCTGCGTAAAGGAGGAAGAAGGGTTTGAGATAAAATACATATATATATATACTAATAATATTTTAATAATAAAATTTCCAATTTGACACTTTTGCAAACGAACTCCAAACGACGCGTGCCGCCAGGCGATCCTAAGGTTTTTCCGCATTCCGGACACAATGGAATAGGTTTCGGAAGCTAATTCCATCGTATGTGTGAGATATGGCAATAAACGCTCAATTTAAATTTAAACCGATTTAAACGATTTCTAGGCGTTTTAGCTTGTACCGGACAAACGATAAATCCAATCGACTTGAAATTTGAAAACTTGCAATAATATCACATTACGGATCTGATGAAACTGGTTTCGTCGAAATCCGAGACCGTTTGAAAAATGGCTATTTTAACTCGCCGAATTAAAATTAAAACGATATCGATGCGTTTCGAGCTGCCACGGTCAAACGACAACTCCGTTTGCTACGAAATTTGAAATCCGATAATAACTAACTATTACGGATCCAATGGAACTTGTTTCGTTCAATTCTGAGACTGTTCAAAAATAGGCTATTTTTCAGTCGATAATTAAATATTAAAATATTCGATTTTTACAAATAAATTCCAAATTCAGTTTTACAAGTTCTAAAATATCTCTATAACTTTAATATGATAAAACAAAATTTTCCAAATCATTTTCAATCACCTTTAACCCAATATTTAATTATTTTTGGAATTTCACTATTAAATCATCGATTTAATTATCCCATTAAACCCAATATTCGAAAAATAAATTATTCGACTTAAAAATTCCACTTATTGATATTTAAAATAAATCAAATACTCAAATTCAGATTATCAGAAATTCTGGGTCGTTACAATCTTCCCCCCTTAAAAGAATTTCGTCCTCGAAATTGCAAGTTAAGGAGAATGATTCCTAAACCGTCTATTATTTTTCCAAAACTAATAGTTTTATCCACCTTCTAACACCAATCTTTTTATTAAAGATTTACTATCATTTCAATTAGCTTTCTAACTTCAATTATAGGTTTCAAACAACATTGTTTACTCAACAATTCAAATTTAAATTCAAATTTCAAACTTTCAAAATTTTCTCAAAAATTTTCTAACACCCGAAATTTTCGAAAAATTTCGCCAGAGTCTCCTTTGCGCGGCTAGATCGGTACGACTACAAAATGGCACCACGGCCCCCCAGAATCAAAAAGAAAAGAGAAAGCCAAGTGGCCGGAGAAGGAAATCATCAAATCTCATATTAAAATTGAAATACGTACCTTTTTGTCGAGCGATTCAATTTAACTTCATAACCAAAATCCCAATTCCATTATATACCTGTATATCATACTAGTAATAGTATCCAATTCCAACATTCAAACTATTGGCCAATTCAATTACAAAATTTCCAATACATGCTTCTTATACATTTTTTTGTTTATTATTGAAGTTGCATATTCAATTCATTCGTTTCAATTAGTTACATTCACTAATTAAATTCACATTAGTTCATATTCAGCCCAAATCAAATTCAATTCTATTCAAATTCATTTACTTTACATTCAATTTGAGTTTAATTACATAGCTTTCAATTGCGCTAGTTATTTCCATTAACACTTAATGTATTTACATACAATAAATCAACAAACAAACGACATCCAATGAATATCCAATAGAGCCAAATTATTATTTTACTTACATTCAATTTGGTTTAACTTTTTTTTTTAAATTCCAATTGGTTTTTATTCAATTATTCTTTCAACCTATTCAATTGGTTTTGACACTTAGTTGATTCTTATTCAATTATTCAACTATATTCAATTAGTTTCTAATGGATTAGCACTTATATTCATCATTTAATAACCATTCATTTTGGTTCAACTTATTCAACTCCACTCAACATTACCTAAGTTTAATTCCATATCAACTTCATTTACACTTATTTCCACTATACAACTTAAGTTCACTTCTAATTTTATCCCAAATTCTATTTCACTTGATTATTTAGCTTTGATGCAAAATCAATTCTCTATTCAATTCTACTTAAGTTATTCTCCATTTAACATCCTTTGTTAATTAAAATTAAGTTTTACTTATCAATTCAATTCGGATTTTAAACTCCAAAGTAAATCCTATTTAACTTTTACTTAAGCCAATTCATATCAACCTTCAAATTCATATTCCATTTACTTAACTTAGTTGTTTAACCACTTCAATAATTTGTTTTACTTACTTTTTCCATACTATAAGTTATACAATTTATTATTCAACTTCCACTCATATTACAAGTTCCAATCTTTTCACTTATATTTAACAATTTCAAGTTAAATTTGAATTTTCAAATTTGTTTATTTCAACAAAACTTCAATTTTAAATTCATTATCGTAGCAAATCCATCACATAGAAACTCGAAAATGATACTGATGATGCTGCAGTCATCACCCTTATTATTTTCCAATGACAATAGTGAAATCAATGCCAAATATTCTTTCAAAAAAATTCCTTTTCATTCATAAATCACTTTTGTAAACCTTTTACTTACAAAATTTTCACTTCTTATATATATAAGACTATTTTACAATTGTAACTCATTTTAATTATAATTCCATCTTATAATTCATTTGTTTACACTATTATTCTTTTTACAATGGTTGTTTTTATTAGCTTTATTCAAACAACTTTAATTATCTTATACATACATATTATTATTTACAACTACCAAGCAATTAATTATATAAACACATCAATAATTTCTTGAAAAATTATTTTCTTTATATACAAAATATAATCAAGGTAAAATTATTTCATTTACCCAATTTAAAACAACATCGTGTTGAATTGTTCTGCACAAGTGTTTAGAGATCCCTATCGATAGAGTTGTACAGACTATACCGACCAGAATCCATATACCACTCAACAAACCAATCATCACAATATAAAACAATTTTATATTCACTAACAAATACGCGCTCATATCTATTATTACACTCACACTCATTCTAGAGTACTACTGACTCTATCTCTAATGAGTAATACCCAACAGAGCAGGTTGTCGCTTAACCATATGCTCTGATACCAAATGTAAAGAACCTCATTTCCGTCAGCAGTAACCGGTAGGCTTTTCAACCATCCCAGCCCCACCGTGGCTTACACTGGTACCCCAGACCTTGCTTTTACGGCCAGCCTCTCGACTGTCACGGCTTACGCCTAACCAACCCCGTAAAGAGGACGTGTAGGGGTAAGAGTCTCCCGTTCGCCACCTAACGCAAAGCGAGAACCCCCCATCACGTTTCACCTAGATAAGCAAGTCTGGTCCGGGTTCGAACAGAACCGAAGGCACTTCCAAGGAAGCCCTTGCAATCCGGGTATTCACAATCCCGATAAAATTTCCCATCACAAAGGAAATCTCCATATCGTAGCTAACAATGCGGAGACAATCGATAGGTCATCCTATCGTTTTCACAAATACCCGGTCTTCAACACCGGTCTTCAAATGCAATCCAAACGACGTATCGCATATTCGGAATGGGATATATGACACAAAGGTCCTCTCCCGGCTAAACCGAATAGCGAGCGCTTATTTTTAAAAATAAGTGTGCATTCAATTCCAAACAAACACAATCAATACCATCCAAGGGTAAATATTGATAGTCGGTTATTTAACTATCAATAAAGATGCGCCACATCATCAGATTCCAAATAATTTTTTCCAAAATTATTAAGTCCCAAAATATCTTTACAAGATATATATACACAATTTCCAAATAATTGCCCAATTTATTTGCTTTACCAAAACACCTTCACGATATAATTTCCACACTTAACCATTTGAAAACCCATTTCAAATTAAACACCTCAACCATTTGAAAACAAATTTCAAATTACATTAACCATTTGCAAACCAATTTCAAATAACCTTAACCATTTGAAAACTAATTTCAAATTACTTTTCATCCTTTATACCCTTTGAAAACAAATTTCAAATCATCAAATAAATCTTTACCGATTTAATTTAAATTTACGTCCCAAATCCGTAAATTCATTTTCATACTTCAAAATAAATCAATATTTATTTTTAAACAAATTTCCCTTCATATATATATAAATTCCAAGGTGGATTTAAATTCCAAGCATCTACTAGCATACGATTCCCAAATCGATTTCAAGTTATTTGCTTTCAATTACCTTAAAGGTGAATTCACAAAAACCGTTCCATTTCATATTAGAAAACCATTCCCATGCTTATTTTAAAAATAAGTAATTCACAAATTTATTTATTTTCAACGATTTGAAAATATTCCATATACTTAAATCACAGTTAAGTATTTATTCCATTCTCTTTAAGAAAACATTCCTTTATTCACATTTATTTGGGTTAAAAACGAATGTTGCGTAAAACATCGTTACGACAACCCAAAAACACTAGTATATGGATTTGAAATAAAAAAATGGATACATAAATCCACTACTATTCAAAATATTCCCTTCTATTTCTCGAAATCGTCTATTTCAACAATCAATGTTGAAATCTATGATTTCGATACTTAACATATCTTAAAACGTCTTTAATTAGTTTTAAATTCCATTTAGAACGTTCTTTTCCAAAAACACGTTCATTTAATAAAATAATACATTCACCGTTCAAAAATAGTGAATACAACCCCTTTAACAAATCCCATATTCAATTTATCAAATTAAATTGATTTTTCGGATTTATAACAATGTCCATACATCCCATTTCTATTTATGAAACTTCGTTTTAGAAATCTCCTTTTATTAGTCCAATTCGATTTACATAACTCGATTATATACTAAAATCAATATTATAAGTTAAATACTTATAATATTATCTATTTACCCAAATCGTTCTTTTGAACTTCACCAATTTAAAATCTTATCACTTACAAGATTTCTTTATGGCTTATAATAATTTCAACTAATGAAATCTTCATTTATTAACAATTTCTATAAAATTCCCCTTTTTAATGCCCAAATCCATTTCTATAAGTTAATAACTTATAAACTTAAATTTTTCCAATAACCGTTCGTTTTATAAATTTCACATTTATTAATCTATAAATCCTAGTGAAATTCATGTTATACATCAACTTAACACTTTATAAATTTATCCTATAACTTCAATAATTTTTATTTAAAAACATCCATTTATAAAATCCTTTATATAAACCATTAATAATAATAACTTCCCAAAAACCAAATTTAACTATTTTATAAAAACCTATTATTGTTAAAAATTTCTTTTAAGTTATATTTAATAAAAATATAAATTTTTAAAACATAAAATTTTATCCATCTATTTAATTTAAAATTTAATCAATTCAAAATTTTTAATAAACCATATTCTTTGAAAAATCGATTTAAAACCCCTTTAAATTCAAAACCGTTATTTTAATTTTTTTAAAAATTTGAATCCGATGATGCAACAACATCAGATGGTCAATCACGGGAATAAGTGTCATATATCAATATGATTATCAACAATCAACATAATATTTATAAACAAATAAATATGTGAGGAATCCAGTTGGATCCCTCCAACCTGTTACCCTGCATCCACAGACGTTAGCACAATACCAATTCCACTTCGAGGTGGAATATCGCGGTATATGGGATTTTATAAATATCCGCTTAATAGGCGGCGCAATAGGGTCTCATCCGCTATACGAGGCGGGAAATCAAATTCAATATATACATATGCCAATATATATATATTGCTATATATAATATATATCCTATTATATCTACTACCACAATCAATCAACAATTATCAATCAATATTAACTATTTAAAATTTTAAACAAAACCTTTCGATTGAGTGAGGAGTTCTCACCTTGGTTTTATTTCCGGTTTTCGCGTTCGTTTCGAATAAAATTAAACGAACGTTTAATTTTACCCGAAATTCAAACGAGCTCCAATCGACTCCAAACTAGTTGTGTTGCGAAGAGCACGACGATACGATTCCAACGCAAAAAAACTCGTCCGAATCCGACCTCGCATGCAAAAGTTATCATGTTTTAAAGTTACACGATTTGAATTTTACATTTAAACTAAAAAAAATAAAAGAGAAACACCTCACCCTCATTCCACGCGCATGGACCCCACCACTACTTCTCCTTCCCGTGCGTGAATCCTCCCCCAGCAGCCAAGAACGCACATGAACCCATACTACATGCACTAGGGTTTGAAACTCCAACCACAACGCTCGACTTCATGGCGATCAACCTACCCCACAACGCGCGCCCAAGCCACCAGCACCCTCGCCAGCAACCACCGCCAGCTCGGCCCTGTCTACAGCCTCGTGTGGCGTGCGCAACCTCCAGGGGACATGGGTCCATAACTCCATGATTGCTGCATCGTTTTAGATCTTATCCGTATGGATTCGAAGTGCTCGCGAAGCTCTTCAATCTTCGTGTTGAGCAATTCTTCTAATTATCTACGGATTTAGAGGAATTGATGGAAGAATTTTCGTGCATTCGTGGCCATTAAAATAGCTAGGGCCGGCTGCGTAAAGGAGGAAGAAGGGTTTGAGATAAAATACATATATATATATACTAATAATATTTTAATAATAAAATTTCCAATTTGACACTTTTGCAAACGAACTCCAAACGACGCGTGCCGCCAGGCGATCCTAAGGTTTTTCCGCATTCCGGACACAATGGAATAGGTTTCGGAAGCTAATTCCATCGTATGTGTGAGATATGGCAATAAACGCTCAATTTAAATTTAAACCGATTTAAACGATTTCTAGGCGTTTTAGCTTGTACCGGACAAACGATAAATCCAATCGACTTGAAATTTGAAAACTTGCAATAATATCACATTACGGATCTGATGAAACTGGTTTCGTCGAAATCCGAGACCGTTTGAAAAATGGCTATTTTAACTCGCCGAATTAAAATTAAAACGATATCGATGCGTTTCGAGCTGCCACGGTCAAACGACAACTCCGTTTGCTACGAAATTTGAAATCCGATAATAACTAACTATTACGGATCCAATGGAACTTGTTTCGTTCAATTCTGAGACTGTTCAAAAATAGGCTATTTTTCAGTCGATAATTAAATATTAAAATATTCGATTTTTACAAATAAATTCCAAATTCAGTTTTACAAGTTCTAAAATATCTCTATAACTTTAATATGATAAAACAAAATTTTCCAAATCATTTTCAATCACCTTTAACCCAATATTTAATTATTTTTGGAATTTCACTATTAAATCATCGATTTAATTATCCCATTAAACCCAATATTCGAAAAATAAATTATTCGACTTAAAAATTCCACTTATTGATATTTAAAATAAATCAAATACTCAAATTCAGATTATCAGAAATTCTGGGTCGTTACAAAATGTATATTAATTCTTTTAGAAATACTATTTTAAACCCATAGGAAATTTATTTAAGTAATTCTTAAGTATTATTTTCATTTAATAAATTCCCAATAGTTTTATTTAAAAATATTTAAGCCTAGACTTTGAAAGTGAATTTCCAGAAATGGGAAGTGGGTTTAAAACTTCAAAGGAAGTTTATTTTATGCAGGTGAACAAATTTACAATAATTGAAAGTAAATTTGAATCGGAATAAATCGGGCGGGATTTATAAAAAGGATTCTCTGGGTTGTTTGGATAGGAGTATATTTCCCGGGGAAACCAAGTTCGTGTTTTAAAGTAGATTTTAGGAAATGTTAAAGTATAAACTTGTTTCTAAAGTGTTTTTGAGAAATTATCATTTTAAAGTAAATAATAAATAAATTAGCTATAATAGTAATTATTTAAGAATATTATTAGTAATTATTTTTATATATGGATTTATTTAAAGGATAGTTTGATTTAAGTTATTTGATACCTTGTATATATTCTTTTAAAACTCCATCTTTAAATTTCATTCAACTAAACCTTATTTTAAACTAGCCTATATCTTATCAAGTGGTTTTACTTTAAATATTTTGAAATTATTTTTGGACTAAATAACTAGTAGTAAAATTAAATATTTCAAAGTATATTTAAGAATAAAGTATTTTAATTGTTTTAAAATCTAAATGGTTTGGACTTGGTTGTTTCCAGTGGGAAATAAATATTGTGAAATTTATTTTGTTAAGGAAGATGTTTTGTAAAACTGTTTTCAAAGGGAATTGAAAATAGAAATATATCTTGTAAAGATATTTGAGGCAAATAAATAATGTGGGAATTATTTATTGTGTGATGGATGTTTGTGAATATTAATTGATAGTTAAATCACCGACTATCAATAGTGGACAAATGCGTTGATCGTTTCGAAGAGACCTGGATTGAGATTTATTTCTCGAAAACCACTTCGATCTGATTTGTACGTTTCGTGGAAAAACGTGTTCGGAGTCGAAGATGGAGCAGTGAAGTGCAAGGGCTAGTCTCTACTAATCCTGAGGATATTTCCAAAATGGATGTAGTAGGAGTAGTGCCTTCGGTTCCGTTCGAACCCGGGATGGACTTGTATGGATGAATGCTTTCGGAACATCGTCAGGTCGACGACGGGCGTTCTAAGTGAAACGTTCTAAAGGTAACACTTAGCCTCAAGCCTCATCAACCGGGAATGACTGAAAATCAGAGGATATGCAGCAAGACTTCGTGGGTAGACCCCACTTGAGAGTAAGCTCATCCCTGTCTAGATGTCCCTTTTATTTCGGCTTAGTGGTGCGGTTGCTGATCCCAACGCAAGGTGATCTTATTCGGAACTGTCCAGTAAGGGATGGTTCTGGTCTTGTGTTGCAGGAGAGCGGGCGTACTCCTCGATACTGTGATCTAGACCACGTACTGTGACAGGTGGTACCCCAGTGCCTAGTCATTGTTGGAAATCCATTCTCCCTACGAGCCTTTTACGAGTTTTGTTTGTATTACCCACTCTGTGGCTAGTAGCTGGAATTTAATAGATGTAACAATTTCGGCTATTTTATACGTATTTGTATATAGACCCTATTATAATATCAGAGGATTTCTATAAAAAGTGTTTAGCTATCGTAAGGTAAAAACCTGACATGTTTATTTGTGGCGTGGTCTTACGAGATGCTTTTGTTTTCAAAGGATTTTTGAAACTTTAATAATCAATTTGGATGCACTATTATTATCAGCTGGTATTCCAGACTGACTCGGGTGTTATTTCATTATAATGCTCGGGTCAGACCGAGTATTATATGTTCAGGACATGATGCTATGGAGCAGGAGAGGAGCTGGAGTCCGAGACGTATTATCCGTATTTGTATATATATCCGCTGCTGTAATTGTATGGAATTGTCTGACTGGTAAATATTGTTTGTATGAGATACTCTGATGATATATTGTATAAAACAGATATAGTTTTCATTTTGTTTAAAGATCTATTATTGACTATTATATTTTATTCCGCTGCGACTGTGAGATTCTGATATTGTTTAGTTCCTTCTTCCTTCTACCTCTTCTTCTTTAACCCTAATGGTCCATATTTCCGTTCCACTTGAGTTAATAGATGTAGAATAGTGTTGACTTAAGGGGTACGGATTTACGGGCTATCACAGCCTTTTGGCAAGGTCGTGACACCAAGGAATTGGCTGGAAACCAAAGACGGCCCATCTCGAAGATCTATTATACATAGGTTTGCTATGGATACTGACAAATTTTTTCCAAGTCCGGATCGAGCTACAATTGATATGGCACAACAAACAAAGGTATGAAAGACACCAAATTTCAAGTCAATTGAAGTTTGTATGCTCAAGATATGATCGATGCAAGTTCGAATTTCTTGAAGGCTGTCAAATTCGCATCGCTTCTATTCACATCGCTTCTGTTCGCATCGCTTCTGTTCACATCGCTCCTGTTCGCATCCCTTGTATTCGCATCGCTTCTGCTCGCATCACTTCAGTGTTCACATTGATGGATACGAATTGAAGCTATTTTCCTTAACTTGCATCGATCATAACTCAAAACATACAAGTCCAAACGCCACCAAATTTTCACAGGAGCTTGCCTACAACGTCAAGAATATACCAAATAAATTTCAGCCAAAAAGGTTCAATTCTTGATCGATATGAATCCTATTCGTATCGCTTCCAGATCGAGTCAAAACCACCTAAACTCGATCCCATGGGCCCACCCACGCGAGAGAAGAAGTCCTCCGAGATCCGGGTATGATATTTGCTTCCATGCTTATAACTAGTGATCCAGACCTACAGAAAATGAAATTTTTGCTTCTCTACGTCGATACTCTGCCGAAATCATTATTAATCTTTAGTTGTACTGTTGCAATCTCTTGTAAATAGCAAGTGAAATTCAATAAACATAAGTCATTTCATAGTGGACGTAGGCAATATGCCGAACCACTCTAAATTCGTGTGTTTATGTGCATTTTCTTATACGTTGATTGGTGTGTTTGTTAGATCTGCCTCATTTTACATTTACTTTCTTCATTTTATCTCTTCAAATACATCCGATGGGTGTTGTGTCCAATTTTGGTACAAACAAGTTCAACATATATAACACTCAGTACCTTGCTTTATTACCATGCGATAGCTCGAAATAGCCAACACTCGACAGCTTGCTTCATCATCATGCAATGGCTAGTGATCACCAGCACTTGATAACTTGTACTTTCATTATGCGATAACTTACTAGTGTTGTCCTTCGATAGTCAATTTAGTCACCATGCGATAGTTGAAGTAAACCAACCTTTGACATCTTACTAGGGATGACAATGGGACGAGTTAAGGTGGGGTTTCTTTTACCCCAGACCCTTTTCGGGTTTTTTAAACCCTACCCCAAACCCGTCTCGTAGACTCTGTGCGGGTTTGGATTTTCGGTCCGTATCCAAAATCCATACGAGTCGGCGTAGATCCGCCCCGCTTCAAGACCCAATGAGGCTTTACATATTCATTCAAAATTATGTATTAATATGCATATATTTATTTATTTTATTTGTAAAAGAGTTGTCAATTAATGATAAAATAAATATAGATATCAATGTGTTTACAATGATAAGTAAGGTAATAAAAATGAGGTGTATTATAACGGTTCAAGAAACACATGCATATGTTATTATATATTTTTTAGTGATGCAACTTAATACCATAAAAATATAACTTATTGAATGGAACCTTAGAATATCCATATTATAGCTGCTTTTCTTGACTTCATTATGGATAATTAGTTGTTGTTATTCTATTTTCGCTTCTTCATGGTAAATTTCCTTTATTATTATTTTATTTTGCTACTAATTTATGACGATTGCATCGTCTTCGTTCGTTTTTGTTTTTTAGTCTTTTGAAGAAGTTTTGTTTACTAAACTTCTGAAAGTAAGTGAGGATAGGCCCAAAACTCAAACCTTATATCATCTTGGTCTTAGCAGTATGTCTATTCATAAGGGCAAGGAAGAATTAGACGAGTCTTTTACAAAACTTAAGAAAGAAACCCAAGGGTTGCTCTCTAGGATTGATTAAGTGGTTAAAGAAAAGGAGGCGATCAGTGAGTTTATACTGCACCAATGGTAGTGTACCCTAGAAAGTGGCCTCCTTCCACTTGATAGCCCTTACTTGGAATGATTTAGGCTTAGGCTCTGAAATTTACACAAGGATTGAGTTTTTCTTGCTTTTGTCATATCTTGTATATGGATTTGTTGAATTTGTCATATGATGATTTAGTTAATAATACATGTTCCTGTTTTGATTTTAACATGGTAATTTCGATTTTCCTTGAGTCGAACTTTTGATTACTATTCATTAGATTAGTCCCCATGGGTTTTCATCTGATTTTTACGAAGTTATCCAATTCAACATTCTTTCTTCCTCCATTGTTCATAGCCTTGATGATGTAGGTGATCACGAATTTAAGGTTAAAGTGAAGACTCCTACTGTGTCCATAGAAGAGGAGAATATCCGTCTTACTGTTTTTAATGAGAAACTTAAAAAAGGCTTAAATGAGGTCAATTAGGGAGCTTAAAAAGCCTAGATATGCACTGAGCCATCTACATCAATTTATTGTTAAGTTGCAAGAAGGGATTTCAGCAACTAAATCAAAGTCAGAGGGTGTGCTGCAGTCCTTAAAAGATGGTAAGGCACTTTATGGCATCATTTATCAAGCCAAGAAAGTGAAATTGAATGAGACCATCAAGGATTTGTCTGCTCAGCTTGCCCGTCGGATTGAGAAAAAGGGAGATGCCAAAGAAGAAAGAATGATAAAAGGACCAAGTTTGGATTCGTTCCTACTCCTCCTATGGGTTTGAATCCTTCTTTGGAAAATGAGAAAAAGAAGAAAAGGGTTAAAGATGCGTTTCCATCTGCGGATAGATGGATGGAGGACTTATGCCCTTTGCTATTTTGGTGGTTTTTCCAGAAATACTTAGAAAACTAAGGCTCGGCTAATTGACACTTTAGAAAACACGAGGAAGGAAGTTGTACTCAAGATTTATGAGCTTGAGGATTCTTTGGGTGAAGCATGGGACATGATCGCCTCCTTCTTAGAAAAAATAGATAAGAAAAGTTAAACGACAAGATGAGGCGGGCTTTCTTACGACGTATCATAGACATCTTTGATTGTTTCTACTTTATGCTTGATATGAGCTTTTTACGTAATGTCATGGGCTTTAAGGTGGTATAGATAGGCCAATGGATACTTGGATAGGTGCTTTCTATGACCCCTGCAAGACTATCCCCATTAGTTCTGCCCTACCTCATGTCAGCATACCTTATGTGTTATTAGTTTATGTATGTTGTGTAAATTATGATTCCTTTGCAAAGTTTATGAATCATTTTGAATGTCCTACTTTGTTTAAACCCCTTGTTTAATTTTGTTTTGTGCTGATTCATTTAATTTTCAGCCTCTTTCCTTTATTCCAGTCCTGGAGGTAGTCAACCTGGAAGGGAAGCTTGCTTCAGCTTGGTCTACGATTATGGAGCTGGAAGGCTTGTTAAGAAACGCTGAAATGATATATGGGGTCGTATATAGGAATGAAATTAAGGATTTGGAGCATAAAGTGCAGGAATTAAATGAGCAAATCGCAAGACAAATTAGTGTTGAAGATGCCCTTGTCGCAGCTTTGGCTCTATATGTAACTTCTAAACCTAGTGCCACCACTGCTCCCCCACCTGGGGCAGATCCTGATGTCATTCTCACATGAAAGAATGATATGAAAAATTATTATAAAGCTAAATTTGTTGAGCTAAAAGATCGTTATGACAAAGGGGCAACGCCTTCTGGGTGTAGTTGTCCACCTTATATTTTTACTACGCAAGAGCTTTTTAGACCTCTGTAACAAACCTGCTTTAAAAGCTGTAATATTATATTAATTTAATTAAAATAGAAGTGTTTGAATTCTATTTCGATAATTATTAATTTTTTGAATCAAATTATTATTCAACTAAAGTCTATAATAAAGGATTTTGTTATAGTAAAATTTAACTAGTTAATGAAATTCATTTTTGATAATATAATAAAAATTCAAATAAAATGTGTTAATAAATATGAAATATTTTAAGAGTATGAATTATTTAGTATAATTAAAACAGAAGAAAAGAAGTTCTATTCGATATTCACTAACATCGATAATGTTACAAAAATGAATAAATTTATTTATATCAATTGAGTGAATAATTTATTAGAGCGAAACGATAGTGGACTGAATGGAATTGTGTTGTCGTAATTCATATATTCATAAGATGAAGCATACATCAGTTTAAATTAGACTGAAATAGATTTACAAATTTATAAAAATAGTTGTTTAAAAGATAAAACAAATAGAGGTAACAAGGGACAAAATATGAAAATCAACTACCAAAGCCTATTTAAGCCTTATATTAGTTTTTAATCCCCACTGGTTGTATTAATTCTTTTGCCTATCTGACCCATACCCGACTTCCATTGCCAACTCTAATCCCTAAGCTTCATTCGACCTCAGGCAATTCAGCCAAAAGAAAATGGAATTCAAAAAAAGAAGAAGAGATGTACACAGCCTCTAACGACACGAGGAGGAAGGAGAGGCGTTAGGCCTGGCGACAACGAATTCGACGCGGGTGGAGTAGGTGATCAACACAGGGTTAGAAAGGCAGCATCGTTGACGAAAAGGGAGAGCGAACGCACGCGACTTGGGCTTGAAGCTAAGGCATAGCACCTGGAACTAGCATCGTTGATAGCAAGTCATGCTAGATGACGCTAGGGCAGTAGGTCGCGACCATATTAGATGGGTCGACAGCGAACTAGAGGCGGGAGATGGGGTAGACTATGGGCTTGGCTGAGGTGACAGAAACAAGAGAGGGCGGAGGCGTGATGCTAGAGGATTGGCTGCGATTGAAAGTACCAGCAATCACTGATAGCCTAATTTGTTTATTCTCCTTGATTAGGTGAGTTATCTATAACTCACACACCTATATCTATGCAAGTTTATTCGGTATGTATACTTCGTTTAGGATTACATTAATGATTGGTAGAGAATGATAGAATTAAAATAAATTTTGATGTTGTAGTTTCAACTGGTTATTGCTTGAATTGGTTTGATAGAATGTTTGAAATATTGAATTTCAATTAATAGTTGAAATAGAATCAAATGGTTAAAATTAGGTTATACGTTAAAAATCTAAATTGTCATTGCAAGTTTGAATTGATGGTTGATTATGGAATGACATATATATTGAAAACCATCAAAATACAATTAATTTTGTAGTAAATTATATGATGATTGTGCATTGTTCCATATATCCGAGTTTGTCGAAAAGCACCCCGGATTGATAAACAATTCCATATTATGGAATTATATTTTATCGAGCGACATTGGCTCTAAATGTTGACTTTTCATTGGATTTATTGTTTAAATTATTTAAATGTTTTTAAATTAATTTCTAAAATGATATTTTATCCATTTTGAACCTTATTGGAAATTAGTTTATGAAATATATAGTTCAATTATATTATCTTCTTAACTATTGCTTATCACAAAATTTCAAATTAAAATTTTCAAAAATAGTTAATATTTATTTATAAAATCATTTCAAAGTCTTTATTTATAATATATAATTATGGAAATGCTTAGAAGCAAAAAATAAAATATAGTATTATTTTATAAAAGTGATTATGAAAGTAATAATATTCAATTTCAAATAATTTAAGTTATAAAAGCTATTTAAATGATTTTAAAAAGAGTTTGAAAGCCTTTGAGAAAATTATATCTTTACTTGTATGTATATGTACTTAAATAAATTTCAAAACAAAGTAAGTTATAAATTATGAAAAGTAAAGCTTTGCTTCAAAATAAATGTAACTAAGATTTTTAATTTTATAATTAGTTTATGTTTTGATAGTGTTTATGAAGTAATACTATATATATCTATACAGATTTGAAATAAAGTGAATTATCAATTACTAAAATATTATTTTGATTTAAAAACCTAATAAAGAAATTTTATTTTAAGACTTAAAACTTTGTAACTCTTCACTTTTCATATATGTGAGTTATTGTATTTCGAAAGCGGTAAAAGTTTAAAAAATGAATCATAGTAAAATATTTTAGAAATCATTTTCTACATGATAAAATTTAGTTACTTTCAAATTACAAGCTATTGTTGGCCTTTTCTGTATTTAGCTATTGGCTATTTTTATGCAAGCTTGAATTGGATTTCTGTTGAATTTTATGAATTTCTATGAAACAAAGGATTTTAACAAACGATTGAATTGTCGGGTGGTATAGGACGCTTTGTACAATTCATTCGATTATTATTATAATTTGTTAAATAGAGTTTGACTGGAATTACAATCTTTTAGTAAGTTTTTGAATTTGTTTTCTGGTAGGGGGTAGTTAGCTAAATTCTTGTAATTGCTGAAGTGATAGTCGTTAACACTTAGAGTTCCACTATCTTAGGGTGTTCGAATTTTAGACCGATAGATCCCTGAGAAAAATAACTCATTTTTCATCGATCTGAGAATCGATACATTTTTAGATTTAGGTAGCCAGATCTCTTTCGGAAGACTATTGTGGCGTAAATACAGAAGGCAGATTTTTACATGCATCGTAGTCTATAGATACTACAACCTATCAGTTTATTTTGTTTTATATAGTTAGGCCATGTTTATTTCTTTTGGAAGGTAAATTTGCATAGGATAGATTAGGTACACGGTTGCTCTTTTCCTTGAGCGGTGTCCCTAATCTACATTCTCTTTCGGAGGGATTTCTTTCTATGTAGCGGGTCTCTTTCCATAGATTTCGTATGACTATATTAAACTGATAGATGACTACCATTATTATTTCATTATTGATGGTTATGTCTTCGGAGATTTTAGCATGGATATTCTGTATTCTTTATGGATCTGAGGAATTTTGAATTGGTTATCACCATATTTTAAGATGATAGTCTATTGAGACTTGATATGTATCTATGAAATGGTGATTTTTTATATATGTCTTATTTGAGTGTTTGTTTTGGGCATATTTTATTGATGACTTATTTGGTTATTGCTAAGTCAAAATTTTGAAATTTGTATTTATTGGTTTGATATGCTTTTTTGAATTTTTGGGCTTTAGGCATATTTCGAGATGACTTATTTTAGAGTTAAGTCATTTATGGAATTATAAAGTAGTGAATTTAATTAATATACCTTATTATGATTATTCGTTCGGCATATTTTATATGACTTATTATTTTAAATCATATAGTTATGATATTAACATCTCACCTTTTTATTTAGAAATAGTCTGGCCCGTTTATTATTTAATACTCGGGTCAGGCTAAGACTTTACATGTATAGGGACCCATTGACATTTGGATTTTGGGCTAGCATTAAAGTATATATTTTTGATAGTTTTAGTTCACTTCATACTTGTATATGTTAATAGTTAAGAGTTTATGTCATTTATATTATATAGTAGTGACTTTGTACTTGATAAAGATCTTGGATATGAGGTATTCAATTGCATAGGTCTAGTACTTATATTTTGTGGACTCACATTCTATTATGTATATGATGATGTATATTTTTCCGCTGTGATCTATGACTCTGATTCTGATTTTTCTATATTATATATTGTTCTGAATATTTTAATCGATGTGTTATTACTTTATATTAATACTGTATACGTCTAAGTTTCACTTTAGATTCTCAGAAAGGTATATAAGACGTGTCAGTGTTAGTATAAAGATATATTCATAATCAATCGCCCTTAACCAGCTGTATTCTCTGGATTAGCAGACGATATTTCTTGTAATGTTCTTTGTTAAACTGGGCATTGTGGTGGCATCATTAAAACTTGGTATCGGAGTTGGATTCAGAACATTATAGAATACAAATTGCACATGGTCAAGATCTAGACCTAAGTGACTTAGAGTCCTGTCTCTTAGGTGTGTTGCTGTTAGTAATTTAATTAACTATTTAGGAATAGGCATATAAATGATTATTAGGATTAATCATTGGGACGTATTTGAAAAATCTTTTGCTAATACTATATAACTTATAGTTATGAAAATATTGGAACTCACTTCTCTGAAGAGTGAGGTTTAATGGATATTATAAATAAGTAGATGACTTAGAATTAAATTATTGTATCCTAATTTGTTAGTGATCAGAGTGCACAGCAGAAGTCGAAAAATAGCTTTCCGTTGAAGGCGATTGTTTGTTTATTTGATTAATATGTATGTTGTTTGCACTAATGGATGTTTGATTGTTTTGAAAATTCAAAATAATTGTTTAATTAATATTGAGTAGGAATTGTCATTTGAAAATTTATAATCTGCTCGATATTAATTATTAAACATTATGGTACCTTCATTTGTGTGGCTACCACAAATTAAATTGAAAACTTTGTTTTATATAAGATGAAATTGTAATTATTTGTACAATCAATTAAATACCAAGATCATAGTGGAATTAAAATTGTTAAGAATTATTTTATTTAAATTTTGAAATGGATAGAAAGAACTTTTATAAAAGAAAAAATTTAATTTTGAATTTGAAAATATTCTTGATAAATAAAATAAGTAATGGAAAAAAAATTGATTGGTTAATGGATACTTGGTTGTTATAAAATTGTAAGTAATTACGCAAAATTAATATTGAGTAAGAATCAATATTAGGAGTTAGAACCTGCTCAATCATAACAACAACAACTTGCGACGTATAGTTATCGCAATAAATGTTGGAAATTTAAATTTATATATAAATGAAGTGTTAATTCATATGTATGGGTAATTTAATGATAAGATGAATTAAAAATTTGATGTTTGTTTGAAGTATTTATGGATGAATGAGCGTTATGGAATTGTTATTAGTAAATTATTAATACTATGATAACATTAATATTTATTTAAAGAATTTTAATAAAAGTAAGCATCTATTTAAATTAAAATCCTTTTGATATTGTGTATAAATATATATGGAATATGGTTATATTTATTATAAACAAGCAAATATTTGGCAAAAGTTTAAAGTATTAAAAGAAATATGTATATCTTATAGAAAATAATTTGGTGTTAAATTACCCATTGAGTGCTTTAAGAATTCTTGTCGGTGCACCTGATCAACATTATCGACAGGGATTCCTAAACACTAGTACAAGACATACGGACACAATGTTTTGGGCAGTAAAATATTTTAGAAATAATATTTAGCATTATATATAATATTTTGAAAGGAAGATAGAATTTTGAAATAAGTTAAATATTATATATAATAAAGTGGACAGTTTGGAAAGATTGTTTTAAAGATAAAACAATATATTATAGAAGTGTGTAAAGTATTTAAAATGAGAGTAGAATTTATATTTTAAATAAAATTTTGGCATTTGTAAGATCTTATATATATTTGTTGACAAAGATGCATGTTAACTAAAATGGGTGTGGTATTTTTAAATGATTGTGAATATTATACCGTGGTTGGATAAATATTATAATTTATATTTGAATGAAATGTAAAGTGAATATAAACCCATATTAGCTCCAATTAACTATTATAGCAGCAAAATCCTTTGGAAAATAGATCTCAGGCTGTACCAGACTAGAGACAAATGATTCTAAAAGAAGTTTAAGAAAATTTATTAGTGTTAATGTAACTATATGAAGTTCACTCCTTATATTTATACACAAAGGTATAAATATGTTTCATGCTATAATTATATTCAAGCTAGACTGCTCAGCGAATCTGTTGCAATTCTAACATCTATTACAGTTGGCTAGGCTACTTGTAATTAAGAAAACCTAAAAAACATGTTGCATCCATTTGATATTTGTTATCTCTGCTTTCTTGGTTCATGACATTTGTCGAGGTAACCTATATGTCCATTTGATTTTCACTATGTTATGCTTTACTATGATATATTGCATGTTCACTATGTTGTTTGTTTGGTGATAAAAAAAATCAATAAACAAAATTATACTACCAACCTCTAGCCCATATGAGTTCTGAAGTAAGAGTTTCATCATCTGAGTTCTAGATCTACAGGTTGTGTTTTTTTTCCTCTCCTATTATTATGATATTTGATCTGACTAATGAAACAAATCTTGCATACTTAAATTTTGCACTTCGGTTTACTTAATGTTTTGTTGATATACTTTGGTTTTTTTACTAACTTGCTACTAGTGTATTAGATTTTTTGTGTTCCTGCTAAACCAATAAGGTGGAACATACTATATAAGTTGGTCTATCCTAACATTATTATTTAATAAAACAATGCCCAGTAATTGAATTTATGGAGCATAGCTTATATTATTATTTAATAAAACCATGATCAGTATATATTAACAGATATGTGTATACTCTAATCAAAACATATTATTTAAGTTCTGAAAGGCTGATACTAATATGGTAGACTCGAGTAGTAAAAAGATGAATTTTTTTGGCAGTAATAATTTTAATATTTGTAGTCTAACATAAGACATTGGCCCATTCGGGTTTCTGAAAAATGTCTATATCAAAATCTGTAAATCTGAAATAAGGTTTATCTTGAAATAAATTTCCAAAGAGATACATAATTGAAATGAATTTCTTTTGTAGCCTATTTTCCATTTTTAGTTAACTATGAAATTGTATTGCTTCATGTTAAACAATCACCTTATTATAAAACAGAACATAGAGTTAGTGAGCAATGTCAAAGCAAATGATAGTTTCTTTAGCTTAAATATTTAATGTAAGTAAATTACCATTTATTTTTAAGAAACAATGTTGATATAACTTTCTGTAACATCAAATGATATATTATTGAGGTTTATATTCTTCCTAGCCTGGTTGTGTGAATTACACTTTATCTTATACTTATTGAACCTGTCCACTTTGGTGATTCTTATTTATTTTACATTTTCCTTTAGACCTTACTAACCATGAGTTATACACACACACACACACCCTTGCCGCACTTCAGCCTCGTTCTTGCTTTTAAACCTAATGTGTGTTGCATTCATGTGGAAACACCTTAAGTTGCATAAAACCTTGACTTAAATAAAACCTGATGTCCTCAAAACATAATTTACGTATAAATAATCAATGAGAATTCACAACACCTTCGAGTAATTTAGCTCACTATCACTGTTAAATTTGGATGATTCAAATATTTGTTAAAGAGGAAAGAAATTGATTAATTGATTCATTCAAATCAATTAATTTGGCTGGTATATGGAAGGATATTTTGAAGGAAACTAATTCATTAGTCAACTAATTAATTAGTCAAAGAATTTGTTATATGAAGAAAGATAAGATTGTTGATGGAGATTGATTCAAACAAGGAAAATTATGGAAACCAAGATTATCATTATCCATTTACATAGAAATAAAATCTTGGATATTCGGAAAGGTTTCAGACATAATCTATAAATCAATTTTCTTAATCTCTAAGTAACTCTTTCATTAAGTCTATTTAAATGAAGGAAGTTCATCTTCATGTGTGTGTAATTGCAAGTGTGTGAGAGTATCCACCATTATTTTTCTTTTGTACTCTTTTCTTTAGTGAAGTAAAAGAAGTTCTTGGGTCTCTGCGGATGTAGGATATTCATATCTGAACCACGATAAATCTTCTGTGTCTCTTATTTCTATTATTATTTCTGTGAGACATCGTAACTGATTTTTTAAGTTCCATTGGTATCTAAATAGGCAATGCAAGATCTTGATCAAATAAATCACTTTCCCTCAAATTAAAACAAATTTTGCTATAGTTTGGTATCAGAGCTAGTGTTATTGTTCTTGTTTGGATATTAATGGCTACTTCTAGTAAGTCTGTTGGTAGATCTGGTGTCAATTATGGAGTAACACGTTATGACGAAAAAGGATATTTTGGTACTTGGAAGATGAAGATGGAGGCTGTATTAAAGAAGGAGAAGACTTATAAGGTTGTTTCTGCGCCTGAGAAATTGAAAGGTATTAATGCAGCTGATTTGAAAGAAATGAAAGATGAAACTCTCACAACAATTCAGTTGAGCCTTTCAGATGAAGTTCTTAGAGAATTTTCTGAGAAGAAGATGGCGAAGGAACTATGAGATGCATTATCGGATGCATGTCAAGAAAAGTCTCTCACTAATCGAATTATTCTTCAGCAACAACTCTATTCGTTCAAGCTGAAGCCTGGAGCTGATCTCGTGGTGCATGTAGATGGTCTGACGACTTTAATTATGAACATGAAGGCAACAGAAGTTGATATTACCGGTGAGTCTCAAGCTATGATCCTCTTATGTTTCTTGCCTAAGGAGTATACTGCTTTGGTTAATTCCATGATTTATGGCTGCAGTAAAATTAACCTATCTGATGTAAAGGCTGGCCATCATAATGAAGTGTTAAGAGGTAGATTGGCGAGCACTAGCTTGGATAGTGATACCGAAGGCTTATCTATTCATAGAGGTATAGGCCAAAGCAGGTCGAAGAAAGGTGGAGGACAGAATTCTTCACTGTCTCAGTCTAGGGGGCCTAAAAATATGACTTGTCATTATTTAAGAAACCAGGGCACTTCATAGCACAATGTCCCAAGCTTGAAGGTAGAAGAAAAGATCCAAAGCAAGCCTCGGCTTCTATAGCAGAGAAATCAGATACAGAAAGTGACACCGATGTATTTATAGTTTCTGGCTCTTCTGGGAAGAGCAACTTATGGTTGATTGATTCTGGCGCATCCTATCATTTGACATCTGATAGGAACTGCTTTTCCACTTACCGTGAAATTGATGGAGGATAAGTTCTGATGGATAATGATGCTTCTTGTCGTATGGTTGGTGTTGGTAGCACGATGATTAGGATGTTTGATGGTGTTATTCGTACGATCACCGATGTTAGACATGTACCTGATTTAAGGAGGAGCTTGATTTATGTTGGGGCATTTAGTAGACTTGGCTTGAAGATTGTAGTGGAAGGAGAGAAAATAAAGATATCGAAGGGTTCCATGATTGTTATGAGAGGTGTGAGGGCAGGAAATCTTTATCTATTAAAGGACACTACTGTAATTGGTGAATCAGCTTATGTTACATTTGTTGATTCGAATTCTTCCAGATTACGGCACTTACGGATGGGTCGTATCAGTGAGCACATCATGGATGAGTTGAGAAAACGAGGACCGATTGATGGAATTCATCATTCAAAACTTGGTTTTTGTGAAGGGTGTGTTCTTTGAAAGCAGACGAAGATTTCTTTTGGTATAGGAGAGCATAAAGCAAAAGCTGTCTTGGAGTATGTTCATACAAATGTCTGAGGTCCCTCCCCTTGTCAGTCTTTAGGGGGAGCCAGATATTTCGTTTCATTTATAGATGATTTCTCTCATAAAGTATGAGTATACTTTCTTCAGTCAAAGAGTGAATCTCCGTTCAGATAATGACGGTGAATTTGTATTACAGGAATTCATCGATTATTGTGAGTCTGAAGGCATTAAGAGGCATTACCCTACACCAGGCGACCTCCAGTCTAATGGAGTTGCAGATAGGATGAATCAGACATTATTGGAGAGAACAAGATGCTTTAGACTGACTGCTAAATTGAAGAAGGGATTTTGGGCTGAAGCTTTATCTATAGCGGCTTTCCTCATCAACCACACACCTTCTACTGCCATAGATAGGAAGATCCCTGAAGAAGTATGGAAAGGAGAGCCTGTTAGCTATTCATTTCTCAAAGTGTTTGGTTGCCCAGCTTATGTTCATGAGAGCAAAGGGAAGCTGGAATCTAGAGCTCGCAAGTGTATTTTTCAAGGTTATAGGAGAGGAGTGAAGGGATATAGGTTGTGGTGTCCTATTAGCAAGAAGATCGTTATGAGCAGGCATGTGAATTTTGATGAGAAGGCTATATTGAAGGTGGAGCCTTCCTCATCGGATGACAATGAGAGGACATGTGAAGAATACCAAACATAAAGCAAGTCATCTATTGATTCTTTCCATAGACATTCAAATGGTATTTCCGATGACACTATGGTTGATGAGGATAATATCGATGTTGGTACAGAGGATCAAACTCAAGGTGGAGCTCATTCAGAACCTAGGCCTGCCAGACAAATAAGAAAGCCTAAGTGGTTGGATGAGTTTGTTGGATTGAGCATCGAAGATATTAACTTCGATGATATGGCAACATATGCTTTGAATGTTGTCCTTGATGAGCCCTGTGATTATAGAGAAGGTATCGCATCAGTTAACAGTTCCAGTTGGTTAGTTGCTATGGAGGAGGAGATTGAATCATTGCAGATAAATCATACTTGGAATTTGGTGCATCTTCCCACCGACAAGAGAGCTATTGGATGCAAGTGGATCTACAGAGTGAAAGATGGTGAAAATGGTAATCTCAGATACAAGGCATGGTTAGTCGCAAAGGGGTATGTTTAGAAGAAGAGGTAGGGTATCATGATATCTTTGCTCCAGTGGTTAGGCATACTTCTATTCTTATTATTTTGGCATTAATTTCTCATTCTGATATGGAATTAGAGCACCTAGATGTCAAAACTGCATTCTTGCATGGTGATCTGGATAAGGAGATTTATTTAAAGCAGCCGGAAGAGTTCGTTGATAGTAACAGACCAAACTATGTTTGCTAACTCAACAAATCTCTATATGGACTGAAGCAGTCTCCTAGACTATGGTATAAGAGGTTTGATAAGTTTATGCTTTCACAAGTATACTCCAGAAGTTTCAAAGACCAGTGTGTTTATTTTAGGAGATGTGATGGTGATATGATTCATTTGTTGTTATATGTTGATGATATGCTGATTGCATCTCGGAGAATGACCAGAATTAAGGAGTTGAAAGTGGAGCTCAGTAGAGAGTTTGACATGAAGGATTTGGATAAGGCACAAAGAATATTGAGCATGGAGATAAGCAGGGATAGGAAGCAGAGAGAGTTAAGGCTTACTCAAGCGCAGTACATCGAGAAGGTCCTCGCTCGATTTGGAATGGAGAAAGCCAAACCAGTTGGCACTCCATTAGGCTCTCATTTTAAGTTGTCAAAAGACTTATCTCCCTCATCGGAAGAAGACAAGAGGTATATGGCTGATATACCTTATTATTCTAGTGCCGTTGGTAGTCTTATGTATGCGATGGTGTGCACAAGACCAGATTTGGCTCATGCAGTGGGTGTTGTGAGTCGATATATGTCTAACCCAAGTAAAGAACATTGGCAAGCTATGGAGTGGATTCTTAGATATCTTCGAAGCACTTCTTCGGTGGGCTTGTTATATGGTGGAGTGGATGGTGACATCTTTCTTAGAGGATACCGTGATTCTGATTATGCTGGGGATAGAGATGCTAGGAAGTCAGCGTCGAGCTACATTTTTACACTTGGCATAGGCTCAATTTCATGGAGATCAAAGTTGCAATCTATCGTAGCTTTATCGACTACCGAATCAGAGTTGATATCGATTGTGGAAGCAACAAAGGAAGGATTATACTTACTTCAGTTGTTGGATGATCTTTCAATGGTGCAGCGGACAGTAGAGCTATTTTCAGACAGTCAGAGTGCGATTCATCTTGTAGAAAATCAAGCTTATAGTTCACGAACGAAGCACATAGATGTTAGAGGTTTCTTTCTTATGCTTGAGGAAGAACGAAGCAAGATTAAATTGTTGAAGGTGAGTACTTTAGATAATCCTTCAGATATGATGACTAAGTCACTTCCAAAGGACAAGTTTGAGCATTGCTCAAACTTGATCAGTTTGATACCTGTTACTTGAGCGCCATGGGGCGCTAGACCCAATGACTTCTATGTTGATTGCTTGATGATAAGGTGATGAAGAGAGATTGTTATATTTGAATCAACGTGGAGTTTTAAATTTGGTTGATTCAAATATTTGTTACAGAGGAAAGAAATTGATTAATTGATTCATTCAAATCAATTAATTTGGCTGGTATATGGAAGGATATTTTAAAGGAAACTAATTAATTAGTCAACCAATTAATTAGTCAAAGAATTTGTTATATGAAGAAAGAAAAGATTGCTGATGGAGATTGATTCAAACAAGAAAAATTATGGAAACCAAGATTATCATTATCCATTTACATAGAAATCAAATCATGGATATTCGGAAAGGTTTCAAACATAATCTGTAAATTAATTTTCTTAATCTCTAAGTAACTCCTTCATTAAGTCTATTTAAGTAAAGGAAGTTCATCTTCATGTGTGCAAGTGCAAGTGTGTGAGGGTATCGATCATTATTCTTCCTTATCTTTTGCACTCTTTTCTTTAGTGAAATAAAAGAAGTTGTTGGGTCTCCGTGGACATAGGATATTCATATCCGAACCACATTAAATCTTCTGCGTCTCTTATTTATGTTATTATTTCTGTGAGATCTCATAATTGATTTTTTAAGTTCCATTGGTATCTAAATAGGCAATACTAGATCCTGATCAAATAAATCGCTTCCCCTCAAATTAAAACAAATTTACTACAATCACCACTTTAGGTCATCACTTACTCGAATGAGCCAAAGACTTAAGCTTCTATGTTTGTGAATTAAGTATCCGTTTAAATTTATGATGATTTTCATGGAAATGGATAACTTAAGAGTAATATACAATGTAAATGACTTTTTCGACAAATTGCTTATACATTATTAAATGGATACCACATTATTGAACTATATATATATGTAAAGACTTATGTGTTTAACTTGAGTTAAGCATAGGTTCAAGAAGGCTATACAGATCGAAATATGGTGCAAACTTGCTTTGTGATCACTTATGCATTCTTAATAAAGAAATAAATTGATTTAAAATGCTAAATAAAAGGTACGTTTTCGGATTAAATACAAAAATAATAAAAATATTATTAGATATTGTGTTTTTGACCATGTGGTCGATGTATATTGTTTATATTATAATTATGAAATTGCAAATAGCTCTTCGTACAAAGGAGACCCTACTAAAATTTATCGTAAATTTTAACACTTACAAAATTTTCAATAAATTTTCGTATGCGAAGAAAAGGAAAGTTAATAAATGAATCTATTTAAATTTATTACATATGATAAGTTTGATTCTAATATTAACTACTTAAGATTTTGATTGAGTTTTAACTAAATAGTAAATTCAAAGAGAGTTAATGTTAGCATGTGCTTTAACGTCTTCCGATAAGAAATTGCGAGGACGCAATTTCATAAGGGGAGGTCTGCAACAATCCGGCTTTAAAAGCTGTAATATTAATTTAATTAAAATAGAAGTGTTTGAATTCGATTTTGATAATTATTAATTTTTAGAATTATTCAATTAAAGTCTATTTAATAAAGAATTTTGTTATAGTAAAATTTAATTAGTTAATGAAATTCATTTTTGATAATATAATAAAAATTCAAATAAAATATGTTAATAAATATGAAATATTTTAAGAGTATGAATAATTTAGTATAATTAAAATAAACAAAAAGAAGTTCTATTCAATATTCACTAACATCGATAAAGTTACGAAAATGAATAAATATATTTATATCAATTCAGTGAATAATTAAATAGAGTGAAACGATAGTGGATTGAATTGAATTGTGTTGTCATAATACATATATTCCATAAGACGAAGTATACATCAGTTCAAATTGGATTGAAATAGTTTAAAATTTTATAAAAATAGTTGTTTAAAAGATAAAACAAATAGAGGTAAAAAGGGACAAAATTGAAAAATTAGCTACTAAAGCCTATTTAAGCCTTGTATTAGTTTTTAATCCCCACCGGTTATATTAATTCTTCTTCCTATGTGACGCCCCACCTCTAGACTCACACTAGACAAGGACATAATTAGCTACTAAAGCCTATTTAAGCTTCTCTTTGATTTATGTCTTGAAGTTGAATTTCCTAAGAGAATTGAAGCTTAGGAATTTCTAATCTCTTTTCTTTTCCCACATTTTTCTAGGGCTTGAGAGTGTTAGGGAATGAGAATGAATGAAAAGGAGAGGGGGTGGAGTTAGGGTATTATGTTGGGTTAATGGGCTGAAACCAAAATCCAAAGCCCAATAGAAAAATAGCAAAATTCTACTGAACTCCAAACATATCGATGTTCATACTCAAAAAGGTCACAAATGCCGTATTGAACTCCATAGAAGTATTCTCGAGTCCTAATTCGACATTTTAAAAAAGTAGCATTTCGGATTTTAATCCGACTAACGATGCTATATTTAAATAAATCATTTAAATATACAATCGTAAAATATGCGGGTTATTACAGACACCCCTCCTTAAAGAAATTGCATCCTTGCAATTCTTAAGAAGAAAATAAAGAGTAACAACCATAAAAGCATATCAACACAAAAGAAAATTTGAAATAAGAAGTTCACCTCAGAGAGCTCGAGAGAATAAGTCCGGATGTGTTCACTCGATGAATTCTTTGGATTTCCAAGAACAATCCTTAGGATTAGAGGGCCATTGAACTTTCATAAGCGGAACATCTTTATTTCGAATGTGTTTAACCTCCGTAGCAATAATACGAATATGATGTTGCTCATAAATCAAATTTGGTGAAACTTCAATTTCTTCAATAATACCGGGATCAAGAATAGAATCAGAATCCCTAAGGCATTTTCGTAGTTGAGAGACGTGGAAAATGTCATGTATAGCAGAGAATTAAGCTGGTAAAAAAGACGATAAGCCACAGAACTAACGCGTTCGATGATGCAAAATGGACCATTATAACTAGGTGCTAATTTTCCCGATCGATTGAAACACACAACACCATTCATAGGTGAAACACGAATAAACACCAAATTTCCCACAGAAAATTCTAAATTCCTTCTTTGGTTATCGACATAGGATTTTTGTCTACTTTGAGCTTCTTTCGTCCTATGACGAATAAGGTCAATCTTTTCTGTGGAATCACGAAAAAAATCTAGACCTAAAACTAGCTTCTCACCGGCCTCAAGCCAACAAGAAGGAGATCGACATGGCCTTCCATAGAGTGCCTCAAAAGGTGCCATACCAATACTAGATTGGAACTATTATTATAGGAAAACTCAACAAGAGAAATATGATCTTCCCAACTTCCACCAAAATCGAGAACACATGCACGAAGAAGATCTTCAAGAGTTTAATTCACACGCTTGGTTTGTCCATCAGACTGAGGATGATAAGCAGTGCTAAAATTAAGTCTCGTTCCCAAAGCTTTTTGAAGACTCTTCCAAAATCCACTAGTAAATAATGGATCATGATCACTTATAATAGAAGTACAAACTCCATACAATTTAACAATTTCTCTAACATAGAGTTTGGCCAAAAGAGGTACGGTCCGATTAGACCGAACGAGAATTAAATAGGCGGGTTTTGTAAGTCTATCAACAATCACCCATAAACTGTCATGACCCAAATGATAACGGGAAAGACCGTCAATAAAGTCCATGGCGAATTGATCCCACTTCCAAACTGGAACATCCATAGGTTGCAATAACCCACTGGTCCTTTGATGCTCGGCCTTTACAAGTTGGCAAGTCATGCAACGCTTAATAAAGTTAACAATATCAAATTTCACTCCATCCCAATAATAAAGTCACTTCATATCCACGTACATTTTACTACTACCGGGACGAATGGTTAATTTAGAATGATGAGAATCTTCTAAAATGCCTTTACGAAGATCACTAATATTTGGCACGATAAGTTTACCAAATTTTCGAATGCCGCAACGAGCATCGATTTCAAAGTCTTTCAAACCATCAACATTTCTATCCCTACAACTTTGGCTTAAATAGCCAATTCAGGATCATGGTTTTGAGCTTCAAGAATGCGGTCTAAAAGAGATGGATGAGCCTCAAGGCTGCATAAAACAAGTGATGAACATGAATAGGATTTGCGATCTCGAATCTCACAAGTGGACAAAGTCTCGAGATCATTCCATTTAGATATCATGATAGAAATAATCACCTGTTGCTTACGACTAAGGGTATCGGCAACACTATTTCCCTTTTTAGGAGTATAAAGAATATCGAGATCATAAGATGCAAAGAACTCGAGCGAACGTTGTTGACGCAAATTAAGTTCCTTCTAAGAAAATGAATACTTTAAAAGATTTATGATTGGTGTAGAGAACAAATTTCTCTCCCAGTAGATAATGACGCCAAATTCTAAGGGCGAAAATAATGGCCGCGAGCTCTAAATCATGTGTGGCATATCTAGTCTCAGCAAGCTTTAATTGCCTAGAAGCTTAAGCAATAACACATTCCCTTTGCATGAGAATGGCTCCCAAACCAACACGACTAGCATCGGTATAAACAATAACGTCATTGTTCACCTCGGGAATCACAAGAATAGGAGGATCGGAATGGAGATCTTTAAATTTCTAACAAAAAGCTTCGCATTTGTCTGACCAAATGTATTTAAGTCCCTTCTTTGTCAAACTAGTAAGAGGCATAGAAATTTTAGAAAAGTCTTTTATGAACCGACGGTAATAGCCCGCCAATCCAAGAAAGCTATGAATTTCCGTCATGCACTCTGGTCTTTTCCAATTTTGAATCGCTTCGATCTTTGAAGGATCCATGAAAATTTCGGATTTAGAAATAATATGTCCGAGAAATTTCACACGAGATTGTCAAAAGTGGCACTTAGAAAATTTTGATTTCAATTGATTACTCCTAAGAGTATCCAATACAATCCGAAGATGTTTTTCAAGTTCTTCCTTGGTTTTAGAATAAACAAGAATATCTTCTATAAAGATGAGAACAGATCGATCGAGGAAGTCTTCGAAAACTCGATTCATAAGGTCAACGAAATAAGCTGGAACATTCGTTAAACCAAATGGCATAACAAGCCATTCATAAGATCCATAATGAGTACGAAACGACGTCAAAGGAATGTTATCCTCTGCAATACGAAGCTGATGAAAACTAATTGCTAAGTCTTACTGCAAAAGGACTCTAGCATCGCTAAGTTGATCAAATAGATCATCAATCCGAGGTAAAGGATATTTATTTTTGATGGTAAGATCATTAAGCTTGCGGTAGTCAACGCAAAGCCTAAGTGTACCATCAGATTTCTTTGCAAAAATAGCTGAAGCTCCCCATGGAGAGGAACTAGAATGGATAAACTGTTTTTCTTCTCGTTCTGATAATTATTTACGCATCTCCTCATTTTCCTTATTGGACATACGATAAGGAGGACGAATGATCGGTAGAGCTCCAGGTATTAGATTAATTCTGAACTCAATTGCTCTCTTAGGGAGTAATACTAAAACGGGCTCTAATAGGTCGGAAAATTCATGAACAATGTGAACGAGAGAAATGACATCTTCCTCATCATCATTATCGCATCATGAGTTTTTATAGAATATAAGGATGCCACCGAATTAGAATCTGAATCTTTAAGAACAATAGAAATTTTCTTAATACATTGAAGATGTCGAAGATAAATAGTCCTCTCAGGACATAGGATGTTGGCTTCATAACGGTTAAGCCAATCCATTCCCAAAATCATTCTGAAGCCTAAGTAGCGCATAACATGCAAATCGGCTTGGAAAGAAAAATCACATAAAATAATCTCGACGTCTTTACAAAGCAAACTGAGTGTTGTGGATCCACCAACCGGATTTGCAATTCTCAAAGAAGTCATCAAGCACATAACATTTAAAGACAAAATATCAACAACTTCTTTTGATATAAAAGAGTGAGATGCACCTGTATCAAAAAGAACTCGGATAGGATGACCACGAAACATAATAATACCATTAAGGATAGAATGAGAAATACATGACCAAGAGAAGTGTTATTAGGTGCTTGCACAACATATAGCTTTCCCTCCTTCTTGCCTTGAAGTTTGGGACATGAAGATAAAAGATGATCCGAACCTTTGCAATAACGACAATAAAGAGGTTTCGGGCATCTATTTGCATAATGGTCCTTAGCACTACAATTGTAGCATTCTCTACGACTAGAGGTAGGAGTCTTTGCTATCGAAGTTGGTTGCTTCCCTTTCTTATTAGGGTTAGGGCCTTTGAACTTAATAGGCCTCTTCTTGTTGTTGTTGAGGTTCAGTTTAGCACCCACAACTTCAACATCACTTTCTTTATCGGCCTCTTCTAGTCAAAGACCGATATCGACAAGCTGATCAAAAGTAACTTCTAGTTTCAGAAGTAAAGGCTTGTTGAGGTTCTTATTCAATCCATAAACAAATATCTGATTTTTCTTCAATGGGGTATTAATATACTCAAACCCATATTTAGAGAGAGACTCAAAAGATGCGACATAGTCTGTCACAGAAGATTCGCCTTGAACGAGGTCAATAAAGCGTCAAGCTATAGTTACTTTTTCAGCCTCCGACACAAACTTCAACTCGAATCTTTTTCGGAATTGCTCCCAAGTAAGATTCGCTTTGATAATTTCAAAACTAAAAGCTCATACCAATCTAATGCTCTTTTTTGGGGCAAACTAGAAGCCACTTGGACTCGATGGAGATCAACAAGATTCATGCGAGAAAAGATGCAATCGCATGTTCTAAGCCAAGCTTGAACTTCTATAACGTTTTCAGAACCTTTGAATGGCTTTCCACCTAGATTGGTATAATCACTGCACAAACTTGCAAACCCAGATTTAGGGTGAGTAGTCTCTGGAATAGGTCTGACAATTTGAGCATTCTTTACAAGATCTAAAAGCTGTTGGGCAAACATAAATACTTCATCCTGAGGAGTAGCACTGGATTGACCAGCGCTGGTATGGCCGGGTCTAAACATTTCTTTTCTCTAAGAAAGAAAGAAAGAAGAGGAAAAATGATATTCCCAAAATGATATCCTTGCTATAATATTCTATATTGTTCCAAAGTTTGGCTTTGATACCAAGGTGTGATGCCCCACCTCTATGCTCACACTAGCCAAGGACACTACGGGGTAATGCCGTCAACTAGCATGAAGAATAATGCTATTGAGGAGCGACCATCTGCGTAATTTCTTTGAGCGAGTACCGATATGTCAAATTGTATCACATGCATTCCGTTTAAAGAGGAAATTTGACACATCAAATACAAACTCAAAACTACTACATAGTGGCTATGTGATCTTTGAAAACAAATATAAAATAAGCATAACATAAATCAGACACAGAGATTCATACCACAAAGATGGAAACAGATATGAATATAACACATAAAAGCGTACATCAAAGTAGTGGTCATGTAAGATCCACTACATCACAATAGAATAGTTACAAGTGCTAGACAAAAGAATATGTATACATCAAGGAGTCTTTATCTCGAATGTATAAAACAAAAACTACTAAGCTAAGTAGTTTGCCAAAAGTCAGATGACAGACCCTAATAAGAAGTCAAGTTGAAGCACCTGAAATACCTCGGCCTGACACGAGTATTATTTAAGAAGAAAATAATAAACGGATCAGTCTAGGTATAAATATCATATAAAATGAGATAGGATAAGAGATATGATAACAATAATGCCATATTGTGACAAGTATACATTAGACAACAACAAAAATCATACAATATCTCAAACTTTCTCAAACATCCAAAAGAATGTCATATTCTTCATTTTATTCACCAAACCACAAATATTGACAAAACATATCAATGTCAATCACAAAAATTGGTGAAACACAAATTTCAGAAATCATCAAATAAAAATCCAGAAATCACAAAGGGAGAGGCCTATTAAAAATGGAAGCATGAAAAATCACCAACACGTGTATCACAAAAGGGACGCTATCCCATGATCGCTAACCATAGAGCCGATGCAACGACGTAGTACAATATCGGTATGCCCAAGGAACCTGAAACTCAAATAATTCGAAACAACGACGTAGTACAATGGTAAGCCCGATGAACTTGATAAGCCGGAACAGCGACGTAATACAAAAAAGGTATGCCCGATGAACCAAACTCCATAAAAGAACATGGGTCACTAGCCCATAAGAATGAATCGAAACTCCAAAGAAGGGTTAAAAGACCATGGGTCATCTGCCTATAAAAATGAGGCGAAGCTCCATAAAATCGAGGTATAGTCCCCACGTGGACAAAGAGAGACAAAGCTCAACATAACGGGGTACAGTCCCCATGTGGACAAAGAGACATCGCATATCGCTAGTCTAAACCATAAAAATGATCACCATTGATCAACAAAAGTGTGAATTACACTAAGCTAGTAAATTAATGAGTTTAGCTTCATGTCCCATAACCACTAGCTTAACTTAAGTATTCACGAACAAATTGTAGATTTACACTCAAAAGTTGTCACAAGATTTCAATCGAACAAGTCCAACAATTAACCGTTAAAGAAAATGCAAGCGTTTCATACCACTTGTTTTGCTAAGTCGTTTAATTAGATTTCTCATACGAATAAGGCAAAGGTTTGTATATGCTAATAGATTGGAAAATGATTTTCAAAACGAATTTTGTACTAAAAGTAACGTTAAAACCATTTTTTTGAAAGAGTTTGAATATTTACTACTAGTAAAAAAACCTTTGTATTTTGGAAGAGACAAATCATAGAAAACGGTTGTAAAAACAATCGATCACCAAAAATTCACCTTCGGTGACGTGAATCTAATCCATAAAAATCGATATCAAATTCATCAAATGGATATTTTCAAAAAAAAATCTAGAAAGAAGTCATCAAAGTCGTAAATGAAAACGACCAATCGGATCAACCAAAAATCGATGTAAATGGAAACCCATCAAAAACAAGCAAGATGGCTGAAATTAGCAGCTCCAGACGTCTGGTGGTTCTTCTAGACGTCTGAGCTGAAAGACTGGAAATTTTAGTCTAGATCGCCTAGACGTCTGTGAAGTAAGCTCCGACGTCTGAGCTGAGAGACTGGAATTTTATCCCCATAGCTCCAGATGTCTGACTTAATACCAGACGTATGAGCTGAAGCTCAGGGAAAAAATCTGCCTTGGCCAATAATGGCCAATTCGTCTCAAAAGCGATCGAACGAGCATGATGGCTAAGGATTTATGCCAAGCGACAACCTAGCCCTATAGGCTCTTCAATACACTCCAAACAACATGTCAAAACATCCAATGTAGGATTTCATAGATTTTGACTTCAAAAAATGTCAAAAAGTGGAAAATTCACAAATCTAATTCAATTCAAAGCAAATGAACATGAAATAGGTGTTAGGAATTCATACCCAACAACTATCAAAGGTATAGACATAGATGTGAGTTCAAAAAATCACCCTTAAACCAAAACAGAACAAATGAGAAGCTATAAAACAAAGGTAAGATCAACCACTCTTCAACTTCAACTCTAGAAGCTCCATTCTATGATCAAATGTAAATATTTCCTACGTTAGGGTTTAGGAATTTCTGAAAATTGGAGAGAGATTGAGGTGGAGAAGAAGAAGAGGGTGCTTACCTCTTCACTTTGATTTATAACTTGAAGTTGAATTTCCTAAGAGAATTAGAGCTTAGAAATTTCTAATCTCTTTTCTTTTCCCCCACTTTTCTAGGGCTTGAGAGTATTAGGGAATGAGAATGAATGAAGAGGAGAGGGGGTGGAGTTAGGGTATCATGTTGGGTTAATGGGTTGAAACCCAAAACCAAAGCCTAATAGAAAAATAGAAAAATTCTACAACTCCAAACATATCAATGTTTATACTAAAAAAGGTGCAAATTCCATTTTTAACCCAATGGAAGTATTCTCGAGTCCTAATTCGACAATTTACAAAAAGTAACATTTCAGATTTTAATACGACTAACGATGCTATATTTAAATAAATCATTTAAATATACAATCGTAAAATATACGGGTTGTAACAGACTCCCCTCCTTAAAGAAATTGCATCCTCACAATTCTTAAGAAGAACATAAAGAGTAACAACCATAAAGCATATCAACACAAAAGAAAATTTGAAATAAGAAGTTCACCTCAAAGAGCTCGAGAGAGTAAGTCCGGATGTATTCGCTTGATGAATTCTTTGGATTCCTAAGAGTAACCCTTAGGATTATAGGGCCATTAAACTTTCACAAGCGGTACATCTTTATTTTGAAGGCGTTTAACCTCCATAGCAATAATACGAATAGAATGTTGCCCATAAGTCAAATTTGGTGAAACTTCAATTTCTTCAATGACACTGGGCTGAATAATAGAATCAGAAACCTAAGGCATTTCCGTAGTTGAGAGACGTGAAAAACGTCATGAATAGCCGAAAATTGAGCCGGTAATAAAAGACGATAAGCGACAGAACCAATGCATTCGGTGATGGAAAACGGACCAATATAACGAGGTGCTAATTTTCCCGATCGACTGAACGCATAACACTTTTCATAGGTGAAACACGAATAAACACCAAATTTCCTACAGAAAATTCTAAATTCCTTCTTTGGTTATCGGCATAGAATTTTTGTCTACTTTGAGCTTCTTTCATCCTATAACGAATAAGGTCAATCTTTTCTGTGGAATCACGAATAAAATCTGGACCTAAAACCAGCTTCTCACGGCCTCAAGCCAACAAGAAGGAGATCGGCATGGCCTTCCCTAGAGTACCTCAAAAGGTGCCATACCAATACTAGATTGGAAGATATTATTATAGGAAAACTCAACAAGAGAAATATGATCTTTCCAACTTCCACCAAAATCAAGAACACATGCACGAAGAAGACCTTCAAGAGTTTGATTCACACGCTCGGTTTGTCCATCAGACTGATGATGATAAGTGGTGCTAAAATTAAGCCTCGTTCCCAAAGCTTTTTGAAGACTCTTCCTAAATCCACTAGTAAATAATGGATCACGATCACTAACAATAGAAGTAGGAACTCCATACAATTTAACAATTTCTCTAACATAGAGTTTGGCCAAAAGAGGTACGGCTCGATTAGACCGAACGGGAATAAAATGGGCAGATTTTGTAAGTCTATCAACAATCACCCATAAACTGTCATGACTCGAACGAGAACGGGAAAGACCGTCAATAAAGTCCATGGATACTTGATCCCACTTCCAAACTTGAACATCCAAAGGTTGCAATAACCCACTGGGCCTTTGATGATCGGCCTTTACAAGTTGCCAAGTCATGCAACGCTTAATAAAGTTAGCGGCATCAAATTCATTCCATCCCAATGATAAAGTCGCTTCATATCCACGTAAATTTTACCATTACCAGGATGAATGGTAAATTTAAAACGATGAGAATCTTCTAAAATGTCTTTACAAAGATCACTAATATTTGGCACGATAAGTCTACCAAATTTTCGAATGCCGCCACGAGCATCGATTTTAAAGTCTTTGAAACCATCAATATTACTATCCTTATAACTTTGGTAAAATGAGCCAATTCGGGATCATGGTTTTCAGCTTCAAGAATGCAGTCTAAAAGAGATGGATGGGCCTCAAGGCTGCATAAAATAAGTTATGAACATGAATCGGATTCGCGATCTCGAATCTCACAAGTGGACAAAGTCTCGAGATCATTCCATTCGGATATCATTCCATTCGGATATCATGATAGAAATAACTGCTTGTTGCTTACGACTAAGGGCATCGACAACACTATTTCCCTTTCCGGGAGTATAAAGAATATCAAGATCATTAGATGTAAGGAACTCGACCAACATTGTTGAGGCAAATTAAGTTACTTCTGAGAAAATAAATACTTTAAAGATTTATGATCGGTGTGGAGAACAAATTTCTCTCCCAAAAGATAATGACGTTAAATTCTAAAGGCGAAAACAATGACCGCAAGCTCTAAATCATGAGTGGCATATCTAGTCTTGGCAGGCTTTAATTTCCTAGAAGCATAAGCAATAACACATTCCCTTTTCCTGAGAATGGCTCCCAAACCAACATGACTAGCATCGGTATAAACAAAAAAGTCTTAGTTCCCCTCGGGAATCACAAGAATAGGAGCATCGCAAAGGATTTATTTAAATTTCTTAAAAGAATCTTCACATTTGTCTGACCAAATGTATTTAACTTCCATCTTTGTAAAACTAGTAAGAGGAATGGAAATTTTAGAAAAGTCTTTTATGAACCGACGGTAATAGCCCGCCAATCCAAGAAAGCTACGAATTTCCATCACACGCTCCAGTCTCTTCCAATTTTGAATCGCTTCAATCTTTGAAGGATCCATGGGAATTCCGGATTCAAAAATAATATTTCCAAAAAAATTCACACGAGATTGCCAAAAGTGGAACTTAGAAAATTTTGCTTTCAATTTATTGCTCCTAAGAGTATCCAATACAATCCGAAGATGTTTTTCATGCTCTTCCTCGGTTTTAGAATAAACAAGAATATCATCTATAAATATGAGAGAAAATCAATCGAGGAAGTCTTTGAAAACTCGATTCATAAGGTCAACGAAATAAGCTGGAGCATTCGTTAATCCAAATGGCATAACAAGCCATTCATAAGATCCATAACGAGTACGGAACGACGTCAAAGGAATGTTATCCTCTGCAATACGAAGTTGATGAAAAGCGGTTGCTAAGTCTAACTACGAAAAGACTCTAGCATCGCTAAGTTGATCAAATAGATCATCAATCTGAGGCAAAGGATATTTATTTTTGATGGTGAGATAGTCAACGCAAAGCCTAAGTGTACCATTGGATTTCTTCACAAAAGTAGCTGAAGCTCCCCATAAAGAGGAGCTAGAACGAATAAACTATTTTACTTCCAATTCGGATAATTGTTTATGCATCTCCTCATTTTCCTTATTGGACATAGGATAAGGAGGACGAGTGATAGGTAGAGCTCTAGGAATTAGATTAATTCTAAACTTAATTGCTCGCTTAGGGGGTAATCCTAAAACAGGCTCAAATATGTCGAAAAATTCACGAACAACGTGAATAAGAGAAATGACATCTTCCTCATCATCACTATCATCATCATGAAGGTTTAGAGAATATAAGGATGCCACCGAATTAGAATCTAAATCTTTACGAATAATAGAAATCTGCTTAACAGATTGAGGATGTCGAAGATAAATAGTCCTCTCACGACATAGGATGTTGGCGTCATAATGGTTAGGCCAATCCATTCCTAAAATCATTCCAAAGCCTAAATAATGCATAACATGCAAATCGACTCGAAAAGAAAAATCATATAAAATAATCTCGACATCTTTACAAAGCAAACTGAGTGTTGCGGATTCACCAACCGGATTCGCAATTCTCAAAGAAGTCATCAAGCACATAACATTTAAAGACAAAGTATTAACAAGTTCTTTTGGTATAAAAGGGTGAGATGCACCCGTATCAAAAAGAACTCGGATAGGATGACCACGAAACATAATAATGCCATCAAGGATAGAATGAGAAATACATTGACCAAGTGAAGTTTTATTAGGTGCTTGTACAACATATAGTTTTCCCTTCTTCTTGCCTTGATGTTTGGGACATGAAGATAAAAGATGACCCGAACCTTTGCAATAACGACAATAAAGAGATTTCGGACCTATTTATAATGGTCCTTAACACTACAATTGTAGCATTCTCCATGACTAGGGGTATGAGTCTTTGCTACCAAAGTTGGTTGTTTCCCTTTCTTATTGGGGTTAGGGCCTTTGAACTTAATAGGCCTCTTCTTGTTGTTGTTGAAGTTCGGTTTAGCACCCACAACTTCAACATCACCTTCTTTATCGGCCTCTTCTAGTCGAAGAGCGATATCGACAAGTTGATCAAAAGTAACTTCTAGTTTCAGAAGTAAAGGCTTTTTGAGGTTCTTATTCAATCCATAAACAAATATCTGATTTTTCTTCAATGGGGTATTAATATACTCGACCCCATATTTAGAGAGACCCAAAAGATGCAACATAGTCTGTCATAGAAGATTCACCTTAAACAAGGTCAATAAAGCGCCGAGCTAAAGTTACTTTTTTAGGCTCTGGCACAAACTTCAATTCGAATCTTTCTCGGAATTGCTCCCAAGTAAGATTCGCTTCGACAACCTCAGAAACTAAAAGCTCATACCAATCTAATGCTCTTTCTTGGGGAATACTAGAAGCCACTTGGACTTGATGGAGATCAACAAGATTCATGCGAGAGAAGATACGATCGCATGTTCTAAGCCAAGCTTGGACTTCTATATTGTTTTTGGAACCTTCGAATGGTTGTCCACCCAGATTGGTATAATCACTGCACAAACGTGCTAACCCAGATTTAGGGTGATTAGGCTCTAGAATAGGTCCTACAGTTTGAGCATTCTTTATAAGATCTAAAAGCCGTTGGGCAGACATAAGTACTCTATCCTGAGGAGTAGCACTGGATTGACCGGCGCTGGGATGGCTAGGTCTAACCATTTTTCTTCTTTAAGAAAGAAAGAAAGAAGAGGAAAAAGGTTATTCTCAAAATGAATATCAAACAATCATGATTGATATAACAAGGCATCACAAAAGAAAATAGGATAGAATGGGTCCAATGACTCGAATAAATCCTAAGACAAGATTCCTAAGAGAGACTTAGGACAATGATCCTTGCTATAATATTCTATGTTGTTCTAAAGTTTGGCTCTAATACCAAGTTGTGACGCCCCACCTCTATACTCACACTAGCCAAGGACATTATGGGTAATGCCGTCAACTAGCATGAAGAATAAGGCTTTTGAGAAGTGACCATTTACGTAATTGCTTTGAGCGAGTACCGATATATCAGATTGTATGACTGCATTCCATTTAAAGAGGAAATCTGACACATCAAATATAAACTCAAAACTACTACATAGTGGCTATGTGATCTTCGAAAACAAATATAAAATAAGTATAACATAAATCAGTCATAGAGATTCATATCACAAAGGCAGAAATAAATATGAATATAACACATAAAAGTGTACATCAAAGTAGTGGTCTTGTAAGATCCACTACATCACAAAAGAATAGGTGCAAGTGCTAGACAAAAGAATATGTATACATCAAGGAGTCTCTATCTCGAATGTATAAAACAAAAACTACTAAGCTAAGTAGTTATCCAAAAGTCAGATGATGGACCCTGATAAGAAGTCAAGTTAAAGCACCTGAAATACCTCGGTCTGACCCAAGCCTTATTTAAGAAGAAAATAATAAACGGATCAGTCTAGCTATAAATATCATATAAAATGAGATATGATAAGAGATATGACAAAAACGCATGATAACAACAATGCCATACTGTGACAAGTATACATTAGACAACAACAAAAACCATACAATATCTCAAACTTTCTTAAACACAAAAAGAATGCCATATTCTTCATTTTATTCACCAAACCACAAATATTGACAAAACATATCAATTTCTATCACAAAAATTGGTGAAACATAAATTCCAAAAATCATCAATTAGAAATCCAGAAATCAAAAATAGGGAGCCCTATCAAAAATGGAAGCATGTAAACTCACCAAAACGTGTATCGCAAATGGGACGCTATCCCATGGTCGCTAACCACAGAGCCGGTGCAATGAGATAGTATAATATCGTTACGTCTGAGGAACCTGAAACTCAATTAATTTGGAACAACGACGTAGTATAATGGTACGCCCTATGGACCTGATAAGTCGGAACAACGACGTATGTTTGTACCAAAATTGGGCACAATACTCTTCGAAAGTATTTGAAGAGATAAAAATGAAGAATAGAAATGTAAAACGAGGATTATCTAACAAACACTTCAAAAACAGATATGAAAACACGAAGGAAAATAGAAATTTAGAGTGGTTCGGTGGATTTCCTACGTCCACTATGAAGTTTGATGACTTTATTAATATTCACTTGTCGATTACAACTGATTTCAATGGATTACAGCAGATTAAAGTTCTGAAATTCGAGTGCAACAATAGCTATGGAGTGCAAAGTTGACTCTTACAGAGTCTGGACGTTCGAGAGCCAAAAATATCCCTCTTCTATTTGCCCTGAGCTCTATTTATAGGCGTAGAAGGCTGATATCTCGCTCAGATCTCGGGAGACTACTTCTGACACATGGGTGGGCCCACACGATCGATCCCATGAAGTTTCGGCTCGATCGGTGATCGATATGAACGAATTTCATATCGATCAGGATTTGACCCAATCGAGTCGAAACTTGGCATGGACCTTCCTTATGTCGTACGTAAGCTCCAGTGAAAATTTCATAGCACTTGGACTTGTGGATTGCTAGTTATGATCGATGCAAACATGGTATTTGTGTGGGCTGTTGCGTTCGAATCGATGCCTTCGTATCGATCAATTCGAATCGTTATCGCTCACGTGTCTGCAAGCTTACGTGGCACTTGATTGTAGGATCGATCTGAAGTTCATGCTGAATTGACCGATTCTTTTCTACGCATGTGCCTCATTCGAATCGATCAATAGTATGTTGTTCGCATTGTTCTGCAGTTCCCTTCGTATCGATCATTGAAGCTAGATCGTATCAATGGCATATTGATCGCTTCGTACCGATAGCTTCCGCCTCAGTTCGTATTGATATACACTCACACCCTTCGTATCGATGGAGTATTGGCAGTTTCGTATCGATGCCCTTTTAAGGGTTACTTTTGTTGATGATTGATATGGGCGCACAAGAAGATCGATACGAACCGTATACAAATGATCGATACGAACCACGCATGAGATGATCGATACAAACCGTGTACAAATGATCGATACGAACCATGCATCAGATGATCAATATAAACCATGCATGAAATGATCGATACGAACCATGCACAAATGATCGATACGAACTCTTCTCGAGTGATGGATACGAATGGATAGATCAGTGAGAACAGAGGCAAACGATGGATACGAATGAATGGATTTTCTTGATTTGCATCGATCATAACTTGAGCATATGAACTCTGATTGTCTTGAAATTTAAAACTTTGGCTTTCACAGCTTCGTTGTCATGTTTTGTCAATTGTAGCCCGATCCAGACTCGAACAAAATTTATCGACGTCCATAGCAAGCTTGTATATATCCAACATTTAGGATGAGCAATCTTTGGTCTTTAGTCAATTCCTTGATATCTCGGCCCTGCCAAAGGCGGTATAACATTTGCCTCCCAAAGTACGTCTTGTGTGAACACGACATGCTTTGAAAAATGGTAACCTTCATTCTAAATAGTTCCATTTAACTTGTTAATCAGTTATGGTTTTCTTGTTGGAAGTCGTAACCCTTGATTGATATTTCTGTAATATGAATTGTCGGCTGCCAACTGTTGTATTCTGTATCGTTCTAACCGATTGTTGTATGATAGCGATTAGTTGTTTGTCATTGTAATCGTTCATTAGGTAGGCACTCAACCTGTGAATTTTGAAATTGAAAGTTAGTCCGACATATATGCGCATATGTTAACCTTACTCTCGTTAACACTCGCGCGTTTATAAGTCGTTGTCAGTTTTCCTATATCAAATTCCGTATCGATCCTCTCTTGAATCGATGTGAAATTCAAGTTGTAACAACGCTTGACGGTTGTTTTGGAACATTCCTTCGTATCGATCCTCTCTTGGATCAATGTAAAAGGTTGAAAGGTTGTTCTTGTATCGATGTAATGTGCATCAATAGATACGAAATAACCATTCGCACCGATAGTTGTGAGTTTTCATGGGTCACATATTGATGGATACGAACAGTACGACTCGCGCCGATGTGACTTAGATGGAGATGAGAACAATGGACATGAATAGGTGCTTCGTATCGATGAAATCTGTGCTGTTGGACACGAATAACCAATTCGCATCGGTCAGGGTCAAAATCGGTTGTACTCGGTCATGACGACTGGGAGACGAATCGTTTTCTTCTCTTAAGTTCGAGCCCATATAAAAGCATTCTGGACTTATCCAAATTTCCATTCGTCGTCGTTTTCACTTCGCATCGACTCGAAAAGGAATAGAACTGTAGAAACCCTCATTCCCAAAACACTTAGCTCTTATCCTCTAATCCAATCCATTCGAATTAGGTAAATAGCTAACTAAATCCATCTAAACATGATGAGGCTTGAAATTCGATGTCACCCCATCTACAATGGTCGTCGATTTCAGCGTTGTGGATGCCGGAATTGGGTTAGAGCGAGGTCAAAGGAACGGTAATGGTGTTTGTACCGATTGGAGATGATGAAGTATGGATGGATGGAAAAATGCTTCGCCTTTCCCTTGCAACGATGGGGAGAAGGAAAAAGAAAAAACCATCGTATCGATCTGGGACGATGGATTCGTATCGATTCTCGAACCGATGGATTGTAGGGGAAGTTTGTATCGATCCTGGCATAGCATTATCTCGCATCGATGGGGAAAGTCTTGTTTCGTATCGACAGATGGGGTACAAAGACACCGCCGGCGATCGATTCGAAGTAAGAAATGTTGATCGATACCAAATGACCTAGGGTGATCGATACGAACTGCTGCTTTATGATCGATACGAAGTGATGGTATCTGGATTGATACGAAGGTAATTTCGGCGATCGATTCGAATCTAACTTCCCAACCGATGCAAACTCTCTCGCATACTTAAATTGTTGACTCCGATGAGCTTCTCCTTTGCATAAATGGACTTGATCGTCGAACTGCATATTTGACTATCCATTGAAGCTCATCAATGAATTTGTGATTTAACGAAGTTATAATGAACTTTAACTTGGATCGATCGCCAACGTCTGGATGGCACGGTTGTGACGGTCAGCGATGACGGTCACTCCAGCTGAATTTCGAAGTCTCGTCATTTGCATGTTTTTTCATACTTTAGAATTCCTCAAGTAATTTACAGCACTGCACAACACATTCACGCACTTCACACTGGGAAACACACGGGCTTATTATCATCTAATGATGATTTCTTATATGTTAGTTAGTTATGGAACCTTCAAGCTCACAGTAGCAAGAAGTTCAGAGTTCATTTCCCCTCAATAATCGAGATACCGGCCATCGCGGCCGAAGTCATAAATCCAGCTCCGGAAGAGCTACCTGGCGCATCTTCCATCGGTAATCCTCTAGACTCCATTTCGTCTAATGTTTTGAAAGACATGTTGGGATGAATATGTTTAAGGCATGGCTTGTCACTAGATGATGTGCTATTACCGGGACCGATTGATAGACTGCACTATCCACCAGAAGGGTTTACCGCATTCAATCGCCATGCATGCGCGACTGAAACACTTCCCCCATTCAACCAATACATTAAGGAAGTGTTATCTTTTCTTGGAATCGCTCATCTCAACTACACCCCAACGGATATGCTCTGCTGAATAGCTTATTCATCATATTTATGGAGCATCTCTTTCGACCCCCGATACCGATCGAGATTAGATATTTATTCAACATCAAGAGCCGGGGAGATAGCCCTTCTTTTACATTTCTAGAAGCGGTCAAAATTGTCAAGTAGTAACGGGGACCTAAACCAGGTTAAGTTACTTCAAAACGGAATGGTTTTGCGCTCGATGCCCCCCAGGATTTGCCAGTCGATGGTTATTCAAACGTAAGTACCGCAACCTTTTTATGTTGCTAATAAGATAATCATGACCGATGCCAAACTTATATCTCTTTTTCCTTTATAGCTGTAATTCCACGGCCTGAAGGTGCGCATTTCAAAGAGATAGTTCGGATTCTTCGAGAAGTTCCTAGTGAACAGAGGGACATCGACTCAATTCTGATAGATAGAAATTTGAGAATCGTTGGATTGATCGAGTGTGGCCAAAGCATAAGGCTTGAAGGAAATCTATGGGCTATCTCGAAAAAATGAGCGAAGCGTAAGACGCCTGGAGTTGTCATAACTGAGAGGTTGATCCTGAAAGAACGCCCACTGATGATGAGCTTGTGGCCGGGCCTTCTGATGCCTATCAGGGTTCCGAAGGAAAGAGAAAAGGCAAGGCAGTCGCTATCAAATGTTTTAAATCTGGGAGATGGAAATCTATGATCGTGTCTTTGCCTGTTCCCAGGATTAATATTTCGAAGGCTCCTCCCTCGCTGGTGGAAAATCTCTTCGAAGGGCTCGTCGATATTCCAATCCCGGATTACATGTCACTCCAGGATGAAGCCAGGTTGGACGAGCTTCAGCACGCTTTAGACTTAAGCGAGTCTCTTCCCACTAGTGTGACCGACACTTCTGGTTGGTTGGGGGGTTGCACATACATATACACTTCATGGCACTACACAATTCTTGACCGTAAGTTTCTTACTTTGGAAGATTATTAACTCCGCTCTTCTTTTACTTTGAAGATATAATGCCTGGCCGAGGCTCAATGTTAGGGAGTCTTCGAAAAGCTCGCAGACCTTCCACATATTATGAGTCGTGCAGGAGAGAGGCAGATAGGGACTACGACCGTGGATCCTCTAGTCAAGAGCAACACGACAGAGATAGGGAGTATAGACATCAATCCCGATCTCTCTCTCCCCTTCCTAGAAACCCTACCCAGCCTCCTGTTTATGTCTCACGTCCTCCGAAAACTTCATGGCACAAATCGACTTCTCACGCTTCAAGACATGAAACTCAACATCATAGAATTGAAACAATGGCCCCCATAATTGCAGAGTAGGTCCTTACTAAGCCTACGGGGAAAGGACCATTTGAACTTCCTCAATTGAAGAAGGATTTTCCAGACATCTGCTTTGATGGTTATATTTTCCCCCCGAACATGAAGAGAATTCAGGCAGAGGTTGAGAACATGATGCATGATTATATTCATGACATTTACACTCAATATAAGGAGTGGGGGAAGGCCACGAAAAAAGCATCGAAGCTGGCCTTTGAGCGAGCAGCTGTCATTGAGAAGTTGGAGAATGAGCTTGCTCCAAAGGACCATATCATCTAGGTGCTTAATATTGAAGCCGTGTCCTCCCGAAAATCGAAAATGGAGGCCCTTAAAAATGCTGACGAAGCCAACTCAGCCATGGAGAGGATGAGACAATTACACTACGCCCTGGTGGAGGAAATGGGTCATCGGTACACCACCGTTACTGCCGAGCGGGATATGACCAACGAGCTTAAGTACAAACTTTCTAAAATCATTAAAGAGAGGGATGACACCAACACCATAGCACATGAGGCATGCAACCAAGCCGTAGTTCTTCAAAGTAAACGGGAAGCGGTAATGGCTAAGGTTCTCGTAGTGGAATCCAAGGTTGAGGAGAAGGTTAGGATGGCGGAGTCCAGGGTAGAGGCTGATATAGAGGATCTTCTCATCACCTACAACGCCAATGTGTTGAAACATAGGAATTTGGCCTGGCTTGAAAACTATTCGACACGTCTCTATAACGCCTGGAGTCAGTTGGTCGAGGAAGAGAAGGCAGTGCATCTGGGTGAATCATTCGACGAGTTCAAGCTCGAGAATCTAGTGTTGACTGAAGATGAAAGGAAGATTCTCCATGAGTCAATGATCTCACTTGAAAGGGGGAAGCTCAGCACCCCACATTCAGAGATTGGGGAAGGTTCAGGTGTCGAGCGTCACACTACAAGCCCTGAGATTCTTGCTTCACCTAAATCTGAGCCTATACCAACGGTTGAGCCCCAGTCTATCCCTGCTTATAATCCAAAACAGCCGCAGCTATCCCCTATTAAAGAGCACACCTTCGAAGCTGATCAGTCGTTCGCAAGCCAAACTAAGGAAGGTACTCTGAACATTTCTCATGTGCGTTCGAAATAAGGAACTTGTCTTGAAGCGTTTACTAACAGTCTCTCTTATTCTTTGTCCAGTGACCGGAGTTACACTGATAGCGCCTCCTACAACCCAAGAATCACACCAAGTGTAGGGGTCCATTATTACTGAAGCGACTACCATGACAACGACTGTGCCGATCGATGGAATGCAGGGGGCACACTTTCTTTCGACGAGCAGATGATGAATGAACTCCTCGGTCGCTACAGTACCCCTTTTCGAACCTACCATTTGTCATAAGTGGACTCGTGCCCGCTTCTGGTTCTTCAATGCAGACCACCGCTACCCCCAACGAGGCTTAATTGATTCGCGGAGAAGAAATATTGGCCGAAATCAACGCTGAAATGGATGCAGCGACACATGGTGGTAGTTCTGGAGGTGGAATGGCGGCGCCTGGCCCAGCTGTGTTGAGAATGATGTCACCTAGAGGTACCATTGTTGACACCAGTATGCCCATTCTGCCCCTTGTAATAGATCCAACTCCTCCGACTCCACCGGTAGAAAGTATTCCCGTACACTCGAATTCGGAGGAGGATGTTGAGATCATGCTCCTGCATGGTGACCGTTCGCCAAAAGGCAATAGCTCAAAGCGGAAAATCACTAGCGGCTCCAACGGGTCTACGCCGAGGAAGAAGCCAAGAAAGAAGAAAGAGTAGATAGGCTTCTTCGGTGCATTTTTTGGTAGACAAAAATTTGTTTTGCCTTCCTTTCATAGGCCATGTACAAATGCAGGTTCGACCCTACTAGTAGGAATTTTGGAAAAACTTGTACATGAACTTCATTTATAGTTAGTTGAAATGAAATTTTGTTTGGGCTTGGACTCTATTACTGTCTTTTATGCTTAAGTGTTTCAGTATTTGAATTTCCGTTCAGTGCACTTGTGGAGTTTCAACCTTTGAGTCGAGTTTGTATTTATTTGCCAAGTCCATAAATCATGGACATGAGTCGTAACTAGAGATTAAGTTGAACTTCGATGTTATACTGCTTCAGTTGATGGTTGGCAATAAGCGATGCCCCTAGTTTTGGGGACGAATGGTAAAGGTTGGCCAGCAATTTCCTTTCGCCTTTATTTTGCCAAGCTTAGCATCGTCGAATCGATGCTAAAACAAGTGAGAGTTGAGTGGTCGTACCACACTCGCTCACTCAATGATGATTACGTCCGTACTCCAGGGACATGTACTCATATGTTGGCGTTCGATCACGCCTTTTTAATTTTCAAGTATGTGTCCACACTCTAGGGACTTTAGTTATTTTGCGAGTGGCCAGTCATACTCAAGTTACGTTTGTAATCCGACCACACTCTGGGGACCCAGAGTAACTTACGGTCGACTCCCTGGTTCGCACTCTGGGACTCCGGGGATAGCCGACATTTGTAATCCGGTTCACACTCTGGGAATCCAAAGTTAGTGTTCATACTCCAACTCGCACTCTAGAAGTTTGGAGTTGATTCTTGTACTCCGATTCGCACTCTGGGAATTCGGAGTTGATGTTTATACTCCAGTTCGCACTCTGGGAATTCGAAGTTGATGTTCATACTCTAATTCGCACTCTGAGAATTTGGAGTTGATGTTTATACTCCAATTCGCACTCTGGGAATTTGGAGTTGAGCAACAGAAGGTCAGTGACATCTCTTTAGGCTTTTAGAATTTTGTTCGCACTTTGGGAACGATGGATTTATCAGGATCGTGGATAGTCGATTCACATCCACCCCGAGTTAACAAGTGAGGTCGTTAGATGGATGGATCCATCCTCCTATAACTTGGTTAGGATATGGTCGAAGTCGATAGGTGGACGGGTCCACCCTCTTCAGAACCGCATTTATGAGTTTATACTCCAACTCGTACTCTGGGAGTTTGGAGTTAGTTAAAGGATTGTCGTGTATCAATCCTTTTTTGACTTTAGTGTAATGACTTGCCTCCGAGCTTGGGTTTCACTTAGCGAGTGGTCGGCGGTATCACAGTCACTCCCTATTTGAATAAATTCCACCGTATGATGGAACTTAGCTCTTTGTGCATCGTGATGGCTGTATGTCACATTCAATAAATCACAGCTCTGGCTCGAAGAGATGGCATTTTATTGCTGAAATGAGAAAATACGGCAAAGTCAGTTGCCTTATAAAAAATTCAAATTTCGAAATGTAGAAACAAATTACGAATGAAAAATAGACTAAAATAAGTAAAGCCTGTCATGTGTAGTAGTGACGGAGGCTCTCGCTGTTCTAGGCTCTTGGCGAAGTAAGACCGTCAACGATCGATAACTTGAACGTGCCATCTCCGAGTTTTCGTGCAATCATATACGGTCCTTCCCAATTTGGTTTCATGTCCGAAGGAACCAGATAAATCCTCTTGAGGACGAGATCGTCGAGTTCAAAGGTTCATGGTCGGACCTTTGCATTGTATAATCGAGCGACTGGACTTCGATACGCAGCTGCCCTCAAATCAGTATCTTCACGCTTCTCACCCAATAAATCCAAGGATTCAGCCAGCAATATGGCATTTGTCTTTGGATCATAGTAAATCACACGATGAGAAGGTACTTCCATCTCGACTGGAATGATGGCTTTTGAACCATAGGATAGAGAGAATGGAGTGTGTCCGGTCGCGTACTTATGGGTTGCCCGGTAAGCCCATAAAGCCATAGGAAGTTCATCAACCAATTTGTCCCTGACCTTTTCCAGTCTCTTCTTCAAAATAGACTTGATAACCTTATTAATAGCTTCAACTTGGCCATTCGCTTGAGGGTGTGCAGTTGTAGAGAATTTCTTGTGGATGTGGAATCACTGGCAGAAATCCTTGAATTCAACACTGTCGAACTGGGTTCCATTATCAGTGATGATGGTATGTGGAAGACCAAATCGGTAGATAATGTTGCGAACTACAAAGTTGATCACCTTCTTCGTCGTGGTTGTAGAAAGAGGTTCAGCTTCATCCCATTTGGCAAAGTAATCAACTGCGACGATGGCGTGCTTCACACCAACTTTGCCCAAAGGTAGAGAGCCAATGATATCAATCTCCCATAGTGCAAATGGCCATGGACTGACCATTTGGGTTATCTCAGTAGGTGGGGCTCTAGGAATTCGAGCATGTTTCTATTATTTATCACATTTCCGGGCGTAATCTGCTGCGTCGCGGTTTACAGTCGGCCAATAATACCCATATCGGAGTACTTTCTTAGCGAAAATTTGTCCCCCGGTGTGATCGCCACATTCTCCTTCGTGTACACCGTGTAATACTCATTTAATTTCATCGTGTACGATATATCGGAGGAGAGGAATGGAATATCCTCTTCTGTAGATGACTCCATTCTGAATGGTGAACCGCGAAGCTTTTCGAAGAATCTGTCTCTTCTCACTCTTACGCTTAGGAAGCGTTCCATGCTTGATGTAATTTCGATACGGAGTCATCCACGACTCCTTACTAGAAGTGATTTCAAATACAAAGTCTGTCTCTATCTGATCAATACTTGGAGAAGATAATGTCTCTACAGGAACGAGTCCCATTTGCTATGCTTCTCTCGTACTTGCTAATTTTGCCAAAGAATCAGCCTTTTGATCGCACTCGCGGGATATGTAAATGTTGGGTACGTATCTACCACCCACCGAATCAAAGCGAACCAACTCGAAATAACATGCCGAACCACCCTACTCTCCAAACACTACCGGTCCAAAACTCTACTTCCAACCATCACCGAACCAGCCACTACCGCATCACTCACCTCCGAACCAAACAACAACTCCCCCAAGCTACCACCGGTTCCACCTACTACCGAACCAACCGAGGCACCAAACCAACCCATATTTCCACCTACTACCGAACCAACCGAGGCACCGAACCAACCCATATCTCCACGTACCACCGAACCACTCGTCACCGGACCACCTACCACCGGTCCAATCCCTCTCTCCACCGAACCACTCGCCACCGGACCACCTACCACCGGTCCAATCCCTCTCTCCACCGAACCAAGCCTTGTCGAACCAACATTGTCAGGCCAAATTGCTTCAGCCCAGGCCCACCAGCAGCTATATACATCCAAGACCCCTGCCTCCAGCCTCACTCTATAAATAGAGGGGCAGGGGTACAACAATAGTAGACAAGTTTGAGAGCTCAAGCACGGAAGGAACTTTCAAACAACTTTCATATACCTGTATACAAAGCTTTGTACTTGTAATCTGAAAGAAAAAGGAGAATAACATATAAAGTGGACGTAGGCACGTTCTGGCCGAACCACTATAAATCTGTGTGTCTTTTACAGTTTAGCCCCTGCTTTTCATATATTTGCATAAATCACCCAAATCACTAGAGACAACATAAAATCAACTAATTCATACGACCTGGAGGTGTTTGCCCATTTTTTGTGCAAATATTTTTGGTGCTTTCACTGAGAAGGTCGAGCTAGAAGCTACAGCTTCTCCTACTCAACCTTCTTCCTCACAGCATCGTTCCTTGCTCCGACAACATGACTTCCAGGCAGAGGAGAGATGTTAACAAAGGAAAGAACGTCGCAGCTAGCAATATCCCAGATCCAGTGGCCCCATATCAAGAGAATCATCCCGTTTTAACAGCAGTACCATATGAAAATCAGGCAAATCCAACAGCCCCCGCCGCGGAACAATCAATTACCAGGGCGGACCTGGACAGGGTCGTGGCTGAAGTAACTAACCGCTTCGCATCTCAACAAGAAGCCTTGGTAGACCAACTCATGTCACGCCTAAGGGATGCTGAAGAATCCAACCGCGACACCGAATCATGGGGTGAGTCCCGATCTGGAGGATCTGGAAGGCGACAAAGACCTTTCCTCTTCAAAGAGGTTAACAACAGAAACAGCCATGGTAGGAGCCGAGCCCGGACTCAGCCCGAATTCCAACCCGAGGAAACACTTGGAACCGAACCCAACGGAGGAGGTGCCAGGGAAGGGTCGGATGTAGCTGAGCCTGTCATGCTACTTAACCATGAAAACACCAGTAAACGGGGCCGAGCTGGAGTCCAGCCCGAAGTTGGACCCGAGGAAGTGCTGAGAACGGAACCCAGTAGGGGAAGATCAAGGCAAGGGCCAACTATGGCTGACCCCAGCATTCCCCCAGAAGACCAGAGGCAGCCTTTGGAGAATGTTAGGAGCGACAGACGATACCATCCCTACAAGTCGTCTGGACGGACTCAATCCCGCAGAGAAGAACCAAAATCATTTTTGTCCGCTCCAAGTTCGGATGAAAGGATGGCGCGATTGTTCAGAAAGTGCGTCCAACGGGAGCAAAGGGATCGGGGATAGGTGCTAGGGTAACCAGCCCCTTCACCCGCAATATTGAAACTGCCATCACCCCCCAGGAATGGAAAATGCCAATGATGGAACCTTACAAGGGTACCTCTAACCCCATCGTACACGTATAGAGGTACACCCAGCATATGCTTATGAGCGGAGCAACAGAGGGAGTGTTGTGTAAATGCTTTCCACTATTCTTGGCAGATCTAGCTACCTCCTGGTTCTGCCACCTACCCTAAGGGTCCATCAGCTCATGGGAAATGTTGAAAGAAAAGTTCATCAGTCAGTTCCGCATTCATGTGGAGCAACCCAAGGACGCTTATTCCTTATCTAATATCAAACAGAAACCCGGAGAGACAGTGCAACAATATCTACCCCGATTCAACGCCGCGGCGACTGCAGTCCAAGATGCCGACGAGAAACTTATCCTAATGGACCTCTGTAGTGGTGTACATCCAGATACTAAATTTGCTAGAAGACTAACCAAGGAAAAACCAGCTACTTTACCTGATTTCTTCCATGAAGCTGGAAAATATATGAGACTTGAAGACGCTGCCACTGAGAGGCAATCAGGGCAACAGGCTAAGACGGCTACAGACAGGTCCCCGCTGCAGCAAAGGATGTTCGAAGAAATGACTCTAGAGATAATGCTGGGGGTAAAAAGGGAGAAAAGCACTTATATCGACCAGGACCAAGATTTGACTCTTACACTCCTTTGAATGAAACAATCGAAAACATCTTCCTAGCCACTCAAGACGAAGTTAGATACAAGCGCCCCCGCACAAGAAGGAGTCAGATAACGCAATCAAGTCTGGAAAGTTCTGCCGCTTCCACGAATCCCATGGACATGACACCAATGAATGCCACCATCTCCGGGACTTGATTGAAGAACACATCAGAAGGAAGAGACTGGAACGCTATGTAAAAAGCCAGAACAGGACTTCAACTCCTGCCAATGAGAATCCTGGACTACCCCCCAGAAGCAGGCGGAGGAAATCGCAAAACCAACGGCTCTAGTCAAGAGAAGATAGTGGTCCACACCGTATCAGGAGGACCGCACATCGCCGACAGAAGCTGGGCGGAGATGGAAAGATACGGTAAGTCACTTAGGAACGATGAAGGCTACGTTAATTCTGTCATGGAAGAGCTCCACCTGAAACGGAAAGAGAATGACGACATCACATTCAGTTGGCGTGACCTAGAGGGAAGACAGTACCCACACATGGATCTTATGGTCATCTCTGCTTGGTTCGGTCCAGCCAAAGTTTTTCGAATTTTAATAGACACTGGAAGCTCAGTAAATATCCTATTCAAGCATGCTTTCGACAAAATGAAGCTGTCAATGAAGGATGTGTCTCCCTGCAACAAACCACTACATGGTTTCACTGGAGATGCGAAGATGCCCCTCGGGCAACTGGACCTTTTTGTTGAAATAGGAAGTCATCCCCGCTCCGTTGTGCGAAAGCAAACATTTGTGCTAATAGAGAACCACTCGGCTCCGATATGTCTTAAGTGCGGCTGTGGTAAAAAAGATAAACTCCCCGCGGAGGCGTAAGATGGGTGACAAATGTCTCCAAGACCCACAGCTAGGGAAAGTGACTACAAAACCCGTTTTCTACGAACTTAAGCATATCGACGGCCTTCCGTGACTGGAAGTTTTACTTTTCCTATATTTCCATTCCATTTAAATACTTTTCTTGTATCCTGCATAACGGTCCCCAAAGTACAGGACACTAAATAGGAGGCATTCGCTCACGAGAATCTGAGCCCGCAAACTGGGTGACAAGGCACTCAGCCGCAGCCATGGTCAATTACACAAGATGTCCAAAGCTACCCCCTGCAACCAGAACATGAAGGGCGGTACTCTTTTTTCTTGTACATAATCTGTAACAGCCCTAGTTTTTAGCCATTTATTTTATTATTTAATTTTTAAATATACTTTATATAAATTATGTTTAAAAATATAGTTTAATTATTTAATTTGGAGATATATTTTATAAAATTGTTTGTGTCAATAAAATTAAATAATATCTTTGAAAATTTAATCTAAGATTGAACAGTTAAATTTCGCGTTGACAGACGCGTCAATTATAGGGTATAAAACAACGTAACAAAACGTGTGTTTTTAAAATTTGAATTTTGTGAAAATTTTTGAGGTTTTAACCTGCGTCTGTTTAGCGTAGTGTAAAAATCAAGTTTTAAATATTTTTGGATATAAAATATCAGTCAGTAATTTTATAGTAACCGTTACTTTGTTTTAACTGACAGATTGGTTTTTAATAAATTATATACGTTTGCATGCCTAAAGCCTACATAAAATTTTGCCTTTTCATTTAGCAAAATCAAACTAAATCACGATTGGTTAGCTAGAGAGGAATCATCCTTATAGTAACGTTCGAAGCAAAATTTGGGGAGAGGAATTAGTGCATTCTTAAATATGAACGTGCACATTTACTTATTCTTTCTTCCTCTGCTTTTAGACAGTACTGCATATGTAACGTAAAACATATCTTAGCCTTCCACTTTATCAACTGAAAACTCTCGAACATGATCAAGCAAATATGTATGTAACAGTTATTTCTTTTGCCTTGTTGAGTGAAAGCTTTTTCAATTGATTTCCAAAAAAAAAAACACTCAACCAATTAAATGGTATAAAATAGGGTAATCAAGTTTTATAAACTGGAAAATTTATTTTGCCAAGCATCACGCATTGATAACTCTCCTGGTTTATTTCTTTAACCACGTGTACCAGCAATTATCAAAAAGAAAACTGAAATGTGCATTAATCTGGAAGATGTTAAACCAAACAATTATTTACTGGTATAAATGGTGAAATCAAATATGTAGTTAATAGGCAGCTTAAATCACGCAAGCTAATATATTCATAACGTTGTAACTAATACTTTAAACCCATTATTTAACAAACCATAAATCACGCACGTATATTTTCATATTTTCAAACTTTATATAGGTTGTAACTCTCGGCCCCTTCTTGCTTTATTTCTTTTGTAACTGATACGTTATTTTTCCTCTAGAAATTAAGTCTCGGCCTATATGTATCTTTCACCTTTCTCTACTTTTTTTCTGCAAATTCCAGTCAGTCTTTGCTCAAATCAGGTAATAGTCTTTTATCTTCTTTCTTCCTATTCTAAGTTTTCTCTGCCATTTTGTTTGCTCGTCCATTTCATTTTGTACCACTACCTGAGTTGTTTAGATGAGTTGAGAGTGTGAGAAATATTGGTAGGCTTGTGGCTGATCTGGTTAGAACTAGGAAGAACATAGGATGTTTTGGCTGAAGCAGTTTGAATGTGGAGAGTTTTATTTTAGGCTTAAAACTGAGTAGTTGTATATTTTGGTTTCTAGTTGCTGTTGTTTGCTCAAAATCTGCTTGGATATTTTAATACTGATAAGAACAGATACTATTTGATTTTGTTTTAAGTTGGTAAAACAGATTTTACCCAAAGTTGTTTTTAAATTGATTAGAACAAATGCTACCAGATAATTTGTTTTATTTTAAAATTTTAAATTAATAAGAACATATGCTATTTGATTCTTTTGTTTTAAACTGATGTGAAACAGATGCTTTAGAAATTGATAAATACAGATGCTACAAAATATCTTGTTGAAACTGTTTGCAAACAATTTCATGTTGAATTTAAACTTGTATGTTCACTGAGTTACTTCTTTGCCTTGATTCACTTGGTCATTTCTTTGGGTCTGCATTTTTGGCTACTGCCTATGGGGTCTACTTTTTAACCTGACAAGCATTTGATTCACCGGTAACACTTTAGTCTCTTGAGTTGTTTACTGCCATTGTTGTTTGCATCTTGATAAGGGTTGCACTGCAGTTGATTCACTTCACTTGTGGTCTTCATTTTTTCATTTGAAACTTCTGTTTCAATTCGCATTTCTTTGAAACTTGAGTTGCACACTACTGTCTTGCATGATTTTGATAAAATGTGAAATATTACATGTTGCTTCGTACCATGCTTTAGTTGTCTGCATCCCATATCTTTGCTCTTACAATATGAACAGACCCTTGAAACCATATGTTATCTTGTTGTTTGAATCATTGCTTGATGTTATATATGTATGTAGATAGTGTGTCTGCTTGTCTGCATTTAGGTTGTATTCATATATACCTACCACTGTTGCATTATTTGCTTCACTTGAGCTTTTTTTGTAACTATAGCCTATTGTGTTCAGCTTGAAAACTTTGCATTTTCCAAATTTTGATAGGTTCAGTCTTCATTTTTGTCTTCCCAGTGTTCATGCACTTGGGTTTGTAGCAGTTTCCATGACAAGTTGCATCCTGAAGCTTGATCATTGTTTCACTGTCTTGATCATTTTTTTTCTGATAGCCTGTTGTTTACACTTTGATGCTGTTTCATGGTTTCACTTGTCTTCACTTCTGTTTGTTCCTAGTTGATGTGGCATTGTGCCTTTGGTCTGCATTGAAGTTGTATTCATATCCATTTTGTTTGCATCACCTGATATGTTTCAGCCTTCCTATCCATTGTTGTTGCATTATCTGATATGTTTCAGTTTCCATGTCAAAGTGGTATCCATGCTGTGCACTTAGGTCCAGTCAGAGTGTTTGTAGAGGAGATGAAGTGTTTAGGCAGAGGTAGGAAAGTAGTGTGTGTGTGGATCTGTGACCCGAAGCAGAGAAGGGATTGACTCGAAGTAGTGGCCTAGCTGACTCGAAGCAGCTACATATTTTCTCGAAGCAAGTGTGGTTTGGCTCGGGTATGTTGAAAGATAGGCTAGAAAAAAAGAGAGAAAAGAAAAGGGCTGTGCACGTGTACGTGTATACCCCGGTGTATCATAAGACAACCCAACCTTTTGCCTTAGTCGTCAGTCTTTAGGAAAATTTGCCGTAAATTTTGGGTTAACCCGGTTCTCGTTAGGGTACGTTTTGGTCACGGTACACGGTGGAGTGGTCGAGCAAAGCCAAAAACAAATTTCGTTCTATTTTAAATTTTTCTTGACCATAAATTCTAAAGTCACGTTTCAAATTATTTGAATTTGTTCTAGATTTGAATCTAGGCGATATTCGAGAATTTTGACCGTTATTCTCTGTCGGTCTGTACCGGGAAACGTCGTTTTAAATTCAAATTTTCTGCAACCCTCAGGTGAGTATTTCTCACCAGACATACGTATTTATATTTCGTAAATTATTGCAAGTGTATGTGTAGAAATTTATTTCACTACTATCTGTCTGTAATGTTGTATAAAATGATAAATCCCATTTAAATTGACAACTCATCAGTTATTTATATGTTGTATTTTATCTGCAGTTATATTATGTTATTGTTTATTTACTGCTTAAATCTCACTGTAAGTTCCCTGTTAATTTAGATTGTATGGGCTGAAATGATAGGCCTAAATGATTATTATTGTTAAATTATGCTGTTAACTGCTAAACTATTAAACTTGGGATTGCGGGTTTGAAATGATAGAACCCGGGGTTTGTAAATTACGGATTGAAATGATATAAATCCGTATCACTTGACCTAGGCTAGAAAACTATATACAGGCCCGTGGTCCTTATAATATTTTCTGAAATATTTAAAATTATTTTGGAAGTTAAATATTTGATTTAATATCTTTAAAGGATTTTATATTGATTTTGAATGAGTTATAAATGTTAATAAATAAATAAATAAATATTTGAATAAAATTTTGGAATATAACTTATTTTGGAAATTCTGGATTTTTGAAAGGATAAGATTTCAGTTAAGAAATATATATATATAAGTTATATTTGGAAATATTTATTAAGTTAAACAATCTACTAAAGCATTTAAATGCTGTCTTTTGAAATTGGACTAGTTTTACCCGTAACTTTAGGTAGCATTTCCTAAGTGCTATAGAATCTGGAATTTGATTGTTTTGAAATTTAAGGAATTTGATAAATTATATTTATGTTTAAGTTTTGGAGACCTTTAAGATATGAGATTTATAACTGGATTTTTCTTAATAAATTTAAGATGAACATTCTAGTGTTAAGTAAATTTTGAAATTATTTAATGGCATAATTTTGGAGTTTTATCTATGGAATTTATGGGAATATTCAAGACGAAATAATAAACACTAATTTGTTGAAAGAAAAAAATATCCAACCTTAGTTTTGAATATTAATACTCCAATTGGATATATATATAGGAATTGAAATGGTCTTGGGAACATGAAGTGATATTTAAATTATGGTTTAAAATAAAGAAATATATTTGTAAAGCTATGTAAATTATCTTCTTTACAAAGTAACCATAAAGTTAAACCATTTATATCCAAACCATTTGTGTTTTGGGAGTTATGTTTTTTTTAAAGAAAAATTTCCAATATATTATGGTTTAAAGGTATAATTCAAATATTTGGTTTCCAGATATTATAAATTTTAAGCAGTATGGTTTTGGAAAAGAATTATATTTGAATATAACGATATTATGTTGTTTTGGGTTTTAAATGATATCGTATTTATAGTTTTGAAATGGAAATGTTTATACTGGTTTTAAAGTATAAATTGTTTTTAAATGACCACGGGTTATAATAACGATGGGTTGGCAAAGAGACCGGGATCGGATATGGACATACTCTCTGTCGATACCGAAAACCACTTTGACCAACCGTGTACGCGGCGGAGATTCCAGAATGAAGTAGGTCGGTGGTGGCGTTTCCTGTAAGGTAAATACGTGGACCCGACTCCCGTGAGTTGGCATAAGGTGGCTAAAACAGGAGCAATTCCAGGCCAATGAGGTCATTCCTCTGATCGGACGCTCCTCTTCGATATTATACTATGATTTTGGATTGATTCGGTGGCCACCTCTATATTTTGATTTTGGGGAGTTAGTCCGAGGTGGGCGGTAACTGCGGCTACGCGTTTCCACCAGCCTGGATAGCAATTGGTATATCTACCCTGGCATTGCCTAGTTGTGCCGTGTCATCTACCATACCGAGCCTTGTACGAGTTTAGATTTCTCCCGTAGCCCGTGTGGTATCCTCTAGTTGCTTCCCGATCAGGAGGAGCTATGATATTGGATGGACTACTGGGACTATTACGTGTTAAGGTGGAAAATGTAAAGCCTTAATGCTATTTAAAAGTATGTTTATTTTATAAATAGACACTATTATAATAGCGCAATATACTACATAGTAAATAGTTTAACGGATCCTTAGAGGATGGGCGGTCCCAAGCATCCTTTAAGTTACTTGCTCTATATTACAGTACACTTGAATTAGCTTACATTATATAAGTATGTATGTCCTGACTCGAGTGTTATGTTTTATTTTACGCTCGGGTCAGCCTGAGTTGCGGTTTTCAGTTCTATCTGGAGCTAGGGCATCCCGTAGATCATTCGTGCTGCTGGAAGCCTTTTCAGTCTTTATCTTTTTGCAAGCAAGGCTTTGGAAGACTCTGTTCCTATGTATGTCTAAAGCTGTATTGCAGATTCTAAACTATGTAAATTCTGTTGATCAAAGATTTGTAGTGGCTTCATGAACCACTGAAATTTTTAATTTCCGCTGCGAGATTCTGATATCTGTGTATGTGATTCTGTGATCTATTTATTGTATATTCTGAGTTTTGCCAAATTTATTCTACAACGCAGTATTTTGAACAATTCAAGTCCGACAATGTGCGGATGCGAATGGTTGAAAATATTGGGTCGTTACATTTGGTATCAGAGCTTTGGTTCTAGGCAAAACTTAGAATATATGGTAAATTGGATTTACAGAATCACCTTCATTAGAGATTGAACCATTCTCTTTTCGAGTTCTGGAACGTCCCCTACGGTTCCAAAGTTCATTCGTGTCCCTCACTTTTCATCTTCCTTAAATTCTGGAGTATTCCATAACTCCACTTCGGATGATCTTTATTGTAAATTGGCGGTCTCGCCATTATTCTAATAAAGGGGTGAAACTCCTTTACAATTAGCATTGATTCACCGGAGAGTTATATTTATCCTCGGTTTATATGCTAGTATCTTTGTTTATTCGGAACTCTATCTCTTCAGAACAAAGTGTGGATTTACCCAACCACATCGATCTGACTCTTTAAGTCACAGTTGACCGGTCAAGGTTGCCCGCGACTTATATAACTTACCCAGTTCCTTATTTTGTTATTTAATCATCAGATCTTCTGATTTCAACTTATCTTGAATTCTATTTGATTTGAGTTCATCAAAAATTTGAGTCTCTATCCTTGTTTTGGAAAATTTATTCCTATATTTGAAAAAAATAAATCAAATATTACATATATCAGTATAATTTTCAGAATTTTAATTTAACTAGTTGTCAAGAGATAATAGTCTTATTTTATTTATGGTTTTGTAAACCTTGTGTTTTGTCTAATATAAATAAGTGAATATAAAACAATGGTTATAAATTAATTTGGAAACAGAAATGAATTCAAAACTAAAACTTGAGAATTAAATTTCTGATGATTTCAAACCTTGTGTTTAAATTTTAAAAGGATGTAATAAGTATTTTTGTATAGAAATTTGTTTCCAAAGAAATTTTAAAATTAGTGCTTTTCTCTTTGTCACTGGAAAATAATTTCGGTGATGACTGCAGCATCATCGACATTCATTTTCGAGTTTCGAAGTGAAAAGACCATTCTATAGTCTGGCTACAGTGTTTCCTTGAGATTTAATTGATTTGAATTTCTAAAGTATGACTTAATATATATAGATATATAATTTAAATTTGATTTGACATATTAGGTATATATATTTAGTTATCTCTAAATGGTTTGAAGGGAATCAGGAATTTAATTCTTAAAGTTATCTTGAGGAAGGAAAATAAATATAATAACAAAAATTTGAATAAAAAAGGTTCCAATTGGAGATAATTAAATTGAAAGTTTTATTTGTATAACACCCAATTTCATTTAATATAACTTACCTTGATTTTCAAAAGTTAACATGTAATTGGATAATATACAATATAAAAGGATTTTATGAGTGGTTATAATAAATATTATACACTTAAATTTTAGTTATAAAAGATTAATGGGGATAAATAAGGAAAAGGAATTTAAGGAATTTTATTCAAATGTCTTAATAATCAAATTAATTTAATATTGATCCGTAAATCTAACCAAGAGATTTTAATAAAAGGTTATTTCCTGAAATGAATATGTTTGTGTAATAAACAAGGTATCTTTGAATAAGGAAAATATATTTGAAAGGGATATTTTTGGAGTAAGGATTATATATCTTCAAATCATAGTTTAATTGATGTCTAAATAAATAGTTAAGACGTATTCTAATATCACTAAATTTTGATAATTGAGAATTGGTTTTCAAATGGAAATTCAAGGGTAACTTATTGAAGGAATATCTTATTTATAAGATAAGTATTTTTAATAAAGTGTTAGGTTATTTGTTAAAATTCAGAGTTAAGTACATAATAAACTGATTAGGAATACTATTATATCTACTATAGCATATTATGAGTGCTGCTGTTTCTAAAAATAAAATGTTTTGGAAATTTTTTTTTATAAATGAACTTAGGAATATTTCAACCTTGAAATGAATATTGTTTGGCATTGAATTTAAAAGGTATAAATGAAGATTATTTTAAAGGTATTATGATTTTAGTAGCATGATTTCCAAATGATAATATTTATAAATTTAATGATTTCAAAGCATTATGATTGCAAATTTATTATCTTATTTGTTTTCAAACTATCTTTAAGTGTCCTTGGTTTCCCTATCTGCTACAGAATGAGGAGGCTATTGCTTATACCAGTCTATTTAGAAATCTTTTCTATAATCTTTAAAAATCTTTGTTACTCATCAGGACCTGAGCACCCTAGGCTGACGGTCAAACTGAAAAAGGTAAACCGATTCTAGTGGATCTTTTTCGTACTTCAAATCCGGAACTATTCGTTTAAGATTCTTGTTTATCTAGCTTATCTTCTTTGTTTCTCTTCTTCCGTTCCTTTTCGAGGACGAAAAGTTCTTAAGTGGGGGAGAGTGTAACAGCCCTAGTTTTTAGCCATTTATTTTATTATTTAATTTTTAAATATACTTTATATAAATTATGTTTAAAAATATAGTTTAATTATTTAATTTGGAGATATATTTTATAAAATTGTTTGTGTCAATAAAATTAAATAATATCTTTGAAAATTTAATCTAAGATTGAACAGTTAAATTTCGCGTTGACAGACGCGTCAATTATAGGGTATAAAACAACGTAACAAAACGTGTGTTTTTAAAATTTGAATTTTGTGAAAATTTTTGAGGTTTTAACCTGCGTCTGTTTAGCGTAGTGTAAAAATCAAGTTTTAAATATTTTTGGATATAAAATATCAGTCAGTAATTTTATAGTAACCGTTACTTTGTTTTAACTGACAGATTGGTTTTTAATAAATTATATACGTTTGCATGCCTAAAGCCTACATAAAATTTTGCCTTTTCATTTAGCAAAATCAAACTAAATCACGATTGGTTAGCTAGAGAGGAATCATCCTTATAGTAACGTTCGAAGCAAAATTTGGGGAGAGGAATTAGTGCATTCTTAAATATGAACGTGCACATTTACTTATTCTTTCTTCCTCTGCTTTTAGACAGTACTGCATATGTAACGTAAAACATATCTTAGCCTTCCACTTTATCAACTGAAAACTCTCGAACATGATCAAGCAAATATGTATGTAACAGTTATTTCTTTTGCCTTGTTGAGTGAAAGCTTTTTCAATTGATTTCCAAAAAAAAAAACACTCAACCAATTAAATGGTATAAAATAGGGTAATCAAGTTTTATAAACTGGAAAATTTATTTTGCCAAGCATCACGCATTGATAACTCTCCTGGTTTATTTCTTTAACCACGTGTACCAGCAATTATCAAAAAGAAAACTGAAATGTGCATTAATCTGGAAGATGTTAAACCAAACAATTATTTACTGGTATAAATGGTGAAATCAAATATGTAGTTAATAGGCAGCTTAAATCACGCAAGCTAATATATTCATAACGTTGTAACTAATACTTTAAACCCATTATTTAACAAACCATAAATCACGCACGTATATTTTCATATTTTCAAACTTTATATAGGTTGTAACTCTCGGCCCCTTCTTGCTTTATTTCTTTTGTAACTGATACGTTATTTTTCCTCTAGAAATTAAGTCTCGGCCTATATGTATCTTTCACCTTTCTCTACTTTTTTTCTGCAAATTCCAGTCAGTCTTTGCTCAAATCAGGTAATAGTCTTTTATCTTCTTTCTTCCTATTCTAAGTTTTCTCTGCCATTTTGTTTGCTCGTCCATTTCATTTTGTACCACTACCTGAGTTGTTTAGATGAGTTGAGAGTGTGAGAAATATTGGTAGGCTTGTGGCTGATCTGGTTAGAACTAGGAAGAACATAGGATGTTTTGGCTGAAGCAGTTTGAATGTGGAGAGTTTTATTTTAGGCTTAAAACTGAGTAGTTGTATATTTTGGTTTCTAGTTGCTGTTGTTTGCTCAAAATCTGCTTGGATATTTTAATACTGATAAGAACAGATACTATTTGATTTTGTTTTAAGTTGGTAAAACAGATTTTACCCAAAGTTGTTTTTAAATTGATTAGAACAAATGCTACCAGATAATTTGTTTTATTTTAAAATTTTAAATTAATAAGAACATATGCTATTTGATTCTTTTGTTTTAAACTGATGTGAAACAGATGCTTTAGAAATTGATAAATACAGATGCTACAAAATATCTTGTTGAAACTGTTTGCAAACAATTTCATGTTGAATTTAAACTTGTATGTTCACTGAGTTACTTCTTTGCCTTGATTCACTTGGTCATTTCTTTGGGTCTGCATTTTTGGCTACTGCCTATGGGGTCTACTTTTTAACCTGACAAGCATTTGATTCACCGGTAACACTTTAGTCTCTTGAGTTGTTTACTGCCATTGTTGTTTGCATCTTGATAAGGGTTGCACTGCAGTTGATTCACTTCACTTGTGGTCTTCATTTTTTCATTTGAAACTTCTGTTTCAATTCGCATTTCTTTGAAACTTGAGTTGCACACTACTGTCTTGCATGATTTTGATAAAATGTGAAATATTACATGTTGCTTCGTACCATGCTTTAGTTGTCTGCATCCCATATCTTTGCTCTTACAATATGAACAGACCCTTGAAACCATATGTTATCTTGTTGTTTGAATCATTGCTTGATGTTATATATGTATGTAGATAGTGTGTCTGCTTGTCTGCATTTAGGTTGTATTCATATATACCTACCACTGTTGCATTATTTGCTTCACTTGAGCTTTTTTTGTAACTATAGCCTATTGTGTTCAGCTTGAAAACTTTGCATTTTCCAAATTTTGATAGGTTCAGTCTTCATTTTTGTCTTCCCAGTGTTCATGCACTTGGGTTTGTAGCAGTTTCCATGACAAGTTGCATCCTGAAGCTTGATCATTGTTTCACTGTCTTGATCATTTTTTTTCTGATAGCCTGTTGTTTACACTTTGATGCTGTTTCATGGTTTCACTTGTCTTCACTTCTGTTTGTTCCTAGTTGATGTGGCATTGTGCCTTTGGTCTGCATTGAAGTTGTATTCATATCCATTTTGTTTGCATCACCTGATATGTTTCAGCCTTCCTATCCATTGTTGTTGCATTATCTGATATGTTTCAGTTTCCATGTCAAAGTGGTATCCATGCTGTGCACTTAGGTCCAGTCAGAGTGTTTGTAGAGGAGATGAAGTGTTTAGGCAGAGGTAGGAAAGTAGTGTGTGTGTGGATCTGTGACCCGAAGCAGAGAAGGGATTGACTCGAAGTAGTGGCCTAGCTGACTCGAAGCAGCTACATATTTTCTCGAAGCAAGTGTGGTTTGGCTCGGGTATGTTGAAAGATAGGCTAGAAAAAAAGAGAGAAAAGAAAAGGGCTGTGCACGTGTACGTGTATACCCCGGTGTATCATAAGACAACCCAACCTTTTGCCTTAGTCGTCAGTCTTTAGGAAAATTTGCCGTAAATTTTGGGTTAACCCGGTTCTCGTTAGGGTACGTTTTGGTCACGGTACACGGTGGAGTGGTCGAGCAAAGCCAAAAACAAATTTCGTTCTATTTTAAATTTTTCTTGACCATAAATTCTAAAGTCACGTTTCAAATTATTTGAATTTGTTCTAGATTTGAATCTAGGCGATATTCGAGAATTTTGACCGTTATTCTCTGTCGGTCTGTACCGGGAAACGTCGTTTTAAATTCAAATTTTCTGCAACCCTCAGGTGAGTATTTCTCACCAGACATACGTATTTATATTTCGTAAATTATTGCAAGTGTATGTGTAGAAATTTATTTCACTACTATCTGTCTGTAATGTTGTATAAAATGATAAATCCCATTTAAATTGACAACTCATCAGTTATTTATATGTTGTATTTTATCTGCAGTTATATTATGTTATTGTTTATTTACTGCTTAAATCTCACTGTAAGTTCCCTGTTAATTTAGATTGTATGGGCTGAAATGATAGGCCTAAATGATTATTATTGTTAAATTATGCTGTTAACTGCTAAACTATTAAACTTGGGATTGCGGGTTTGAAATGATAGAACCCGGGGTTTGTAAATTACGGATTGAAATGATATAAATCCGTATCACTTGACCTAGGCTAGAAAACTATATACAGGCCCGTGGTCCTTATAATATTTTCTGAAATATTTAAAATTATTTTGGAAGTTAAATATTTGATTTAATATCTTTAAAGGATTTTATATTGATTTTGAATGAGTTATAAATGTTAATAAATAAATAAATAAATATTTGAATAAAATTTTGGAATATAACTTATTTTGGAAATTCTGGATTTTTGAAAGGATAAGATTTCAGTTAAGAAATATATATATATAAGTTATATTTGGAAATATTTATTAAGTTAAACAATCTACTAAAGCATTTAAATGCTGTCTTTTGAAATTGGACTAGTTTTACCCGTAACTTTAGGTAGCATTTCCTAAGTGCTATAGAATCTGGAATTTGATTGTTTTGAAATTTAAGGAATTTGATAAATTATATTTATGTTTAAGTTTTGGAGACCTTTAAGATATGAGATTTATAACTGGATTTTTCTTAATAAATTTAAGATGAACATTCTAGTGTTAAGTAAATTTTGAAATTATTTAATGGCATAATTTTGGAGTTTTATCTATGGAATTTATGGGAATATTCAAGACGAAATAATAAACACTAATTTGTTGAAAGAAAAAAATATCCAACCTTAGTTTTGAATATTAATACTCCAATTGGATATATATATAGGAATTGAAATGGTCTTGGGAACATGAAGTGATATTTAAATTATGGTTTAAAATAAAGAAATATATTTGTAAAGCTATGTAAATTATCTTCTTTACAAAGTAACCATAAAGTTAAACCATTTATATCCAAACCATTTGTGTTTTGGGAGTTATGTTTTTTTTAAAGAAAAATTTCCAATATATTATGGTTTAAAGGTATAATTCAAATATTTGGTTTCCAGATATTATAAATTTTAAGCAGTATGGTTTTGGAAAAGAATTATATTTGAATATAACGATATTATGTTGTTTTGGGTTTTAAATGATATCGTATTTATAGTTTTGAAATGGAAATGTTTATACTGGTTTTAAAGTATAAATTGTTTTTAAATGACCACGGGTTATAATAACGATGGGTTGGCAAAGAGACCGGGATCGGATATGGACATACTCTCTGTCGATACCGAAAACCACTTTGACCAACCGTGTACGCGGCGGAGATTCCAGAATGAAGTAGGTCGGTGGTGGCGTTTCCTGTAAGGTAAATACGTGGACCCGACTCCCGTGAGTTGGCATAAGGTGGCTAAAACAGGAGCAATTCCAGGCCAATGAGGTCATTCCTCTGATCGGACGCTCCTCTTCGATATTATACTATGATTTTGGATTGATTCGGTGGCCACCTCTATATTTTGATTTTGGGGAGTTAGTCCGAGGTGGGCGGTAACTGCGGCTACGCGTTTCCACCAGCCTGGATAGCAATTGGTATATCTACCCTGGCATTGCCTAGTTGTGCCGTGTCATCTACCATACCGAGCCTTGTACGAGTTTAGATTTCTCCCGTAGCCCGTGTGGTATCCTCTAGTTGCTTCCCGATCAGGAGGAGCTATGATATTGGATGGACTACTGGGACTATTACGTGTTAAGGTGGAAAATGTAAAGCCTTAATGCTATTTAAAAGTATGTTTATTTTATAAATAGACACTATTATAATAGCGCAATATACTACATAGTAAATAGTTTAACGGATCCTTAGAGGATGGGCGGTCCCAAGCATCCTTTAAGTTACTTGCTCTATATTACAGTACACTTGAATTAGCTTACATTATATAAGTATGTATGTCCTGACTCGAGTGTTATGTTTTATTTTACGCTCGGGTCAGCCTGAGTTGCGGTTTTCAGTTCTATCTGGAGCTAGGGCATCCCGTAGATCATTCGTGCTGCTGGAAGCCTTTTCAGTCTTTATCTTTTTGCAAGCAAGGCTTTGGAAGACTCTGTTCCTATGTATGTCTAAAGCTGTATTGCAGATTCTAAACTATGTAAATTCTGTTGATCAAAGATTTGTAGTGGCTTCATGAACCACTGAAATTTTTAATTTCCGCTGCGAGATTCTGATATCTGTGTATGTGATTCTGTGATCTATTTATTGTATATTCTGAGTTTTGCCAAATTTATTCTACAACGCAGTATTTTGAACAATTCAAGTCCGACAATGTGCGGATGCGAATGGTTGAAAATATTGGGTCGTTACATAATCATGTAGCTATGACTTATTCGTAACATTGCAAAACATGAGATTATATTTCAAGCAAAAGCTTAACATCGAACACAATTAAATCACAGGCCTATGCATAACTATGTTTTTTATACAGCACTTCAAAATAATAACAGCATTCAAAATATAACAGAATCAGCTTACGTTATAAGCTTACATAGAGACGTTCAATAGCATAATTACAACTTGAGAGTACATTAATGTTTTGAACTAGCATGTACAGGAATGTCAAGCAAGCTAAATGAAATAACCAACTGCACCAGTGCTCCACCCTCGTCCTACCAGCTCTTCGAATCTACTTGACTGCAGGATCGGGGCTCCCAGCATGATGACCAGAGGTCCCACCTGTCCAATTCAGGAAAAGAGTCCATTAAACTGACAACGAACGATCAAGTTATGAAAAGCTAAAAAGGGAAAACTCACCAACACCCGCTCCTTGGTCCTCATCCCCCAACTGCACACCGGCTTCCTCCGCAACAAGTATCTGCATCCCCTCCTTCACCGCTACCTTCTCCTCCTTTGAGAACTGGGCGGTGACCACATCCATCCTGAATGCCGCTCCACCTTCCTTATCCGCGTCGGCCTTGGCCTCCTCCAATGCCCGGAGATATATCCTGGCCATGACCCGGGGATAGTCATCCATCCAGGATAGATTACCCTGCTTTCAGGTACGGAAGTACATATCCTGCAACATCTCGTCGATCATCCCCTCATTCTCCTCAAAGTCCCTCACCCGGGCCTCGGAGGACAGCAACTTAGCGATGGAAACATCCCTCTCTGATCGATATCTCAAGTGGTCAGCCTGGAGAGACTTCCTCATTTCCTCCATCTCTTCCTTTAGCCTGGCCTGAGCAAGCTCTGCGGCCTCAAGCCTCCCAGATAACTCCTCTACCTGCTCGAGATCCGCCCTCCGAACTTCATCCACCGTAGCAATGGCTATGTCAATCCGCTCCTTGCAGGCGGCCTCCATCTTTCGTAGTTCTGCCCTACTAGCCTCTTCCATAGTCTCCTTCAACCGCCTGGAGGCTGCCTCGTGCTGAGAAATCTGAATGGCTTGATCGACAAGCTGTTTGGCCTGATCAGCAACCTTTAGCCGCAACCGAATATTAGCACTCCTAATCTCCTCTCCAGCCTTGACCAGACGGGCATGATGCCCCATCAACTTCCTGGTCTCCTCCGCGACCCGATCAATATTAGCCTTGGCTTCGTCCCCCATGGTAACTATCTGAGTAGTAAGAAAATCGAGGTCTAAGGACTTAGCCTCATCAAGCACCCGTACCATGGGATTGCGGGGAAGAAGATGCTCACCCGTGGCCTCGTCAAAAGAGATATCCTGAAAACTCGGGTCCAGATCCGGATGGCCGGCAAATGGGTTGCGAACCAAACAAGGGTGGTCTATCGGGGTGACGATCGGATTTTCAAACGGATGTGGGGAAGGCATAAGCTCGGTATCTTCCTCAGTAATATCATGGATAGGCTGGACTGGAGGCTGAGGGCCAGGTGAAGGTTCAAACGAAGATCGCCCCCTCTTCCTCTTTCGCATATCTTCTTCAATAACTCCGAGAAGAGGGCGATATCTGACCACATCTCTAGGACGGCTAGCTGACGGCTTTGGTTTGGCGGAACCTTTGAGTAACTTATACTGTTCAAGGCGGTGCCGGATATCTGATGTCTTGGCCACCTTACCCATTCCTGGAATAAAAACCAAGTGTTACAAGCATGCATGAAGCTATGACTCAAGAAACGTGTGAAGTTAAAAGAAGGAGTTAAGAATTCACCTTGAACCGCCGGAGTTGCCTTAGCTGAAATACTCTCAGAAGATAGGCTGGCACCGGATCCGGCCTTATCAGACCTCTTCGATTTCTCCACCAAGGCTGATCCTTCCACCAACCCCTCAAAAGCCTGGCGGAAGGCATCATCTGTCCACTCTTGAATCTCGCCTGCTTGTCCAGGAGGCAAAGCCCCGGCACCACCACCATCACCTTCTCTGTCGTCTCCGCTCTCTGTCTCTCCTCCTACATCGCCTCCTTCGCCTTCACCTCTACCCTCCTCCACGTCTTCCTCCCCCGGAGTCATTGGGCACGTGCTAGGGGAAGGGTCGTCGAACTTCTTGAGCTTCTTACCTCCGACAACTGGAGGTTTTGTAAAAGGCCTCCTCTTGCTGCTCTTCGTAGTAGCCCCATCTTTAGCTTTAGCAGCCCTCTCCTCGGCTGTATCTCTCTGCTTAACCACAGATTGACGTGTCAAAATCAAGTTGTGCTCCAGGAGAGTGGCATTCCGGATCAAGTAAGAAGCCGACCTATCCCTTCCTGAGATAGCCTCTACCTTCGCAGCCATCTGTACAAGGTGATCGTTCTCCACGACCGCAAAGCCACCCGTCGCTAGCAAGAAATAAAAGCACGTAAGAAGAAGCATTGTAGTCGGGACAAAGAAATTACGAATGGAATTCAACTTACAGCCAAAAGTGAAAAGGCGAAAAGAAACGGAGTCGTCCTTGACGAAGAACCATTCCTTCTTAAACATGGTAAACTTCGAGTATAAGTCCAAGACCGGCTTGAAGGACACGGCTGACTCTAAACTAATGTATGGAGACCCCTTCTTGTAGCCCCTCAGATTGTATAGATATCGGATTTCCCGGTTAGAAGGGGGGCGCCCATATCTCCTCTGGAAGATAACGAATAGACACACTAAGATGGCGTAGGTGTTGGGCTGAAGCTGAAAAGGAGCCACTTTCAGGTAAGTAATGAAGCTGACTATCCACGCATTGATCGGAGGAATGGCCCCGCACATGCAATGGTACCTACTATATGCAAAATATCATTCAGGGGGATTGTACGGCATCACTCCGTCCCCCGGCAACAGCATGAGTGCTCTATCAATCCCAAAAGAGCGGGATATAACATCAAGCTGCTCCTCTCGGAGGGATCTAGGAAAGCAGTCAGGAGGAGAGTTCAAGAGCTCCTGAGGACCATATCCATCCACTGGCGATCTCGGGATGGGCCCCTGTCGTCCCGGTCCTGATTGGGCTGGGGGCACTGCGGAGGACTCTCCTTCGCCCTTGGATTTTCTTTTTTCTGATCGAGTTTCCACTTTGCGAGACATTTTCCTACAAACACAAAAGAAAAACATATTGTTAAGACAGGGGATATAAACAAGCAAGTGTATATAGTCTGAAATTTCACTCATGAATCAGAACGCTCAAACTCCCAGCGTCATTCGGTAAAGCAAATGTAAAATTTCATTCGGTACACGAAGTCTCCAAGTTCATTCAGCATTCCAGGCATATAAGGCCCATTCGGCACTCAACTCCCAATCTCATTCGACAGACAAACTCTTAATGTCCATCCGGTAATACGAGAACATAAAGTCATTCGGCGGGAAAGAATCTCACCTGGTTCGGCTAGCTCTTTGATTCGGCGAAACTGAGAGTTTGATTCGGCAAAAGGTTCGGCTCGGTTGGTAAGGAATAACGAAGGCACGAGACCCCTATTTATAAGCAAACCTCAATGACCGGACCAGATGGCTCGGCACTTATAACCGAACGAGGCTATCCCATTAAAACAAAGCACGACATATGTTAAACATATGCCCTACTTTGGGGGGCAAATGTTGGGTACGTATCTACCACCCACCGAATCAAAGCGAACCAACTCGAAATAACATGCCAAACCACCCTACTCTCCAAACACTATCGGTCCAAAACTCTACTTCCAACCATCACCGAACCAGCCACTACCTCATCACTTACCTCCGAACCAAACAACAACTCCCCCAAGCTACCACCGGTTCCACCTACTACCGAACCAACCGAGGCACCGAACCAACCCATATTTCCACCTACTACCGAACCAACCGAGGCACCGAACCAACCCATATCTCCAAGTACCACTGAACCACTCGCCACCGGACCACCTACCACCGGTCCAATCCCTCTCTCCACCGAACCACTCGCCACCGGACCACCTACCACCGGTCCAATCCCTCTCTCCACCGGACCAAGCCTTGCCGAACCAACACTACCAGGCCAAATTGCTTCAGCCCAGGCCCACCAGCAGCTATATACATCCAAGACCCCTGCCTCCAGCCTCACTCTATAAATAGAGGGCCAGGAGTACAACAATGGCAGACAAGTTTGAGAGCTCAAGCACGGAAGGAACTTTCAAACAACTTTCATATACCTGTATACAAAGCTTTGTACTTGTAATCTGAAAGAAAAAGGAGAATAACATATAAAGTGGACGTAGGCACTTTCTGGCCGAACCACTATAAATCTGTGTGTCTTTTACAGTTTTGCCCCTGCTTTTCATATATTTGCGTAAATCACCCAAATCACTAGAAACAACATAAAATCAACTAATTCATACAACTTGGAGGTGTTTACCCATTTTTTGTGCAAACAGTAAAAGATGGCATAATAATCAAACTGATTAATTATTTCTGGGACTCGAGCTAGATAAGCAGCCAGTCTTCGATCTTTGGCTTGATATTCCCCCTAAACTTGGCATACGACTAATTGCGAATCACAGTAAATTTCCACAGCAATAATTCTCAAATCGTGGGCGAGTTTCAATCCAGCAAGCAAGGCTTCATAATCAGCTTCATTATTAGTCGCAAGAAAATCAAATTTCAGGGCATAGCATATGGATCGGCCTTCGGGGGTTTCAAGTATTACTCCAGCACCTGAGCACCGATTGTTTGATGCACTGTCAGTATGCAGCTTCCAGATATACACGGAAGATTCATTGGTTTTGGGCAAGTCCTCTGGGATGGTGAATTCAGCTATGAAATCCGCTAGGACTTATCCTTGAATAGCTCGTCTCGGAGTGTAAGTGATATCAAACTGGCTCAGCTCGATGTTCCACTTGAGTAACCTACCAGACGTCTCAGGCCGCGTAAGGACCTGTCGTAATGGCTGATTGGTGTAAAATGTAAATAATGATAGGATGAGCCTGGAAATACGGACGGAGCTTCCTTGAGGCAATAACAAGAAAATAATCCAACTTCTCTAGCTTCGGATAATTTCTCTCATCTTTGGTTAACCGTTTACTAACATAGTAGACCGGTTTTTGCACTCGGTCTTCCTCCCGAACTAAGGCAGCACTGATTGCGTTTTCTGATACCGCCAAGTAAAGGTATAATTGCTCGTGATCAATGGGCTTTGACAAAATTGGCGGTGTGGAGAGATGTTGAATTAGTGCTCGGAATGCGCCTTCACACTCCATGGTCCATTCAAAGTATCGTCTCCCTTTTTCGATCAGATCGAAGAAGGGAATGCACTTGTCGGTGGACTTTGAAATGAACCTGCTCAATGCTGCTACCTTCCCGTTGAGGCTCTGGACTTTCTTTATGGTTCTCGGAGTTTCAAGAATTCTTACTGCCCAGATCTTTTCGGGATTTGCTTCGATTACCCGAGCATTGACGATGAACCCAAGGAATCTTCAGGATGCGACTACAAAGTGACATTTCAGTGGATTCAGCTTCATCCTGTATTCTCGAAGAATACTGAACATTGATTCCAAGTCTCTAACATGATCAGTGGAGAATCATGACTTTATCAACATGTTGTCCACATATACTTCCATGGTCTTTTCGATCTGGTTGTCAAACATTCGATTGACTAGTCGTTAGTATGTTGCCCCGGCGTTCTTGAGTCCGAAGGGCATGACTCTGTAGCAGTAGAGTCCTAGATCGTTCACGAAGCTGGTATGTTCTTGGTCGGGTAAGTGCATGGGTATTTGGTTGTAACTGAAATAAGCATCCATAAAAGATTAAATCTCGTGCCCAGCCGTTGAATCTACGAGTTGATCAACTCTGGGAAGTGGAAAACTGTCTTTTGGACAAGCTTTGTTCAAGTCAGAGTAATCAACACATGTTCTCCATTTCCCATTTGGCTTTCGGAAACATACAGGATTGGATACCCACTCTGGGTATAAGGCATCTTGGATAAACCCCTTTGATTTCAACTTATCGGCCTCTTCTTTAAGGACGGTAGATCTCTCTGGATCCATGCCACGCCTTTTCTGCTTGACCGAGATACATCGTGGGTCAATATTCAGGGTGTGGCTCGCGATATCCGACGAGATCCCACACATGTCAGAATGCATCCAGGCGAATATGTCGAGATTCGTCCAGAGAAATTCAACCAATTCCTGCTGCGTTTGTTGGCTTAACTGAGATCCAACCTTTATCATCTTTGAATCGTCATCATCATCAATCGGAACATCGATCGTCGGTTCGGTCGGGCAAGCTTGATTGTCTTTAGTTTCAACTTTACTTTCAGTGTCTCTCAGGTCAAGATCCCTCTTGAATTAGTTGGGGTGCTCTTTCCTGGGCCTAGGCACCAATCATCAATTATCAACAAAACGGGCACAGAAGGATTCCTCTACGCTCTTCCGTTTCTCCTTTCGCTGCACCCCGCGCAGCTCAGCAGCATAACAGGGTCGTCCAGCAGCCTGATCTCCTTATACAACTCCAACCCCTCGATCGACGGGGAACTTTAGAGTCAAGCACCTTGGGGCAATGGCTGCTTGGAATTCAGCAAGGGCAGGTCAACCTAAGAAAGCATTATAAGGGGAGTCTATGTCCAACACAACAAACTGCAATATCCGGGCTCTCCGGCGTTCTCCAATTTCAAACTCCACTGGCAGTTCCACCACTCCAGTGGGTACAGTAGCACTCCCATTGAAGTTGTGGATTCGAGACTGGTAGGGTTTCAAATCTTTGGCTTCATCTTCATCAGATCATAAGCTCGCTTAAACAAAATATTCATAGAGCTTCCACTATCAACCCAGATCCTCTTCATCCAGCAGTTTCTACTCTAGCAGATATGACAAGTGGATCGATAGTGGGGGCTTCGACCTTATCAGCATCTCTGTTTTGAAACACAATGTCATCGGTCATCATCTTCTGTTGCTTGGCTGGAGCCCCATCATCATAACTACTGCAACACTCGAAGTCTGCATGCTTGATAGAGCTGGCATACGACTCCATTTCCCTCCAGCTTCAGTCTGGTGGATAAGGACCACCACTTATTGTATTTATTACCAACCTCGAACCGGTACGAGTGCGTTCCTCCTGTCTTTCCTGGTTTGGTGCATGATTTTGAGTTGATAGGCCCGCATCTCATGATTGTGGCGCCCGCACAAACTGATCCAACTTCCATTCTCTAATTAACTTCTTAATGAGATCTTGCAAATGACGACACTCATTTGTATTGTGGCCATAACTCTCACGAAACCTACAAAATTTCCCTGTTTGGATCCGCCTCTCCGATGATGGCTTCGGAGTAGGCTTCTTGTACTACATAGTATTGCAGGTTTGTACATATCCATTTTCTAGCGACGTATTCAGTGGAGCGTAATTATCAAACATTGGAGCTCTACGTCACGGACCACGGCTTTGATCTCGTTTTCTACTCTGATTCACACCGTCCTTCTGTTGATTTTGTTTATTCTGGATATTTAATTGAACTTTTCCGAAGTTCTCCTCGGATTGCTTAACTGCAACAATAGTTTGGATCCCTTTTATACTAGACCAAGCGTCATCCTGTTTCCTAGACTATTTCGCTCCTCCCTTCTCAAAAATTGGGCTGTCTTGGAGTAGAAACGGTCCAATGACGTGGGAGGCTTCCCATCCAACCAATTTCCAAACTTGGAATCAGGTTTAATCCCCTTAGTCAATGCCATTAAGATAGAGTTTTCACTGGGATGGCTTATCTCTGCACACGTAGCATGAAACCTCTCTAAGTAGCGTCTGAGTGTCTCTCCAGGTGCTTGAGTGACACTAGATAGAGTGTTAACGTCCTTTGGCCTTGCAGCATGCATTCAAAACAGCTCAACAAACTTGGTTGCTAGTTGGTCAAAGCAAGAAATAGATCGGGGAGGCAAACGAGTGAACCACATAGTAGCAATGCCCCCTATAGAAATGGGGAAACTGCAGCATTTCATTGCGTCATCAGGTCTCGCAGCATTCATCAGCCATTCGTATTTCAACATAAAGTATCTCATCTGTAAAGGGAGTATGACTCCGGGAGATTCCTTAGTTATCATTTTTGAGGCCTTGTCTTTCTTGAATCATCTGCCGAATCATAGTGGGGATGTTTGGCATTTGTACATTCTGTGCGCATTGAGCCAAAGTGTGGTCGGGTTCCACAATGCAAGGCTGGACCGGACCCTGTCGATGGTCCATGTCTTGCCTCCTTGGTTCCAAGTCTTCAGGGATGTATGGTTCGGGAGTATGTCCACGCTGATGATGGTTCAGATATGGTTGATTTCGGGCATCCACCCCTGGTTCAATGGCGACGATGGTATCGCGGTTGTCTGTGGTGTAGTGACGAACAGTACCTCCCCGGGAGGAGGGTCCGATCTGAAAGTTGGTCGATGGGTTAACTCTCAGTTGTCCAATGGTCATAATAGGTTGATGTTTGGTGGCTTGTGTGTAACTCCCGTCTAGCCAGGGATGCGTAGATATGTGATAGTAGTCGGATGAGGCTGAACTTTTGGTGGAGGAATAAAAAGCATGATCTCTTTTGGATCTTCTACGCCTTTGGCGATTCAACTGGTTAGTCAACTCTGCATTGGCACGTAGCTGTTCAATTAGTTGTTGTCGACTCTGGGTCAACTCTTGAAGCAGCATCCGGAACTCTTGTCCGGTAACCAGGCCTGATGGATCTGAAGGTCCGGCAGCATTCTGGTTGGATGGAGGCAACTGCGCGGGATTCTGCCTATCCCGTCCTTCTTGGTCTGCGGCTATAGAGGTGGTCCTTGTGCTAACCATGGTAGATTCTGAAGTCCTTTCCTAGATTTTACGCAAATCTGAATAGGTTGGCAGGATTCTAAACTTGAGATCTGGATCTTCATCTTGGATTTATGCAATCCGGTAGTGATAGTAGATCCAAAGAGCAGGAGAAAAACTATGCATTCTCAGTGAAAGCACCAAAGTGTTTGTATCAAAATTGGGCACAACACTCTTCGAAAGTATTTGAAGAGATAAAAATGAAGAATAGAAATGTAAAACGAGGATTATCTAACAAATATTTCAAAAACAGATATGAAAACACGTAGGAAAACAGCAATTTAGAGTGGTTCGGTTGATTGCCTATGTCCACTATGAAGTTTGATGACTTTATTGATATTCGCTTGTTGATTACAACAGATTTCAATGGATTACAGCGGATTAAAGTTCTGAAATTCAAGTACAACAGCAGCGATGGAGTGCAAAGTTGAATCCGGTAGAGTCTGGATGTTCGAGAGCCAAAAAAATCCTCTTCTATAGGCCTTGGGGTTCTATTTATAGGTGTAGGAGGCTGCTATCTCACTCAGATCTCGGGAGACTACTTCTGACGCGTGGGTGGGCCCACGCGATCGATCCCATGAAGTTTCGGCTCGATCCGTGATCGATACGAACGAATTTCATATCGATTAGGATTTGACCCAATCGAGTCGAAACCTGGCATGGACCTTCCTTATGTCGTACGTAAGCTCCAGTGAAAATTTCATAGCATTTGGACTTGTGGATTACAAGTTATTGTCGATGCAAACATGGGTTTTGCATGGGCTGTCGCGTTTGAATCGATGCCTTCATATCAATCGGTTCGAATCGTTATCGCTCACGTGCCTGCAAGTTAGTTGACGTAGCACTTGATTGTAGGATTGATTCGAAATTCATATCGAATTGACCGAGTCTTTTCTACAAACATGACTCATTCAAATCGATCAGTAGTATGTTGTTCGCATCGGTCTGCAGTTCCCTTCGTATCGATCATTGAGGCTACATCGTATCGATGGCATATTGACCGCTTCGTATCGATAGCTTCCACCTCAGTTCGTATCGATATACAATCACACCCTTCGTATCGTTGGAGTGTTGACAGTTTCGTATCGATGTCCTTTTAAGGGTTACTTTAGCTGGTGATCGATACGAAATGCGCATAAGATGATCGATACGAACCATGTACAAATGATCGACACGAACCACGCATGAGATGATCGATATGAACCGTGTACAAATGATCGATACGAACCATGCATCAGATGATCAATACGAACCACGCATGAGATGATCGATACGAACCATGCACAAATGATCGATACGAACTCTTCTCGAATGATGGATACGAATGGATAGATCGGTGCGAACAAAGGCAAACAATGGATACGAATGAATGGATTTTCTTGATTTGCATCGATCGTAACTTGAGCATATGAACTCCAATTGTCTTGAAATTTGAAACATTGGCCTTCACAGCTTCGCTTGTCATGTCTTATCAATTGTAGCCTGATCCAGACTTGGACAAAATTTATCGACATCCATAGCAAGCTTGTGTATATCCGACATTTAGGGTGAGCGATCTTTGTTCTTTAGTCAATTCCTTGATATCTCGGCCATGCCAAAAGGCAAGATAACAACGTAGTACAAAAAAGGCACGCCCGATGAACCAAACTCCATAAAAGAACATGGGTCACTAGCCCATAAGAATGAGTCGAAACTCCAAAGTACGGTCAAAAGACGATGGGTCGTTATCCCATAAAAATGAGATGAAGCTTCACAAAATCGTGGTATAGTCCCCACGTGGACAAAGAGAGACGAAGCTCAACATAACGGGGTACAGTCCCCCACGTGGACAAAAAGACATCGCATATCGCTAGTCTAAACCATAAAAATGGTCACCATTAATCAACAAAAGTGTGAATGACACTAAGCTAGTAAATAAATGAGTTTAACTTCATGTCCCATAACCGCTGGCTTTAAGTATTTACGAACAAATTGTAGATTTCCACTCAAAGTTGTCACAATATTTCAATCGAACAAGTCCGAGAATTAACTGATAAAGAAAACACAAGTGTTTCATACCACTTGTTTTGCCAAGTCGTTTAATTAGATTTCTCATATGAATGAGGCAAAGGTTTGTATATACTGATAGATGAAAACGGTTTTAAAATGATTTTTGTATTAAAAGTAATGTTAAAACCATTTTTGTGAAAGAGTTTGAATATTTACTACTAGTATAAAAACTTTTGTATTTTAGAAGTGACAAATCACAGAAAACGATTGTAAAAACAATCGATCACCAAAAATTCACATTCAATGACGTGAATCAAATCCATAAAAATAGATATCAAATCCATCAAATGGATATTCCCAAAAAAAATCCGGAAAGAGGTCATCAAAGTCGTAAATGACAATGACCAATCGGATCAATCAAAAATCGATATAAATGAAAATCCATCAAAAACAAGCAAGATGGCTGAAATTAGCAGCTCCAGACATCTGGTGGTTCTCCCAGACGTCTGAGCTGAAAGATTGGAAATTTTATTCTAGATCGCCCAGACGTCTGGGAAGTAAGCTCAGACGTCTGAGCTGAGAGACTGGAATTTTATTCACGTAGCTCCAGACGTCCGACCTTAATACCAGACGTCTGAGCTGAAGCTCAGGGCAAAAATCTGCCTTGGCCAAAAATGGCCAGTTTGTCTCAAAAGCGATCGAACGAGCACGATGGCTAAGGATTTATGCCAAGTGACAACCTAGCTCTATAGGCTTTTCAATTCACTCCAAAAAACATGTCAAAACATCTAATGTAGGATTTCATAGATTTTGACTTCAAAAAGTGGAAAAATTCACCAGTCCAATTCAATTCAAAGCAAATGAACATGAAATAGGCGTTAGGAATTCATACCAAACAACTATCAAAGGTATAAACATAGATATGAGCTCAAGAACTCACCTTTAAACCAAAAAACAACAAATGAGAAGCTCTAAAACAAGGGAAAGATCAACCACTCTTCAACTTCAACTCTAGAAGCTCCAATCTATGATCAAATGTAAATATTTACTAAGTTACGGCTTAGGAATTTCTAAAAATTGGAGAGAGATTGAGGTGGAGAAGAAGAAGAGGATGCTTACCTAAACTTCTCTTTGATTTATAACTTGAAGTTGAATTTCCTAAGAGAATTAGAGCTTAAGAATTTCTAATCTCTTTTCTTTTCCCCCATTTTTCTAGGGATTGAAAGTGTTCGGGAATGAGAATGAATGAAGAGGAAAGGGGGTGGAGTTAGGGTATTATGTTGGGTTAATGGGCTGAAACCCAAACCCAAAGCCCAATAGAAAAATAACAAAATTCTGTCAACTCCAAACATATCGATGTTTATACTCAAAAAGGTCGCAAATGCCATTTTGAACTCAATAGAAGTATTCTCAAGTCCTAATTTGATAGTTTACAAAAAGTAACATTTTGGACTTTAATCCGACTAATGATGTTATATTTAAATAAATCATTTAAACACACAATCGTAAAATATGCGGGTTGTTATAAATGACATGAGGAGGAGGGATAAGCGTGAGGCCCGACGATAGCGAATTCGATGCGAGTGCAGTAGGTGGCTAAGGCAGGATTCGAAAGGCAGCATCATCGACGATAAGGGGGAGAGAACGCATGCGACTTAGGTTTGGAACTAGGACATGGCGCATGGAACTAGCATCTTTGATAGTAAGTCGTGTTAGATGATGCTAGGGCAGCAGGTCATGACCTAGGTGTGCGGGTCAACGGCGAACTAGAGGCAGAAGATGGGGCAGACTGTGAGCTTGGCTGAGGTGATATAAACAGGAGAGAGAGGAGGCACGGTGCTAGAGATTTGGCCGCGATTCAAAGCAACGGCGATGGCTTAAGGACTGATTTGTTTCTGCTCTTCGATAAGGTGAGTTATCTTATAACTCACACACCTATATCTATGCAGGTTTATTCTATATGTATACTTCGTTTGGGATTACATTAATGATTGGTAGGGAATGATAGAATTAAAATAGATCTTGATGTTGTAGTTTCAATAGGTTGATGCTTGAATTGGTTTGATAGAATGTTTGAAATATTGAATTTGAATTAATAGTTGAAATAAATTCAAATGGTTAAAGTTAGGTTATATGTTAAAAAAATTAAATTTTCATTATAAGTTTAAACTGATGGTTGATTATGGAATGACATGTATATCGAAAACCATCAAAATACAATTGATTTTGTAGTAAATTATACGATGATTGTGCATTGTTGTATAATCGAATTTTTCAGGAAAGCAACTCGGATTGATAAACAATTCTGTATTATGGAATTATATTTTATAGAGCGATGTTGGCACTAAATGTTGCATTTTCATTGGATTTATTATTTAAATTATTTAAGTGTTTTCAAATGAATTTCAAAAATGAGATTTTATCCATTTTGATCCTTATTGGAAATTAGTTTATGAAATATATAGTTAAATTATATTATCTTCTTAACTTATTGCTTATCATAGAATTTCCAATTAAAACATTCAAAAACAAGCATTAATTATTTACAAAATCATTACAAATTTTTTATTTACAAGTATATAATTTTGGAAATGCTTACAACAAAAGATAAAATATTATTATTTTATAAAAGAGATTATGTAAGTAATAAAATTCAATTTCAAATAATTTTAGTTATAAAAGCTATTTAACTGATTTTAAAAAGAGTTCGAAAGCCTTTGAGAAAATTATATCTTTATTTGTATGTATATGTATTTAAATAGATTTCAAAATAAAGTAATTATAAATTATGAAAAGTAAAGCTTTGTTTTAAAATAAATTTAACTATGATTTTAGGTTTATAATTAGTTTATTTCTTGATAGTGTTTATGAAGTAATATTATATATATATATCTATATAGATTTGAAATAAAGTGAATGATCAATTATTAAAATATTGTTTTGATTTAAAGACCTAATAAAGAAATTTTATTTTAAGACTTAAAACTTTGTAACTCTTCTCTTTTTATATATGTGAGTTATTGGATTTCAAAAGCAATAAAAGTTTATAAAGTGAATTATTGATAAAATATTTTAGAAATAATTTTCTATATGATAAAATTATATTAATTAATTTCAACTTATAAACTATTGTTGGCCTTTATTGTATTTAGTTTCTGGCTATTTTTATGCAAGCTTGAATTGGAATTCTATTGAATTTCATGATTTTCTATTAAACAAAGAATTCTAATAAAATACTGAATGGTCAGGTGGTATGAGACACTTTGTACAATTCTTTCAATTATTATTATAATTTGTTAAATAGAGTTTGAGTGCAAATTACTAGCTTTTAGTAAGTTCTTGAATTTACTTTCTGGTATGGGACAGTTACGAAATTCTTGTAATTACTGAAGTGACAGTAATTAACACTTAGAGTTGTATTATCATAGGGTGTTCGGATTTCAAACTGATAGATCCCCAAGAAAACATAACTCATTTTTCATCGATCCGAGAATCGATTCATTTTTAGATTTTGGTAGCCATATTTCTTTTGGAAGATCTGTTATGGTGTAAGTACGGTTGTCTCTTTTGGAAGGCAGATTTTTACATGCATCGTAGTCTATAGATACTACAAGCTATCATTTTATTTTGTTTTATACAGTTAGACTATGTTTACCTCTTTCGAAAGTTAAATTTGCATAGGACAGATCAGGTACATGGCTGTTTTTTCCCTTGAGCTTCTCGAGGTGGATTAGATTGGGCTGATTTTTTAGAGCAACTTCATAATGAGAAAATGAAGAGGGTCATGGTAGAGATTGATGTGAAGCATGCAATTGACATTTTCACTCGCTTTTGGCTTTGGCTTGATTTGACCTTCCTGTACAATCATGCTGATTATGAATTTGACCCCCAAGACTATGGCGATGCTTGGGCCAGTGCTAATTACAATCCATGTACTGCTTATTGGTCAGGTTGCCCTCAGTCACTCATCAGTTGTTACCACTGAAATGAATGATCCAACTTCTGCCCTCTAACTCAAGGATAGCTCTTCCCAGTGTCTAGCACTGCATTCCCCAAGATCATATAGCCGAAGAAGGATTATAAGTAATTCTTCTTTTGAGTCTGAGTTAGATTCATGATGTGGTTACGTTTTATTGTATTTCCTTTGTACTTTTAAAGTGTTTGTAGAAGTATGAGTTGTGTAAGTATAAACGCAGATCTTCGGTGTATATTAATAGGACTAAATAAAATAAGAAAATCCTCGTTCTTCGATGTTTACTTGGAAAGCTTTAAATTATTTCTGGAACCACATCATTTTTGGTAGTCATTGTGTATCCAATGAGCTGGTTTTCCCTTGCCATCTTTGAATCTATTGTCTGTGCAGTTCATGTTTCCTGAATGTTGCTTTTTCTATTTGAGCCCTATCATGCACTTGGCATGGTCCACCCCCTATTTGGGGGTGGACTGATGTTTTGATGGTGAAGCCAGTTCGTGTATTTACAAACTTCTGGATTCTTGTCCATGGTTTTTTGTGCTAGTTCAGGCTGTATAATATCCTTACATCCAGTGTGGCTATTTTAACAAAATTAACATAGAGGGATTTTTTTTTATACTAGTTCGGGCCATCCAATATCCCTATATCTGGTTTAATTATTAGAATGAGAAAGTCAGGCTGCGTTTTAGGCAGTTTTTTTTATAACTGGTTTGGGTCGTCTAATATCCCTACATCTAGTGTGATTATTCAACTATGCCAAAGAAATGGACATAAAGAGATTTTCACACTAGTTCGAGCCATCTAATATCCCCACATTCGGTTCATTGTATTTTTACTTTTCATAACAGTTACAATGTTTATTACATAAGTAGTATATATTACACAAAATAGGGTCTAAGGTGTTATGAGTTCCATGTTCTTAGAACTAGGTTGGCATCGGGTTCCAATACTCGGTAGGCACCATTGGGTAATACTTCTGCTACGACTAATGAGCCTTCCCAATTTGGGCCCAGATCTCCATTTGGTAGGTCTTTCTTGTTGGTTATTACCCTTTGCAGCACCAAATCTCCCCTGTAGAAGATTTTTTCTTTGAGCCTTGTGTTGTAATTTCTTGCCATTCTTTGTCGGTATGCAACAAATACCACTGCTACCTCATATCTTCTCTCTTGAATGAGATCAAGTGAAGTTTCTTTCAGCTTCATCTTCTTCTATGTGAGTGGACCTCTACTTTAACGGGGAGCATGGCTTCGTATCCATAGGTTAATGAGAAGGGCGTATGTCCAAATGGAGACCTGGTTGAATTTCTATAAGCCCATAGTACAATGATAATTCTTCCACTCACTTCCCTTTTGCTATTTGCAACCTTTTCTTAAGTAACTTCTTGACAGTCTTGTTTATGGCTTCAACTTGTCCATTTTCTTGTGAATGCATGATATAAGAAAAACTTTTGATTATGCCATTCTTCTCACGAAGTTCTGTGAATTCTTTGCTTTCAAACTAAATTCCATTGTGAGAAATTATCTTATATGGGATTCCAAACCTAGTACTTATGTTTCTCTCTACAAAGGTGGCTTTCTTCTTTGTTATGATTTTAGTTAAGGATTTCTCCTCCACCCATTTAGTGAAGTGTTCTATCACCACTATTGCATATTTTGCTCCTCCTTTTGACATAGGAAGCATGTCTATTAAGTTTGTACCACATATATCGAAGGGTCATAGGATCATGGGATGGTTGTCTGGGGATACTCACGAATCTTTGACACTTGTCGCATCTCCTCACAAATTACCTTGCATTCTTGAGTCTCGAGCCAATAATACCATGTCCTAGTACCTTCTTTGCTAACTCGTCTCCCCCATAATGGTCCCTACATTGCTCTTCATATACTTCTCTCATGACTCGCATTCCCTCTTTTTTGGAAATGCACCTAAGATAAGGGATGGAATAACCTCTCTTATATAACGTGTCATCAAAGAATGAGTAATACAGATCCTGATACCTTGTTTTTTGGGCTTCATTTTTGTTTTAGTGTAGGACTCCATTTAGTGGGAATTATTTTATGAGGGACACCCAAGTATTTTCTTCGATTTGCCGAAGTGGAGGTTCAGTTGAGGTTTTCCTTTGGTTTTCGTTAGTTTCCTAGTCTCCGGACCCTTGTAACATTACCCGTTGAGCCAGGGTTAGGACTAGTATTTTATTAGCCTCGATGATTCTCAGATCTGCCTGATGTCCAATCGAAACTGAGTTCATTTCATTCACCATTTTAGTACTCACAAGCTTAGCTAACAACTTGGTGAAGAATTATTCTTACATGGAATCTGTTATACACCAAATTGTTCAAACTGCTCTAGCAATTTTTAAGAAAGTTTTACATACTTGGCTAAGGTTAGTCGCTTTGTTTGGTAATTTTCCTGCACTTGATTTACAACTAATCAAGAATTGCTGTAAATTTTTATATGGGTTACCTTCATTACCCGAGCTATGTGCAAGCTTGTAGGGAGATTTTTATGTTCTACTACATTGTTCGTCACTTTGAACCCAAGTTGCACTACCCTTATATAATATCTGCTTATCTGGCATAACTAACATATATCAAATTCCTGCCCCTTATTCATTTGAAGCTCCATCTACAAATAGTAGCCAAGAATTGCAAGGTAAATGCTTCTTCCTCTAGTTGGGGTTGTCCAGGAAGTACGCATTCTACGATGAAGCCCGCTAGTGCTTGACCTTTGATTGCTTTTCTTAGACAATAGGTAATGTCATATTGACTGAGCTCCATTTCCCATTTTAACAAGCTACCTAATGCCTCTGGCATTTGCAGTATTTGCCTTAAGGGTTTATCTATGAGGAGTTTGATGGGATGTGCTTAGAAATAAGGTTGCAGTTTTCTTGTTGTAAGGAACATGTTGTAGGCTAGCTTCTCAATGACTCAGCAACTTAATTCTACTCCTGACAAACACTTGCTTGTGAATTAGGTAGGCTGTTGGGTCCCTTCGTGTTAATCCCAAAAAAAGATCAACACACAAAAATCATATGAAAGCACCGGTTCGAATTATATAAATAGCAAAGCAGTAAAATGAGACAATTTTTATAGTGGTTTATCATAATCTCCGGCCTACGTCCACTTGAATATTTTATTAGTTATTCTCTCTTTGGATTACAACTAGTTATATCGGATTTGACCATAGCCTAATGGATCTAAGATTTACAATAGAGTTTCTAGGTTGTTTGAGAGTCACTAGTGCTAAGACTTTGCTGATCTAAGTCCTAGAACATTGAATAGTTGTTTCCTAGGTGACTTTAACGGAGAAGAGGTTAGAGGTGAAGAAATGCAGTGTCTCTGCTGTCAAAGAATTCAGATCCCAAATAAAGAGAAGAAGAACTTTTTTTGATAATAGATAGGTTGGTATTTATAGAGGAATTACGGCGGTATGAGTTAGTAGCCCAATAGCAATAAAGTCCTGAAGCCAAGTCGAAGTCACACCAGAGAGATCAGACCCTGCCTATCATGTACCGACCCACCTATCATGAATCAACTCAACTTGTCATGCAACCGACCCAACCTATCATGTACCAACACAATCTATCATGAACCAACCCAACCTATCATGAACCGACCCGACCAATCTTAACTTGTAATCGATCCAACCTATCTTGTCTTAGTACCGTCCCGATCGATCATAGTTTAGTATCGACCTGATCAATCTTTGCTCAGTACCGAGTTAAGGACATAGCTCCATTTTCGATGAAACTTCCCCAAGTTGCTTCTCTAGCTCTTCTAAATATGCTTGTCAATTCTTAAGTCATTCCATTTCTATTTCAATCTTCTAATTTTAGTTAAAGCTGCTTTGCTTGTAACTCAACACCAACCTATAGGTTTCAAGTTATGGACCTAGCATATTTTTGGTTTAAATTTTCCCAAGTCATTTACTTATTTCATTTGAGTACGCCTTTCGAATTTCAAGTTGTTTCATTTTCGTTTGAATCTTATGAGTCAATTGCAGTCCTTTTTGCTAAAATGCGGGCTAACACTTGCCCCCTACCCCAAAGTATGACTTTCGAATGTAAGGTGTGTTTTACTCAAGAATAAGTTCCAAGCATAAGCCTTTAACAGTTGAGCTTTTCATTTGCTTCAATCTTGATGAATCTTCCAGTTCCTTTGGATTCTCATGTAAATTAAAAGTCATTCCAAACCTATTACAACTAAGACTCTATTCTCTGCTTAAGTGCAGTTCATACATCACAATCATTCAGATTTCATTCAGAGTTATATGTTACATATCCAAAATTGTCCCATGATTGTACGAGATTTATCTATTTTATTCTAATTACAAGGCTTTCAAATTCTTTTATCAAATTTGTATCTACTCTAAAGTTCGATCTCTCCAGATCATTTTACATTTAGTATAATGCACATCTCTCCGGATCGTTTCATATTCAATTTAATATGCGATCTCTCCGGATCATTTTATATTCAATTTATTGTTTGATCTCTCTGGATTGTTTTATGTTTAAGTTAATGGGACGATCTCTCCGAAACATTTACCATTTATGCTAAGGGGATGATCTCACTGGATTGTTTATTGTTTAAATTAAGGGGACAATCTCTCTGGATTATTTTTTTCCCAATCTAGGGTTTCAATCTCTCCAGACACTTGTTGAATCCGTTCGCTCTTCGACAAAGGAAACTAACGACCAAAGCAAGCCTATCTGCTCACTCTTCGGTGGGGGAACTTACTTTTCGTACAAGCCCATCCACTCGCTCTCCATTAAGGGATCTTGCAGCTTGCACATCGGTCTCAACTCTCCGATCGGGATTCTAAGGCGATCAATAACATAAAAGTCCATCCACCCACTCTTTGGTAAGGGGACTTGCACCCTGCACTCTGGTCCCGCTTCTCTAGACGGGACTTAATGCGATCAATATCAGTCATTACATTCAATGTTGATTTTTCAAAATCAAATAAGAAGAAATCCAAAGTGTTCACCTTAGACATGCGACTTAGAGCATGCCTAAAGGCCAATTGAGGTGTCGTATATGTCTAAGCTCTCTGAGTTTCTTATTATCCTAATCAGTCATCTCATGCATCCAACTCAAAGCTAACTTAGGACCGTTCGAGATCCCATATATGTGTAAGGGGCCTGAAGTTATACTGCATCATTTATTTAAAATTAGGGTAAGGGAATTGAAGTTGACCTTAATCCATCCCAATCATGAGGTTGTCATCTAACAGAAATCTCTAATCTATAACTTCATTCTGCCCTCCTTTCTAATGGTAGGCTTCTGGTTTTAGCTTCTACTGTCGTGCATTCTTATTTCTGTTTTCCGATCTAACTCTAGCATCACCCATTCCATGCATTACCGCTCATCCTAGGTCCGAAATGATCGTGCCTCGAGTTATGGAGGCATTCTTTCAGTTTATGTTCCTCTAACTCCAAGTGCTTCTGCATTGATTTATGGTCTTTTGTTTTGAATTCTAGAAGCTTCGACTGTTCATTGTTGATTATCCTACTGAAAAATCCATACAACATTTCTTGTTGTCAAGCCATTATTTCATCTTGCATTTCCTACATCATTCTTTCCATCTACTCTCTAAACATGTGGATGGATTGATTAGAATTAAGGACACCTCTTAGTTGCCCCCAGGCTCTAGTTGGCATCCTCCAGTCTTAGATCTGGTAGTATGCCTTTTCTTCTTCTTCAAATCCTAGATTCAAGCTTCAAGTCTTTAGATCCAGCTTTTTTTCTCAGTAAAAGCATGAAAATGTTAGCCCAGAAATGGATCAACACTCAGAAATCAGATGCAAGCACCAGTTCAAATTAAATAAATAGAAAATTAATGAAAAGAGGCATAATTTTTATAATGGTTCGACATAATCTCTGGCCTACATCCACTTGAATCTTTTACTTATTGTTCTCCTTATGGATTACAACTAGTATATTGGAACTGACCACAATCTAGTGGATCTCAGATTTACAATAGAGTTTCTAAGTTGTTTGAGAGTCACTGGTACTAAGAGTTTGCTGATCTAAGTCCTAAAACAATAAACAGTTGTTTCCAGGTGACTTTAATGAAGGAGAGGTTAGAGGTGAAGACATGGTAGAGCCTTCGCGGTCAGAGAATTTAGATCCCGAATGAAGAGAAGAAGATACTTTTCTGGTAATATGTAGGTTAGTATTTATAGAGGAATTGGGGAGGTATAAGTTAGAATCCAATAGCAATAATGTCTTGAAGCTAGCTCGAAGTCACATCAGAGAGATCATACCCTGCATGTCATGTACCGACCTGGCCTATCTTAACTTGTAACTGACACAACCTATCTTGTCTTGGTACCAAACCAACCTATCTTAACTTGGCATCGAAGGACCTATCTTAGCTTGCTACCGAGTTAAGAACTTACTCCATTTTCGATGAAACTTTCCCAAGTTGCTTCTTTAGCTCTTTTAAGTGTGCTTGCCAATTTTCATGTCATTTCGTTTCCATTTAAATCTTCTAAGTCTAGTTAAAGCAGCTTTGGTGGTAACTCGGTACCAACCTATGGTGATAACTCGATACCGAGTTATGGACTTAGTATATTTTTGGCTGGAATTTTCCTGAGCTATTTCCTTGGTTCATTTGACAAAGCCTTCCATATTTCATGTCTTTTCGTCTCCGTTTGAATCTTCCAAGTCCAATTAAAATTTGCTTTGCTAAAAAGAAGGTTAATATTTTGGCTTCTCGAATCATTGCAGCACTAATGGCTTTATCGATTATATGCAAATATACATATAATATAAGTCCTCGCCTATTAATAATTTAGATAAAATGGGATTGTTGACTAGATGATCTTTCAATTTTTGAATACGACGTCGCAGTCCTTGATCCATTCGAAAGTTCACCCCTTATTTACCTAATCAAAGAATGGTATGTACTTGTCAGTTGCTTTTGAGATGAACTTGCTTAGTGCTGCTACCCTGCCATTTAAGCTAATGAGACCTTTCGGCTTTGTCAGGATTCCCATATTTCTTACGGCTTCGATCTTCTCTTGATTTGCTTCAACGCCACGTACGCTTACTATATACCCTAGAAAATTACCTAACAGAACAGAAAAAGTGCATCTCAATGGATTCATCTTCGTATTATATTGCCTTAAGACTTCAAATATTTCTCCCAGTTCTTGTACATGACTTGATGCCGCCTTTGACTTGACCGACATATCATCTACGTACAATTCAAAAATTTTCTGATCCAATATAAGAATATCATATTGACCAGCCATTGGTAGGTTGCCCCAGCATTTTTGAGTCAAAACGGCATGACTTCATAACAATACAGGCCTTTATTTGTCACAAAATTTGTATGCTCTTGATTTGACTCAAACATAGCTATCTGATTGTATCCTAAGTATGTGTCGTTGAATGAGAAAAATTCATGTTCATTGTCGCATCTACTAGCTGATCAATTATGGATAAAGAGAAGCTATCCTTCGAGCAAGCCTTGCTGAGATTGGTATAATCTATGTTGGTCCTCCACTTTCTATTTGATTTCTTTACAAGTACTGCGTAAGCAATCCACTTTTGGTAGTACACATCCCTGATGAATCTGTTTTCTTTCAGCTTTTGACTTCTTTGTGAAGAGAATTATATCTTTCTCGTTCTAAGTTTTTTGTGCTTTTGTTTGATTGGATGAGCATCAAGATTGATGTTGAGTGCATGACAAATGATAGCTGGTTCTATTCCTACCATATCTGAATGGGTCCATGCATATACATTCGTTGATCTCTTTAGTAAGTCTATTAGTTCAACTCAGGCATCTTTCTGAGATTCTTCTCTATCTTGAGAACCTTTGTGAGGCCTTTTGGGTCTATTGTTACATCTTGGAGGTCATCTACCGAATCCAATTCTTCCTTTGTTGCTCCAAATATCAGGTCTATCTCACTTTTTGCTTCCTCCTTAGGTTGAGAATTGACTAAGAGTGCTTCTTTCTTAGACTCTTTGGAGAATTACTGCACATAGACCGAATGATACTCATCAGCACCAATCATGTGCATATATTTCCTTTTCTCTCATTTTTTGGTTGCAGGATGACTCAATTAAGCATCAGTGTTGGCACTTGGTACTAACACAGTTTTTTGAGTCGCTTTGATTTCTTATTTATTACTATTATTGCAAATATCAAAAGATACAACAGAGTAGTTCAGAATAATTTTATTGCTAGAGTTAAGATTTACATTGTATAGTTCCCCAGCTAAAAATTGTTCTCTCCCAACTGATCATATCCTCATAGGAGTGTTGAATTTCATAAGCGGGTCATTCTAAGAGATAACTATCCCTAAATCTATCAGCGCAAGCCTCCTTGGAAGGAATTGTATAGTGATGACTAGTCAACAGTTAAGAAACTTGCATAGAGGAATTTGTGTAGAGGTGATACTCCGGCTATGACGAGCAGGCTTGCTGATCTAACAAGGATAGTTATTGTGTTGTTGAAACTGTAGATTGGCTCAAGGCTGGGTTTTAGATTTTAGATGAAAGCTTCATCTGGTCGTATGCTAACTTGAAGATCACATTGACCGAGCTTCCAAAATCTACAAAGACTTTTTTCATGGTGCAATTTGAGATTTGTATCGTGGGTATGAGCATGTCCTGGTGTGGAAAAACAACTCCAACGACATCAACTGCTGTAAAGAGTATATCATGCACTGGATTTTTCTTAACGTGGAAGATTGTCTTATGTTAGGTATTAGCCTCTTAAACATATCTTTCCTGTGCTTTTTTCTTCCCCCCCCCCCCCCCCCCCCCCCCCGCAAGGCACATCCTACCAGAATTGAGGCTATAAGAGTGGAAGGATTACCCACTTGATTTTCATTTAGGCCGAGAGTGAGGTCCTTAGGTCCATATTCGTTCTTGGCCTTCTAAAAGCTACCTAGGTATCCTTTTTAGATTAGTCTTTCTATCTCATTCCTTAAATGTCTAAAGTTGTCAGTACGATGGTCACTGGCTCTATAGAAGCAGTAGTATGTTTCATCCCGATTTTGTTTTGCTTTCTTCCCCTTATTGGTACATTGTATACAAGTTGATTCTTGGTCATCTCATATATCATTCTAGGAGTATGAGTGAGGGGTGTCTTTGTAGTGAGGTTCAATTCCTTTTGACATTTTGCAAGCGGATGATAAACATTCACCCTCTTTTACTTGTCATAGTTGGGGGTAGAAGTTCTCTGAGGTAGCACTGCAGATCTGACTTCTTTCATTCTAATACAATCTATTGCTCTCTCGTAAAAATCCTTCATGTTAACATGACTTCCTATTATTTTTATCCCACATAGCAGTTCCTTTTCTTATCCCAATGTGCACCACCATTAGCAATGCTTTGAAGTGTTTTATGAAGTTCCATAAGCTTTCGTTTTTACCCTACTTTACACATGACATATTATTTACACTAGAGAAGCTTCTCTTCTCGAATTGAACTGCCTTCGAAAATCTGTGATAGTTGTTTCCAATACTGGACCTCCCTTGGTTCGTACCTCCCGAACAGTCAAGAGGCTGAACCGGCTAAGTAAATAGGGAAAAGCATGCGTTGGGTCATTCTTCTTACCTTCAAAATGTCCATATAATACTCGAAAGTGTAGATGTGGCCATCGGTGTTTGTAGTTCCATTGAACTTGTCAATTGAAGGGTTTTAAAGTTGTTAGGAAAGTCTGCCTCTATGATATTCTCACTCAGTAGACATGAACTCACTTCTCCTACTTTCTCTCCACTACTTTAATGGCAGATCTTTGCTGGCTGCTCTACATGGGCTTTTAAATAACAGATTTCATCTTCCCTAAGGTCGATCTACGATGACTCATCCCCATACAATGAAATGGCATCATCATCGAGGGCGGATTGGGCTTGTTTTTTCAGCATTGGCGGGTTTATATCTGCGGTATTTGATTTGATTTGAGGGTTGGCTTAGATTTTTTTCTTTTTGTTTGACGTTAATTTTTTGGCCAGCATCGCCGTTCCAATTTTTGGGAGTGCCATTTTCACTCTTTTACCATGTAGTTAGCACAATTGGCGAGTGATGATGGTGAGCTGTGGAACATGGAGAAAAGGCTGGTCTGAGAGTAGTAGTTGGCCATCGTCTTTTTCAAACCTTCCATTCATTGTTTTATTTGGTTTTTTAAAGAATGGTAGCAGCCATGATCGGATACACTAGGACCTCAGCTGAAGCTTACGCTTCAGTTTGAGCTTTCGACACTAAGAGGGGCTTCTTTGAGGTTTTTGAAGCCAAGTTTAACTATTCTTGTGTAGGCGGAGTGGAGAAATTAGTGGGATTCATGTTATACGAAGGGAAATATAGTGAATGTTTACTAAATATAGGAAACAAAGGTTCACGCCTCCTTTTAGTGCCAAAAATATTGATGAGATATTTCGGTCTCGTAATACCTTAGATGTTCACGGTAGTAATTATAACATACTTTCGTGAATTAGAATCTACAAACTCAAGTAATATTAACTTTTCTTCTAAGTAGTAATTATGTTGCTGGGAGCTTACACAATAAAATGGTTGCAGTTTAAATATTCGTTAATTGTTAAATCAAATTGATATCTAATTTAGGTAAAAAGAAAGGTAACAAAGGATCTAATACTGGAATTAGGAAAGTGAAAATGTAGAAAAAGGTAAAGATATAGAGGATATTATCGAGTTCGGATGTTAAAGAATCCTACGTCCATAGGAAAATATCACAGTCTTCTTTTATATTTCTTGTACAGGCATTAATGGCAGAGTGCAAAACTTTTCGTTATTAAGCTTAAAAATCTCGAAATTTGGAAAAGATGCATCACTTTCTACAATGCCTTTTCTATTTCTATTATTGAGATGCATATGGATCACCATTGATCTCCTTCTGTTGTTTTAACTCCTTCCTTTTGGTTCCACCATGTATCATCTTTTTTCCTCGCTTGTTTGGTGTGCGTGGATTGCTGCTATGTTTTTGGTGGGAAATCATAATTTGAACGATTGTATTCTGGACTTTGGCAAGGAGTTTGAAATTGAAGCGGGAACATTTGAAATTGAGGTGGGAAACTCAAATTCAAATGGATCATGCACTTTCAATCTAAAGGGACGAATGGCTGATGTTCTTCCCCATAAGGATATTGAGAGTTATCCCTTTACTTTATTATTGAGGCACCTTTGATACATACAGAGTAGAACTACACTATTCGCCTGATAATGCCCTGGGCATTATTGTAATTGAGTTTTCATACCCATTATGCAATGTTTGTTTAACATTGTGCAAAGGAGAAATGGAGTTGAGTTGCTTTGCCCCCAACTTGTAGGGTTAGCTCCATGTCTATGTGAATGTGCTCTGAGCTTCTCTTGACGTTGATATGCAAGAGTTGTTTGATAAGGGATGCTTATGCCTTTGTTATTCTCTAGTGAAGAACTGTGATAGAGCACTGTTTGGGTGACCCCATGTGCAACCCTTGAAATGCTTTGGACTCCTCATGGTACTGCTTAAAGAGTCCTTGGTAAATGCAGCGTACATCTATACTTGGAAGTATTAGTAATGCATTATCTTTTAGGAATAATAGTTGGGTTTATTTGGCCTTTTGATTGTAGTGCAATTTTCTTCTTGTGTTCCTCTCTTCATGCTCATGTGCTTGTTGTGTCTTGATGGAAGTGCATTTCTTTATTAGCCTATTCTGTTGGCTACATACTTCTTTGTCAGCCTATTCTGATGGAGGAACACTTTTTTGTCAGCCTACTCTGATGTCGGTGCACTTCTTTATCAGCATGTTCTGATGGTGGCACACTTCTTTTCGGCATGGTTTCGATGCATATCTCTTATTTTTGTACATGGATATGTGAGTGTAGCGCATACTCATTTCTATATAGCCTTCCAGGGGATGTGTTGTACTCTAGCATTATAGTACAGCTTTTAGGATGGTAACGCAATATCTCCTTTTCGTTGTTACTTTTGGCTTGTGTTGTAATTTTTTTATTGGATCGCATACTATGGCCGCAAGTCGGTTCTCATACCGGATAGCCATTTTTGGAAATTGTGCTAAGACGACTGTCTTTAAACGATTGGGCACAATACTCTCTTGACTTCGTCTTATTCTTTGCTTCCTCTTCTTGTAGCCAAATTTGATTATGAGATCAGTCCTTTTTTTTATGCTTACGTTATCTCATGTTCAACAGAGTTTAGGAAATATGGGTGTAACACATATTAAGTGAGCAAGCTTAATTAGTTAGCCCTAACATGATTAATTTAGACCGCATAGGCTATTGGGATTTGATACCGTTATTGGTCCGACCCAAACTCCTTTGGGGTGACCCAACTAAGTACCTCACGAGCGAGTTTTACATGCAGCTTTTTGACTAGCACAACCATCACAGGACATGTTGCGATAAGACGCAATGCTTCATTATAGATCACAATAAGAGAACTCCCTATTATGCAAGTTGCAAGGATCGAGCCTAGGACATCCATTATACCAAGTGAATGCCTTAACCAACCTCGCACTGATACTATTATTGGAACTGGGCCAGCATGTAGTCGAAGAAATGGGTGATTTTTTTTTTTTTACCATTTTGGATCTTTATTAGGTCTAAAAAGTGTAATGGAGTTGTACATATCCAATCTAATTTTAAATAAAATCATATTTTTATTTAATTCATTACTTATATTTGTTAATTAAACATGTTAACAATTCAATTGGATGTTTTATTAGGAATGCGCCAACATACATTCAAATATATGACAACATAAATGAGCTAATATAAACATGTGTATAGTACACACACATATACACACACATACATAAATATATATGTATATATGTACGTATGTACATCTAGATATTAGGATTTATATCTATTTTTTGTGTGTGTGCTTACATATACATTTTATATTCTCACATGCATATCGAGAATATAAATGCCTAAGCATATACATATGTTTGAGTATACTATAATATATGTATACGGTTTGTATACACATATTGACAATACCACATATGCATACTTTAGACATATATATATATACACACACATATATGTAATCTTTGTTCCACATATTTCTTACATTTACATATAAAAAAAGGTATGAAAATGATTCACATAAAAAAACAATTAATGTAAGAGTAAATCAAAAGAGTGAAGATGAAAATGTAATTTACGTTGCAAATAAATCTAAGTGAAAAAGGAAATAATTCGGTGGTGTAATACTACTTTTCCTTTTAATTACAATCACCAATTAAACAATTAATGTAATACTAAATGGAATTTCAAACCTATTTATAGAAAACATCCAAACTATTTAAAAACAAATGAAGTTTGTGTCATATTTAAATTTGAAAAGACATATAACAATTGCGTCAAAAAATGGCACCACACCCCAAAGTGGATAAATCCAAATCTAAGCAAAAACAAGAAGAAAATAAGAACATATAAGCATTTTTATAGTGGTTCAATATATACTCCAACCTACGTCCACTTTAATCTTATTATTTGATTAATTCTCATTGGAATACAATGATTACCACTCAAATCCAACCACGATCTAATAGATCTCATATTTAGAAGTGTCTAAGGAGAAAGAAAATAGAAAAGAATCAAAGTGTCAAAAGTCCTTCCCATTTGCAGGTACCTTGCTATTTATAGGTAAATCTCTGTCGTAATCTTACCATCCAGGTTTGAAAATATTACAACTCCAAGATCCAAATATTTAGTCATGAAAGACGAATTATCCAGCACAATCTTCAAATAGAAAATTAACTTTGTGCCGACCATTTTTAATCGGTACCGACTTGATTTTTCCATCATTCATCAAGTTTTCCCATATCTTAGCTCTCATCATCGACCTCTTACAAAATCAATTCTTTGTTTCAGATCCGAGGGTATCAAAAGTGGTCGTTACCAACCTGAATCATGTCAGTGGTCATCAAAAGTGGTCGGTACCAACCTAAATCTGGTCAATGGTCATCAAAAATGGTAGGTACCAACTTGAATCAGATCAGAACCAATCTAAAATTTTAAATCCAAAGCTCATTTTCCCTTCATGTTTAGGCTCCTTTCATCCTCCAAGTCTTAGAATCAGATCGGTGTTAATAAAATCAGATCAGTACCGACCTGATTTGGTGCTTTAGAATTCCATCAAACTTCCTAAGTTTCTTCATATCATCATTCTAAATAGTTCTAGTCATGTTGGAGTGAATTTTGTCGATTAAAATCATGTATGTATCAACCTGAATCTGGTTGGTACCAATATGATTTGCATTTCTACAACTTGGCTGAATATTTAGTTCTTTAATCTTGACATCTTCCAAGCTCCTTGACTCATTCCTTCATTAGTCTGCGGCTTATTTCATCTGTTTGAGTCTATTTTGAGACATTGGAAAATTTGGTTATAATACTTGTCCCCAAAGTACGCCTTATGAATGTAAGGTGTGCTTTGCCCAGGAACAAGCTTCAGCAGTAGCGATCAATCATCGGCAGTTGAGCTCTTCGACTATCCATCAATCATAGTTATGGTATATCATCCCGTTCCTTCGGATCCTCCTACAAACCAAAATTCGTTCTAGACCATTATATCTAAGGACTCTAGTCCTTACTTTAATTATTAGTCATAAATATTAATCAAACCGTTTTCATCTAGAGTTATCGTATCATATATCAAAATTGTCTCATGTTCGCAAGAGATTCATCTATTCTAGTCTAATCATAAGGCGTTCAAAGCCTAAGGTCAAGTCAATGTCCATTCTAGGTTTAGATATTTTCAAGTCACAAAATCAAGTTCCCCTTTTAGGTCTCATTCAATCTAGGGACCGATCTCTCAGATCGTTTAAAATATAATCTAGGGTTTGATCTCTTCGAATCGTACATCATCATCCAATCTAAGGTTCGATCTCTATAGATCATTTAATATCTAATCTAGGGTTTGATCTCTTTAGATCCATGTTGGGTCCAATCCGCTCGCTCTCCAACGAAGGGACTCAACGTCCAAGCAAGTCCATCCACTCACTCTCCGATGAGGGGACATAACCTTGTACAAGCCCAATCCACTCACTCTTCAGCAAGGAGACTTGCATCTTATGCTTATTGCCCCGTCTCTCCAATCAGGACTACCATGTTCAGTCAATATCAACCATCACATTCAAGCGGTTTTCAAAATTCAAATATCCAAATCAAAGCATCAAACAAATTTCCTAAACATTCATCTCAAACATCTAACTCAGAGCGTGCCCATATACTAATCGAGGTCCCAAACATGTGTAAATGGCCCGAGGTCATTACTATCTTATTTACTCAAAAAAAATGCAAAACATAGGAATTAAACCTGACTCTCATCCATCCCAATCATGGGATTACCAATCTCAATCCAGATTCATGGTCATGTCTTGATGTATTTGATGCAGACGGTGGTTGCTCCGGCGGTGCCACTGCACTTTGGTTCCTTATGTTCTGTTGTAGCTGGTTACTCCGAACCATCTCTTCTATCAAATCACGAAGATGTCGACACTCATTCGTCTCATGCCTATCCATCTCGTGGAAAAGGAAAAAATTTCCAGGCTTTTTCGCCTGATCTACGGGTTCCCTCTTAACTGGCTTTTGGTAGGGGATCTGCCCCTAGTATTGAGATAAATCCTCTCTAAGGTTTTAATTAGATTAATATAAGAAGATAATTTTTGTTCCCTCCTTTGTCGCTTTGGTTCTCTAAATCCATCGTCAATTTTTTGCTTTCTTTTGTCTCCACCATATCCTGCTTCGGCTAATCCACCATCATCCACATCATTCACCTGAACATTATCAGCTTCAGCATCCTCTTGATGAAATTATCTCTCAGCTTCACGATAAAACTACATGAGATGCATCACGGGATCCCTTTCCAATGCAACTTTGAAGTTGGTCTTGCATACGAATCCAGACATTGCTGCCATCATGACTATCGATGGATCTGTCTTATCGAGTGCAATGGCCGCTACATTAAATCTCATGAGATAGCTTCTTAAGGTCTCTCTAGCCTTTTTCTTCATGCTTGAAAGCATCATCATATTCTTTGGTCGAGAGATATAAACTTTGAACTATCTTAAGAATCTGTCTTCCAATCTGATCCATGTGCTTACAGACCCATTCTCTAACTGCCCAAACTATATAGCAGCCAACTCCATTAGCTATAATGGGAAGCATCGCACCATTTCCTCTTTAGGCGCACCCAACACCTCCATATGTCTAATGCATCTCATTAGATGAACAGTTAGATCTGTCCTTCCATTGTATAGTTCCAGCATTGGTAGCTTGAAATGGGGGGATTTCACACATACCGGATGTTACGGGTAAATGGATTCCTATTCACATCTTCAAAACTCTGGTCTGAAGGTCCACCTCTCACTATTCTTTCGATTATCTCATCTATTCATTTGTTGACATCAAATGGAAGGCTTCGATCCCTAGCTATATTTTTCCCCCATGTTCATATGGAGAAACTCTGGTACATACTCATTTGGCTGCACATTTGCATTTTGATTTACACATCTACCTTCATTATGTCGCCCAATCATATAGAGAAACTCTGGCACATACTCCTTTGATTGTTGTGCATTTGCGTTATGATTTTCGTTTATAGCTTCAGCATCATCCGCTTCCAACATCCCAGTTTTCCCAAATTTAAACCAACTGTGCCCCCTAGTATGTTCATGTTGGTACCAGCTTGTTCTTGTCGTGAGGGCTCAATTCTGGTTAGCACTGCTCCAGCTCCAAATGCTCTTGGATTGATTTATGGTCTTTTATTCTGCTCCAGATATTCTTTGTTAATCCGACCTTCTAAAAAATCCACCCAACATTTCTTGTTGTCAGTCCATTATTCTTTCTCGCGTCTCATTCATCATCCTCTTCATCTCTTCTCTAGTCACATAGGTGAATGAATTTGAACTTAAGGACATTTCCTGGCTACCTCATGCCCTGGTTGACTTCATCCAGTTATAACAATGGTAGCAGGACTCTTTATCTTCTCCAAACATCAGATTCAAGGTTTAAACCTTCAAATCTAGCTCATTCCCAGTGATAGCATCAAAAATGTTACATCGAAAAATGACACAACATCCCAAAGCAGATAAATCCAAATTAAGCAAGTAAAAGCAAGACGAAAATAGGAACACACAAGAACTTCTCATAGCGGTTCAGCAAATACATTAGCCCGCGTCCACTTCAATCATATTAATATTTGATTGATTATCTCTGGAATATGGTGATCAGCACTCAAATTTGACCACAGTCTAGTGTTTAGGGAAGATGAAGATAGAAAAGAATCAAAGTGTCAAAAATCTCCTCCTAATTGTATGTAGCTTGCTATTTAAAAGAAAATCCCTGCTGCAATCTTATCATCCAGGTGAAAACGTCACAGCTCCAAGATATAAATATCCAAGCATGAAGACCAAGTCATCCAGCACAATTTCTAAGTAGAAAATCAATTTACTATAGACCACTTATAGTACATACCAACATGGCTTTTTCGTCATTCTTCAAGTTTTTCTCTATATGTTGGCTCTCCTAAATGACCCCTTGCCAAATCATGTCTTAATTTCAGGTCAATGGTCATCAAAAGTGGTTGGTACCACCTGAATTGGGTCGGTACCAACTTGAATTTTTACATCCAAAGCTCATTTTTTTTCTACATGTTTAGGCTCCTTTCATCCTTCTATTACCATTCCAAGCCTCAGAATCAGATTGATGCCAATCAAATCAAGTCGGTATCGACCTGATTTGGCTCTTGAATTCCATCAAACTTCCTAACTTTCTTCATATCATCATTCTAGACAGTTCTAATAATTTTGGAGTGAACCATGTCAGTTAAAATCATGTCGTTACCAACTTGAATCATGTCACCAATCTGATTTTAATTTCTGAAACTTGGCTAAATCTTTGGTTTATTCAATCTTAATATCATCCAAGCTCCACGACTCTTTCCTTCATCAGTTTGCAGTCCGCTTCATCTGTTTGGATCTGTTCTGAGATAGTGGAAATTTTGGTTATAACAATAATTAACATGAGGAAAATTTGATGTTTTATAATTTAATTTATTAACCCTAATGATATAATTGCATCTGAAACATAATTTTATATTTAGATGTTTGTGTGTGTGTGTATGCAGTGAACTGAAATTTAATTTTGAAACATGAAACTGAACTAATTAGTAACAAATCAGCCAATTGAAATTTAGTTTGATATTAATTTACAATTTTAAGGTATGAAGAAGACCTGATTAATTTATACATACATGTGATATATACACTCAAAGATTTATAATTCAATCTAATAAAATTTGATCCATGATTAAAAATAGTAAGTGTGACAACAAGAATAATTTGTTAAAAGAAAGATAATTTACAGTAACATACATTAGGATAACAAACAAGAAGATTTGTTTCAAATCTAAAATGAAGTAAAGCATATATTATTTGGTTGGACAAATTATTAACCAATTATAAAAAATATTCAACAAATCAGTTCCATAGCAATTAATTATTTTTGATCCAATTAAGTCAGTAACATTCATAACCATACATAAATAGAACGCATAGTTAATCAAAATACATAGAATAATTTTAATTTTAATAAGTAGTTATAATTTACATATATGTGAAAAAACATCATGAATGTATTATAAACTTACCTAATAAATCTTGCCTTTCGTTACATCTTGATTTGTGGTATCTCCTTAGATTTCAAATAAATCAGCATCCTTTGCAAGAGAAGGATGAACCACTTTTCTTTAATTTAATTTGATTTTGATTCGAATTTATTTTGATCTTTTTTTAGAGGAAGTTTCACCTATGAATGAATGAAGAGGAAGAAAAATTATGTTATGTTAAAGAAATCAAAAGAGGAGATTTTGTTTTAATAGAATTAAAGGAACCTTTCAAATTAACTTATTAAAACTTCTTTCTTTAATTCCTTTTTAATTCCAATCAATTCAATTAATTGGTTTCCTCCTCTCACCATTATATGGTTGGTCCAAGCACATTCTTAATATGTTCCTAAAAAAATTATGCAATTATTTTATTTTTTAAACCTTGTTTAAAATTATACTGATATCATATATCAACATATGCAAATTTAACTTTTAAGTATGCATTTAAATAATTACCAACAATATTTGAAACATCGAATAAATTAATAAAAATTGATTTTAGAAATACTAATTAATTTTATTCAATTTGTAACATTTTGCAAACTAAATAAATCTTGTGGTTTTCTAAAAAATCACAAATACAGTTGTGCAACTCATAGGTGTGAATTCAATCAACGGTTAATATTGAACAATTCAGATATCAATGTTCACATGTCACCTTAGCTAGTGGTGTGATAGTTTGATCAAATTCATCAATTAAAGGTATTTTTAATAAAATTAAATTTCATAAACACTTAAGTGGTACCTTTAGGTGATGATTATTTACATCAATTCTCTTTTGTCAAAACTAAATTACATTAGAACTTATGGAATTTGGTTCTGATCAAAATTCAAATATTGTCCACATTCAACTTTGTAAGTGCAAACATAAAATCCTTTGTTCAATAACAACAATTACTATCAAATTTATTGCTCTAGCTAGAGACTTCGACTTTGAGTTGACTTAAGTTGACCCCGTGATACCAGCCCTATGTAACTGAGAAGACGAATTCTTTCTTGAATAGTGTTTCACTTCCAATGCTTCTGCTCGACCCGACTATAGTGGATGCCATGCCATGATGTAACTATAATCAAAGTGCAGTTTCCACATTAAAGCTCGATAGTATTCTCAAGTCGAGAAAAGTATATAAAATTGTCGCATTAATATTTTCTGTTTATCCACATTTATATTAACCAATAGAAAACTATCAAGTGTGTCATTCCATAGATATCCAATAACTATTAGTAACTCTTTGGTGTCCACAACAGCCATGAGAAATGCACTGCACAATATTTGAAGAGCGTTATGCACTCTAGTCTAAATGGATAAATCAACATCCTTTCTCAAAACATCTTGATTAGAAATATTTAAAATAATATGTAATTTTCATTATGATAAAATTCCAATGATTACAACACTTTGTAATTACCACCACATGACTTTAAAAAATTCCTAATATATACTTTAAATTAATTAGTTAATTATTTATATCACTTTATAATAAGTATATATTAGAAAGAAAAACACATTTTATTTCAAACAAGATTGGTTATTGAGTTAAATATATGTAAAAAAAATTACATAATTACCTCTAGAGCATACCCCTAACTCTATTAGTCTCCAATCCCCATCATAATCCCATGGTCATTACTCTTGCCTACCAACTCCAATGTGCATCGGGCCTTTGTGGATATGGGCAGCTCGATCAACGTCATGTTCAATAACGTCTTTGAAGCTCTCGGGCTCCTTGCTTCCAGCCTCACTCCATGAACCTTTCCCATTTATGGATTTGGGGGTGTAAGTATTGTTCCAATGGGCACAATCTCTCTTGTAGCAACTTTTGGCTAAGAGCCCTTCACTGTAAAGATCTAGGTTTGTGGTAGTTGATTGCCCATCTGCTTATAATTTGTTAATATGACGACCGACTAATGCTGAGTTAGATGCCATCTCCTCCAACAAAGCCTTGTCATAAAGTTCATCGTTTAAGACGAGGTCGGAGAAATCAAGGGTAATCAGCAAAAGGCAAGAGAATGTTACGGGACTTCCCTTAGGCAAGCAAAGATGGACTTTCTCATGCTGGGGTAAAAGGATTCAATGATCAGCGTTGGGTTTCTCAATAGATCCAACAGGCCAACCAATGCCTTGGTACTTGCGAAGACCCAGCCCAACCCTAAAGCGTTAGCGATAGCTCCTACTCTCTCATACTTGGTCGCCAGATCTAAGAACTAAGGGCGTCACAACTTCGATTCGAACCCACCATTATATATTAGTTCATTTTAAAAAACTTTCTCATCTACAATGTTTATAAGCAAGCTACATATAGACCGCCTAACTATCATGCAACTCACTCACAGTAGAGTGTTCGAGCTAAGCAATGCGCTCTAGTTCGATTCTGGATCACGACGGTGGACGTGTCACCAAGGATACTACAAGGAAAAAAATTACTACCCTAGATAACAATATTTTAATGCAAAGCGTTGTCATTGTTTCAATTTTACTTTTATATAATTAAATATAAAAAAACCAATACCTAATACTAATTATTTATGCAGGCTATTAATTAATATCGTGACCGCTTTCCTTCTTTTTTCTCTAGGCATGATCCTACCTGCATTTGGAATAAAATTATATCCAAGTTATTCAGATTTTTTTCTAAAACTATGTTATGGGATGAATAGTTAATTTTGGTTGAAAAGAATATTAAACTCTTCAACGACATAAACCACATCATACATATTTAACAAAAATGCGCTTATTGTTCATGTACAGGGCGTTATACAATAGAATTAGTGCTGCATGTCTGGTTCAATATATACTTTATCCATATTAACATACTACATAATGGTTTTGGAAACTTACCATTCTTAAGGAATTCTTCAAAACTTTCAGGAAATTTTAATATACTGGAACATGTTGAAGCATCACAGAAATATATGTGCTATAAACATAAGAAACAAACCGAAAGGGAAATATGGAATGGAATCATAAAATATGGATGTAAACTGATAACCTATTGGGTCTTTGAAATGCATTTAAGTGCCTTGTATTCTCGAAACAGTGGCTCTTTTAACATTCTAGTGCTAATACAAATTTTACAAAGGATATCTTAATTAACATTTACCGAATGTTTTGACCATTCCTTAATATAAATATTGAATAAAAATATTATGGAGATTTTACTCACCCTATCTCTACCTTCTTAGATACTTCCATGGTTTCTATTGTGTCCTCCAAAAAAAACCCTTAAATTTACGAGTAGGTTTGAAACAATGAAATAGTTCAGCTTGCGAAATAAATACAAAGTTTGTGTACAAGTCAATCTTAATGGCCCCATAGCAGCCCAAGATCCAACTATCAAACAATTAATTACTTCATTATTATAAAGATAATTTTTCGATCAAGGCACCACAAAAAAACAAATTATAGAACTAGGCCTCAGCAAAAACTAATTGCCAAAGTAGGTCTCGTTTAGTTTATAACTTGCGCAATTATGGATTGCGCAAGTTATAATTTTTTTTATACATAGAGCTTGCGCAATCCATAAATGCACAAGCTCTACATCTAAAGCTTGCGCATTGCATAAGTGCGCAAGCTTTATATTTAAAGCTTGCAGACTTTTGAAATGCGCAAGCTCATTTTCGGACACCAAAAAGACAGAGAGCTGAATCTGAGCTCATTTCATCCCCTATCTCCTTTCTTCCCAAAACCCTTGTCATTTCCAACTTCAAACCCATTCAAAATTCAAATATATTAACTCAAAAACAGTGTTCCTCATCTATTCCTTTAAACAACCACTTGATTGCATATAAAATGGAAGCAAGCTCTTCATCTACGTTGATTAGAGGTAATTATAATTTGATTATAATTTGAATACTACTGTAGAAATGATTGTTGTTGTAAGCGGAAGAGGTAGTGTTGATGATGTCGATGTGAATGTATTCATATTGTTGGTTTATTTGTTGAAAATGCAAAAGAATTTGAAGTATTCATATAGCCAAAACCCTAACTTTGTACATAGTTTTTGTAGTGATAAACGGTTATTGTTGTTTGTACAATTGTCTCCTCCAGAAGATAGAAGTGTTCTCTACCTTTAAGAACACCATAGGAGCCAAAACGACACATTAATGGAGGTAAATGTTCGATATTGGTAAACCAGGGGAATGCAAATATGAAACATCAATTTAATTCGTTTATACATTTCAGGGTGTTGAAACTGTGAAGATATGCGATCGTTCGAGCAAGCTCAAGGAGATCGATTATAAAGATCCAAGATCGGAGCCGAATCTGCGAATCTCCAGATTTTGAAAAGCTATGCAAATCGACTACATTCAGCTCGATCATCACCTTATTACCGCTTTATGTGATAGATGGAGGCCGAAAACAAATACGTTTCATATGAGAGTTGGGAAGATGACAGTGACTCTAGCGGATGTGCATTTTCTTTTCGGTCCTAAAGCAGACGGTCGCCCGGTATGTTTGCAAAATATAGATATCGATTACATCAAATTAGCTCATGACTTGCTTGGTATTTTTCTGCCTACAGAGGCAGTTAAGTCTAAAAGTGAATTATCAATGACTTGGTTTAAAAGTGAATTTTCCAAACCACTACCTGAAGGAGCGACCGATTTAGATATACTTCGCCGCACTCGTGCCGTGATATTGTATTTTTTGAGTTTTCGATTATTTCTTGATCATTCAAAAGGGAGATTAAGTTTGAAATTTTTACCTTTTTTGGATGATTTGACTGACTGTGGTTTTCATTCTTGGGGTAGTGCTGTTCTCTGCTATTTGTATAGTGAGTTGCCACACGTTGCCTTGCAACGTCGAAAAGTTTTAGGGATTTTGCAATGTTGTTGCAACTATGGTCATGGTCGCATATTGCTATTGGACAGCCGTCTATTAGAATTCCTACCGACTTAGATCCATATCTTCCATTCGAAGCTAGGTGGAATTGTGCTAGGAGTTGGCGTGAGATGCCAAGAAATGTCCATTTTTACCGAAATGGGTTCGATTTGTTGGCAGATGATGCGGTTACATGGGAACTGTATTCATTAGTGTATAAGTTTGGACATCTGGAAATTGAGTATTCGTTTGCCGGTTGGATTGCTAAGAGCCGACTGAATCTATTTTTAGACTTTGAGTTTTTTGCACCAAATCGAGTTATGAGACAGTTTTCCATTGATTATCTGCACACTCCATATACTGTCATCCCCCTTGACCCATAACCCACAAGTTGGATGGAATTTTTGGAGGAAAGTATTGCTATTTTGCAATCAAGAATTGATCGTGCCGAATGAGCAAGCGAGCCTCCGACACCTTTGAGCGAGTACGAGTATTTGTATTAGCGAATTACTCGTCTTTATATTCTTAAAAGGTTGGCAAGGAAGTTGGTTGCGTACACTCCCCGTGCTCCTCTAAAACGTGATGCGGTAAGTATCGTAATTTCAATTTTTTTGTAGTTCAATTTTTATGTCATATTGATGCATTGTTATGACTCATGGTTTAGGTAAATATACAGCTCTTTGGATGTTGTGGGTGAAATAGAAGAAAGTCATATGGAGTCGGACAAGGTCAAAAGCAAGTGCATTGGCCTATGACAAATACTTGACACGATTTTAGGTCGGAACAAACTAAGATGGCCGGCCAAGCCGCTGCGCATTGTAGAAGAGCCCCCACGTTGTACAGAGGAGACACATACCATAGTAGCGGGTGGACAAGCCCAATGGAAGGAGACACATGTGGAGGGGGAGGCTTCACAACATCCCAGTGGCGAAACTACAGTTGGATGGTCCGCTTGGCCCGAGGTATAGCAGCAATACACCAGCGGAGAAACTCATGCTGAATGGACCGTTTGGCATGAAGGGAACAACAATTCGGATATGTTGGACAGTCGACATACGAGCATGCGCAAGAGCCGCCGCAGTGGGAAATTCAACAAGAAGAACTCATTTCTGGGCCAAGTCAACAACAAGAAATTCCACTTCCGACACCTGCTCCTACATTCGAAGAAGGCCAAGGATCGGCTCACATCGTGTACAAATGGAAGAAGAAGAAGAAGAAGAGAGACATCCCACTTGAGCTTAGACGGATTCGTGGTTGACGGTGTTGGTCTTATTGTAGTTATTTCTTTGGTTGGGTAAGGAGTTGTTGACTTGTATGTTTCTATGTTATTGTACGACTTGTTCAACCTTTTTTGGATGATTTTCAATTGTCGGTTGGATCATGTTATTTATTTTGTTTTGTGATGGTATTGTTAACGTAATGGTGTGTGCATGCTCTCAGTTTGGAACTTAGGGTCTGGGGTTTTGCAATTTGTGGTTTTACAGTGTGGCAGAGCAGCACTCTGTTTGGAACTCATCCAAAAAATAGCTTGCGCATTTGTGGAATGCCCAAACTATATTGTCAAGCCATTTTTGGATTATTTATAGCAATCTGCAAATGCTACGTTTGTTCTTTTGTAGCATTTGCGGAATGGTGCAAATAACCCAGTTAAACGCTTGCGCATATTTGGAATGCGCAGGTTATATTTTACATGTAGCTTGCATATTTTTGGATTGCACAAGCTATATTGACAACATAGTTTGTGCATTCCATATATGCGCAAGCGTGTTTTTGGCCCTGTCCGAGATAGAGAGCTATTTCAACATCATAAATCACACAATTTCACACAAAGTTTGAACAGCATTCTATATAACATGCAAACACCATTCGAATGGCAACACCATTACATAAAAAAGTCAACAGCATGCCACAACATCCAACAAAGTTTCAACAAGTCATACAGTAACATAGACGTTCTACTTCTATTACAATTCAACGCGAACAAGTTTTCTTGTTGTGGCCAGTAGAACCACATTTGCTACATCTGTTATGACCGGATAAAGATGGCAAATCCATGAAACCTTTTCTTCAAGTAGACTGAGGATGACCTGAATTTATGCGCACAGGCGGTGGTTGTATAGTTGGACCACCATAGATGTTCCAATGTCAATTATCTGGTACATGGTGGAATAAAGGAGCAAAAGCTGCGGAATACACAGCCTTCGTGTACCACACGAAGATTAAGTCAAAATACGCTCTATTAGCACCACTCGAACCACGTGAACAAGCCGCTAATACATGGTAGCATGGAAAATGTTTTAATGTTGGCATTTTGCATAAACATTTGGCAACATTATCTTCGATATTCACCGTATAATCAAACATATGCACATCTTTCACCTGCCTTCAACGAAGCTATATCTCTCTATAGACATGAGCCTTGATTCTTCCATTCTTCTCCGCACTAATGCTTCCCACCTAGGTACGAGCTGTGACGTCCACTCTTCCCCTTGAGTTCATCATTCGACGAAGTAATGGTTCAGTCGATGAAACGTACATGCAACAAATGATCTAACAGGTAAATTCCTAGTTCCTTTGAGCACACCGTTAAAGCTTTCGGAAATGTTGGTCATCATTATTTTGAATCTTATTCCCCCATCATGAAAAAGAGTCCAGCTTGATTCCTGGTCTTTAAAAATTCTTTCAATCCACGCATCGGCATCTTGATTTACGTCCTTCAAATGTTTTCAAAGATCATTATATTTACGACCTCCGATGCCATAGCACATGCGTGTAATAAATTTTGTAGCTTATCCATGCCAAACCCCACTTTCTTGAAATTTGCTTTAATATGAATGATACAAATCTCCACAAACAACCACTATACACATATCTCCGCAATAATAATTTGGATATGGTCATTGTCCCCTTGGCACGGATAGACCAACAGGATGTATAGGCGTCAGCAAATTTCCATCAACTGTATGTTGATGACCGGGCATTTCCGCAGAAACAACTTCACTTAAACGAGCATGTAAGGTTGATGATCCTGAAAGGAATTTATGCGGTACTGGTTCAAACTGTGTTTCCAGAACAAGAATGACATCAAAGTTAATATGACTTGAACTTGCAGCTCCAATTTTCCCTTTAACCTAATCAAAATATTTCATCAATGTTTCGTCGTCTATCTCCCAATCATTAATGTCTACCATCATAATAAACAATTAAGGTGTAAATTAGGGTTTTCAATTTACTACTGCTTAAATAGGATTTCCTAGTTTACTAAATAATAACAACTAATTCAACAACAACACCATTATCTAACAATTAACACTGCTACCACTCGGCCAATAACTCTTCATTTTCAACAACATCAACAAAAGCAAAATTACATCTTAATTTTCAAAAATATTAATTATTACCTATGTTTTGTAATGACGAAGAAGATGATTCCATATATAGTTTACCAACTATTTGGTTAATAAGGTGATTGTGGATTTGCATAAGGAAGAAAAATGGATTTGGATTGGGAAATGAGGATGGTTTGGGGAAGAAAGTAGAAATATAGATAAATGAACTCAGATCTGTGCTCTCTGTCTATTTGATGCTCAAAAATGAGGTTACGCACTCCATAATTGTGAAGCATTATATTCAGCTTGTGCATTTATGGAATGCGCAAGGTATAGTTAAAAAAATTTAACACTTGCGCACTGCATATTTGCGCAAGTTAAAACCGAAATGAAGCCTAGTTTGGCAATTAGTTTTTGCTGAAACCTAAAACAAAAATATGATATTTGTTGAAGCCTAAAACCAAAAATTGTCCTTATTATAATCATGAATTCCCCGCAATTAGAATTTAGACAAGGGAATGTAATAAACCGGTGATGTTGATGTTTAATATGGAGACCTCAAAAGACATGACCAATGCAGTAGAAAAATATAAATGGGTATCCTGATTTAGAGTAACTGAAAAAAATGCAAGAATGGCTTTGATTAACAAAATAACACTTCAAACATCATTCGTAAAATGCAATATGCTACATACAAGCACTTTACTTTTTAAATTTCAGCTTTGAGTAAATATTTGTCATAAAATTTGGTTGTTTCTCTTATGAATAATCGAAATTGTCAAGAATTAGACTAGCTTCTACCCATAAGGATTATTTATTTATTTATTTATTTTACTTTCTATCAGCACTTAAGATATGCCTACGAATACCAATCTATATGATTTTAGGTTTAATAAAACAGAAGCAATCCATTTGACTTTAGGGTAAAAAATCGTGTCAGTAATGTCCATTTTTGTCAACTGCCTTCTCTGTATTGTGTTTTTCTTTTCTCTGCTGCTCATAATTCATTTTACAATGGACTAAATTTAACTTATTGGAAGTACTCGAATAAAATGGACCATGCAAGGTTTTTGCCTTGAAAAAGGATATAGATATTTCGGCTTTTAAAGAGAAAATAAAAACAGCACATGCTTTGTTTTGTTAGGTCAATTTAGACTTGGAAAAAGTGAGTATTTATGAGTAGTCTGTCATTATTGAATGAAAATTCAAACAAAAAAACATCATCATCTTCACTCTTTTATTTGCATGTGAAATCGACTTTTTATGTATAACAGACTAACAAAACTCACTACACATTAACGTATAAGAAATTGGAAACTGAAATATTCATCTAACGTATTAAATGCCAAAAAATTAATATAGTTTAACATCACTTCTGGAAAGTTAACACAAATATCTTTGGACGTAGTCGTTAATACGTGGTGTTACTTAGAGCGGTGGAATTTGAATCCTGTAATCATCATGTATATGTTAGTTGGTGTCCTTGGACAATGTGTAGTGATATACCAATATTTTCTAACACTGTCTAAGGGTGGCAATTAACCCCGACCAGATGGGCTCGGACCCGACTTGGTGGATCTTGGTTCTAGACGGGTTGGGTTTTGTCAGATCTAAACTATACATTTCAAAAACCAAGACCCGACCCAACATGAGCTTCGATCGGGTCCTGCTGGACAATAATACTAAAATTGCATATATTTCAATGTTTTTTGGTTGGGTCTTTCAAGTCAGGTTCGTTCGAATTGGATTTGATCGGATCTTTATTGTATTTTTCATCGTCCAGACTTACCCCGAGACCCATCGGGTTTGGTTTGGGTTCATGTCTTTTCAATTCGGTTCGGTTTTGCGGTTCTCGATTCTAATTGCCAGCCCTAACACTATCTAAATTTAAGTAGGATGACTTCCTTAGACCGCTATGCCATTTTTTAACATTTGTATCTGACAAATACAACGCGGGATAACCGCTGATTCCCATTCATAACTATTCCTTCCCTGGTAATGGATTTGTATTATTTGCCCATAATGTTAAATTCCATATATTCCCTAAGTTAAACTTTGCGGTCTATGTTTGTTTTGCATTTTATTTGTTTTAAGGTGAAATTAAAGTTCAAATAATCAAGTTAGAATATATTTTTTAAAATATCTTTATACATAAAGAAACTATCCATTAAAAATCCAATTTCAATTCAAAAGGTTAAGGAAAAATATTTATGAAGAATAAAAATGGTTTGAAATTCTATTTAAATCATTAGATGTTATTAAAAAAAATGGGAAACCTTCTGGTTTAAAGGTCACTGTTAAGTAAATATGATCTAATTAATTGAATTTCTTAAATAGTAACCGATCATACAAAGTTTCCATATATAATGCTTTTCCATGGTAATATACTTTGATAAGGTAATTTGATTTTAATTGTAAGAGCACAATAACAAATATTTAATCTTAGTTTCAATAGACTGACAAATTCAAAGGACCTTTTGTTATCACGCGTGTTTTTTATATTTTGTCGAACCTTTATTCTATTCAAACAATCTATATAATATCATGGTTCATAAATAAACTATATTTTTAGTCACAATTGAAGGATATATACATATAGACAAATCTAATGATTTTGAACTTAACAATGAACCTTAGACTAGTATAACCGCACAACGGTGAAGAAACCGATCGTTCGATTGTATAACTTTGATAAGAAATATACATTTAAAATTTTTGTTAATATTACTTAAACATTAAGTGATAATATGTTGGAAAAGAATAAATTGAGATTTGAATCTGAAAATATGAATTTCAAATTTAAATATTAATCAAAGCATTCAAAATTGTCGATTTGAAATTGAAATTTTAGAATTTGAAAATCATAATAGATTTGAATTTTGAATCTTTGATGCGCGAAGTAAGGAGAAAGTTTAGGGAAACCGCGATGAGACAAGATCCACGTTTTTAGGGAAACCGCGATAAGACAAGATCCACGTTTTTTTTTGCTTCAGAAAAATTGATTCAATAAGCAAACCTCCCCAACGGTCGGTTTGATTATCTGCAGCCATAGCTGAATGATCCTCTCTGAAATTATTTCTTATAAAAAAAATTAGTCAAGTATACATTCAATTTCAAATCTTTAAACAATTTAGCAACAATCAATTTGAATTCTTACCTTTATTTGCACCTATTTCTTAGAATCGCATACATTATCAATCTGAATAGTCCTTCCCACTTTTATTTTTTGACATAAACGCTACAATAAATGAAAATGTGATTTGAACTGGATTAGAACAAATAAATGATATAAATGGTACAATTATCACGAACAATATTTAAACAAATGAAATAACATACGGAGATATAAATTATGGCTTCCTAGAATATATTTTGTCTTCTTGTCTTTAATATGCCATTTTCATTAAGTCTCTCCAAAGTTTCTCCTTAAATCTCTATTCATTTTGGAAATGACCTTTTTCTTGTAAATAATGCTTGTGGCTTGGAATTGTAACTTGTAAATTATTTAGAACCAATTGATCGTTACTTTTCTCTATAAGTTCACTTAAGATTTCAGCTATATTTTGATTTTATAAAAATTAATTTCACTTTTTCTGATTAATATTTTGTTAACACTTTAAATCATTTATGAATTACTGTTCCTAGTTAATATGGATGTAAACTATTTTATATGAGGATATTCGTATCTCTTTTTCATAAAATTCGAGCGGTATTTTGAGAGTGCAAACTGAGCCGTTCGTCCGTACAAACGAATCGGTACCAAAATCTATTGAGAGGCTGTTTTATCCTAGAGTTGTTGAAAACAACGGCTAACTTCGGCTGAGTCGTGGACAAAGTCACTTTCTTGAAGACGTTTCGGCGATCTGCTCAATGGTGCAAGCAGTTCAGATCAATCACCGCCGCCTCTAGGATAAAACAGCCTCTCAATAGCTTTTGGTACCGATTCGTTTGCACGGACGAACGGCTCAGTTTGCGCTCTCAAAATACTGCTCGAATTTTATGAAAAAGAGATACGAAAATGTTGTTCTTTCTGTTTTCGTCTTCGTATCAGTTAAGAAGACGGAGTAGTAAAAGAACGTTACTGGTTTGGGGGAAACGTGGTCTTAAAAAACGGATCTGAGTAATACCGGGTCAAAATAATAAACGTTGTATAACGTTCTTCAATACGGGGTTGAACAGATTTTACCGTTCCAACCCGGTCAAAAACGGTTAATAAATTTGTAGCAAAAATATAAGTGTTACACTACTACAAGCCCGAACCCGAGCCCGGTCCGGGACGGGTCGAGTCGAGTCGGTCGGTCGGCGCGCGCCCGCGCGTGTGTGGTGGTCAAGCATGGTCTCCCTCCTCACAAAAGAGCATCATTGGGTGCCCAAAGGGCCCAACTTAGCCTCTAAGAATCAAGTATAAATACTTGATTCTTGCATACAATCCTACAATGTGGGACTATTCACATATAGGAGCCAACTTCCACTTATTCAATTTTTTTAACAATTCACTTATTTCAAAACATAATTTCCAGCAATCCCCCACTAGAATTTTTAAAAAATATTTTTCGAGCAATTTCTGAAAACATAAGATTGTGCATAAACAAAGGTATCTTTCGACTTGAACCTTAGCATAGTGAATAAGATTCAGTTTTTACTAGAGTGACACGTAGTCTTGAACTCTATTCCTGACATCAGACCACACACAATCTTTCTAGAGTGCAATCAAATAAGCCCGTGCATTTATGGCCATGCACGTCTATCCCAGTTTAGTGAATGCTCTAGGAGTTTTGCCCAAAACTCCATAGGAAACGGCCAAATTTCCACATTCACACAGGTGAGTCTATCAAGAGTACTCCTGAAGGTAGGTACTCCACTCCAAATGGAGTACAGATCTCATTAAGGGTTTCTATTAACTCGTCCTCTAATAACTTCAGGAATGCATGCTTCTATATATATGGAAAATGGCATGTTCAACTCATATCACTTCACAACCTGTTCTTACCCATTGAACCTAGTTCTTGGGATCTCCAGTCATTAGGTCGGGTTACCATTGTGCATGACTCAACAATCTAGGGGCAATAGTCCCATTTTTCTAGAATTCGTAAGGACTTTCTCTCTGGCCAATCCTTTCGTCAAAGGATCTGCCAAATTCTCATCACTGCGTATGTGATCCACTCTAACAGCTCCTGAGGAGAGTAGCTCTCTAACAGTGTTGTGCTTACGATGTATCTGTCGTCTCTTACCGTTGTAATAACGGTTCTGAACTTTTGCAATAGCCGCGGTACTATCGCAATGGATCAACAAGGCTGGTATCGGTTTTTCCCATAAAGGAATCTCAGCTAGCAGATTTCTTAAGTACTCTGCTTCCTCACTAGCTGTGGCTAGTGCTATCATCTCAGACTCCATAGTAGACTGAGCCAAAATAGTCTGTTTCTTGGATTTCCAAGAAACAGCTCCTCCAACAATGCTAAAGATATAGCCACTGGTTGCCTTTGAGTCATCAGATAAAGTATTCCAGTCTGCATCGGTGTAACCTTCAAGAACAGCTGGAAACTTTTCATAATGTAATCCAAGGTTCATGATTCGTTTTAGGTATCTCATGACCCTCTCAATAACGTGTCAATGCTCTATACTAGGTCTACTAGTAAACCTACATAATAATCCCACGACATAGGCAATGTTGGGTCTAGTACAATCAGTGGCATACCGAAGGCTGCCAATGATGCTCGCATAATCAGACTGTCTTACACCTTCACCAGTGTTCTTAAAAAGTTTTACACTAGGATCATATGGTGTACATGCAGGTTTACAGTCAAAGTAATTGTATTTCTTTAAGATCTTCTCAATATAGTGAGATTGATCCAAAGAAAGTCCCTTTTCGGACCTAGTAATCTTAATACCAAGAATTACACTCGCTTCACCTAGATCTTTCATATCAAAAATGGCACTTAACAAAGATTTAACAGTGTTTATGGCATGAATATTTGATTCAAAAATTAGTAGATCATCTACATACAAACATATTATAGTGCAAATGTCATTTTCAGATTTATAATAAATACATTTGTCACTTTCATTAACTTTGAAACCGTTTGTGATTATTAAACTATCAAATTTTTCATGCCATTGTTTAGGTGCTTGTTTTAAACCATATAATGATTTATCTAATTTGCAAACTTTATGTTCTTGACCAGGAATAACAAAGCCCTCAGTTGGTCCATATAAATTTCCTCTTCTAATTCACTATTTAAAAAGGCAGTTTTAACATCCATTTGGTGTATAATTAAATTATAAATAGATGCTAATGAAATTAGTACTCGAATGGATGTGATTCTAGTTACAGGTGAAAAAGTATCGAAAAAGTCTATATTTTCTCTTTGCCTAAAACCTTTAGCTACCAAACGGGCTTTATATTTTTCAACTGTTCCATCAGGTTTTAATTTCTTTTTAAGTACCCATTTACAACCTATAGACTTACAATCAGGTGGCAAATCTACTAAGTGCCAAGTCTTATTGGATTCCAAGGAATCCATCTCATCATTTATAGCCTCTTGCCAAAAATCGGCATTTAAAGAAGATAAGGCTTCTTGGAGGTTTGTTGGATCCTCCTCTATAGTAAAAGTGCAAAAATCCGAGCCAAAATCTTTATCAACTCTTGCTCTTTTACTTCTTCTAGGTTCAGTTTTAGAAGATTCATTAAGTTCTGTTCTAATAGGCACGGTGTTATATGACGTGCCCCCACTATTCCTCAATTTAAAAGGAAATTTACTTTCATAAAAATCAGCATCAATATATTCTACTATATTATGTGTATTCAGGTCATAAAATCTATATGTTTTGCTATTAATAGCATAGCCAATAAATACACATTCGTATGCTCTACTTGCTAATTTTATTCTCTTAAGGTCGGGTATACGAACATATGCCAAACATCTCCAAGTTCTAAAGTAAGATACATTCGGTTTATAATTTCTTAAAATTTCAAAAGGTGAAATTTTACTTTTTGATTTAGGGATTCTATTCAATACATAGCATACAGTCAACAAAATATCCCCCCACCAATGTTTTGCTGCACCTGAATTTAACAAAATAGCTACAGCTAATTCGGTAAAGGTCCTATTCTTTCTTTCAACTTTACCGTTCATTTCAGGTGAATAAGGTGCAGTTCTCTCATGAATTATACCATTCAATTTATAGAAATCAAGAAATGAACTAGATTCATATTCTGTTCCTCTATCACTACGAAGTCTCTTAATTTTCTTATTAGATTAATTCTCAATTTCAGTTTTAAATAATTTAAACATATCAAATGCATCATTTTATTTTTCATAAGATATACATAAGTGAAATCAGAGGTATCATCTATGAAAGTGATAAAATAACGGTGTCCATGTCTAGTCAAAGTACCATCTAGCTCACATATGTCAGAATGAATCAAGTCTAAGGGTTCATAAAATCTATCAACTGATTTATGGGGTTTCTTAGTGATTTTTGCTTGACTATAGAATTCACATTTATCAAAATCAGTTTCTGACATTTTAGGAATCAAATCTAATGTGATCATGTTATGAATTATACGCTTATTTACATGACATAATCTAGAGTGCCAAATATTAAAATCACACAACATATAAGCAGAACTGGTTACTTTATTAGATTCAACATTCATTTTAAACATACCCTCATAAGCATAACCCTTCCCTACAAACATCCCCTTATAAGTCAAACTACACAAATCAGCCCCTATAACTTGAGTAAAACCAACCTTATTAAGGAGAAAACCAGAAACCAGATTCTTTCTCATCTCTAGAGTATGCATCACATCTTTCAGAAGAACTGTCTTTCCAGAGGTAAACTTTATTTCCACATTTCCAATGCCTGCAACTGTAGTGGTGTGAGAATCTCCCAACGGCACTTTCTGATCATCGGCAGCCGTGTATGTACTAAACATAGCACGATCATAGCAGACATGGCGGGATGCACCAGTGTCTACCCACCAACCCTCTGATCCACCAACAAGGTGAATCTCAGAAATCATGGCCGTCAAAGGCTCCTCAGCCAGGTTAGCCTGCGGTGCAAGGCCTGGTCTGTTCCTACACTTGCGTGCCATATGACCTGGTTTTCCATAGTTGTAGCACAAAAACAACTGTCCAGAGTTGTTCTTTTGGGTTGGTTTCTGCTATCCTTTTTGGTTCCCTTGCGGATTCCAATTCTGTTTGTTGCGGTTCTGATTCTTAAAGTTTTTTGGATTTGGTTTCAGAACTGCTGGCTTGGACTTTTTAGTGTTGTTGTTGGTGACAACAAGCACTTCCTCTTTCTGGTCCTGTTTTCGAGCCTCCTACTCAATACGGAGGCGAGTGATCAAGCTCTCTAAGGAGAATTCCTTAGTCTTGTGCCTAATTACATTCTTAAAGTCTTTCCAACCTGGGGGCAGATTATCAATAATAACAGCAATCTGAAACTGTTCATCCAAACTCATACCTTCGGAGATGATCTCATGAGCAATTTTCTGAAGCTCATGAGACTGCATCTCTACTGACCTGTCATATGTCATCTGGTATTTGAGGTAGCGGCTGACTGCATATTTCTTCGCTCCAGCCTCTTCGGTATCGTACTTCTTTTGCAGTGCTTCCTAAATCTCTTTGGCCGACTTGTCAGAATTGTAGTAGTCGTACAGGTCATCGCTGAGGCCGTTGAGTATGAAGTTTCGGCACATGTAATCTTGCTCTGTCCAGTTCTTCAACTCCTTTGATTTTTCTGTCCAGGCTCGCATCTGATCTGCGTCTGCTTCGTCGTCTGGTCTACTGGGTAGCTGCGGTTTGTCGGTTGTCAGCACAGCCACCACTTTTCTGGTGGCCAGGAAGAATTCCATCTTCTGTCTCCAGCGTTTGAAGTGGAGGCCCTCGAATCTGAAGGGAGCAGCAGAGACCATCGGGAGTTGGAAGAAGGAAGTGGGAGCGGCGACATCTAGATCTGTAGTAGAAGTCATTGTTGTTGGACGTCTTCTATTGCTGGAAACAATGGCCAACTTCGGCTGAGTCGTGGACAGAGTCACTTTCTTGAAGACGTTTCGGCGATCTGCTCAATGGTGCAAGCAGTTCGGATCAATCACTGCCGCCTCTAGGATAAAACAGCCTCTCAATAGTTTTTGGTACCGATTCGTTTGCACGGACGAACGGCTCAGTTTGCACTCTTAAAATACTGCTCGAATTTTATGAAAAGGAGATACGAAAATGTTGTTCTTCCTGTTTTCGTCTTCGTATCAGTTAAGAAGGCGGAGTAGTAAAAGAACGTTACTGGTTTGGGGGAAACGTGGTCTTAAAAAACGGATCTGAGTAATACCAGGTCAAAATAATAAATGTTGTATAACGTTCTTCAATACGGGCTTGAACAGATTTTACCGTTCCAACCCGGTCAAAAACGGTTAACAAATTTGTAGCAAAAATATAAGTGTTACACCACTACAAGCCCGAACCCGAGCCCGGCCCGGGTCGGTCGGTCGGCGCGCGCCCTCGCGTGTGTGGTGCTTAAGCATGGCCTCCCTCCTCACAAAAGAGCATCATTGGGTGCCTAAAGGGCCCAACTTAGCCTCTAAGAATCAAGTATAAATACTTGATTCTTGCATACAATCCTACAATGTGGGACTATTCACATATAGGAGCCAATTTCCACTTATTCAATTTTTTTAACAATTCACTTATTTCAAAACATAATTTCCAACAGTGGTTAAACAAATCCAAAATTGATGTTGGCTTGTCAACTAAATATGATAGATCTGAATTTGATAAGTATGGGATTTAATCCAAAGCAGCCTTATTTGGTCATGGGCCTAAACTAGTAAGCTTAATCGGAAATAAGATTATTTAACCAGTCCAAATACAAATATAATCGTAAGCTTTTAAGTATTAATTCATGGGTTTTACGGGACGAGCAAAGTCATTTCATTCTAACCAGGGAATATTAATGAAAGTATTTAGGATAAAACCCAAACTTGACCTAAATTCCAAAAATATATGAGCAACCATAAATATTACAAAACCTTAACCCATTTGAAGGATCGAAAAAAATATTACCACCAATGTTTCCCATTAGAACTTATTTACTCGTGTAATATTCACCATCGATCATTGTTGCAGTTTTGATTTAAACTTTTCATCATTAAAACTACATCAAAGCATCATCTACACTTAAAATTCAATAATTTCAAGCGATTATTGTATGAAAGTTTGGCATCTCCACACCTTTGTCTTTTTGTTACTTTTCGATAAGCAAAATGCTCGGTCATGATGGCAAACATGTAACTGGCAAGCAAACATGGGGGCAACGTTGCCATTTGGTATGCCTTTGCCTCTAAAATAACCTGCTATACCTTTTATTTTATGTTTTCATTAGTTGGGCATGATTATAAATTATCCATGCTTCTGAAACTTAATCAGTGAAGTAAAGGATAAATAATGGTTGAATTTCTTAATATGGGTTGAACTATTACTTATTTATGTTTTAAATATTATAAAATGATGGCAATGAAGATTGAAAAAAACAACTTTAAATGTTGATTCTTCCACTGATACATCTTGATTAATAGGCCCAAATTAACTTAGCCTTACCAATGCCAATTTTATTAGTAATCTATATATTTTTCGTTTAATTTTTTTTTTTGGTATATTACGCATTTAGGTAATAATAATTTCTCAGGTATATCTGTAATAAGGTAAAACTGATATATCCCAGTAATGATTCTATCTGCAAAATTGAGTGTATAGTGGAAGCAAGATTGCAGCATGAACCTACTTGTGAAAGCTATGCCAAATGGCATTAACAGATATCTTTCCGAGGCCCTTTTTTTACAAAGAAACAAGAATCATAATGCTTATGTTACTTTTAAGCACTCAAAATTACATTTTGGAAATCTCTATTCATTTTGTAATAAGTTGAAGTTTCTGAAATGCTCCGAAAATTTTTAGAAACTTCAAATATATCAAAGATTCTAAACTAAGGCATTGCAGAGTAATCTTTCATTTTTTTCCTTGTGATTTGTCGCTTGTTCTAATTTTATTTTCCCTTGTAATTTGCAAGAAATTTCATGCTTATTCTAACTTCATTTTTTCCTTATAGGATATTGGACGGTTGAGAGGACGAGCTTGGACTTTACACTATTCATATTTTGCTTTTTTAATGCTTTTTTGTAAAACCACGTTACTATAATCTTTTCTTACAACATTGTGTACAAAATTTTATATACGATGATTGTTTATTTTATGCATAAAGTTAGTATAACATTGATTATGTTTAATATATAATATACTAAGATTATATTTATTTGTGTTATGTTCAAATTAAGCAATGTTATTGAATATAAATATTTGTAGCTGGTATAAATGATGTGTAGGTAAAAAATTCAGGAAAAGTAGGTGGGTTTTTAAAACGCCGTGAAAAAAAGAAATAGCAAAAAACGCTGCGATAACTGATGATATAATAGCCTTTTAGAGGAGTTGTTAAAATGTTAATAAAAGCACAGAAACGCTATATGAAGTCAAAAGATAGACGCTGTGAAATATTACAAAAATGCTACAGACTTATTTATAAAACGCTATACTAAATTTATAGTAGCATTTTATGTATGGTGCAAGAAAAAACTCTATTAGAAAAGTGAAACATAACAAGATACATGAATGTTGTAATAAATTTAACATAACAACATATGTAACATTGTAAAACATATACTCAATCAAAAACTTATCTTCTACTGCGTTAGACGAAGGGTTGTTATACCTTCAGGGCCTATTATAGCTTGTCATTAGATGTATTTCTCATTACGGGGTATTACATCGTTTTTGAAACTCTATGAAAAGTCTTTTTATTATAGTTGGAGAACCTCATAGCCCCATGCACTCAGGTTCGAGCCTGGGCTCATTTTCCACTCTTTGTTCAATTGCTTGCAGCCTAAGAGTGCCCACAAGAAAACTTGTGTTTCAGCATTTACTCGTGCAAACCACTACTCCACATATGGTCGGTACCTAGTCTACATTAATGAATATACCTAAACCGTCTTCTTTTCGCACTGGTTTAACATATCCTAAAATAAGAAAGGCAATTCTGCAAAATAAATACAGGAACTATTGGCTTTTAAAAGCGCTAAGCTCAACAAGTCATACGTAGAAAAACAAGCAAAAAGAAAAAAGATTGTCAATCAAAGTTTGTAATAAAATATTTGTTTCATTTAGTCCAAATAATGCAGAGGCGCAATGCCCACTCCACCAGGCCTATAATGATATTCATATCGTTAAGTAGTTGTGTTAACTTGCTTTTTAGCAAAGAAGATTTCAATTGGACTCATAAGACAACGAAGATGGAATGATTCACGGACTTGGAAATACGATCATAAGAGGTAAAAACATCTGGGAGAAGTTTCATCAAAAATTGGACTATGTCCTTAACTCGGCACCGAATTATTAACTTGGCACCGAGTTATTAACTCAACATCGATTTAAGGATTCGACAATTTAAGGATTCGACGAGACGAGTTAAGGATTTGATGAATTAAGGATTCAACAAGACGAGTTAAGGATTTGACGAGTTAAGGATTCACTGAGTTAAGGATTCGACTAGATAATTTAAAATTTTGATGAGTTAAAGATTTTGGATAGCTAGAATCAACTCAAGGATAGTGGACAAGGATTTGGAACATCTCGACTAAGGCATAGAAGAGTGAAGCTGAAGTTAGTGGGGAGTTAACATTCAACTCCTTAACTCGGTACCGAGTCAAGGACTTAACTCGAATGTCCATGATTTTTTTGTGCAAGCATGGGCTGACTCTTGGACTTCGTTGATAGAAAGCTTCTGGTCTGATACGTCCTCTACCTCAATAAATACAAAACTACCTGCAATCAGAGAAGGATCTTCTCCCCCGGCTCACTCCCTTTCACTTTGGATCTGTTTTCTCTACCATTGGAGACTTCTCCCTCTTCTTCACTTCTAACCTCTCCTCTATTAAAGTCACCTAAGAAACAACAATTTTCTATTTTAAGACTTCGATCAACAAACTCTTGGGACTAGTGACTCACAAACAACCTAGAAACTCTACTATAAATCTAAGGTCCACTTGATTATGGTCAGATCTGAGATAACTAGTTGTAATCCAGAGAGAGAACAACTAATAAAAGAGACATAGGTCAGAGATTACGTCGGACTACTATAAAAATTGTGTTTGCTTTTACTGTTTTTCTATTTATTTAATTTGAACTGGTGCTTTCATCCTGATTCTGGTTGTTGATCCATTTTTTAGGTTAATATTTTGGTGCTTTCATTGAAAACAAGAGCTGGATCTAAAGACTTGAAGCTTGAATATAAGATTTGGAGAAGATGAAAAGACCTAATACCATATCTAAGGCTGGTGGAGGTCAACCAAAGTCTGAGAGCCATCAAGAGGGGTCCTCAAATTCTCGTCAATCCATCTATGTGATTAGGGAAGTGACGGAGAAAACAATAAAAGAATTGTAAGATGAAATAATGGATTAACAGCAGAAAATGCTCGAGCGATTTTCAGAAGGATCGATCAACAATGGACACCGGAAAAAGCTGGATCCAGGACAAAAGACCATAGACCAATGCAGCAACATCTGGAGATAAAGCAAAGCAAACTGAAACTATGCTCCCACGATGTGGAAGCGCTATCAATCCGGATCTAGGATGAGCTTTAATGCCTGTAAATGGTGATGCTGGAGCTAAAGTGGAAATTTGAAATATGAATGCATGGCAGCAAGAGCTCGAACTAGAAGCTCACAATTGGAATAGGGGCAGAACATAGCTATGGATCAAAAACTTCCATCGGATGACAACCCCGATCGGGACAAATTGGGGTTAGGTTCGATTTCTTTACCCTGACTTTAAATAAATGATGAAATATATTCTTAGGCCGCTTACACATGTATGTGATCTCGAATGGCCCCTAAACACACTCTGAGTCGGATGCCTTAGATGACTAATTAGGATAATAATTACCTCAGACTAATTACACATGAATGCGACCTAGGTTAGTCCCTAGGCACGCTTTGTCTGATGTATGGGATGAACACTTAGGATTTCTGCTTATTTGACTTTTGAAAAATCCACATTGAATGTGATGACTGATAATGATTACCTTAGTGTCCTAACCAGAGAGATGGGACCAAGTGCAATCTCCCTTAACGAAGAGCGAGTGGATAGGCTTGTACGAAAAGTAAGTACCCTTATCGAAGAGTAAGCAAATGGCTTGCTTGTCCATTGAGTCCCATTGTTGGAGAGTGAATGAACTCAGCAAGGATCTAGAGCGATCAAAACCCAAGATTGGGCAATAAATGATCTGGAGAGATCGTCCCTTTACTTGAACAATAAACGAACTGGAGAGGTTGTCCTTTAAACTTAAGCGATAAATGTTTTAGAGAGATCATCCCCTTTAAATTAAGCATTAAACAAAATGAAGAGATCATCCTATTAACACTAGTATGGGCCCGTGTTTCGCACACGTACTGTTTGTGTTATGCTATAAGTTGATATTTTGTTTGAGCGCAAATATGTAAACGGAAAGCAAGGGTATTGTTGGAATTTCAAAAAGACGCCGAGTAAATTAGTTCAACGAATCTTATTTATTAGTAGTAGAGATAAACATTAAACGATTTGGAGTGATCACATATTAAATTGAATATAAAATGATCCGAAGAGATTGTCCCCTTAAACCAAACGATAAACGATCTGGAGAGATTGCATGGTAAATTGAATATGAAATGATTCGTAAAGACCTAACCTCAAAATTAATGCAGATTTGGTAAAATGATTTGAACACATTATAATTAGAATAAAATAGACAAATCCCGGATGAACATAGGATGATTTTGATATGCGATGTAATAACATCAAATAAAATCGGAATGATGATGATGTATAGATTACACTTAAGCAGAATTTAGAGTCTTGGGTTGTAACAGGTTTGGAATGACCTGTAATTGACAAGAGGATCTGAAGGAAATAGATGATTCACTAGGATTGAAGCAATTGGAGATCTCAACTATAGAAGACTGGTTACCAGAACTCATTCTTGAGCAAAGCACGCCTTACATTCGAAAGGCGTACTTTGGGGGGTAAATGTTAACCCGCGTTTTAGCAAAGAAGATTTCAATTAGACTTAGAAGATCAATACAAAGACGGAATAATTCATGGACTTGGAAACACAATCAAAAGAGGTAGAAAAACAACTAGGGGAAGTTTCATCGAAAATTGGACCAAGCTCTTAAATTGACACCAAGTTAAAGATTTGATGAGTTAACGATTCGACAAGTTAAGTATTTAATGAGTTGAGCTAAGGATTTGGCGAGTTAAGGATTCTATGAGACGAGTTAAGGATTTGATGAGTTAAGCATTTAATGAGTTCAGGATTCAACGAGTTAAGGATTCAACGAGATGAGTTAACGATTTTGGATAGGCAGAATCAACTCAAGATAGTGGAAATGGACTTGTTACAGATCGAATAAGACATAGAAAAGCAAAGTTAAAGTCAAAGAGGAGTTAACATTCAACTCCTTAACTTGGCACCGAGTTTAGGAATTAACTCGGATGTCCATGAATTTTTCTATACAAGCATGGGCTGACTCTTGGACTTGGTTGATAGCAAGTTTCTGGCCTGGTACCTTTACCTCTATAAATACAAACTTACCTGCAATCAGAAAAGGATCTTATCTCCCGGCTTATTCCCTTCACTCTGGATCTGATCACTCTACCATTGGAGACTTCGTCTTCTTCTTTACCTCTAACCTCTCCTCCATCAAAGTCACCTAGAAAACAACAATTTGCTATTTTACAATTTGGATCAGTAAATTCTTAATACTAGTGACTTACAAAATACCTAGAAACTCTATTATAAATCTGAGCTCCACTTTATCGTGGTCAGATCCGAGATAACTATTTGTAACTCAAAGAGAGAACAACCAATGAAAGAGACGTAGGTTGGAGATTACGCCAAGCCACTATAAAAAATAGTATCTTCTTTTACCACTATTCTGTTTATTTAATCTAAACTGGCGCTTTCTTTTAATTCTGGATGTTGATCCATTTTTTGAGTTAACAAGTTGAAAATAAGAAGTGAGGAGAAGAAGCACATCAGTAGAAAACTTTAGAAGATCCAGCTTCAATTGCAAAGATGAGCTCCTTTGGCACTCCAAACAATCAAGAACTTATTGGAGAAAAGGGAGTGCGCTACCATCTTCGAAGTCTTCCATAACAGATCTCACAAAAGATATTGAAAATCTCTCAATCGACGTTGCCAAAAGAATGACTGGGACTTTATGCATGACATTGAAGGTGGTGGCAACAAGCACTAGTCTTCCCAGCAAGGTATTAAAGCATCCAAGCTGGCCTAGGTTCAAAACTGCCATAGCGGAATAGAGAAGTAATCCATAAGCCTCAACTAGATCATTAGCATAACAATCATAGTCGACCACCATCGAAGGCCTGGCCAGCAGGCATGGGCCCATGGCAAATAATAGACAAAGATCCGTCTTAAGAAGAGGTTCTAAGCGATGGCTTAAACTACAATCAACAATGGTGGTCCACATCGAGAATGCTTTTGTAACAACCCTAATTTTGAGTAACATTATTTAGGACATTTAATTCGCTAAATTAAATGAAATAATGTAAAATGATTAGGTGATTGAGATTTATGATTAACAGAAGAGTAGCCATGCCATGTAACAAATGAACTAAAATGGATTAAAGAATTATAAAAAAGGGTGAAATAGGAAGTATATTCTTATACCCTAAACCCTTAGGCCATTCATTTTATACGTTCACTTCATAGTAAAAACAAAATGGAGGCCGGTCACCATTAAGCAAGAACAAGAGGAAGATAAGTTAAAGGAAGAAGCTAAATCAACATAAACCAAGATCAAATCTTAACTCCTTAATCACAAAGCTAAAGCGAATAATAGGCTACATCTCATATTTTTGATTTTTTTGATTTCTAGATCATATCCAAGTATTTTGCAAAGTATATTTCCATATTTTGATTGATAAATCGGATATATTTGCTTGTTGATAATTTATGCTAATTCATATAGATTTTATGATATATTTAATATGAAAACCCTATTAAATGACATCCAAATGCCTTGCAATTTTAAAATAAGGTCAAAAATGATAATTTGGAAATAGATTTCAAATTTCATAATTTTCTGAATTAATGTAGATTTATTATAAATTGTCTAGTGAAGAAAATAGTTATTTTGGATTTAAATTAATTATGGCTATTTTATGACGATTTCGGGTTAGAAATTAATATATGTTGGAAAACATACTAAAAGTGATTTATGGGAATTTTTATGGGATTTTACTAAGTGTTTTAATAGATAAATAAAATTATTTAAGGTGTGGGACTTAAATGTTTCATATATTTATGAGAGGAGAAGCGGCATTTTGTAAGTAGTTTAATTTGTTTATTTTTGAAATTTTTAGTAGTACTTTTAGAAAAGAAATTAGCAACCAATCAGACAAACAAGGTAGGTTAGATGAAAAGAATTGCTTTAAAAGGCTAAAAATCAGTTTAAACGTACTTTTTACGCGTTTCACCACTTTCAACACCAAACTTTCGACTAAGTTCCTCCGTCTCCATCACCATCGAAATCAAATGCGCACGGTATCAAAGACTTCATACGCAATGAATTGGACAAAGGCGAAAGGCATGAGGTCGAAATAAGCGGTTCTGAAGGGGTCGAAGCTTTGTTTTTCTTTTAAAAGGAAATGCACATGCTTTGCTTTCAACTTGTTTAGCTTTTGACTTGGTTCAATGGTTTTGAAAGAGGTTGCACCTTTTGTTTTAAGTAACTGTTTTCAAAAGGGTCGAAACGCCTAGCAATTGCCATTTTCTTTTCGAAGCAATGCTTTTGAAAGGGTCCTCGATTTTTAAATTAAAGACACTTCTCAAATGCTTTTGAATGGTTGGTTTTTACACCATCACTTCTTTTCTTAGGAAATTGCTTTTGAAAGTATAGCTTTCGATTTTTCTTAGATAAACCCTAAGGTTTCGAAAGGAAAATTTTCAAATGGTTTCAAAGGTTGTTTCGCATGTTTTACTTGAATCCAATTTGAATGGTTTAATGAATTTAATGCATATGGAAGGTTTAAATGGAAGGTTCCAATGTTTTTGAAAGACACCTTTATAAAGTTTTGATAAGTGGATGTCTAAGGTTTTAAAGCTTTCGAAAGACAAGTTTAGCCTTTCGGCCTAAGGTTTTATTTGGTTTCGAAAGGGGTACTTTCAGTTGTTTCGAAAGGAATAATTTCAATGGTTTAAATGTTTTCATCAACAAAGTTATGGGTAAAGTATATATATAACATGGCAAAGTGATTTGAGTACGCTTAGAATATTTTCCTTGTTTATGTATAATTTAAAAGGATTAAATCTTTTTGATACAAAAGATTTCCAAGAAATTTTTTTGGGTTGTTAACCTAAGTAAAATGACTCGGATATTAGAATACCAGATGAGACTGGTGTAGGGTCACACCCTATACATTAGCTATCAGCCCCTAGCTAATTTAGTCCAATATTCCAGTGTGTAGGGCTTTGTCACAGGTAAGACTAAAATGATGTTACACATAGAAATGAATATACAGTGTGAGAATAAGTTACTGGTGAGCCCAAAAAACCATTAGGATCTGTTGACTCTGGAAGGAGTAAGTTAGGGACAAACCATCCAGAAGAGGAGTGTCTAACAGAAGTTAAATTATTTGTTTATTTTGTTTGGCAGGCCCGAGTCAGCCAAAGATTAGTAGTTAGCCAAATAAAACTATAGTGTTCATACATGTAGTCCATTTGTTACTTGATTTGTGTACATATACGATATTGCTTTATTGTTTTAACCAATTTTAATGGCAGGATTAAGATATGCAAAAGATATGTTTTAAAAGGATATTAGTGAGGAAAAACCCGTTCCGCTAAGCGGCGTGGTCTCACTTAATATCAAATAACTGAGGTGTATAGTATTATTCACACTAGGCTTTATGTCTGACTCGAAATTTATGTTTTTCCCTCTAAACTCTCAGGTGCTCAAAATTGATTTGAGTATGCCAAGGGTTGAGGATTTATAAGTTTTAGTAGGTGGATGAATAAAGCTTTCAAAGACGAGCAGGAGGCTGAAGTTAGCTATAATTAGGAGTTGCTTTGTTTTATTCCATTGTGTTCTATTAAATAAGATATGACTATTTAGCACTCTGATCATCCAAGGGGACATCTTCATATGTCGCTCTTGGCGTAATTATGTAATAATTATATTTGATCTGCATGTGCGAAACGATTTGGATTATGTAATGAAATATGAAACATGTTTTGTGAAATATAATCAGAAAAGTTGTTTTTAAATTCGTGTTTTATTTCATATTCATGTGCTTCTGATACTATGGATAACATTAACATTACTGTATTTTGTCGTCGGAAGTTAATGCTATAGATGACTGCAACATCTATAGCGCTTAGCTTTGGGCCTCAAGATAGGGGTTGTTACAACTTGGTATTAGAGCATAGGTTTATGAAAAACTTTAAACTAAAAAGATTTTTGAAAACATAATCCTGAGGAATTAGAGATAAGATTGGGGCATGGGATAATATTATAGTAACGTACTTGTATTTTCTATATATAAGTATACATGATATTTTTATTCTTTTATCTGTATTAGGCTATTCTTTTGTATCTCACGAAGGCTTGAATGCAGATATGGATGCTAGACGAGTTAACCTAGGTGGAGGAAGTAACACAACAAATGGGTATGCCCGAACCAAATACCAGGAGAAACCCAGGTCAGGCACAACCTGGAAATGTAGGTACTGGAGTCCCACAAGTCGACATGGGAGCAATGTATTAGTTTTTTGTCAACATGATGTAGGTGGGAATTGATGTTGGGGTATTTGAAGGAAATGCTGGAGGGGGAAACCAAGAAGATCCAATGGTGACTAATTATGCTATTTTGAGGGGAGATTACGCTCGGTTGGGAGGAAAACCATTTATTAGTACTGAGGACATAATCGAAGTAGAGAATTGGCTGCTTCATTGCGAAATGGTTTTTTCTGATCTAGGGCTCAATGATGAGCAGAAGAGAAGGCTTGCTTCGAGACAAGTGCAAGGAGCAGCACTATACTGGTGGAACAGCATTACAGCTGGAGTTGATGAGGAGGCCATGACAAGGGATGAGTTCAAAAGAAGGTTTGGAGAGAGATTTATGTCGGAGGTTGCTAAGTCTGGTCTTCTCAGGAAATTTGTTGAATTGGAGTAAGGAGACATGACTATGCTGGAGTATGCGATGAGGTTTGAGGAGCTAGCAAGATATGGCTATGCTATGGTTGATACTAATATTAAGAAGAACGAGAAGTTTATCAAAGGGTTGAAGCTTAATCTTGCTAGGGCTATGTTACCGCATATTAAGGATCCAAGAGATTTTGTAGTGGAAATGGCTTTGAGGAACGAATAAATGCTTGCTTTTCTTGAAAGAAACAAGGCAAAGGAAGTCCAGGTAGGGCAGAGTCAGAAAAGAAAGTTATTCCATAAGAAAGGAGCTCAGAAAGGTGGAGCTGCAAAGAAGGGGAAGTCGGAGGTTGTCTGCTTTAAGTGTGATAAGAAAGGGCATTTCGCAAAAAATGACTCTCGGGTGATGGAAAAAAAAGGTGATTAGGAAGAAGAACATCAGATGCTTCAACTGCGATCAAATTGGACATTATAAGAACTAGTGTAAAGAGCCAATTTAGGATGGAAAAGGAAAAGTGTTTGCATTGGAGCTAGTTACCTTGAGGCTAACAACATAGGAGAAAGAAAAATCTATGTTGGGAGGTATGCTTCTGATCCAGGGTATGTTAGTTAGCGTTTTGTTTGACACTGGTGCATCGCATTCTTTTATATCTTATTGGTTGGTAGATAAGCTTTACTTAGAACCCTTATACATAGTTATTTCATTAAGGGTTGCAAATTCGAAGGGAGGGTATGCGCCACTTGGGATGATGTGTGACCACCTAGAGATTGAATTATTAGGTAATACCTTTGTTTGCAGTTTGCATGTGTTTAATTTCGAAGGGCTCGGAATTATTTGGGTATGGATTGGTTAAGTAAATACGATGCTAGGATATTCTTCCATGATAGGAAAATATCGCTTAGACACCCTGACTGTAGTGATCTGATTATATACACCGTGGCAAAGCTTAGTTGTGAGGTTAATGTTTTGTTGGGTGTTATAGAGGCAGAAGACGAGTTGGATCGCGTTATCATTGTCAAAGAATTCGTAGTTGTCTTTGAACCATCGTATGATTGCTAACAAAATGAGCCATTGAGTTTCAAATAGATTTGGTGCCGGGAGCAGAACAATAAGTAAACTGCCAAACAGGATAACACCTACCGAGGAGCTAAAGGTGCAGTTAGAAGATTTGGAAGGCGAGAATTTTATTAGACCAAGTAGTTCACCTTGGGGAGCAGCCACAGTGTTTGCCAAGAAGCCGGATGGATCATTAAGGTTATGTATTGATTATCGTAAGTTGAATAAGAAGATGATAAAGAATCGGCATCCATTGCCTAGAACTGATGATTTGTTCGACCAGTCATGTAACAAACCGCATATTTTACGATTTTATATTTAAATATAGCATCGTTAGTCGGATTTAAGTCTGAAATACTACTTTTTGCAAACAGTCGAATTAGGACTCGAGACCACTTCCATTGAGTTCAAAATGGCGTTTTCGACCTTTTTGAGTATAAACATTGATATGTTTGGAGTTGAGTAGAATTTTGATGTTTTCATTTAGGGCTTTGGGTTTGGGTTTCAGCCCATTAACCCGACATATTAACCCAACTCCACTCCACTCCTCTTCATTCCTTCATAATATTTCCTAATACTCGAGCTTTAGTAAAAATGGACGAAGAGATTGGAAACTAAAATTCCTAAGCCTTAGATTCTTAGGAGATTCCAAATCAAGTTCTAGAAATCCAAGAGAAGCTTAGGTAAGCATCCTCTTCATCTTCTCCATCTCAATCCCTCTTAAATTTTCAGAAATTCCTATAACCTAACTTAGGAAAAACTTCACCTTTGTTAATAGATTGAATATTCTAGAGGTATAGTGAAGAGGAATTGACCTTGCCTTATTTTAAAAGCTTCTCCTTCATTGTTTTTGGGATTAAAGGTGAGTTTTTGAACTCACATCTATGTCTATGGATTTCATTGTTAGGTATGAATTTATAACATCTATTTCATGTTCATTTGCTTTTGATTTGAATTGGTTTGATGAATATTCCAATTTTGGTGTTTTGAAGTCAAAAATCTTTAAAATCCTACCTTTGATGTTTGAACACGTTTTTGGGGTGTGTCGAAGAGCGTATAAGGCTAGGTTGTCACTTGGCATAAATCCTTAGTCTCCGTTGCTCGTCTGATCGCTCCCGGTTAGGATTTTATCCCTTCTTGGGGCTAGGCTGAAAATATTGGAAATGGAAGTTCAGTCGACTAAACTGTAAGGTCAGTCGACTGAATCTGGGGATTGAAAATTTTCCGTCCCTGTATCAGTCGACTGACCACTGTGTTCAGTCAACTGAACCTGGAAACCGAAAGTTTCTGGGTTCTGTATCATTCGACTGACTACTGTATTCAGTCGACTGAATCTGCTTATCTCAGCCAAATCGCCTTTTTTGTATGGATTTCCAATTTTAAATCGATTCTCATTGATTCGGTTAGTTGTTATCACTTTTGTTGATTTTGTTGATTTCTTTTTCGGGATTTTTGGGAATATCCATTTTTTAATGGGTTCGGTACCGATTTCTATGGATTTAACTCACATCTTCATATGTGAGTTTTTGGTGATTGATTGTTTCCACAATCATTTCTGTGACTTGTCACTTTGAAATACAAAGGTTTCTATACTAGTAGTAAATATTCAAACTCTTTCACAGAGATGTTTTTAACTCTATTTTTAATACAAAGCTCGCTTGTAAAACCGTTTTTCAATCTATTAGTATATACAAACCTTTACCTCATTCATTAAAAAAATCTAATTAAACGACTTAGCAAAACAAGTGGTATGAAACGTTTACGTTTACTTTGTCGGTTAATTCTTGGACTTGTTCGATTGAAACCTTGTGACAATTTTTGAGTGGAAATTTACAATTTGTTCGTAAATAATTAAATTAAGCCAATGGTTACGGGACATGAAGCTAAACTCATTTATTTACTAGCTTAGCGTAATTTACACTTGTTGATCTATGAAGATCATTCGGTGGAGCTTCGGCTCAATTTTATGGGCTAGCGACCCATGGTCTTTGGACCGTTCGTGGAGCAATCGGCTCAATAAGTCAGAGCATGGGGCGTATCTTTTTAGGTGCGTCGATGTTCGTATATGCATGGGGCATATCTTTTTAGGTGCGTCGATGTTTGATTTTGCATGGGACGTATCTTTTTAGGTGCGTCGATGTTAGACTTTGCATGGGGTGTATCTTTTTAGGTGACTCGATGTTCGACTATGGATGGGGCGTATCTTTTTAGGTGCGTCGATGTTCGGTTCAGGGGATAGCGTCTCATTTTGATAAACGGGTTGGTGAGTTTTCATGCTCCCGTTTGTGATAGGCCCCCCTTTGTGATTTCTGGATTTCTAATTAATGATTTCTAGAATTTGTGTTTCACCAATTTTGTGATTGGAATTGATATATTTGTCAATATTTGTGGTTTGGTGAATAAAATAAAGAATATGATATTCTTTTTGACTTATGAGATTCTCAATATATTATATGATTTTTGTGATTGTTAAATGTATACTTATCACAATATGGCATCATTGTTATCATACGTATTTGTCATATCTCGTATCCTATCTCATTTTATCTGATATTTATAGCTAGACTAATCCGTTTATTACTTTCTTATTAAATAATACTCGGATCATACCGAGATGTTATAGGTGCTTCTGCTTGACTCCTTATCTGGGACCATCATCTGACTTTTGTCTAACTACTTTAGATTTGGTAGTTTTTGTTGTTATACATTCGAGATGGAAGCTCCTTGATGTATACTTATTCTTTTATCTAGCACTTGTATCTATTCTTTTGTGATGTAGTGGATCTTTTATGACCACTGCTTTGATGTACACCTTTGTGTGATGTATTCATATCTATTGTCGCCTTTGTGATATGAATATCTGTGACTGAGTTGTGTTATTCTTATTTCTATATTTGTTTCCGAGGTCCACATAGCAACTATGTAGTAGCTTTGAGTTTGTATTTGATATGTCGAATTTCCTCTTAAAATGAAATGCGTGACATACCATCTGACATTTCGGTACTCGCACAAAGCAATTACAAGGATGGTCGCTCCTTGACAGCCTTATTCTTCGTGCTAGTCGATGGCATTACTCCATGGTGTCATTGGCTAGCGTGAGTATAGAGGTGGGGCGTCACAGCATGGTATCAAAGCCAAACTTTGAAACAATATAGAATAATCTAGCAGGGATCATTGTCCTAAGTCTTCCTTAGGAGTCGTGCCTTACGATTCATCCGAGGCATTGGACCCGTTTTATCCTATTTTCTTTTATGATGCCCTGTTTTATCAATCAAGTTTGTTTGATATTCATTCTAAAAATAACCTTCTTCTTTCTTTCTTTCCTAAAGAAGAGAAATGGTTAGACTAGGTCGTTCCAGTGCCGGTCAATCCAGTGCTACTCGTTAGGATGGAGTAGTCATGTCTGCCCAGCAGATTTTAGATCTTGTAAAGAATGCTTAAGCTGTCGGACCTATTCCAAATCCTACTCATCCTAGATCTAGGTTTGCACGCTTGTGCAGAGATTATACTGATTTGGGTGGAAGGCCATTCAAGGGATCCGAAAGTGCTATAGAAATCCAAGCTTGGATTAAATCATGCGACCGCATCTTTTCTCCTATGAATCCTGTTGATCTACATCGAGTCCAAGTGGCTTCTAGCATGCTCCAAGAAAGAGCATTAGATTGGTATAAGATTTTAGTTTCTAGAATTTTTGAAGCGGATCTTACTTGGTAGCAATTCCGAGAATGATTCGAATTGAAATTTGTGCCGAAAGCTGAAAAGGTAACTTTGGCCTGGCGCTTTATCGACCTTGTTCAAGGTGAATCGTCTGTGACGGATTACGTCACATTTTTTGAATCTCTCTCTAAATATGGGTCGAGTATATTAATACCCCATTGAAGAAAAATCATAGGTTTGTCTATGGGTTGAATAAGAACCTCAAAAAGCCTTTACTTCTGAAACTAGAAGTTTCTTTCAATCGGCTTGTTGATACCGCTCTTCGTCTTGAAGAGGCTGATAAAGAGAGTAATGTTGAAGTTGTGGGTGCCAAACAGAACTTCAACAATAACATGAAGAGGCCTATTATGTTTAAAGGCCCCAATCCTAATAAGAAAGGGAAGCAAGAAACTTCGGTAGCAAAGACTCCTACGCCTAGTCGTGGACAATGCTGCAATTGTGCTTCTACGGACCACTATGCAAATGAGTGTCTGAAACCCCTTACTTGTCGCTATTGCAAAGGTTTGGGTCATCTTTTATCTTCCTGTTCCAAACTTCAAAGCAAGATGAAGGGTAAGCTGAATGTTGTGCAAGCCCTTAGTAACACCTCTCTTGGTCAAGGTATTTCTCATTCTATCCTTGATGGCATTATTATATTTTGTGATTACCCTATTCGAGCTCTTTTTGATATGGGTTCATCTCATTATTTTATATCAGAATAACTAGTTGATTCTTTTTCTTTAAACATTTTAGGCTTGATGACTTCATTGAGAATTGCGAGTCCGGTTGGTGGATCTGCAACACTCGGTTTACTTTGTAAAAATGTCGAGATTATTTTATGTGATTATGCCTTCCGATCCGATGTGTATGTTATGTGCTACTTAGGTTTCAGAATTGATTTTTGTGAAAGAATTGGCTTAATCATTATGAAGCCATGTCCTATGTCTCGAGTGGACTATCCATCATCGACATTCTCAATCTATTAAGCAGACTTCTATTTTTCTTAATGATTTTGATTCCAATTTGGTGGCATCATTTTATTCTCTAAACACACATGATGAGGGAAATGTTATTTCTCTCATTCTAGTAGTTTGTGAATTTTTCGGTATTTCTGAGCTTATCTTAGGATTACCTAATAAGCGATCTATTGAGTGGTGCTAAGGTCTTTTGCTCGACCTTTTCACCGGTTTTCATCAGCTACGAGTTTCGAAGGATAGCATTCCCCTTACCGCTTTCCGCACTCGTTATGATTCTTATGAATGACTCATGATGTCATTCGGTCTGTCCGACTTATTTCATCCATCTTATGAATCGAGTATTCTACGAATATCTCGATGAGTATTCATTAATTATGGATGAAAACAACAATTTAAAATCTACAAATATTATTCATTAGATATTTGCAAGTATAATTGGATTTTTTTATTAAGACGAGCAAAGAATATTCGTAAAGTTTTTAAGAGATATTTTTACCATATAGAAGATAATTTTGTGTTGTATTGCCCATTGAGTGCTTTAAGAATTCTGGTCGATGCGCCTGATCAATGTTATCGATAGGAATCACCTAAACGCTATGACGAGACAATCAGACATAGTAAATTGACTTGGAATAAGTAAAATTTTCTAAAAAGATGATTACATTTGTAATTTTGAAAGTCTTAGCTTTTCAGGAAAGAGGATCAATTAAAAGAACTCCTTTCCGATGCTCCTATTCTTGTGATTCCCGAAGGGAACCAAGATTTTGTTGTTTATACCGATGCTAGTCATGTTGGTTTAGGAGTTGTTCTCATACAAAGGGGATATGCGCTTATATTTCAAGGCAATTAAAGCTTGCCGAGACTAGATATGCCACTCATGATTTAGAACTCGGGCCATTGTTTTCGCCCTTAGAATTTGACGCCATTTTCTTTTGGGAGAGAAATTTGTTCTCTATACCGACCATAAATCTTTAAAGTATTTATTTTCTTAAAAGGAACTTAATTTGCATCGATAACGTTGGCTCGAATTCCTAGCATCTTGTGAACTTGATATTCTTTATACTCCCGGAAAGGGAATCATGTTGCCAATGCACTTAGTCGTAAGCAACAAGCGGTTGTTTCCATGATGATATCCGAATGGAATGATCTCGAGACTTTATCCACTTGTGAGGTTCGAGATCGTGAATCCAATTCATGTTCATCTCTTATTATATGTAGCCTTGAGGCTCATCCTTCTCTTTTAGACCGCATCCTTAAAGCTCAAAAGTTAGATCCCGAATTGGCTCTTTTTAGCCAAAATTGTAGGGATAAAATTGATATTGAAGGTTTGAAAGACTTTGATATTGATGCTGTGGCGGCATTAGAAAATTTGGTAGACTTATCGTGTCAAATATTAGTGATCTTCGTAAAGACATTTTAGAAGATTCTTATCGTTCTAAATTTACCATTATCCTGGTAGTAGTAAAATGTACGCGAATATGAAGCGGCTTTATTGTTGGGATGGAATGAAATCCGATGTTGCTAACTTCATTAAGCGTTGCATAACTTGTCAACTCATAAAGGCCGAACATCAAAAGCTCGGTGGGTTATTGCAACCTCTTGATATCCCTGTTTGGAAGTGGGATCAAGTCTCCATGGACTTTATTGATGGACTTCCCCGTTCTCGTTCGGACCATGACAGTTTAAGAGTGATTGTGGATAGACTTACAAAATCCGCCCATTTTATTCCCATTCGGTCCAATCGGACCGTACCTCTCTTGGCCAAACTCTATGTTAAAGAAATTGTTAAATTGCATGGAGTTCCTACTTCTATTGTTAGTGATTGTGATCCATTATTTACTAGTGGATTTTGGAAGAGTCTTCAAAAAGCTTTGGGAATGAAGCTTAATTTTAGCACCGCTTATCATCCTTGGTCCGATGGACAAACTGAGCTTGTGAATCAAACTCTTGAAGATCTTCTTCGTGCATGTGTTCTTGATTTTGATGGAAGTTTGAAAGATCATATTTCTCTTGTTGAGTTTTTCTATGGTAATAGCTTCCAATCTAGTATTGGTATGGCACCTTTCGAGACTCTCTATGGAAGGCCATATCGATCTCCTTGTTAGCTTGAGGCCAGTGGGAAGCTGGTTTTAGTTCCAGATTTTATTCGTGATTCCATAGAAAAGATTGACCTTGTTCGTCATAGGATAAAAGAAGCTCAAAGTAGAAAAAAATCCTATGTCAATAACCGAAGAAGGAAATTTGAATTTTCCGTGGGAGATTTGGTGTTTATTCGTGTTTCACCTATGAAGGGTATTGTGCATTTCAGTTGATCGAGAAAATTAGCGCCTCAATATATTGGTCCATTTTCCATCACCGAACGTATTGGTTCCATGGCTTATCGCCTTTTATTACCGGCTCAATTCTATGCTATTCATGACGTGTTTTACGTTTCTCATCTACGGAAATGCCTTAGGGACTCCAATTCTATTCTTGAGCTCGGTGTTATTGAAGAAATTGATGTTTCGTCTAATTTTACTTATGAGCAATATCCTATTTGTATCATTGCTATGGAGGTTAAACGCCTTCAAAATAAAGATGTCACGCTTGTGAAAGTTCAATGGTCCTCAAATCCTAAGGATTGCTCTTGGCGATCCAGAGAATTCATCGAGCGAACGCATCTGGACTTACTCTCTCGTGCTCCTTAAAGGAAAATTTCTTATTTTAAATTTTCTTTTATGTTGATATGCTTTTATGGTTGTTACTATTTATTTTCCTCTTATGAATTGCGAGGACGCAATTTCTTTAAAGAGGGGAGTCTGTAATAACCCGCATATTTTAGGATTGTATATTTAAATATTTTATTTAAATATAGCATCGTTAGTCAGATTTAAGTCTGAAATGCTACTTTTTTCAAACAGTCGAATTAGGACTCGAGATCACTTCCATTGAGTTTAAAATGGCGTTTACGACCTTTTTGAGTATAAACATTGATATGTTTGAAGTTGAGTAGAATTTTGATGTTTTCATTTAGAGCTTTGGGTTTCCGCCCATTAACCCAACATATTAACCCGACTCCACTCCACTCCTCTTCATTCCTTCATAATATTTCCTAACACTCAAGCTTTAGTAAAAATGGGGGAAAAGATTGGAAACTAAAATTCCTAAGCCCTAGATTCTTAAGAGATTCAAATTCAAGTTCTAGAAATCCAAGAGAAGCTTACGTAAGCATCATCTTCATCTTCTCCATCTCAATCCCTCTTCAATTTTGATAAATTCCTATAACTTAACTTAGGAAAAACTTCACCTTTGTTAATAGATTGAAGATTCTAGAGGTGTAGTAAAGAGGAATTGATCTTGCCTTATTTTAAAAGCTTCTCCTTCATTGTTTTTGGGATTAAAGGTGAGTTTTTGAACTCACATCTATGTCTATGGATTTTATTGTTATTAGGTATGAATTCCTAACATATATTTCATGTTCATTTGCTTTTGATTTGAATTGGTTTGATGAATATTCCAATTTTGGTGTTTTAAAGTCAAAAATCTTTAAAATCTTATCTTTGATGTTTGAATACGTTTTTGGGGTGTGTCGAAGAGCCTATAAGGCTGGGTTGTCACTTGGCATAAATCCCTAGTCTCTGTTGCTCGTCCCATCGCTCCCGGTTAGGATTTTATCCCTTCTTGGGGCTAGGCTGAAAATACTGGAAACGGAAGTTCAGTCGACTGAACCTGGGGATAGAAAATTTTCTGTCCCTATATCAGTCGACTGACCACCTAGTTCAGTCCACTGAACCTGTACACCGAAATTTTTTGGGTTCTGTATCAGTCGACTGACCACTGCGTTCAAGTCAACTGAATCTGCTTATCTCAACCAAATTGCCTTTTTTGTGTGGATTTCCAATTCTAAATCGATTCTCATTGATTCGGTTAGTTGTTATCACTTTTGTTGACTTTGATGATTTCTTTCTCAGGATTTTGGGAATATCCATTTTTTGATGGGTTCGGTATCGATTTCTATGGATTTGATTCACGTCTACGTATGTGACTTTTTGGTGATTGATTATTTCCACAATCATTTCTGTGACTTGTCACTTTGAAATACAAAAGTTCTATACTAGTAGTAAATATTCAAAGTCTTTCACAAAGATTATTTCAACTCTATTTTTAATACAAAGCTCACTTTTAAAACCGTTTTCCAATCTGTTAGTATATACAAACTTTTAACTCATTCATTCGAGAAATCTAATTAAACGACTTAGCAAAACAAGTGGTATGAAACGCTCGCGTTTACTTTGTCGGTTAATTCTTGGACTTGTTCGATTGAAACCTTGTGAAAATTTTTGAGTGAAAATCTACAATTTGTTCGTAAATAATTAAGGTAAGCCAATGGTTATGGGACATGAAGCTAAACTTGTTTATTTGCTAGCTTAGTGTAATTTACACTTGTTGATCTATGAAGATCATTCGATGGAGCTTCGGCTCATTTTTATAGGCTAGCGACCCATGGTCTTTGGACTGTTCGTGGAGCAATCGGCTCAATAAGTCGGAGCATGGGGCGTATCTTTTTAGGTGCGTCGATGTTCGTCTATGCACGGGGCGTATCTTTTCAGGTGCGTCGATGTTCAACTTTGCATGGGGCGTATCTTTTTAGGTGCGTCGATGTTAGACTTTGCATGGGGCGTATCTTTTTAGGTGCGTCGATGTTCGACTGTGCATGGGGCGTATCCTTTTAGGTGCGTCTATGTTCGGTTCATGGGATAGCGTCTCATTTATGATACACGTGTTTGTGAGTTTTCATGCTCCCGTTTGTGATAGGCCTCCCCCTTTGTGATTTCTGGATTTCTAATTAATGATTTCTAGAATTTGTGTTTCACCAATTTTGCGATTGGCATTGATATATTTGTCAATATTTTTGGTTTGGTGAATAAAATAAAGAATATGACATTATTTTTGACTTCCGAGATTCTCGAGATGTTGTACGATTTTTGTGGTTGTTAAATGTATACTTGTCACGGTATGGCATCATTATTATCATACGTATTTGTCATATCTCATATCCTATCTCATTTTATCTTATATTTATAGCTAGACTGGTCCGTTTATTATTTTCTTATTAAATAATACACGAGTCAGATCGAGATGTTACAGGTGCTTCTACTTGACTCCTTATCTGGGACCATCATCTGACTTTTGTCCAAGTAATTTAGATTTGGTAGTTTTTGTTTATATACATTCGAGATGGAGACTCCTTGATGTATACATATTCTTTTGTCTAGCACTTGTATCTATTCTTTTATGATGTAGTGGATCTTGTATGACCACTACTTTGATGTACACCTTTATGTAATGTATTCATGTATGTTTCCGCCTTTGTGATATGAATATCTGTGACTGATTTGTGTTATGCTTATTTCTATATTTGTTTCCGAGGCCCACATAGCCACTGTGTAGTAGCTTTGAGTTTGTCTTTGATATGTCGAATTTCCTCTTGAAATGAAATCTGTGACATGCCATCTGACATATCGGTACTCGCACGAAGCAATTACATGGATGGTCGCTCCTCAACAACCTTATTCTTCATGCTAGTCGTTACCCTATAGTGTCCTTGGCTAGCGTGAGTATAGAGGTGGGGCGTCACTAGTCGAGTGGAGCTAAAGTATTTTCTCAGTTGGATTTAGCAACAAGTTTCCACCAGCTTAGAGTGGCAGAGGATAGCATTCCTTTCATGACGTTTAGAACCAGATATGGATCGTATGAATGGTTAGTGATGTAGTTCGAACTAACTAATGCGTCAATAATCTTTGTAGACTTGATGAACCGAAATTTCCAATAGCACTTGGATAGGTTCGTGTTGGTATTTAGGTGATATTTTGTTATAATCTATGGATGAAAGAGAGCATGAAGTTCATCTTAGATTGGTGCTCGAGATGCTAAGGCAGCATCAGCTTAAGGCGAAGCTTTTAAAGTGTAGTTTCTGGAAGAAGGAAGTGATATTTCTCGGTCATGTAGTCTCAAAGAAAGGGTTGTCTGTAGATCCCATTAAGATCGAAGCAGTGAATAATTAGAGGAGACCCAAGACATGACTGAGATAAAGAGTTTTCTTTGATTAGCCGGGTATTATCGGAGGTTTACAAAGGATTTCTCACGAATAGCAGCACCGATGACCAAGCTAATGTGAAAGGATGTGAAGTTCGTTTGGACTGATAGGTGTGAGGAGGCATTCCAAAAGCTGGAACACTTATTGGCGAATGCACATATATTAGTTGTTTCTGAAGGGAATCATGATTTAGTGGTATATACAGATGCATATGAACAAGATTAGGAGTTGTGTTAGTGCAAAGAGGTAAAGTAATTGCATATGCTTCTCGACATCTTAGACCACATGAGGTTATGTACCATACTCACCATTTGGAATTAGCTGCGGTAATTTTTACATTGAAGGTGTGGAGACACTACCTTTTGGGATAGGGATTCGAGTTATACATGGACCATAAGTCGTTGAAGTATTTATTCTCTTAAAAGGAGTTGAACATGAGATAGCAAAGGTGGTTACAGTTTTTAGCCAATTATGATTTTAGTATTGAACATACATCATGAAAAGGCAACAAGGTTACGGTTGCACTTAGCAGAAGGTACTAGAATGCAGTGTTGGCGATGATAGCTAAGTGGAAAAATTTGGAAGTAATGACGACATGTAGAATATAGTGGAGATCTGAAGCTAGATCTAGTAAGGAGATGGCTAAGTTGTCATGTTCAGAAGTTCGACCAGTAATGATTGAATAGATTGCTTCTAAACAAGGAGAAGATCCAGTATTGGCTGAATGGATCAAGAAGTTAAGGGATGGAATAGAGAGCGATGACTTGAAAGAATTTAGTCTTGACCAGAATCGGTGGTTAAGGAAGAAAGGAAGATTGTGTTTCAAATGTAAGAAACATTAGGAAAGATGTTCTAGAGGAATGCCATCGTTCGAAGTTCACTATTCATCCAGGAGGAATTAAGATATATCCGGATATGAAGAGGAGTTTCTTCTAGGAAGGTATGAAGAGAGATGTTGGCTTATGGGTGAAGCAGTGTTTGAACTATCAACAGGCAAAATCCAAACACCAAAAACTGAGTGGGCTACTTCAGCCATTAGATATTCCACTATGGAAATGGGATTTAATCTCGATGGATTTTATAGATGGGTTTCCAAGTTCAAATAGGGGAAATGAAAGTATATGGGTTATGGTGGACTGGTTGACCACGAGTGCCCATTTTATTCCCGTTAAGTCAACTGGGACAACACGTGTTTTGGCTAAGTTATTTATGAAGAATATAGTTACACTTCATGGAATTCTTAGTAGCATAGTAAGCGATAAAGATTCCTTCTTCACTAGCGAGTTCTGAAAGAGTCTACATGATATTTTAGGAATCAAGCTCAAGATGAGCACCGCTTACCATCCACAGACCGATGGGCAAACAGAAAGTGTTAACAAAGTTTTGAAAGATTTGTTAAGATATTTTGTATTATATTTTAGGGGATTGTTGGAAAACCATCTACACTTAGTCGGGTTTTTTTATAACAATAATTATTAGGCTAGTACAGGGATGGCACCATTTGAAGCTTTGTATGAAAGGCCATGCAAATCTCTAGTTTGTCGGTAAGAGACCGAGGATAAGTTGGTTCTTGGTCCAGATTTAGTTAGAGAAGTTGCAGAAAAGATAGAATTGATTCGAGCTAGGATGAAGGAAGCTCAATTTAGGTAGAAAAATTATGCTAATAGAGATGGAAAGACATAGAGTTCTTAGTCGAAGATCATGTTTTCGTCAAAGTATCACCAATGAAAGGTGTTACTAGATTTGAAAAATTAGGAAAGTTAGCACCGAGATTCGTAGGACCATTTCCTATTATAGAGAGGGTAAAAAAAATCACATATAGAGTAAACTTACCAAACAGTTCGGTAACAGTCCACGATGTATTTCATGTTTCTCATATGAGGAAGTGTATAGAAATCCAGAGACTACTATAGCACCACTGTGTTAGAGGATTTAGTAGTGAAACGAAACTTAACTATAGTTAGAAAACCTATTAGTATAGTCGTGAGAGATGAGAAGAGGCTAAGGAAGAAGGTAGACAGATTAGTTAAAGTCCAATGGAGCAACGATAAGAAAGACTGTACTTGGGAGACTGAGAGCAGGATTAGAGACGTTTATCCTGATTTGTTTGATAGTATGTTTTACCTTTATGATTAGCTTGCATGTGTACCTTATCATAATTTCCAAGACAAAATTATTTAAGGAGAGGAGACTGTAACACGCTTAATTTTGATTATCATTATTTAGAACATTTAATTAGCTAAATTAAATGAAATAATGTAAAATGATTGGGGGATTGATATTTGTGATTAATAGAAGGGTGGCAGTACCATACAACAAATGAACTAAAATGGATTAAAGGGTTATAGAAATAGGTAAAATAGGAAGAAGTATATTCTTATACCCTAAACTCTTAGGCCATTCATTCTATATTTTCATTTCATAATCAAAAACAAAATAGAGGCCGGTCACCATTAAGCAAGAACAAGAGGAAGATAAGCTAAAGGATTAAGCTAAAACCACATAACCCAAGTTCAAATCTCAACTCCTTAATTACAAAGCTAATGTGAATAATAGGTTACATCTCATTTTTTTGATGTTTTTGGTTTATAGATCAGATTCGAGTATTTTGCAAAGTATATTGTCATGTGTTGAATGATAAATTGGATATATTTGCTTGTTGATGATTTATGCTAATTCATATAGATTTTATGATATGTTTAATATGAAAACCCTATTAAATGACATCCAAATGCCTTACAAATTTAGAATAAGGTTGGGAACGATAACTTGGAAATGGGTTTCAAATTTCATAATTTTTTGAATTAATTTGGATTTATTATAAATATTTTAGTGAAGAAAATAGCTATTTTGGGTTTAAATTAATTACGGCTATTTAATGATGATTTCGTGTCAGAAATTAATATATGGTAGAAAACATATTAAAAGTGATTTTTATGAAATTTCCTACGTGATTTAATAGATATATAAAATTATTTAAGGTATGTGACTTAAATGCTTTATATATTTATAAAACAAGAATAGACTTTTTGTAAATAATTTAATTTGTTTATTTCTAAAATTTTCAACAATATTTTTAGAAAAGAAATTAGCAACCAATCATGTTTTGACAAACAAAGTAGGTTAGTTGAGAGGAATTGCTTTAAAAGGTTAAAAATCAGTTTAAACATGTTTTTTTTACATGTTTCACCACTTTCGGCACCAAGCTTTCGACTAAGTTCCACCGCCTCCATCACCATCGAAACCAATGCGCATGGTATCAAAGACTTGGTACGCAGCGAATTGGACAGAGGTGAAAGGTATGAGATCGAAACAAGGGGTTCTGAAGTGGTCAAAGCTTTGCTTTGCTGTTAAAAGAAAATGCGCTGCTTTGCTTTCGACTTGGTTAGCTTTCGACCTGGTTAAATGGTTTCGAAAGAGGTTGCACCTTTTGTTTTAAGTAACTATTTTCAAATGGGTCGAAACCCCTAGTTACCACCTTTCTCCTTTCGAAGCAGTGCTTTCAAAAGGGTCCCTTGTTTTTAAAGTAAAGCCCCTTCTCCAATGCTTTCGAAGGGTTGGTTTCGACACCATCACTTCTTTGCTTAGGAAATTGCTTTCAAAGTATAGTTTTCGACTTTGTTCTGGTAAGACCCTTTATTGATTTTGAAGATAAACCTAAAGTTTTTGAAAATAATAGTTTTCAAATGATTCGAAAGGTTGTTCCACATGTTTTTCTTGAACCCAATTGCTTTCGAAAGGTTTGATGGATTTAATGCTTTCGAAAGGTTTAAATGGAAGGTTCCAATGTTTTCAAAAAGCATCTTTATAATGTTTTTATAAGAGGATGTCTAAGGTTTTAAAGCATTCGAAAGAAAGTTTTCAAGGTTTATTAAGAGAGGTTCCAAAAGATATGTTTTGGCCTTTGGGCCCAAGGTATTACTTGGTTTCGATAAGAGTACTTTCAATGGTTTCGAAAGGGGTACTGTAAAAGGTTTAAATGTTTTCATTAACAAAGTTTTGGGTAAAGTATATATATAACATGGCAAAGTTATTTGAGTAAACTTAGAATATTTTCCTTGTTTAAGTATGATTTAAAAAGATTAAATCATTTTGATAGAAAAGATTTTCAAGGAAAATTTATGCGTGGTTAAACCTAAGTAAAATGACTCAGACATTAGAATAGCAGATGGGAATGTAATAGGGTCACACCCCATACATTAGCTATCGGCCACTAGTTAATTTAGTTCGAAATTCCACTATATAGGGCATTGTCACAGGTAAGACTAAAATGATGTTATACACGGAATGGAATATACATAGTGAAAATAGGTTATTGGTGAGCCCGCAAAACAATTAGGATCAGTTTACCCTGGGAGAAGTAAGTTAGGGATAGACCGTTCAGAAGAGGAGTATCTAACAAAAGTTAGATTATTTGTTTGTTTTGTCTAGCAGTCTCGAGTTAGCCAAAGGTTAGCAGTTAGCTAAACAAAAATACAGTGTTCGGACAGATAATCCATTTGTTACCCAATTTGTCTACATATATGATATTGCCTTATTGTTTTAACCAGTTTTGGTTGTAGGATTAAGATATGCAAAAGATATGTTTTAAAAGGATATTAGTGAGGGAAAACCCATTCTGCTAAGTGGCGTGGTCTCACTTAATATCAGATAATCGAGATGTATAGTATTATTCACAACAGGCTTTATGTCTGACTCGAAGTTTATGTTTTTCTCCTTAAACTTTCAAGTGCTCAAAATTGATTTGAGTAGGCTGAAGGTTGAGGATTTACAGGTTTTAGTAGGTGGACGAATGAAGCTTCCAAAGACGACCAGGAGGCTGAAGTTAGCTACAATTAGGAGTTGTTTTATTTTATTCCACTGTGTTGTATTATGTCAGATATGACTATCTTGTACTCTGGTTATCCAAGGGCACATCTTCATATGTCGCTATTGGCGTAAGTATGTAATAATTATATTTGTTCTGAACCTAGGAAAGATTGGGTTTATGTAATGAAATATGAAACATGTTATGTGAAATGTAATCAAAAAAATTGTTTTAAATCTATCTTCTGTTTCACAGTCATGTGCTTCTGATATTATGGATATCATTAACATTACTGTATTTTGTTGCCAGAAGTTAATACTATAGATGACTGCAGCATCTATAGTGCTTAGCTTCAGGCCTCAAGATAAGGCATGTTACAGCTTTCTCCTTTCTCAACATACCAAACAAGTTAGACGAAAAGAAGTTGTACAGAGACATATGGAAAGGAAATGATGTTGAAGCTAGCTGCCTTTTATCATCAAAAAGTTGTGAAACATCCATAAGCTATAAAGAATTTCATAGGGAAATTTTTCATGAGTTCATGGAAAAAGAGAAAGGTATTATATGCCCTTGCCTTCAATCATGTGTGTAGAATTCAAAAGGCAAAAAGAATCTCAACCGCTCAGAAGAGATTAGCTTAAAGTCAACTCGTGCATGCGGGAGAATGACGCATCCATGCCACCTTTGGAAAAATGAACTATCACATTTAATAGCATAAAGCCATGTGGAAAGCGCAATAAATGCCTTGCAGGGCCGTCAATTGGCAAGATTTTCATGTTTTGATAAGCCTGCACCCGCATGTGCATACATACTTGGAGAACATACTACTCGATTTTCCTACACGTAATTAGCAAGACAATTAAAGGCAGTCTAGGACAATCAAAGCCAGCCCAAATACTTTGCAACTGGCTTACATAATCCAACCCAATCCCATATTGGTATCAAACTAACCTTCCTACTTGACAAGGAACCAAGATGAGGCCTGTTCATCTCATTCTTTGGCATCTATCACATTTAAGCAAGATCTAGGCCCAACCTCTCTCGGTCCATCCAGGCATGACAAAATGATGACCAGCCTAGCTATGTCAATCTACTTCTAGCATAGCTCTACATCAACATGATCACTTAGCATCACTCCGGTTGATGGCTGGTATCTCTCCAAGCATGCCTTAATAGGCTGCACATCAAGGTACGCTAAAGTATGGCTCGTCCTTGGCCCGGCTTCAGTACATCTACCTCCAATCGATCCAAGACATCCCTCCCAGTCGCCTCGCACCTGGTTGTGCATTATCTTTGCAACATGATCCTTAGCAAGATTCCTAATTTCATTTATATCGTCGATAGCCGGTCGAACAGCTCAGCAAGATTTGGCATGGAAGTACTCATGGCAAAATAGTATGTGATCGTGATCCTTTGTTTACAGTTCAATTTTGGCAAAACTTACAGTCAGCCTTGGGAGTACAACTCAATTTAAGTATAGCCAATCATCTTTGGAGGGATGGAGAACATGAAAGAATAAAGCGAGTTGTGGAAGATTTACTAAGGATATGCATTTTGAAATTTGGAGGTTCATAGGAGGAACATATCCATTTAGTCGAATTCTCTTATAATAAAAGCTTTTAATTCATTATTGGCATGGCACCATTTGAAGCGTCATATGAAACTCCGTATCATTCCCCAACTTGTTGGTAGGAACTTGGGGATAGACAAATATTAGGTCCAGATATGGTGTGAGAGACAACTAAGAAGATCAAGCTTATCAAAGACCGTATAAGAGCTGCTCGGTCAAGATAGAAGAGCTATGCTGATAAACATACAAAAGAAATAAAATTTTCGGTTATAGACTATATATTTATAAGGGTTTCTCCGATGAAAGGAGTGATAAGATTCAGAAAAGCTAGAAAATTAGCTCCAAGGTATATTGGACCTTATCTAATTGTGGAGGGCAATTTGAAGCTTGGCATATTGAGTGAATTTAACTACTTTATCAAGAGTACACAACATGCTCCATGTGTCCCAATTGAGTAAATGTTTACATGATTCTAATGTTGTTGTAAAACCAAGACAACTTGAGGAGCTAGAAATTGAACCAAACTAGATTTTCACCATCAGCTAGCGTGGATTATAAATTTAAAGGTGAACCAGGCAATGGCTAGACAGTCCCAAAGATTTTACTTGGGAAACGGAAGAATAAATTAGAAAGTCGGATCTCAACTTATTTAAAATTAAATAATATGTATTTATTTGTTTTATCGATTATGGGTATTTGGATTCAATTGATTATCGTGTCTCGATATCTATAACAACAGATTACGGTACTCTCAATAAATTGTGAGGATGCAATTATTTTAAGGAGGGGCATCTATTACGTCCCATTATTTGAATAATCATAACAATATTTATTTTAGATTTTTATTTGCAATTTATTTGAAATTAATGATTTGAAATTAAAATTTGAAATATATTTTAAAATGCTAAAGTTGTTTAAAAAATTATTTTGGGAAAATAAATAATATTTTGAAAATTTTGAAAGTAAAAATAATTGTTTTCAAATCATTGAAAATTAGAAAGTAATATTTTAATAAAAAAAAATTTTGTAAGTATAAAATAAAATTTTGCTAATATGCCTTCAGTGGATTTTACAAGTATGTATTACGGTTAAGGGTACAAATTTATTTAAAAGAAAATAAAAATAATTAGAAAATGTTTTACTAGACCTTAACTTTTACCATTATCTTAATCATCATTACTTTTTAACTTGTATTATATCTTAAACCTAAAGTATTCTTTCCCAGACCTATGTAAACCACTGTTCGTTTCACTTCTCTTGAAAACCAAAAAAACTGTCAATGACTTTATTTTTCTTCTTCTTTATTGTAGGTTCCTTCAGCAAAGCTTAAAGCAAATTGAGTATAGTTAATCCTTTTACGTGTGTGTGTGTCTATACTAATCAAGATGCGGTATATTTTATACCTTGATCCTTTATATACATGCATCACTGTTATTGATGTGATCGTAGTTATGAATGTAGTAGAAACCTCAGTATAACCCATACCCAAACCCATGTCGAAGTCAGCCATCGAAGCCAGAGAACAACAGCTGGAATGATGATGTTTTAGGAATCACTTCTAAAAAATTTGTCATAATCGGTTATCCACTCAGTATCCTAGCTGTCGACCAATTAGTTCGTTTTTCTGGGTAGTAAGCCCAAAACTTCAAGCAATTTTGTTCTTGTTGAATTTCCTCCTTTCTTAGATTGTTTTGTGCCTTTGTAATGAATTTAAGACTGAATTTCACTTCAATAAAACATGATAACAAACTGAAATTAGGATGTAGGGCAATCGAATAATATTGGAAAGGATTTTACACTTACTATATAATTGTTCTTAAGAGAAAATATTTTCCCAGAAATTACACAGTGACTTTGAAAAATCATTCCAAAATCAAAATTTCGAATCTTTGTAAATTTTAAAAATAAATCTAAATATATGTAATATTTTTTAAAAGTTAGATTTGAAAATTTCAGTATTTTAACTAATTTGAACTTAAATTCGAAAAGAAGGACGTTTAAATATTGAAATAATTCCAAAAAAGGAAATATTAATAAAAATACTTGTTTACTATTTGAAAATTGAAGAAAATATGTTTGGAATATTTTAAGATTATATGTATATGTATATTAGAGGTTAGATTTGAATTATTTAACAATATTTTAGGATTTAAATTGAATTAAAGGAATAATTCCTGTTTTAATATTTCAAATTAACTTTGGCTTGAATTAATGTTGCGAATTTGTTTATTGATTCCCATCATTGCAAGTTATTAGCTTTAATTTAGCCTAGATATTAATATTTGATGTTGTGTTTTATAAATGCTTTTGCTATAAATAATGACATAAACTGCAAGTTTCAATTATAATGCACAAACGTGACAATCATATGGGTTATGTGATTGGCTATATGGCATTTTCGGAATAAATATTGCGTTGATAGTCAATGTTTTAAAAGTAATAAGTTTGAAATTTATCGAGAACGGGATTAGTTTTTTACTATGGGATGCTAGTATACATTCTAGCAGACTAATTTGGGGCCACAATCAGAATCGAGATGACCTTGTCCCTCGTCACTGTGTTCAAACAATCCGTTGCACAAACTTATGAATAAGCTGATGATTTACGAAAGAATAGTGCAAAGGAAGAGGAATAGCACACAAGATGGAAACTTGAAGTAGATTATAACAGGCTTAAGATATATCACGCTTTTGGATGCCAAGTGGGAAGGTGCAACTAAGGGGTCGTGTGAAGTGCACATCACAAATGATCAGAAGTATATAAAAAAACCATGATGACTTCTCAAGACAGATAGTCTAGTAGAGGGTAAATCTGTAGAGGAGATTTATCAATGTGCAAATGCTACTGGGATTCATAGAAGAGAGTATGAAATAGCGCTCTCTTAAGAAAAAGTAGAAATGTTGGACCACATAGATGATTGATTTGAATTTATACAACACACTGCAACTCGTAAGTAAATATGAATAGGATATGATATCCTAGTTGATTAGAGTTGCAACTGTGTATGTTATATAAAAGCCAGACATGGGTTTTATCACTGGCTTGTGAAGATATGGGATCATGGAATTTTCTATGTGTGAGCGACCTTGTGTGTAACTATTATACCCCATAAAACCCAACCTAACATCCATTCTTATTGCATGATTACACTCATAGCTAAATATTTAGTGTGACTCGAGGTTTTGTTTTGTGACATCTCCTCGGGTAAGACTAAGGTTTTGTTCCAAAATGATTTCATTTTCTTTTTTCGAAGTCATTTCCTAGGACATTGATCGATAAAGACTGGAATATTGTATATAATTTTAGAGTTGTGGTTGATCTTGAGCAACATGGATGTGCCCTTTCTACTAATATTAGGGGAACAGAGTGATCTAGAGTGAAGATAACCACGAAACCCATCTTACGTCTATAGAATTATGGTAGTTTTTTTATTGGTTCTGTTGCATATAGTTGACTATAGATGCGATAGGATGTCGTAAATTTGAGGGAGTTTGTGTATAGTCTCCTCGATTGATGATGTTGTATATATGTCATGTTTTGATCCGACGTCCAATTGTATATAAATTTTGATAGGTGTATACAAATATTTATTCCATTGTATTAAGAAACCTTTATTTATTTTATTCCTAATGTGTGATATGTACATATTCTTATAGTCATGTAGATTGCCTTGTGTTGAGACAAGATATGTATCATTTCAAATGTGCTCAGGTTTTAAATCGTATCTGTATTGACCTAGTTTAGTGTATACAAGCAATCGCTCATCCCGAGTCCATTGATTCTAGCCATCGAATAGTGATTTCACTCTCTATTAATCTAGTCAATGGAACAAGGTATCATAGTAATTGCAATCATTTAGTACTTTATTAAGGATTTTCCACTTATTAATATCATAAAATAACATGATATATAATAGAAAACAAACAATAAAAGAAAACTTTATATCGAATGATATTGATTTCAAATTTAGGATATGTAACAAATTATATAATTTCCTGTAGGGCATACCCCAATAACTTTCAATATACATGCATTCATATCTGAGGTAACTAATCAGTGAATTAAAATGAATTAAGTGGATCCATTTTGGTATCATTGGACTTCGGACTGCATACATCTCTATGTCTTAATCCTAAGAGTTCGTTAACAATTTTTTTGCTACCACCAAATGGGTACATTTATCTTATTCATTTGACATATAATACATTAGTACCATATAAATCTTAATCATATTGTTAAATATTTATTTCTCAATGATATGGCTTACTCCATAATTCCAAAATTAACTTTTAAATATTTTAGATGTTTATGCATTTTTATAGCTAACACATCACCACTAATATGAAAACAAATGTCGTCATTTAAATGCCAAAGCATAAATTTATTTATAATGAATATTCATAATATTAATATTAAAATGAAATTGATTCAATTTTCATTCAATACCAAAAATATTTATTATTTCATAAATAATATTTGGTGTACATCTTTCAAAACTTGTTGCATCCACTAGTAAGTGTTATATGGTGTTCACCTACTATTTCCGTTGTTAAATATTAAGCTCCAATCAACCATTTACTATCGGCTATTTATCTCTTTTACTGCAACTGATTTACAATTTAGAGTTTTGAACCAAATATCTCAAACTCAAAGAAATAAATATTGAACAAAACATTTATCTATCAGAGAATAGAAGATAACTCATAATTCTTATTCCCTATGAAGCATCTACAAATATTATAATCAATTGTGTTTCCTATGTCTTTTCATGAAGGAGAAGTGATCATTCACTCTCTTCATCCCAACTGTGCCGATATTATTATAATATCAAACTTTTTCTTTCTCTTCTAAAATGTCAAACTACTCAAATGAGAAACCTTTACTACAAGACTGCATTGAATTCTTTATAGAAATATATTTAGTCATCCTTAACATCCTTAACATTTAAGGATATTGAATAGATTGTATATAAGTAAGCATTTCAAACACTAACATTTCAATGATCGAATTCATATATCATTCTTTGGTCCTTGGTCTAGTGATATTTCCAATACAATAAGGTCCTTATTATTTTGGATCTTATTGAACACACATCTAGCATTATGGTTTATTTGCTCGTTTCGAGTGATACATTTTCATTGAGATTCACATATTACAAACATGAATATTCACCATACAACGTTTATATATGATTGAATATGGATCAAAATCCATACTCTTGTATGCTTTAGATTTCAAAACTCATATAAGACAATATGCAGTCTCGGTAAAGACTAATTGAGTGGCCAAGGTACGAATGTTTTTAATGGTTATAAATTTTGGTCTTACATGGGCCTTGAATCGGTAAACTGCCAAAATATTTTTGGTAAGTTCATTTTACATTCCTTTGTCAACCTTTTAATTCAGTTCCTTTAGTGTGTTTTAATCAATTAACAATTTTATCAAGTATATAATGTATGCAAATTTATACTTTCTTGATTTTATGATATTGCATATTTGTTCATATACTTATTAGATTGATTTAATATATTTATATAATAAGGCTCCTACCGAATTCTGCATCTCTCAAAAAATGTAAAAGAGATATGATAATTTCATAAATTCCTTAGGTGGGTGTTAGGATCTGTTTATCATATTACTACAACCTTGAACTTGCTCAACAAATTGTAGTCCTCACTATAAGTAACCGTTTATTAATTATATTTCATGTATAACTCCTAGCATACTTTAGACTATGCTCCAAATCATTTTCATGATCTTAAAGGTGCTCCAGAAATCATGAACTACATTAGATAATCTAAATACATCATTTCATGATATCCTAAAGGGAGTTACATTGCTCAACAAAGTCACATAAATGTTTTTACTTATACATAGATAATATAAACATTACCTTAGATATTATATGACTTGAGGGTGTTCAATAATCATAGGTATGTAAGGTACTATATTTATATTATAAATGATGGAGAGCATTATTACTTTAAATTCTTAATTCAAATATTATTTTTATAGAGTATTTTCAACTATACAAGGGATATGTGTATAACTCATGACATCATACATCTAATGTATACTCCCTTATGTGTCATGTGTTTCGTTTATTTAACCTTCCTTTTTCTTATGCATATAACCATTATAGCATTTATAATTTATTAAGTTACATATACATACATACATATACATATTCATATGTATTTTTTCATTAATTAAACATTTCAAATTATTATAGGTAGCGTTCGCGGTCAATTTTTTAACCCATTTCGATTGGTGATGCGTCTGACACGTCGAACGAGCCAATGTTACTTTCACATTTCCTTACTTTGTTTGCCAAACTTTAGGGAGAGATATGGTGGCGTCCAACCTGTTCAATGCATTGGACACCAACGCATTAATGGCCCAACATTCCCTTTTCCTCCCCTTCCTCTTTCCTTATAATCCAATCTCATATTCCTTCATCTTCTTCACACAATATTCCTATCTTTTCTCCTCTCTACTTTCAAATTTCCTTTAATCTAAACAATGACTAATTCAAAAACAGATTCTGATAACAAAGATGCACATGATTTGGTCAGTATATCAGAGTATCTATGTAAAAGAAGATGCCACATCACTCGAATACACATGTCATAATATATCGGTTTAATGTGGGTGAAAGACGTATTAAATGGGCATCAAGAACATTGTCAACGAAATTTTTAAATGAAAAGGCTTTGTTTTCTCTCATTATGCGATATGCTGCAAATTATGGTCTCACGACAATGGGAGGAATTAGTATTGGAGAAATAGTGGCCATATTCAGATATAGCATAGCTATAGTTCTCTCAAATCAATAAATAAAGGAAAGATTTCAAAGGTCGGCTAGCGCAATTTCATTTTCTTTTCATGCTTTTTAGATGATGTACAATTACTAGCTACATATATTGTCAAGCCATATCGTAATGATCTACCTTTCTTACACATAAAAACGACACTTAATACATCCACGGTATTCATGTGTCGGTAATTTAATTGCCCGAAAGACAGGTCATTAGGGGTGGAAAAAAGGATAGAAGAAACTAAAAAATCATAGAATCTCACAATGCAACATAATAACATATATTTATCAACGCAATACTTTACAAAGTCATTTCAAAAATGATACATCAGAATCATACTAATACAATTCTACCCTTGGAATGTTATAATAGCCCGTCCCTACTTAACGGATACAAGATGCATATAATGCAGCGGAAACAAGATAATAACTAGCTATCGACGAAGCCTCCTACTCTAAGCTTCTCCAAAATGCATCCTTGGGAAAACTTGAACTGCTTGGATGCCCATAAAAATTTAAGCATCCAAGAGTTTTGGGGAAAGAAAATAAAACTCCGACGCAAACAATTGAATTATTATATTTAAAACCCTTTTAAAATCAAAGGTATCTCGTAAGACCACGCCGCACATAAACACGAATGAGTTTTTCCTTACGATAACCAAAACATTTTTGAAACCATCTTTGAAAAAGAAGTACCAATAAAACAATTTGATTCTTGAAAAGCAAAGAATTAAAATTTAAACTCCTTTTCAAAACAATTATTTACAAGTTAGACCCTTTATTAAATCATAACTAATCTTTACTAATTCTTAACTTAATTTAATTTAAACCTTAATTAAATAATTAGATAATAATTAACTATTATATAAATAATAAAGCCCAGTTGATCCTTTATTAATTATAAAATAATAATTTAACCTACATTAATAATTAAATATAATGAATCTCAATTAATTAATAGAATAGTCTTTAATTAAAACTTAAATAATAAATTAAATCTTTAATAAATAATTTAATATAAGTTAAAACCTTAACTAAATTATAACTAAACATTATTTTACTATATAATTAATGATTAACCCTATGTTTAATTAATAATTAGTTAAAAATAAATCATATACTTAACTCATATTTGATTATAAATTAAACTTTATTAATAATAATTAATTAAATTTTAATCTTGCTTTTAAAAGATAATTAATTAAAACTAATCTCCACTTAATTAAAGTTAATAAACCTTGTTTAATTTAAATTAGTTATTAATCACTAAGTTTAATTAAAAAATAAATTATTAAATTCTAAATTAACTTCTAAAACATCATTACAGAGTTTATAAAACATTTTCAAAACACTTCTAATTATAAAAAACCAAATTTCGCAAAATTGGGATTTTTAAGCGAAAGTGTAGCCACGACTATCGATATGGATGCCATAACTTGAATTCTTTTTAGCTTTGCTTTTTGAAAACTAATCCCTTATATACTTGCAAAATTAAGTCAAAACATAGAGTAAGAGTTTGTGTATGTAAACAAAGTTGAAACCATTGACTTCCTTTAAAACTAACACTAGTTTCACACAAGAATTCAATCGCCAATTTCATACCAATGTGTCAATTTCTTTAGCATGTATATCACATATCCAGTCTATACATGACCAAAACATCCTGTAACGACCCGGCTTCCTATGCCCAGAAAACCGTATCGTCTTGAAGAAAGAAAGGGGTGAGAAAATAGAAAAGATAGAGAAGAAAGAACAACAACATCAGAATCTCACAGCGGAACGAATAAATTATAATAATCACATAAGTATTTACATAATATACAACGTCAATCAGAGTTATACAGACAATACATCACATACTAGACAGTTATAAACACCTGTCTAGTTAAACAACTCAATACACAAACAACACAGAGACACCAACACAGCGGAACTATATATATATCTACAACGCTGAAGCCTCCTGCTCCATTGCTCCTCCAGAATTCGTCAAAGCTAACCTGAATCCCTTGGCTGCCCGTAAAAATTTGGGTACCCGAGAGTTTATGAAAAACAAAAATAAACTCCGGGTCAGACATGGGTCTGGTATGAGTAACAGGTTAAAGTTGCTTAACTTTAAAAATCTTTTGAAAACAAAAGGTATCACGTAAGACTCCCCACAAATAAACATGGGTAAGTTTTTACCTTACGCTCACCAAAACATTTGATAGGAAATTCTGTGATATTATAATAGGTCTAGGGTTTTCAAGTAAATAGAAAATAGCCGAAATTGTTACATCTATTAAATTCCAGCTACTAGCCACAAAAGTGGGTAATACAATCAAAACCGTTGGCACTTATTGGATTTTGGATTCCATACAATGGCAGGGCTACTGGGGTACCGCCCGTCATAGTACGTGGCCTAGATCAACGTACCGAGGATCACTCCCGATCCCCTGCAACACAAGACCGGAACCATTTCTTACTGAACAGTCCTGAACAAGATAACCCCCGCAGTTGTTTGCAACCAACTGTCCACACAGCCGAATAAAAAGGGACATCTAGACAGGGGAATATCCTTGTCCTTCTTGGGCATGACCCACCTAACCTTGCTGCACCTCCCCTATTTTAGCCATTCCCGGTTGATGAGGCTTGAGGTTACGATTACCTTTATAGAACATAATTCTTAGAATGCTCATCGCCCACCTGACGATGTGTTGAAAGCATTCAATCCATACAAGTTCGTTCCGGGTTCGAACGAAACCGAAGGCATTATCTCGTTACACTCATTTTGGAATCACCCTCAGAGTTAACGACGATAACCCTTGCATTCTGAATCTTCATCTTCACTTCAGATTCACGACCTATCGTTAATTTGGAATCGATGTGGTTTTCGGATGTTCCTAATGTGGAAAACCGATCCCGGTCTCATCGAAATCCAAAACGTGTCTTTTAGGGCCAAGTTGTCTATTTAGTCTTAACAGTTTAATTCAATATAATCAATACACACACAGATATAATATTCATAACATCACAATAGATAATCATCATCACATACAGATAGTCAATATTATCATCCAAACAGATAATTAAATATCATCATACTTAACTATGCATCCATATCACATAGATATTACTCATGTCATATCTGAATTCACAATCAATCAAATATTAATACATTCATCCATAAGCAATGATTTATAATCATACCATTTGTAATTAATTTAAAATGAATTAAATTAACTACTTCTATATCTAATTAATTTAAAAATAAATTAAATTAATTACTTCATCTATAAATCCTGCTTATACAACCATTAATTAATTATAAATCAAATTAATTAATCATCCTCTAAATATTCACCTTGATTAAACACCTTTGATTAATCATTTTCTAATTACAATAAGTAATTAGTCTTTAATTAATTTTACAAATTAATTATCCTAAATACTTTATAGTAATTAACATTTTATTACCTTATTTATTAATTTAATTAATTACATTTATTGTTGATTAATTACATAAATTAATAACCACATTATTAATTATTTCTTAATTAACAATTCTTAATTTACATTATTAATTTTATTAATTACTGATCTCTAACTTAGATTTAAATTAAATTACTTTGTTAAATTAATTACATTAAGTAATTAATCTTTAATTAAACACAATTATCAATCGCCTTCGATTAATATCAACCAATAATTAACTACCCTTAATTACTCATATAATTAAATTAATTATCCCATTATTAATTATCTCCACTAATTAATTCCAAGATTAATTATAAAAGTAATTATCCAAATTACTTTATTAACACATCATCTTACATTAATTACATTCAGTAATTAACATTAATTACTTCCTTATGTAATTGTGCTCCATTGCATACACTAAGTAATTAGACTTATCAATTTATCAAATGATTTTCTTAAATTAATTAAACTAAATTAATTAACTTAAATTAATCATTTATCAAAATTAATTACAATAAGTAATTAATCTCTTAATTACTTTTATCAAGTAATTACCTCATAATTTACAAAGGATTATCTAAATTAATCTAATTAATTATTAAATTTAATCACATTAATTAGTTACTTAAAAATTCTTAGTTAATCATTAACTAACGACATTTCCTTAATTACATTTTAAAGAAATTTTCTTTGATTTAAACATTATCAGTTATTTCTGACTCTAAATTAATAATTAAATAAATCATTCTTTAATTATCTTATTAATTAAATTATTTTATTACCTTAATTATCTCTAAGGTAATTCATTTCTATTAATAATTTCATTAATATTAAAATGTAAATTTTAAATTCAAATTACATTTGAATTAAAAATCCAAAAGATTCACCAATTTAAACATTACCAAATTTAAATTCAATTCTAAATAATGTGAAGTACATTCATCACTTATATATGAAACTTATGTAAGAAAATTTTAAACTAGATTACTTAATCCTTTTTATTTAAAAATCAAGCTTTTAAAATTAATTATTTAATTTAAACTTGTTTTTAAAAACATTTAGATTTCAAAACTGACTTATTTTTCGGATTTGAATTCATTAGTTTAACTTTGAATTTAAAACTTGGGTTTTATCTTGTTTTTTTTTTTAAAAATTTGATTTTGATTTAAAACCAAATTCATTTGAAATCTTGGATTCAAAGTTCATTTGAAATTTATACTGTAAGTTCTTGAATTTAACCCATTTTAAATTCTGTTTTCAAACTTAAATAAAATGTAAAATCTGAAACCTGAAGCCCACCTAAAATCATTTAAACTTTGATTTCATTTCAACCTTGAATCAAAAAATAAACTTGAATTTAATCTTCCAACTGAATCTAGACTTGATTAAACTTATACTTATTTTAGTTTTCATTTGAGTTTGTTTTTAAAACAGAACAACACTGTTTCCAGGTTACACATGCCTGAAACAACACTACTCGAACCCCCCTTCATTAACTTCGGGTCATCCCCTACCACGCTTCGAGTTAACACTCGAGTATCACGAGTCTTTCCCGAGCCCAAAAAAAAAACATTGCACCTCCAAATTCCTACAGAACTACCATGGGCACGGTGCACCGTGGCCCCATCCACCTCCGGCCACCCACTGGAGCTCCAACATGTCGCCCACCGCCTCCAGACCACGTCACGACCACCCAAATTCGCCACGACAACCTGAACGATGATGGGTTCGAAAACCCAAACCTGGAACACAACAGCCTTTCCCCTATCGAACCTGTCAACGTCACTTATTCGACGCTCTGACCACCGGCGGCCACGCAACTCCGGTCACCGCTTCGTCTACAGCCCCACTACAAATCCCCAAAATCTTGTAACACTCGATCAAACATAGGACGCGTGGTTGATCGAACAAACAAGCCCAGATAAACTAGGGTTAAGAACAGAGAACCACCATCATCAACACAACGATCATCCACCTCTCCTACCATTTTTCCCATCTCCGCGGTAAGCTTCTCCACCTCCTCACACAACCCGACCACCTCCAAAAGCATAGATCACCAGAAATTCCCAAGTGAGCATTTTTAGTTCAAACCAAAACTGTACATAACCCCTAGTGTTAAAAATCTTGATTTAAGTTTTATAATTCATATTTTGTTACAAAGATTCAAAGTATGTTCTTGAATTTATAAATTAAAAAGTTTGGTTTTCTCTTGTTCAAGATTTCACTGTTATATTTGAATTTCCAGAACAATATTAAATTTTAATTCAACTTAAAAAAAAACTTAAACTCTATATCATGTTGAGGCAAACAATTCCTGTTTGTATCATAAATCCTAAAAGCTATTGGATCAAGTGATTAAAATAGTTTGAATCAACTGGAAGCAAAATAAATAGGTTTGTTTACAGAGACTTTAATATATACTCAGACACATCCATATGTACAGTAAAAAAAACATACATACAAACCACACTCATTTTAGATTTTGCAACAAGTTTACATACCTAAGTTTTAGTAATTAAAGTTACTCACAGCAAATGAAAGACAGAACAAATTCGATAAAGGCAGTTTGAATTTTTGCAGGTTTTGAAATATACAGAGTTTCATCACACAAGCACCAGAGAAAAATGAATAAATAATTATTCACACCATATATTAAGCATCCAAATATCAACATGCATCAGATTTTAAAACTTAAGTAATTTAAAAAAAATGTTACTCACCAATGCTTGAGAATGACAGAGCACTTCTGGTTTGACAGTTTTGAAAAAAAACTGGAAACTGTTTTGCTTTCCAAAACTTCTTGCCTTGTTGATGATGCTTCGGTAGTAAACAAAATAGAAATGCTACTTGTATATGTTAAGTTTACTATGCTATGTTGAACGAACTAAGGAAGAAAGACATGTATATATAGAAGTTTATAGGGGGAGGTGTTTACTGGGTTTAGGCAATTTGCAGGTACAAATATTTCATTTTGTTTGTATCAGGCAAGACTCTTTCAAAAGGAGGCTGAAAGATTTTTATACAAATTTAGAAATGACTTGTTTGTATGCTAGAGATGAAAGCTTTAAATGTTGATGTACTTTTATGTTTCCAACTTAGCAAATTTTATCATTTCTTATGCCAGCATCTTATTTCTACTGCTTTGCTTTAGCTTGCTCTATAAACTTCCTTGTATGTTTAACATGCACAAAGATATTTTCTTTGTTTAGTTTTGCATCTTATTTTCAGTCTTCATAGCTTACCTGATTTGCTTTTGTACTTTATTATTTTGTTATCATACTTGTCTGCGTCTTAATCCATTCTTGCCTGCATTCTTTATTTACAAGCTACTAGCATTTTTATTTTATTTTGTTTAATTGCCAGCATAATTATTGTACAGACATGATTACATGTTTCAGTAATTACTATCCTCATTTTTATGCTTAGATATTTTGCTTTGTTTATATTTATTTTACTTTGCATTCTTAAATTTTCAGGCAACATTTCTGAACTCTTCTTATTTGTTTTCAGCCTGCACACTTTACTGCCTGCATATTTCATCTTACTTTTGTTCTTTGCTTATTCTAGTTATTAATTATAAACTTTACTTATGTATTATATTTCATTTCTAATACAAGTGCTTGTTATTATTACACTTATTATTTTAAACCTTATGTAAATCATGGTATAAGAATTTTAAACTTACAAATCTTAGTTTTCCAAAATACATGTATATAAATAAATTTAAAATAACAAATTCTTTTTATATTAAAATTTATTTGTAAAGATATTGCATTATTAATGTTCTTTAAATATAACTCGTTATTAATTTAAAATGATTCATAAATGAAATCACTACATAAATAAGTTACTTATTTTATAAAGTTGAAGTAAAAAGAACAAAACAATCTTTTATCTAAATTTTAAACCTAGGCTAGAATACTTTTAAACAAATTAAAATTTATCTTGAGTATTTTTAAAATCATATTATTATTTATTCAATATTAAATTTCCAAATTATCAAAAATAATAGAATTAGAAACCATAACTTTATTTATTAATTTAAAAACAAAACTGATCTATTTATACTATACACCAATATATACATATATACATTATAAATGGAAACAATTTAAATTAGCTTTTAAAAGATAAATTATCATTTAAATATTTATTGAAAAGGATATTTTTAAATCAATTCAAATATTATTAACAAATATTATTAAATCAATTTAATTTTTAATGTAGATTATTAAATTGATATTGCCCCAAATTTCCGGGATGTCACACATCCATAATTAGATCACACAATAAACATAAGCAAGATGTAAGCTTTAACCATTTACAACAATTTTAGACTTCAAATTCAAGCCTAATCTCATTTCACATACATGCAACATGTATATATAACAATACATGGTAATTTAACCAATTCAAACCAACATATCATGCAACAAACTAACTAACAAAAAAATTAAAAAAAAAAATTCACAAAAAAAAGTTTGCTCATCAAACCTTTGAAAACTTGAAATGCTTTAGAACTTGTAAGGCTTGAAAAACCACAGAAAAAATCACTCGAAAATGGGTCATCTTCGTCTTGATTTTTAGCCATTTTACTTTGGAATTTGGACAAGTGATAAAAAGAAATGTTTTATAAAATTATTTCTCTACAATTTAAAAAAATAATTACTCAATTTCAATTTGTTTTCATTGAGCTATGGTCAAAAGAAAGAGTGGTATTTTTGGCCTTGATAATATGAGTCCAAAAATGAGTTAGAAATAAATACAATATTGTCCCAAAAATATTCTAAATTTGGAGAGGTAGTGTAAATAAGAGTTGTATCCACTGAAATTCTATATGGTTAAAAAAAATCTTGATTTGGAGTGGTATAGAGGAAGTTATAACCAAATGAAGTGGGAGTAAAAATGGAGAACTTTGAGATGAAAACAAGTGATTTAAAACTAAGTTTTTTAAAGTTTTAACGTAAGAATTTGATTTTTAAAAACTTAGGATTTAGATTCGAAGCCATGAAACACTTTGAAAAGTTTAGAAAAGAGGAAGAAGTTTATAAAATTATGGAAGAATGAAAATGAATGGAAAGGAAAATAAGGAAACTGGTTTTATATAAAATGGAATAAACAAAACTACAAAACTAACGTTGTCCTATACCCTCCATAATCCTCTTGCCACCTCACAGCCTTCCTCCTCTTTATGAACAAATGCCACCTTCTTGTATCCCCTCCTTATTTCCAAAAGAAAACATGTTTCAAACATGTTATGGTACTTATTTGTACCTATGTCCGCCAACGAGGTGACGTATACATTTTTTTTCTTAAGTATATATACACATACATATACTTTAGCTAATACATGAATACATACATACATATATATACACACATGCTAATGAATTTACAAATGTGTGTACGTATATTAAAGAGTCCACAATGTTTCTGATAAATTTTAGCCAATGAAAAGTCGAAATCCGGAAAACGAATTCCGGTCACATTTTCTGTTTTCCATTGAACTATATATTTTTCTAAACTAATTTTAAAAATGATTTTATCATCATTAATTATTGTTTAAAAGAGTTTTGTTTTTAAGTATAAAACCTATTATTATAATACTTAAAAGAGGAAATTAGTTTAAAGGAAAAACTTTATGCTAGTTTTTAAATCTAGGACGGAAGTTTTAAAATTTAGGCCCAAGGACAGTAGCGCGTTCTATTCAACCAACTTCATTCGTTTCCTCCACCATCTGAAGCATACCATAGCAGCCACCACCTTTGCCCTAACTTTCCATAGTCGCCGCCACCTAAGCCGCTGTCATCCAAGCCGCCGCCATCGTCGAAACTCTTGCTGTCAATTTCAAAATTGTAAAAAACCTAATTCGACACTCCAATCCAAATGTAAATTATAAATTTCATGAAAATTGAAGTCGAGTGCCACTAAATCTAGAGGTAAGAAACAAATGAAGAAGCTAAATACAGAATAAGAAGAAAGTCAAAAAGTTTTAATCACAAGTTGAATGATATTTGTATATAGCATTTCTACATTTGAAATACAATAGACTGCGTTTAATACGCTAAATGATATACGAGTATAGCATTTATACTTTTAAAACATAGTACCATTATCTGACTGTGCAAAATGATATTTGGATATAGCGTAAGTATATATCAGTTGAACAAGGGTGAAAAAATATGCAGAATAAACTTGGATATAGCATAAGCATATTTAAAGTGAAGTAGTATAAATAGAGTAAACAAAATTGAATAAGTATTCCTAAGAAGAACTACCAAATGCAAAATGATAATTGCATATAGCATATGTATTTTTAATGTAATATTTTAATCACAAAGTTCATTACTATGTTTATGATATGCAAAATTATAGTTTAATGCAACATTTGAGTTATGAAGTCCACTATCATGTTTAAAATATGAAAAATGATAGTTTGATGTAGCGTTTTAGTTGTGATGTCCAATACCAGAGTTACAATGTGCAAAATGGGATTTAATTTATCATTTTAATTACAAAGTCCATTGGCAAGTTTAAGTTATACAAAATGATAGTTTAACATACTATTTCAGTTAATAAAGTCCAATATCATGTTTACAATATGTAAAATGATAGTTTAATGTAGCATTTCAATTACAAAGTCCACAAGTATGTTTAGGATATGCAAAATGATAGTTTAATGTAGCATCATAGTTATGAAGTTCACTATGATGTGTACATATGAATGCAAAAGATAACCGTGTACCAGACCTAATCGAGTACTTATGCATGTAAAAGCTAACTGAATGCCAACCGTAATCGACTGTATATGGAATCGATCTATACCCAGGATATATTGTTTAACCGAGTGTACCATCGAATGCAAAAGCAAACCGAATGACAAGCCTAATCGGGTACGTATGAATGCAAAAGCTAACTGGATTCTAAGCCTAATCGGGTACGTATAGATGCAAGAGCTAATCGGATGCCAAGCCTAAGTGATATGTAATGATTCAAAGGATAACCGGATTCCAAGCCTAATCAGGTACATATTGATTCAAAGGCTAACCGGATGTCAAGCCTAATTGGATACATATGAACCCAATTTATACTTGAGATATATTGTTTAACCGAGCATACATATGGATGCAAAAGCTAACTGTATGCCAAGCCTAATCGGGTATATATGGAATCAATCTATACCCGAGATATATTTTTTAACCGAGCGTACCATCGAATGTAAAAACTAACCGGATGCCAAGCCTAATCGGGTATGTTTGGATGTAAAAGCTAACCGGGTGCTAAGCCTAACCGAGTACATATGGATGTAAAAGCTAACCGGATGCCAAGCCTAATCGGGTACGTATGGATGTAAAGGATAACTGAATGCCAAGCCTAATCGGGTATGTACGAAACCAGTTTATACTCGAGATATACTGTTTAACTAAGTGTACCATCGAGTGCAAAAGTTAATCGAATGTCTAGCCTAATCGAGTACATATGGAAGCAAAAGCTAATAGGATGTCAATCCTATTCGGGTATGTATGGATGCAAAATTTAATCGGGTGCCAAACCTAATCGAGTATGTATGGATGAAAAAGCTAACCGGATGCCAATCCTAATCATGTACATATGAAACCAATCTATCATTTGTATTTTTAAATTAGTGCATTACAATGTATCAAGTTGAATGGAATGTGCCGATTGATAGTTAAAAATATCATTTGTATTTTTAAAGTGCATGACAGAAAATTTAATGTGCCGAATGATAAGTAAAAGTATCATTTCTGTTTTTAGATTGCATTAGAACATATTGAATGTGGCGAATGATAGTTAAAATAGTTTAATGTGGCATATTAGTAATGAAGTTCACTGTCACGTTTAAAATATTCAAAATGATATTTTAATATAGCATTTTAATTACCAAGTCATTATCATGTTTATAATATGCAAATCTATAGTTTAATGTAACATTTTAGTTATGAAGTTCACTATCATATTTATGATATTAAAGAATAGTTTAGTGTAGCATTTTAATTAGAAAGTCCATTAGTATGTTTAGAATATTTAAAATGATAGTTTAATATAGCATTTTAGTTATGAAGTAGACTAGCATTTTATTTACGATATCTTTAACATTCAAAATAAAGCAACTCAATAACAAGTAAACAAACAACTGATGCATTATGTTTTATGCATATTTTATCATCTTGTGAAAAGTATAAGTAATTTTATCTAATCAAAATCACATCCTTTGTAGATTTTTAAAACAAAACTTACTTCAGCTCCTTGAAAATTAGGAACATTCAATCTTGCTATTACAAATGCATAAACTATAACAACAACAATACATAATATAACGTTCAGTTATGCATTGTACATATAGAATTAGAATGATAAGTTCATATAGCATTTTTTTCTTAGTTCATTTCAACATATTTAATCGCCATCGTTACCTTTTGCACCACCAGCAACCTTAACATCCACTCCATCGCCGCTCATCTGAAATCGACCATAAAAGTCATGCTCAAGTCACTGCAGACCTTCAAAGTAGTCGCCACCACCTACAGTCCATCGCCTTTGCCTGACGAACGAGCTCCGTCTTCGCCTGCGGTTGCACCGCCGGCGCCTATTCTTGTGATGCAACACTGCCTATTCTTGTGATGCCGCAGCTTGTACTAGTGATTTGAGAATAAGATTTGAGAACGGTCTAATTTTTTTGTGAAGAATTTCCTTCAGGCGAAAGAATAAAACTTGGTCCTTAAAACGTAAAAATAATTGTCATGTCCTTCATTCCAAAAATGTTATGACGGTACATACATAATGTCATACTTAATTATGGATCAAGTTGTTACATATGTAGGACAAAAATGTTATGCTATACAGAATATCTTAGCAGCATGCTCATTTGATTTACAGTTTGCTTGTGGTTGGGAAGGTGCTGCGCATGATAGTAAAATTTTTAATTCAATTATAAATGATTGGAACTTTAACTTCCATCACCCTCTACCTAGACAGTATTATTTAGTTAATTCAGGATATCCACATTAACTTAGTTATTTACCACATTATCGTAATATTAGATATAATATTCCTCATTTTCGTGAACCAGCAAATATCCCAAAATCAGCCGATGAAAATTTTAATTTCTATCGTTCAAGTTTACATATGGAAATTGATAGAACCTTTGGAATATGGAAGAAAAAGTTTGTCATTCGAAGAATATGCCAACGTACTCATTTGAAACTCAAGTAAAAGTTGTCTATCAATAATGGTTATATACAATTTCATACAAAAATACAATAGTGATGATTCAGATTTTATGCCTTATGATGATAATCCTAATCTTATTCTTGAGGAATACCAAGAGAAATATTATAGTATGAGAACTGCACTGAACAGGGAAGCTGAACTGGTACAACGACACACGGACCATGAAATGTTAACAATTTAAGACAACATAAGAGATGAAATTGTTGCAACAGGGCTGTGTTGAAACATTGTATGATTTTATATATACTTTCTACTATTGTATAATTAATTTCCGTTTATTTGGCCTTTTTCTTGTTCTAACGTTTTAATTAAATGCATATTGCACATTAAAACAAATAATTTGTTAACCATAGACCAATTAAATTAAAAATCACAACATAAATACCCCGCTCAAACACCCCATTCGTAGCACTATACGCATACCCCATTCACTCAAATTCCATACACAAATAGTCCGCTCAAATTCCCGCTCCCATTCATTCGAAACACACTCATGAACATAACATTTGTATCCATATATATAATATAAAATGGTTTCAAATTTATTTACTTATAACCATTATGAAAGGGCAAGTCACCTGGATCCAATGTTCCCTATCCCATTGTGCCCCTTCCAATTGAAACACTTGTTTTTTTTTTTTGCACAAAACTCCATTATACTTTTTACCAGTGACTTTATCGCAAAATAGATGTGTATGTGCCAATCGTTTATTTGAAGGGCACATCGAGACATAGAAATTGAGTCCAGGTGATTAGCTCCCCTCTATGAGTATAGATCATTCTTCTTGCAACGACTAAATTTTACCATTACTCATCTCTATCTTCATCTTCTTGCAACCCATGCTACATAGGCCTATTAATGGATACATTCGGATGTAGATAATACCATATCCATATCCGTACTCAAAATCTTTTGCGGATATCAGATATCTACATCTGATGTAGACATATATCGTATAATTATTTTATCTACTAACAATCAATAAAGCAAGAAACATAAATGTAAAATTTTAATTTGACATAAACTTTTTTCAATCCCATTGATTATTAGATTGTTAAAAATAAACAAATATAATGATAATAAGAGACACAGAGTTTAATAATCTTGAAAAGAAAATAGATGGATAATTTTCGAATGTGGAAATTTTCATATCTACACTCGTATTTTCAGATATCGGATGTTTATCCGGTTTTCGGATACAGACGGACTTCGGATTTTTTGAGTATCCATTGACAGTTCGAATGCTCCACCAATGACCTTCCAATTTTTTCATTTTCTTTTACATACAGCTCTCCCCAATTATATTTTGCAGAAGTCTTAAAATCTAATATCGACAAAATTCCTTCTCTCCAAAATCAGTATAAAACCACCTTGACTAAAACTTCTTAGATCTAACATAGGAAAAGTAAGCTCCAATGTTTTCACTGTGGAGATTCGAACCTCCTCGTGTTAGCATGGTGCGGCCCCCTCCTCTGCTTCTACCAAGGTAGATTGTGCTATTAAAATTTGTATGTAATGTGAGGAATCTTCACAAATCGCCGTCTTTAAACACAAAATTCTCCTATAGATCTATGACGAACCACAATGCTTTGGGGCGACGACATCAAAGAAGCATCTGAGGACTTTGAAAAATCTACAACCGAAATTCTGTTTAACTTTCCTTCAACTATAGATCCAAATAAAGCCATTTTAGATCCATCGGTAGCTCAACTGTTCAGTCATAAAATGGAAGAGTTGCTTGTCCCATTCAATGTTATTGCTATGGCTGCTTCTAGGCTCCAACCGAACTAGGCAAAAAGCCCTCTCCATCACCAAGTGTAGAAACTAAATGAGTCTTTATGTGTTGCTATGCTTGTTTTTCCTCGTCTAAAAAGCAACTCGGATGCAATGATTTTGGACCCAAACGTCGTAGTGGCTTGTTATCAAACTCCAGTTTTCTTAAATACAAATGACCCATTCAAGGAGTCGTGTTCTCGAATACAATTGACCCATTCAAGGAGTGGTGTTCTTCAAAAGACTCATCACCTTGTGCTTCTCTCGTGCTTATCAATATAGTAGAAGCCTCGAATATTGATGTCGGGCCTATAAAACACTCTTATTCGAGTCGAAAATTTTGGCACGTTTTGAGATACAAATGAGAAATTGCTTCGATGCGCTGTGTGATGGAAAGAATGATGTTGAAGAAGATGTGAATGATCTTGTAGCGGCGATACAAATGCAAAAAAACTGTCCTCTGTGCAACTAGGGCATGTAGTGATTGGCTTGGATGGTGATCATATCTTAGGTGATGGTTTGGGTAAGGAGGTGCTAGGCGAGGTCGGTGGTCTAGTTACTAAATCAGGGAATGGAAACAGTTCTATTGATAGGAAGGCGGGAGAGGGAAATTCTGGTGGAGCAAAACATACTTTATTCCACTGCCTATCTATTGAGGAAGCACATAACGAGAAGTATTCAATGCTTGATAGCTTGGTCGAGGAGAAGTAGCACAGGACGATGATAGGAATAAGATAATGGCAGGTGTTGATGCAAGTAGGAATGTTATGCAAGTGAGCATATGACGGCGGCATTTTACCTCGAGCACTAATAATATACAAGTAGTGAGTTGTTGTCGTGCCCTGTAGATATAGGACGATCAACAGGGTTGAAAATGAAAAATAATACAGCATATAACCTGTCATATTCTCATAGAGCATGGAGAATATATAATATCACAGATATAACAGTAGAGACAGTAATAACAATGTGAACTAATCATTATAGTATAAGATCCGCAGAGTTATACATCAATAGTTATAGAGTATATACAACAGAATCAACTCAAATAACTATCCCAACCAAAAGGAAATAAGCGACCACTGCCAAGGCTCTATAGTGCTGCCCAGTGGAAAGAACACTATATGTATATAATACGAGATAGCTCCATTTAGCTTATCCTCCGCATAGCTACTGCGTCATCTAAACATGTTATCCCGTCTACTCATTTAAGAGAACCCAAGATAATAAGAAGCAAAGTATAAAACCTTAGGTCAGACAATAGTCTGGTGTAAGCGGTAAATGAATCTCAAAATAGTATATGGTAAATATAGTAAGGAATTAAGGTGCATGAATCATACCTGACCAGTCCTTGCAAAAACAAAGAGTTAGCATATAACAATATAATATGTTACTCTACAATATCATAAACGTACTATACGTAGTAAAATGGCGGATGTCTCGATATCCACATCTCCGGTACCTACTCCCAATGATATCCTTGAGCGATAGCCCACTAAAGAAAGCAATCAAAGAAACCATAGCATCCATCAAGGAATACTCATTTTCACTCATCTCGGTGCTATCAATATATGCTAACTCATATGGCCCCCATGCCAAGGGCTAATGGAATCCTGGTTTTTGTCGTACTCTTGTATCTCGCAACCTAAAGCTTGATATGTTCCCTAGCCCAAAGCTATACATTAGACCTAAAGACAATGGTCTAGGGTACACAGATCCCTACATTGATCCATTGGCATCCCCACTTATAATACCATTGCTCCGAGTATAATAGAAAACACTCTAAGTATCAATGATTCCTTGGCACGTATACATCTGAGCTCTTATTTTCTCTATTCAGATCCGAGCTCTTCTCTTGCTCTATCCATTTTCCATTATCCAGGAACCCTCTATGCTCCCCATTCTATAGCTATCTCCTTTACCGAGCCGCTATCTTCGGTACCTACTCCCCATATGAGTCATAAACCAAAGGTACATAGCTTTCATCATGTTTTTTTACATCGCCATCTAACCTAATTCAAATGAGCCAACACCTCCAAAACAATCTACAAAACCTCTACTTCATTCCCGAGAACTTCCACCATCACTAAACCAACCCAAACAACTCAGTACCAACTTAAACAATTTGACACTGGCTTGTTTGCTTAGCTAATTATTGGCCAACTCTTCTTCCTTGCTTTTAGCACCTCCTTCCTTGATGCTCATGACCCCTATTCATTTTTTAAAACAACTTGGTCCCATGTCATAGCATTTAACTTCAAATTCTAGAAACAAGTTGGCATTTTCCTAAGCACTTAACCCATTTCTTATATCTTGCCATAGACAACCTCTTTTAGCTTTGCTCAATGACCCCATGCCAACCATCGACATGTTTGACCAATACAAACAACTCGGTACCGACATAAACAAGTCTATACCAACTTGTCTCCTTAGTGAATTAGGACATGTGACTTGAAACTTAATATTTTCCCATACTACAAAGACTCCCCTCCAAGTTTCGTCCTATTCCAATCATCTTTGCCTTTGATTTTCCAAATTCACCAACCTATCTTACTAAACATCCAAAACAATAGCAAATAACATTAAAGCACAATATACAAACATGGAATAATATGCATATACATCCATTTCAATATGCAATACACAAGATTGTGATAAAAACAATTCTAATCTAGATCTACATATTATAGGCATATATGAATATGAATAAGGAGAATTACTAAATCATTCTTTTGAAAACCATTTCCAAAATTCACCAATTTAGGTTACAAACATATGATAACATGTAATTAAAGTTAGAAAACATTTTTAGGCCAAAAATCATGTTATACATGTAATTCTACCATGTAAACATGTATAAGATAATGAGAAGTCATAAACCACTCACCAATTACCAAATTCAACTAATTTGAGTCTCGATCCAAAGTGGACAGCAATGAAAAGCAATTCGAATCAACCAAAATGATGATCTCTATCTTCTAATAAATGATCTGTTCACTAATCTTCAATTTCGTTTGATTTAGAGAGTAATGTAGATAAATTTGAATACGTTGCTACCATCACCGTCATTAAAGATGTTCAAAGAAATAGTGCCAAGGAATAGTGACGTCACACAAATTCCATTAGCCTCAATAAAGCCCAGAACTATGAAGTGTGAACGTCATCTTCTATGAATCATGATGACTGCTAAATAGTACTATGATTGACGTTGAGATTCATGATTTCCAAAGCAATGCTAAATAAAGTCATATTCTATCAATGTCAATGCTGCCAAAGTCAACCATTCTTAATTCTATTTGTGATCAGAGCTATTAAGCACTGATGATGTTCTACATCCCAACGTCACTGCTCATCGAAACTGCCTTATAAAGGGAAACTACAAATCATGAATGTTGTTGAGGAACATTATTGCCATGATGTTGACTCTCTTGAAGACTCCACACATCTACATGCGCAATGTTGATGACTGCCAACATTAATATCCATAGACACAATCAATGTTGCATTTCATCGGCTATTAAATACTGACATCGAGGATCACCAATGTCGTCGATGTTCTGTATCTATGACACTCTTTAATAATGGGTAATGTCACAAACCATCAATCGGGAACATCCTAAGATATGAAGTCAATATCGCCGACAGTCATTAACCATGCCGAGAATCATAAATATATTCTAAAGGGTTATCAAAGCCGCATCTTGCTAGTGTCACTCTTCATCAATGCCAATATATGGTTATGATAAGAGTCGAAGGACGAAGACGAAAATACCAATATGTTGTTTAATGAAACCAAATATCGGCCCTATTGAACCAGTGCCAAAGCCTAGCTATGTATACGACACAATATCGACATTGATGTTCAGCGACATTATTAATGTCTAAAACGAGGTTGCCAAAGCCAAAAGCACTATGCTTCCTGTCAAAATCTATAAATAGGGACACAAGGGCTTCATGGAAGAGGCTGAATTCTCCTTTTCCATTTCACTTTTTAAAATTTTTAAACTCTAGAATGAATTCTGGATTTTTCCTATTGTAACATTTGAACAATTGTACTTCCGTTTGGACTATAACTTCCACATGCGTTTGACTTGATTTGGACTATGACTTGCACATTTGTTTGACTTTGTACATTGTGACTTGCATAGCATACTAAACTTCCTTAAACTTGTGATTTGATTTTTACCGTGCATATTTACATTAATGTCGACCTTCGTATTGACTTATACGTTGCATACTGCCTCGAGCCCCTAATGACGACGATGACTAAACTTAGAGTCAATATGGATGTATACTTCAATTCGATGACTTCGATTAGCCTCAACAAGGTCTCACTTTGAAGTTGCTTTGTTTGCCACACACTATTTGGGGTTAGTGAATTTATTTGCTAACAGGATGAATTTAACGTTAAATGGGGTTTAGATCCGATTTGGGAGAGAGAAAACTTTTATTTTGACTCCCATAACCCATATTTATAGGAATCATGAATTAGATGATAGGCCTAATCATAGGATTAATTAATTACACATCAATTCTGGCCAGCAACCGTCTAAACTTAAAATAGGCATAACTTCATAACCGTAGTTCGTTTTTTATTATGACACTCTACGGAATGAGAAACCATCATCCTGAAGCAATGAAACTGTGTTGAGGCCCTAATTCGACTCCTATTGAAAGTTATAGCCCAAACAAGATCTCAAGAGTCAAAATAGTCACATAGAATTCAGAAAAAATCACGGGTCTGTAAAATGTTCCTAAGAGTCATATCTCAAAGTTGTAAAATCATACGACCTCATATGAATAAAATAAAAATATTTTACGATCCTCTGATATGTAAAATACAGGTCGTTACATTCTCCCCTCCCCTTTAGGAATTTCGTCTACGAAATCCTTAAATAAGACAAAATATAAACAACCATAGTTATCCCGCATGCATGCCAATCATAAGCAACCATCAAACATCTCAAACAAGCAACCATGCAATTAATAGTATAAATGAACACACCTTAACATGCGGAGTACTTATCAAATATTATATACAATGGTGAAAGTAAATACGTAAACAATGGGTCTTACCATTCAAAGAGCTCTAGACACGTAGTCCTCATGCTCTCCTTAGTCTGCCGCATACAATCATCATCACTTTTACTCATTATACCATCACTAGCTTCATTGAATTTCTCCTAAGATGTTTCATATCATGCCTACCAATATGAAGCGGCTTACGAGATCTAGAAACTTCTGCTTCTACATCAACATATTCTTGCTAATCCGGTGTAATCATCACGCCTGAGTCAAGCACAAACTTCCATAGATAAGAGACAAGAAAAATGTTGTGCATGCGAGCCAATTTCTAAAGTAAGTCGATCCTATATGCTAACTGTCCAATCCTCTCAACTATCGGAAAAGCTATGAATCTCAATGCCAACTTCCACTTCTTAACAAATAGAACTACATTCTTCTGAGGAGAAACCTTCATAAATACCATATCATCGAAAGAAAATGCTAGATCTCTTTGTCTCCTATTACCATAGTTTTTCTGTCGATTCTGAGCAACTATCATTCGATGTCAAATAAGCTTAATCTTTTTTGAAGTCTCTCTAATCATATCTGGCTGAAGTATCAATTTCTCGCCCTCTTCCCACCAACATGAAGGAGCGTTTCACGGTCGTTCATACAATGCTTCATAAGGAGTCATACCAATATTCGACTAATAACTGTTATTGTATGCAAACTCCACCAGATGGAGATGGTCAACCAATGATCCTTCAAAATCTATCATGCATGCTCACAAGAGATCTTCCAATATATAATTTACTCTTTTGGTTTGCCCATTCGTTTGCGGGTGGTAAGCTGAACTAAGATGTAGCTCTGTCCCTAATGCCTCTTGTAGGCTCTTTCAAAACTAGTGGTGAACGACGAGTCTCGGTTGCTCATAATTCTCTTTGGCACACCATGAAATCATACTATTAACTTTACATATAACACCGCAAGCTTGGATCCAGTTCTACTTGACTTGATGGGTATAAATCTTGCAATCTTGTCAACCAATAAACCATTACCCGGATGTTATCATAACGTATTCGAGTCCTCGATGGTCCATCTATAAAATCCATTGATACTTGCTCCCATTTCCACTTAGGAATATCTTAATATTGCAACAATCCACTGGTTTCTTCTGCTCCGCCTTTACCAATTGGTAGTTCATACACTTCGGAATGAATGGCCCAGCATCCCTCTTCATGCCTTTCCGATAATAAATTCTCTTTATATCCTGGTACATCTTGTTACCACCGGGATGAATACTCAACTTAGAATGATGACACTCTTACGACACTTCATCTCTTGATTCATCAACATCGGGAAAAATAATCTTACATCCTTACAAAGCCAACCTTCTCATCGAGTTCATATTGCTCTGTGTCTTCAGATTCTACTACTTCTTCTATTCTTTCTATGATCTCTGCTAGCATAGCATCTCGCTTTTGACTGGCACCGATCTTTTTAATTAGAGTATGTCTGATTGACAAACTACCCAACATTTCTGGCTCTAGCTCACAATGAGGCCTAAAATCATATCCAGTAATATACTCTATCTACTTCCATTCTAAGAACATTACTCCAAAATTAGGATGCCTTCTTTTCAATGCATCGGTGACTGCATTTTCTTTACCGGTGTATAGGAAATACTGAAATCATAGGAGGCTAAGAACTCCAACCACCATTGCTGTCGAAGGTTGAGTTCCGTCTGAGAGAAAAGGTTCTTCAATGATTTGTGGTCTATAAGCACATCAAACCATTCTCCTAGAAGATAATGCCTCCACATTTTCAAAGAAAAAATTATCGCCACCAATTCCAAATCATGAGTCGGCCAATTCCTTTCATGTAGTTTTAGCCGTCGAATAGCATAGGTAACAACTTTCCCTTTCTGCATCAATACCTTACCTAATCCGATTCCGCAAGCGTCTATATATACTGTTAACCCCTTATTTCCACTTGGAATGGTCAACACTGGTGCACTCATCAATCTTTCCTTTAGAATCAAAAATGCATGCTCACACTTTGCATCCCAAACAAAAGCCTGATTCTTCTTCGTCAAATTGGTTGACGGTGCTGCTATCTTTGAGAAGTCCTTGATGAAGCACATATAGTATCTATCCAATCCTAAGAAAATCCTCATATCCATAGCATTTTTGGGCTAGTTCCAATCTTGGACAACTTCCACCTTTGTAGGATCTACTGCTATTCCTTGTCCCAAAAAATCATGACCCAAGAACCTCACTTCTTCCCTCCATAAGTGATACTTAGGGAACTTCTCTCTCAACTTATGCTTCCTCAATATCTCTAATACAATCCTCAAGTGCATCTTCTACTCTTTTCAGTTCTGGAATAGATCAAAATATCATCCATGAATACAATCACGAACTTGATTAGCTGGCCTCTGAAAACCCGATTCGTAAGATCCATAAAGATCGGAGCATTGGTTTACCCAAACGAAATTGCCAACCACTCATAAAATTGCGATTTTGTATGAAATGCAGTAATAAGCACTCATCTTTTCTACTCTCAACTGGTGAAATTCCGTTGCCAAATCCATTTGAGAGAACACTGTGAAGTTGATCAAACAAGTCACTAATGCATGGAAATGGATACTTTTTTCCTTCTTCGCTTTATTCAACTCATGATAATCCACACACAACCTCAAAGAGTCATCCGCCTTAGTTGCAAATACTATAGGTGCACCTCACTCAGATATGCTCCTTCGAATAAACCCTCTCCTTAATAGTCATTCATTTACACCTCTAGTTCCTTCTGCTCTCTATGTGTCATATGTCTTAAAGGCATAACCATCAGTCTAGCTTCCTTCACTAAATCTATCTGAAACACAATCTCCCTATGCGGCGGCAATCCAGTCACTTCCTCAAAAACATTCGGATACTCCCCAGCGATAGGCACAGATGACAACCACTCCTTTGAAACCTCTAGCGAATATAGAAAGCTAACCATTACCTCATTCTCTGGTAGGCAGCTAATCATTATTGCTCGCCCTTCCACATCTCCTATTGTTATCAACAGCTTCTCGCAATCCACTGTTGCTGCATACTTCTTAAGCCATTCCATTCCCAAGATAATCCCAAACCCAACAAAATTCCAGACCAAACAATCACAACCAAAAGATCATTCATGACTCAATAAAACTAAACCACTACAAACCATGCACAAGATAGTAAAGCCTGGGTCGGTCTACTATCTTGGGTTTCAATCCCAATCTATCTACTAGATCACTACATATGAATGAATGTGAAGACCCGGTATCAAACGAAATTTGAATAGCAACATCACGAATAGAAAGCATGCGTTGGATAACGACCCCCTTTCCCTTCTCCTTCGTCGAAAGAGCACTTGACGAAGTCGCAACTGCATCTAAAGCATATGCTTTCACGGCTTGCTTATCCCTCACCGATTCAGGATAATCCTTCTGTAGATGCCCAAGCTTATCACAGTTGTAGCACTTTCTCTTGTCGCTCACTTTGCATTCTTTGATCAGGTGATGCTTCTCCTTACACCCATAGCAAGTAGGTTCCCAATTACCCTTTTTCTCACTATTCTTTCCTTAATACTGCTTCCACTTTCCATTTCACCTCTTCTTACCTCCACTGCCTTGTTTCAGTTTCGATTACTCTTTCCCAATGGAATTAACAACAACCGTCTTAGACTTTCGATACAAATTCTCATGACAAAGAGCTTACTCAACTAGGTTCTAAAATGGACTAGCTTCTCTCCAAGATAATCATCAAGACCAATGATGAACTTCTCATTCTTTCTCGACAGAGTGTCAATGAATGACATTTCGTACTTCGATAGCATCAAATTCTACAACATATTGAGAAACTGACATCTCTCCTTGCTTAAGATGGCGAAATTCCTAAACAGCAGCGGCTTTTGGGCAGCCAAAATGAACTTCTCTTCAAACCTTGCTTTGAACTAGTCCTAAGTACTGATCTTCGGAGGTAGCAATAATAATAGCGTTCCACTGTGGCCTACCCTTGAAGCTGTCTGGAAGCCAACTTTCTCTTCATGGCATCATCTACTTCCATACCACTAAAATAGAATGGCTTTCCTTACATAGTAGAATAATCTTTGCATAACTTGGTGAAATCAGCCCCAGATGCTTGCACGGGAGCACCTTTACTAAAATCCATGCCAGGAGCATTCCTCACCATATTTACCATCAAAGCATTAAAAATAGCTTGAAAATCAGGCGTCGTAGCTTCTGTTCCCGCCTCTTCTTCAACTCCTGAAGCAGAATTACTCATAGTATTCCTTATACACTGGCTTATTCTTATCTTTAACAAGAATGATCAGTCTCTCATATAGAAAATTGTGCATATGGTACTCATGCGCATGCTTCTTATACTATATAATATATATACTATTGCTTAGCTTTAAAAACCAAAACATATAATAGGTATGCACTCTCCCATATATACAAACTCTAGATCCGTCTAAGACAATAACTCCTACCTTATATCTACTGGATCGCAGTATCTACTTAGGTTAATCATGTAACCAAAGCTCTTATACCAAATGTGACGATTGCCCTATACCTTTGGTACCAATGGTATAGAAGTAGTGCGCAGCTGCCGTGCCCGGTAGATATAAAACGATCATCAGGGTTGAAAATGAAACAATACAGCATATTACCTATCATATCTCTCATAGCGCATGGAAAATATATAATATCACAGATATAACAAAAGAGACGGTAATACCAATGTGAACTAATCATCAGAGTATAAGATCCATAAAATTATACATAAACAGACATAAAGTATATACCATAGAATCAATTCTAATCACCATCTTAGCAAAAAACAAATAAACGAGCGTTGCCAAGGCTCCATAGTGTTGTCCAGCGAAAATAATAGAAATTCAAATATGTATATAATATGAGATAGCTCTATCCAACCCATCCTCCGCACAGCTACTACGTCACCTAGATCTATTATCTAGTCCACTTATTTAAAAGTACGCAAGATAATATGAAGCAAAGTATAAAACCATAGGTCAGACAACTGCCTGGTGTGAGCAGTAAATAAATCTCAAATACCATACAGGTAAATATAGTAAGGAACAGAGGAACACGAATTATACATGACTTGTCCCTGCAACCAAAGAGTTAGCACATAAAAATATAATATGTTACTCAACATTATCATAAAGGTACTGTATAGAGTAGAATAGTGGATGTTCGGATATCCCTATCTCCAGTACCTACTCCCAATGATATCCACAAGTAATAGCCTGCTAAAGAAAGCAACTATAGCATCTATCAAGCAATACTCACTATCACTCATCCTTGTGCCTTGAATATATGATAACTCATATGGACCTCATGCCAAGGACTAATAGGAATCTTGGTTTTCATTGTACTCTCGTATCACGCGGCCTAAAGCTCGATAAATGTCCCGTAGCCCAAAGCTAGACACTAAAGCCAAAGCCACTAGTCCAGTGTAAACAGATCCCTCCGTTGATCCATTGAGGTCCCCACTTATAATACCCTTGCTTCGAGTATAACAGAAAACACTCCAAGTATCAATGATTCCCTGGCACATATACATCTAAGCTCTCCTTTGCCCTATTCGGATCTAAACCCTTCTCTTTGTCCATCCAATTTCCATATCCAGAAACCCTCCATGTTTCCCATTCTATAGCTCTCTCCTTTACCAAGATGCTATTTTCGGTGCCTACTCCCCTCACGAGTCACAAATCGAAGGTATATAACTTTCACCATGCTGCTACATCGCCATCCAACCTGATGCGAATGAGCTAACACCTCCAGTACGATCTACAGAATCTCTACTTCATTCCCCAAAAGTTCTATCATCACTGGACAAGCTCAAAAAACTTGGTACCAACTTAAACAAGTACACATTAACTTATTTTCTAAGCCAATTATTGGCTAAATCTTCCTTGCTTTTTGTACTTCCTTCCTAGATGCTCTGACTCCAATCATTGTTCAGAACAACTCGGTCCCATCTCATTGCATCTAACTTCAAATTCTAGAAATAACCGTAGTAACTAACTTATCATCAGCTTGGACAATTATAACAGTCTGTCTTCACAAATGCTGATAAATACAAACTAAGAAGCACAATAGAAATAAAATACGTGAATAGGTCTTGAAGGCATCCAGCTTGTCTCATGAAGTTTAAAAGCATCCATAGCTAAATTTAGAAATATACTTGAGTCACCCAAGCATTATAATAAAATAACGCCCAGATCAGTCTAGTAAACCAATGTGAGAAACTCAAATCATATGGATTGTTATATTTTATAAAACCCTTCAAAAATAAAGGTATCTCGTAAGATCGTGCCACACATAAATATGGACTGGTTTTTACCTTACTATACCAAACTATTTTATATGAAATCTTATGATATTATAAACATGTCTAGGGTTTAAAATAATATAGCCGAAATGGTTACATTAATTACATTCAATAGCATATTTAGTACACAACTAATTCCGTAAGGCACGTATTCGAAAATGGATTACAATGACAATGCTACTAAGGTACCGCCTGTTATAGTACACCTCTAGATAAAATGTACGAAGGTTACAAACCTTACAGCCCCTACCAACACAAAACCAGCTTACAACTTCCTAGATAGTATAGAATATGTCATCACACCGGCTGCAAACTTGACATACCATTTCTATGGGCCCAACATACATAATTCATAAATATCGATCAAGATCGGTGATAATCATACCCTAATGGTAGCGAACTACATAGCCATATTGCATATCCCCTATTTTAGGCATTATTAGGTGTGAGGCTTGAGGTTTTGTTTTATATTTTTAGCCAATCCTGCTTGAAATGCTAACACCGCCCTGCAAACAAAAGTGCAATGCTAGCATTCATCCATACAAGTTGTTCAGGATATGGACAAACCAAATGCACTATTTTTACTACATCCTTAGGATTAGTAGCAAGTAGCCCTTGTACTTCACAGAACTCCATCTTTGATTCCATCATTTTCAAAATGTCTTCAATTCGAATGCTTATGCTAGTTCAAAGTGATTTTGGGATAACATCGTGGCTTTGGTCTCTCTAAACCAACAATCGATAATTTTCGATTAACTCATTCCCGGTTCTTTCAGAAGGGACGATATAAGAGTCCCAAGGGATCGTGAATATCTACCCTTAAAGTGAGAGACTTTCACCGAAATGAGTTCTCCCAAGGGAATCTCAAACCATATGAATACATGAAGCCTTGATATACTTCCTAAGTCAAACTTGCCTAAGATTTGATAGTCAATAATTTAACTATCAAATAAGCAAAAATCAACTCATAGATTTAATTTCATATGGAATCCAAGCATGAAACTACTAATCCTCTTTAATTAATCCTTTTATTAATTAAAACCACTTTGTAAATGCTTGCATTAAAATACCATTTACAATGACAAATCCATCGTCCATCTCTACTCTTTCGATACTTAAAAAGTATAAGTATATTTATCTCAGCTATAGAAATATATGCATAAAACATTTCACTTTCAAAACTTGTAAATGTGTCCACATACTTATATCAATTGTATAAGTATATTTACAAATCTTAAGGAAGATTTCCCCTTTTCCAAAATCAAATTTAACGGAGTCAAAAACAAATGTTGTTAAAAACCCTTTTTACAATAATCCTAAACCACTTTCCTTTTGATGTAAGTAAATAAATCATATGGAGATTAGACCAAATATACTTACAACCATTTTCCAACTTCAAATCTGTACTATCCCTTAATTAACAATAAAATTGGACAAGTTAGAGAACTATCATTGCCTTGACATACATTCTTAATTCTAACGGATAAAGACAGGTTTAATACCTTAAAATCTTTTGTTAAGTATGAAAAGAATGCTTTCTATACCACCATAATCTAAAATGGTCATTTATAGAAATCAAATCTCATTTCTTTAATAAAACTCCTTTTTATAAATCCGTTCTAAATTTACGAAACTCCTTTTATAAATCTCATTTCTATTGATTAAACTCCATTTATAAAATTCCGATTTTAAATCTCATATAACTATTACAAACCTTTGGATTCAAGATAGGATTAAATACTTTCCATAATACGATCATTTCATATATCATTATACATTCACATATGTGATTTATTATTCCAATTTATCAAAATGGTATCATTGTCCTTTTATAAAATTATTTGTAAAATATTATTTATGAATCTATCTTTCTATACAACATTTTATGTAAAGTGTTTCACCAATATTTATTTCAAAATATTTCTATCTTCTTTTAAAACTACTTTACTTTATTATAAGAGAAAAACCCACCTTTTCCTTTATAATAAACATTTGTTATTATATCAACTTTTCTGTAAAACAAATACTTCCTGAAATACTTTTTAAACATTCCCATATAAATTATAAATGACTAAACAAAAGGTTAGAGTATAGTGGAGTTCAAAACCCATTTCTAAATAAAATGCCATATAAAATTGCAAAAGTCACATTTAAAAATCATTACCCGAATCACAGCCATTTTCAAATCAAAACAGCTAACCATAGTGTTTCAGAATACTATAATGAGGCCTAGAGCTACCATAGCACTTAACAAGTGCTTTCACTAATCTACACCAAAAAAATTCAACTTGTGTGGCATATCAAAGTCTCATCCAATAAGGCCAAGCTACCAAGCATTTGGCATTCAACAGTTTACGCAATAATTATATAAATGAAATTAAAATTAACAATGATGAGGAATCCCTTAGGATCCTTCTACGAAACTTCCTAAGTATCATGTATTTCATTTCATATGTCATCTCTTTCCAAAGCGAGAATTCAACAAACTAATCAAAAAATCATTCAAGCATACAAACAATAATTATATCAAAACATATATCATGTAGAGTTCATTCAAAGGTGAGTTAACCCATCAAAATTCTAGTCAATATGCGTTCCTACTCGATCATGTTCGATTTTAGCTTTAAATCCTACTTGGTCCAAACTTGACGAAATCAGCTCTAATGCGTGGATAACACTCCTACGTGAGCAATGCAAAAGACCACATTCGGTTTGGACCTTGTATGACAAAGATATGAGTTAAAATCTAAACATGAATTTAATTAACGTATTTAATTATCTAAGCAATTAAATCCTTACCCATTAAACTATAGTCCAGGCCCAAAGCTATTCAAACTTGAATCCAACATGCACACTACAGTGCTTTCCCCTCTTCCCCAAATCGAGTTCTTGAATACGCACAAACCCCCTCCCCTATGCATGCATAGCACTGACACGGCTAACTACCCACCTAATAAATGAACCAAGGCCATCAACGAACCCCACTTGTCGAGCTCGACACATCTGCACCCACGATACCAACCCTGGCACCTCCCATCAACACCCCCAACGTAATTCATGGACCTCGAACCCAACACAAGAAAAACCCTAACAATGCCTACCATTACCGCTAAAGTGAACCGGATCCAACGCCACCACTTCCATCGCACTCGTCTAACATCGGGCCTCCATCCAGTACCCATCGTTCCTTCCCTAGCTGCCTACATCGTCGGCAATCTCAAGGTGAACAAAAAGTGTTTTCAACTAACCACGACCAACTCTGACACCCTACGAACACTACTAAATATCCAAGTTCGTCGATACGAAAGCAACCATACTCTCTGATTTCTATTTTGGTAAATTTTATTTTTCGTCAATGTCGACAACCATCGATCACCGACCAACTGCGGCTGTTTCGGCCAACGAATCTCAATGCGACTATTTTTAGAAAATAGTAGGGACCTAACTCTACGACTTTGCAGTTGGAAGTTTTTTTTAAATGTTGCTATATTTTGGTTTGTGTATTTTAGAAGCTAGAAGATGGAGTGTTTTTAATTTTTAGAAATAGAAAATAAAGAAGAAAGAGAGATGCAAAACTGAGGTGCTGAGTCCAGTAATATAGAAACATGTAAATATATGCAAACAATCCCAAGAAAGATCCAAATTTTTAGGCATGAATTATGACTTGTTGCAAAAGCCTTTTGATTCGATTTTCTTTGGGTACTTCGTATACAATACATTGTTCGAGTACGAACCATAAACGACTAGAAATAAAAATATAATCATGCACAACAATGTGACACTATCATAAAAAAACAAAAAAAATACATAGCTTAGCTTATTCTATGAAGTTCAAATATACCAACTTTTGTTTGCTGCAAAATGCATCAAATGATAATTTTAAATATTTTTCAAAATAAAAATTATGGAAAAAAATTCTATAAATTCATTTTAAAAATATGTCAATAAAAATCAAGTCGATTTATTGACGATTTATTTTTTATTTATTATATTTGAATCAAATTTGAATATTTAAATAAAATAAATATTTCCATTGGAAAAGTTAAAAATCGCAAGTAATTACATCATTCCCCCCCTTAAAAGAATTTCGACCCTGAAATTTCACCTTAAATAAACAATTAAGAAACAAACCATACTAATATTTAACATTCTTTCTTAAGCCCATACAACATGCATGAATCATCCATACATAATATCCGATCACTTTCGGATACATAAATCTCTCATCCAAACTAGTATATATCACTTAACTTCTCCATCGTGGAACCCTGGTTAGGTTCCTTAATTCGACACTTATGTTTTCCCAATATAGTCCTAAACTATGATAGAAAACACTCATTTCATCCGAAGAATCCATCTCAAGCACTAGCATTCAAGAATCAAGTGAAAATGCTTAGTTCGGACCAGTGTATAACACCCAGAAATCTTATACCGAAACTCTAGATCAAGAACTGTCGTGCGAATAAAATGATCCAAGTCCAACTTAAAGGTTAATCCCTTTAGGATAACTTTATACTATTCTAGCTCTTTTTACTTCCCAAAATTAGTTTCGAAAACATTTCATCAAAATACAACTATAGGTTTAAACTTGTATAATACCATACTACATCATGAGAGTATATACAACTATCTGATTTAATCTTTTTACCTTTTCTTTTTCTTCAGTTTTAGATGCAAGCCCAAAGTAAATCTGGATCTTAAAACTGAGTTGAGCTCTTCGACCTCTTTACCTATTTGGTCCGGCAAGTAGCAAAGAAACTCGGTCCAAGAGTCTACTTTTTCTTAGACCTCTCTAAGGTAAAGATGTTTATTCGTCGACCTAATTACATCATAATTTATACAACTTAGATGTTAAAGCAAAAGACATGGTTTCATAAAAAAATTGTTAAAAGCATCTTATTAAATTTAACCCATTTAAAAACTTGTGTTAAATCATTTCTTCTTCAACCAAGAGTGATATAAACCCATATTAGAAATTCCATTTATCACCACATTCTTTTATCAAAATACCCTTTTATTTTGAATCCATTCTCTTTAAAGAATCTTGAGTACTAAATACCCAATTTTTTATTTCAGAACCTTTTTTAAATGATACCATATATTTAAATCTCTAGAAAATATACATATAGCCCGAGTAATCCCAAAATGATACCAAGGAACCGGGTCCTACCAAATAGTATCATACATTACCTTACCAAGAAGAGTAATACTTAAGAGAAGTGCTTACCATCCAAACACATCTCTTGTCCATTTTTAGTCACTTTCAAGACACTCAAACTAGTTAACATAAAAATAATTCTTCTCTTTCAAATCCCATTTTGAAACAATGCTGTATATTTTCCATATAAATAGTTTTAATAAAATATTTTTGCCAAATTGCGTTGGGTTCGATCGGATTCATACTTGTTTCGATCGTACAATGATAAAAGGAATAATTTACTAAGCGCGCTACCACGTTCGTCTAAGAAAAAGCCCAATGATTACTTAGAAGATTATTCGGATCACCACAAAACTAATCGAAACTTATTTCCCGAACTATCCAAAGAAAATGTATCTTACTTAAAATTTTCTTTGAAATATTTATACTTATAAATACTTTCAAGTAATACTATTATTATATTTTCCAAAAACGATTTGAAATCTTTTCCAAAGATAATGGCATTTACTATCTCCAAAAATCCTTTTCATTTACAAAATACATTTTGGTGAATAATAGACTTTTGGTAAAGAATGATGGGATAAATAATTGATGGAGAGAACACTTCGACAAGCTATTTAATGAAGAAGATGACAACACTACGATCGAGCTAGATGACACTTTTGATGACACCAGTAGACATTTGGAGAATTCAAGGGTCCAAATAAAGGAGATGCTCAAGCGGATGAAGCAGGCAAGGCATTGGGACTTGATGACATCCAAATTAAGGTGTAGAGATGCCTTGGAGATGCAGGGATAACCTACCTAACTAAGTTGTTCGGTAATATTTTTCAAATCGAACAAGATGCCATATGATTGGAAGATAAGCAAGCATATTAATTTCAATTTTCAAGTATAAAGGAGATATCAAAGTTGCACAAACTATAAAGGAATTAAGCTTATGAGTCATACAGTGAAGCTTTAGGAAAGAATCATTGAACATCGATTAAGAAGGATGACAAGCGTTTCAGAAAACCAATTTGGTTTCATGCCTAGAAGGTCGACCACAGAGGCGATTTTCTTAATAAGACAACTTATGGAGAGATTTAGGGAGCAAAAGAAGGACCTACACATGGTATTTATCGATTTCGAGAAAGCTTATGACAAAGTACCGAGAAAGGTTATGTGGTGAGATGTGGAAAATAAGAGAGTTTCAAAAAAGTACATTACCCTTATCAAGGATATGTAGATGTTGTGACTAGCGTCAGAGCATAACATGGTGAAACTAGTGCCTTTTACATTAACATAAGTTTACATCAAAGGTCAGCTTTGAGCCCCTACATTTTTTTCTCTAGTGATGGATGAGGTTACGAAGGGTATACAAGGTGAAATTCCTTGGTGTATGCTCTTTGCTGATGATGTTGTGCTAATTGATGAATGTAAGATAGAGGTTGAAAGACAACTGGAGCTGTGGAGACAAATTTTAGAATTAAAGGATTTTAGGCCTAGTAGAATGTCAGGTCAAAGGATGGAGATGTCAGTCGAATGAGTAGTGTCTAAGAAGGAATTCTTTTGATATTTAGGATCAATATTGTAGTATGATGGTGAGATTGATGAAGACGTTAGTTTTGGAATTCGAAGGGGGGTTGATGAAATGGTGACTGACGTCTGGCATTCTTTATGACAGAAAGGTCCTACAAAAGCTTAAAGGAAAGTTCTACAGAATGACAATCAGGCTTGCGATGTTGTATGGTGTAGAGTGTGGGCCTACTAAAAGACAACACACCCAGAAGATATGTGTAGCAGAGACGCTTATACTGCGATGGAGCTATGGTCATACGAGATCGAATTAGAAATGATGAAATATGTGACAAACTTGGAGTAGCATCAATTGAAGAGAAGCTAGTCCAACACTGCTTAAGATGGTTTGGACATCTCCAACGGAGGCCTTCCAAGGCACCTATGCGCATTGGAATTATATGCCACATCGAATGCTCAACGAGAGGTAGAGGTCGACCAAGGCTGACATGGGAGGAAGTAATAAAAGGGGCTTGAAGGATTGGAACATATCCAAGAGCTAGTGTCGGATAGAAGTGCGAGGAAGTTAGCGATCAACGTACCAGAACCATAAGCTAGGAGTTTTTCTTCTTCTTAGGGTCGATTAGGAGTAGTGCTATAAGTTTTAGTTTATAGGACTAGAAAATAGGCGCCTAAGATGTAGCGTTTGGTCTTTTTAATTTCTATTGGTACCATTATTACTACTATTATCATCATCATCATGGTTTTCTTATTTCTTTATATATTTACTTTTATCTTTATTTTTATTCCTAATTTACTTTTATTATTATTTCTTTAATTATTTTACTTTATTTTATTATTATTATCATGGTTTATTATTATTATTCTTATTACTTTTATATTGACTTCGTCATTTAGTTTTGGGTTCCATCTCTAGTCGATCCTAACTTGTTTGGGAATAATGGCTTAGTTGTTGTATTTACAAAATACATTTTATAAACCATATTTATAAAATCATTTTATCTTAAATAACTTCCTTTTAATAAACTAAATTTGTTAAACCTACATTATTAATGAGTGCCTTATAGTAAATTCGTAAAATTGAATTCACAAAGTGTTCGTATTATCTAAATCAAACCAATAAATGCTCATAAACTAGAAGAGCATAAATAATCAATGTAACAGCCCGATATTTTCAGTCATTCGCATCCACACATGCCGGACTTGAATTGCTTAAAATACCGCATTGTAAATAGATTTGGAGCAAATGAAATACAATCACAGAATCACAGACACAAAAATATCAAAATAACTCGCAGCGGAAATTAAAATACCATAGTAGTTCATGAAGCTACTATAACAAACTCTCAAAACATAATACATAATATCAGTCTGAAAAACATATACAATAGAAATCTCAAATACGTAGCAGTTTATAAATACCAGAGCTGAAATAGAACAACTGAAACTGAAAGGGAACATATAACTAGACAAGTAGAATCTCCAGCGATTCCTAGCTCCAGAAAAGAAATCCAAAGCTAAGCTGTAAATACTCAGGCTGAGCCGAGCATAAAGTAAAACACAAAACACTCGAGTCAGGACATATATACTTATATAATGTAAACCAACTCAAGTGAACTGTAGTAGTAATGTACAATAACTTAAAGGATGCTTAGGATCGCCCATCCCTTAAGGATCAGTTAAACTATAAATTAAATACATCCCGTGGTTAAAATTTCAAAATAGTAATTTATACTTTGAAATCAAATACCATTTCAAAATTCAATACCATTCAGAAATCCATTTCAAAATATTAAAATATCATATCTTTCAAAACCTCATTCATTTTTATTTAATTTAAATATCATTTCAAATCACAAGTCAAAATGGTTTATATTTCAAATCAAAATACTCCATTTAAACCAAATAAATATTCCAATTAAACCAATTAAATATTCCGTTTAAATCATTTAAATATTCCATTTAAATCATTTAAATATTCCATTTAAATCATTTAAAAGTGAAGTTATTATATTTAATAACCAAATATCAAATTCTCATAAATTTATCCTTTCAAAGTTCATTTATTCTTTTAAATTCATCAAAACGGTATAAATTCAACTATCGCAGCACTTAGAAGATGCTACGGAAAGTTATGTTTTAAAACAATTCGATTAACAAAAGACAGCATTTAAAATGTTGTAATAGGTTTAATTTAGTTCAAATAAAACCTTAGTTAATTTCAGCAACTACAGCACTTACAAAGTGCTATAATAGCCCTTAATTCAATTTAGCCACTTAGTTCATTTCTATCAACTACAGCATTTACAAATGCTGTAATATTCTTTACATTAGAAATAATAACATTTCAAAAATGTTGTTAATTAAATTCCAAATATTCAATATAATTTACAAACAATTAAAATTTTATTTAAATCATTTTAAACTTATAAAATCATATATTTTCATTTTTAAACAATCATTTAAATACCCTTATATTCATGATTTTATAAAGTTAAATTTTCACTCAAAAATCAATTAATAATAATTTACTTATATAATTCAACATTCCATTTCAATTCTTTATAATTAAATTTTTAACTTAACACTTAAGTTTAAATTTCCAAATATAACTTATTTTTCATTTTATTTACTTAACTTACAATTCATTTTTAAACAAAATTCACAAATTCCCAATCTAAGTTATATTTCAAAATTCAACTTAAATATTCAATTATTTAACCTTTAACTTATTCAAAAATCATTAGCACTTTATAAAATCATTTTAAATTCATTTTAATTCAAATTTTATATTTATTTATCATATTTTTCTACTTAATTTAAATTCCATTTATACCCAAATCAAAATTTCCAAAATAACTTACATTTCAAATTTCTAACCTTACCATTAATTTATTCCACTTATAAATTTTTAGAAAATCAATAATACTTTACAAAAATCATTTTTAATTAAGTTTAAATCAAAATATTATAATATTTTCATTTCTAAAATACTTTAAAAAGTTTATAAAACGCATTTTAACCATAGTCTGTATAAAATTTCTAACCTAAGTCCAATGATATGGATAATATATCATTTCAATTCGTAATTTATAAAGGAAAAATCCAGGTTCTATCATTTCAAATCCGCAATCCCAAGTAAATGCAAGTAAATAAAAATTGCTCAGGCTTATCATTTCAGCCCATAACGACTTTTTTCTATTCTAAAGTCTGTTCGGGTATGTATCATTTCAACCCATAGTGATTCTAATCTAAAGGGAACTTGCAGTGTGATAAACTGATATAAATAACAGAATAGCATTAAATAACAGTAACAGATGATATAACAGATGGGTGAATATCATATGATCATAACATAGCAAATATAACATGGTGATATATTTTACAAATTCAAATGTGATCGGTTTACTAGTCATATAAGTATAAATACTGTCTGGTGAGAATTACTCACTTGTACAAGCCGGAGATGACAACCAAATGCACAAACAAGGAACTTCAAAGGCAAGATAACACGATAATGATTTGAGAGTGGGAGAGCCAAAGCTAATTGCCTTGATCAATATCAAACAAACGCTAATGCTAGGAATAAATACACAACTCAAAGCTAACGCTTTTGCACTTGCATTCAACAACATATGCTTCAGTTATGGACTGGAAAAGCACTGTAATGGGATGTATTTGGATCAGGTTTGGATCAGATTGAGGTCCAACAGGGGTCGGCCATAACAATATAAAGGAGATAAAGGGTATGTGTGCATGAATTTACAAAACAAGGCAACACAAGTGGGTTTTGTTGCCATTTAAGGTCTCGGCCAAGTATGGATGGACAAGGTCAGATCTGGGAAGGTCAGCTACAGGTGTTACAGAGGTCCTAGGCTCAGGTTGTGGCTGGTGGTGGTGGTGTATGGGTCGGCCAAAGCATGATTGGAGTGGTGGAGACAATGGGAGTTCGGCTAGCATGAATAAAGTGGAGTTTTTATCAAAACTTTGGTGGATCTTCAACTTGGACGGTCTCGGCCATGTAAGGTCAGTAGAAGGAGGGGATGATGGCTGGAGTAGGTGGTGGTGGAGTCGGCCAAAGTGCTGGAGTAAGGAGGGGCCGAACATAAAAGGGTGAATGCTAGTGCAAAATCAAATAATTCAAGTAGAAAAATGTGAAAAAGAATGAAAGTTTACTGAAAAAATTCTCTCAGGAAATGGAGGTCGTACCTTTTGAGTTTGAGATAGTTTTGGTACGTGAAAAATGAGGAGAAGTCAGCTGAAGAAATGGTGATAAAGTCAGCAATTGAATGGATATGTTGTTTGGTGTGAAAAGGCAAAGGACACTAAAGGTCAAAAACTCTTCAAATATCCAAATTCTTTTTGCATTTTAAGTACATGTAAAATACAAATAAATAAAGATAAAAACATGAAAATATAATGAATGAATAAAAATAAATAAATAAATTTTAAATAATTATAATTAAATTAAGAAAATAGCTTAAAAATAGAAACTAGGTTATAAAAATTGAAAATAAATACACCAAGCTTTGGAAAAATTATAACATTACTTTAAAATATTTTAAAATAAAAATATATACCTTACATGTCATATAACACATATTGGAACATAATATGACAAATAAAAATATTATTTATATAAATTAAAATAGACAATTTTGTTAAATAAATTAACGTACCACGATATTGTAAAATGCATAACTTTCACAATATAAATCGGATTTCAACGAAACAAAAAGCAGTATTCTTGAAATTTAATATATTTTCATAATAGATAAAATTCAAAAATTCAAATATTTAAATTTTAAATTAAAAGTCAAAGTTTGATCAGATCGACCAAAAATCCACTTTTTCTGGAAATATCGTATTTATTCAGGTTTGAAATTATAATTCACACAAAAATCAAAATATACTCTTAAAATAACAAAATTTATTCATTTTAATAAATATAATAAAGTTTAAAATAAAATAATCAAAATAAACAATTAAAATAAATCAAAAAAATTCAGCGTTGTTACAATCAATCAACAAACAATAGTCAATGCTCCTAACTGGATGAGCATGACTAATCAAACAATAAATATTATCATTTCCTACAAACCAACACATCATGAATAACTATATCAATATATATATATATATATATATATATATATATATATTAAAAATTATTCTTTTATATATAAAATATAATCCTAGGTAAAATTATTTCAATTACCAATTTCAAAAACAATGCTATGCTGGTTTACGTTGTACAAGAGTTTAGAAATCCTTATCGACGTTGTAGCATCTCACTTCTCGACTAGAATTTATAAACCACTCAACAGACCAATCAATACAATATAAAATATTTTTATAACAATAACAAATATGCTCACTCATATGTAAATACACTCAAACTCATTCTAAGGTGTCACTTACCCTATCTCTAATGAGTTTACAACCAAGGCCTAGGTGTTTGCTCAACCTAAGCTCTGATACCACATGTAACGACCAACATTTTCGACCCTCAAATATCGACACTAATACATCCACGGTGTTTGCGTGCCGAGCATCCAAGTGCTGGAGAGATAAATTGTTGGGATGAAGAAAAAAAAAAGACAAATCAAAATCTCACATCATGACAAGTAATATATAATATACAACAGATCATTACAAAAAGAAAACTTTAATATACATACAACAATCAAAATAACTAACATATCACAAGCCTGGACAGTTATAACAGTCCGTCCTCGCAAATGATGATAAATAAAAAACAAGAAATACAAAGAAAATAAAATACGTGAAAATGTCTTGTAGGCAGCCAGCTCGTCTTCTGAAACTTCAAAGCATCCATAGCTAAATCTGAAAATATATCCAAGACTGACCCGAGCAATATAATAAAATAACGCCCAAATCAGTCTGGTAACCAACGTGAGAAACTCAAATCATATGGGTTGTTATATTTTATAAAAACCTTCAAAAATAAAGATATCTTATAAGACCACCACTAGTATAAAACTGATCATTTGCGCGGTTGTCTAACCCCGACGGTTTAACAACCGTCGCAAATGCACACATCGCAATAGGTAAAAAATTGTTGCGACGGTTTTTAAACCGTCGCAAAAAACTATTGTTTCATACCCTAACCTTTTGCTACGGTTTTTTGTTGTAGTCGTCGCAAAATATATTTTTTGCTACGAATCTTACCAACCGTAGCAATAAATGATCAGTAGTTTAAAAATTGTTGTCCATTTTGTGCTACGGTTGTTTTAAACAACCGACACAAAAAAACAAGAGCTGCCAAACCATAATTCTGCAGTATCACGTCATATTTGATTCAAATATAAGTACAATATATAAATATGAAGCTACGCACAAAACAAGAGTTGCACAAGTCCCAGCATTGAAAACCAAAATCAATATGTTTAGAACACATTAAATGCTAAACCATAATTCTATTTCAAAACAACAAAATTTGTGCACCCTGTGCAGTTAAAGCGCTCGGCAGATTCGAAGCGGTGGAGGTGTAAAAAGTCATAGCGGGGTTACAGCGAGGATATAGCGGGATATAGCGGATGACTCTAAAGTAGCGTATAAAACTCGTACAATGTTTATACAAATATATAAATGGTAATTAAATGAAAAATTATCATTCAATTGAATTATAATTAATACATAAATAATTTTAAACAAAAAATATGTGCGAATATACTTTAAATAAACATAAAACTGTTATATAGCATAATTGAATTTAGTAGAATATTAAAGTATTTCCATTTCTGAAAATATATTACAAATTAAATCAAATAAATTAGTTTCATAATTTTTATAATGTATAAATGCAATTTTTTAATTCATTTTATTAAAGAAGATATAGCGGAAGTAGCAAAATATAGCGGGAATAACGTGATATAGCGGAAATAGCGGGGATTAAAGCGGAAATGATATATTTTGGGGTTATATGGAAAAATCGTAGCGGTGGAAATCCACTATGAGATATAGCGGGGTTGTAGCGGGGTAATAGCGGGGCATTAACTGCACAGGTTGCACCATACTTGTATTTCAATACAACAAAATATGTCGAACCTTAATTGGCTGCAGTACAACTAATTTGAAAGAAATCCTCAAAAATAAAGTGGCCACATGTACTCAAGAGAAGCTTGCTCATTTTGCATGTGGATTTCCTCTTCCTCTTTAGTTTTACCATAGTTAGCTTTCTGTTCTGAGCCTGAAAGCCATTTATCATCATCTTGTTATTTTTGGCCATACTAAATGCTTTTGTTGGATATGCAGGATGCTAGTACTATCATGGTCCCTGCTTCTGTAGCATCAACAAAAGAATATGTTACTCTTTGGTATCAGCATAAAAAACTGAAACTTGGAGTTTGATTATGAAGTCGTGACTTATGAGTTGATTTCTTATGCACGATACATCAAGAATACAATACTGGAACTTTGAACTTATCCAAATGGACCCAACATAAAATATTTTACGTGGATGCTTCGTATAAAAGTAATTTTGAATGCTGACCAATAATTTTTAAATTAAATTTACAGTGAGTGTAGAACTGTGCAACAAAAAATATATGCATTTGTATTCATTTTTATGCAAGTGTATTAACTAAATGACATGTGTTAAAAGTATTTAGTATGTTAATAGAGTAAAAGTGCAATGTAATGAGGTAGTATAACACAATGTTACGGTGACAGCGTGCAAAATGAAAATTAATAAGTTTACCCTTCATTTTGAGTAAGAAGACGGCAAACAGGATGGTTTAAATTAAAACAGGATGTTAATTTATCTATTGTCTAAGTAACTGAATTCATTAACAAAATAGTTTAAATTCTACATGAAAGCTCTAGGATGAGTATTTTCATGTTTCTTGTGCTGTTAACAAAGATTGACCTATCCAATGATAATTTACAATAACATCACGTGTAAATAGAATATATCTTCTATCTGTCCATTTTTGTTACCATATTCAGAGTTCAATACTACAGGATTATCTTCCAATTTGTAAATGTTTTAACACATGTAACGTAAATTTCTTTTGAACCGTATCCCTTACAAATATGTCACAACATCCAAACTTACAATATTTGATGTAATAAAAAAGAGTTGTTTACCTGCATCTGAGTAATAACTTGAAAGTTGACACCCTTTTCTCTGCTAGTACAAGAACCACCATTGCTACTGTCACTTGATTTCGATTCTCTTCCTGCTCTATCCTTCGAATTCGGTGTCGTTGGATATGGTGAAGAATTAAATCCAACCCCTCTTTTTTGAAAGCTCTCCATAGTTGACTTTTTGAAGAAATTGTAAAGCCCCTTTTATCCTAAGCAGTTCACCCAGAACTAAATTACATTCAACTACTAATTACCATCAAGTTATAATTTCTTAGCTAGCACCAATTTACCATCTATTAGCGCCAGTGCACGCGTATTCAATCACGGGGAAAAAAACGGAAACAAAGGCAAATTGAATGATAATAAGCATAATCAACGGAGCTAAACTAAATGGCTAAAATTAAGTATAAGTTAACAAAAGCATAACTTAGTTAACCAACAGTTCAGAGTGCAATAAAACGAGCTAATTGTGGCAAGAACAAAATTTCAAAACATAAGAACTTACAGAAATCAGAATTAATTAAGAAGTGATTTCGATCGAGCCGGCAATTGCAGCCTAAAAACAATAAGAGTATACGTTTTTAGAAACTAGGGTTTTGAATGTTTAATTCGTCGGTTTCTTTTAGTGTTAATCACGGAAAATATAATTTTAAATTTGTTTAGAGCTGAAGAAGCTGTTATTTAAATCTGGGGAAATGGAAGCAGCTGGCGTTTCGGATTAGCGGCTGAGATACAGGGGCATTAACTAGCTGTTGTAAGAGAATATGACCGTTGAATGAGTCGCGCTCTACTTAATTTCTTTTTGTATTTTTGTTCTAAATCTATTACTTAAAACTTAAAGCAGGAACAACAACCTGCTTATGTGTACATGTTAAAACATAGGCATTTCAAAATTTCACTCTCCAATACCTTTTTGATGTCTAGTCAATAAGTTTAAGTAGTTTTCAATTCCAAATTTACAATGACATGTTAATTACTTTAACAACTAATTTATTACTCTATCAATGACATGGTAATTTATAGTAAGAACTACATCGTGCAGTTTATAACCGATGTTTCAAGCATAAATAAACTATAGCAAAATTTTGTTTGAAAAGAAATGTCGCTTTTGGTTCTGAAATTTCAGCGGTAGGTGGGTTGAAATTTTGAATAAATAATACTATAGATGATAAAACTTCTACAGAAGAATCATTAAGCATATGAGCTTTCTACAATGGCTACATTTCTTGGAAAATAGGGGCAGTTACAGACTTATATTTATTACCTGTAGTACTGACACTTCATTGTGCAGTTAAAGACCACAGATTTAAATGCATATATTATAGTCAAGTTCAAAAAAATTGCATCAAAAAAAAGCTTTTACAGTTAAAAATGGATAATCCATATTTCAGTAAATGGAAACAATAATTAAAAACGCATTGTCCTATTTCAGAAAAAAAGAAAAGAAAAAATATCTCACATGGAATAGGTGGGTTTTAAGTCTAAAGTCGAAAACAAATTAAATGACATGCAGTTTCGCATCGCACTTTTTTTTTTTTTTTTGGCAAAGAGTCATTGGATGTTTATTATCTTTACACTAGTCTCCAATATCTCATTTGAATTTTGAAGACTTTTCTCAAATATTGTATAGAAACCAAATGAGTTGGTATAGAATCCTACATGTAAATGCTTAGTAGTGCCACCATATCAAAGTTAGTAGCAACAATTATTATACTCCAAAGTAAAGCTAAAGAGATTAAAAAAACATACATAATAGTCTAACATAAAAAAGAGGTATAGTGACCGATTGATGGCTTTTCCCATGTAGCAATTAGACACAAAGCAAATGTCCAATTGGCAAAATAAAGAAATGAGATGCTTCCTATCCCAGGTCACAACATATAGTTTGACAAAAAATTCATAATACTATAAACTAATCACATCATAATCATATTACAGTAATTTATATAACCTCATGACAGCTGTATGCAGGCTAACTTTGCATTTATATATAGCCATCATCTGTAAAGAGTTTCAATCGTTCCACAACTGTTCCACTTCTCCTCTATTCTTTCTGAACTTTCTCACATCTCCTGCTGAAGAAATAACATATTCCTACTTACCAATGTAATTTATTAGATTGTTGATTAATCTCTTAGGTTATATACACCAACAATAGTTATATATTAGACGTTGTGGGGGTAATATTAGTTACTGGCAGCAATAAGTTGTAAATAAACCAGGGAATTACTCTATTGTTGCATATATACTCATGTACAGTGTTAGCAGATCTGGAGAAGGCTTATTTGAACAATACTTCCGAGCTCCACAAATAGTCGATTTATGTATATATTTATTTGATAGTGATAGATAAACTGAAAATATCGTTGGTGGATAATATACACAGCGGAAAGGAACTTAACTTATGATCAAGTGAAAATCTCAATAACTGCAGGTAATACTGAGAATTTTATCGGTGGAAATCCAAAATGTTCACCATCAGACTGAAAATAGATATCTTCTTTGCATATTACCTCCATAACTTCAATGGATTTCACACTACATCAAAATAAAACCATGAACAGCAACCCAAAATATGACAATCAAATATGCAAATAATGTTAATATGTTATGAAATTTACCACCATTTATGAACATTTTGAACTGATGAAGGTGTTCCGTTGTAAAGCTTGTGCAGTTTCAGAAGGAAAGTCATACCACTTCAAGTCCTGAAGCATAACCACCTAATGTCACAAACTTTCAGTGTTACATCTATTTATGATTCTTTGAATAAGAAAAGCATTTGCAAAATTGGAAAGCACCTCCAAATTTCCACCAGAAGGATCAGCTGTAGGGGTAATTTTCATGCTACTGCCAAACTATTTTGTATTTCCTATGCAGAGAGCTGCAACCTTCTAACATAACTCCCATTCAACCACATCTACCTATATAGAATAATAATGTTATATTATATTTTTTATTTCAGTCGAATAAATCTCAGAAAATGATGGTGTTGGTAATTAATTTGCACCAACCTTGATATTAAGGTCACATTTATTATGTCCTTAAAAGCCTTTCAAAGCTCCTATAACATAACATAAACTTCCAAACTTTTATATCTGGAGGCAGAAAAACCTGCCTTTGCACTCCTGCAAGTTAGCCAGAAAGATGTACCATAAAAACTTTTTCCCCCTCTGAGTTATTAAAAAGATAGGGTTCTCACAGATGTATATCAGCAACATTAATGAAAACCTCAGCAACATTAATGAAAACCTACTGCTTTCCATTGTCCCCCTCATTATACCAACATCTATTTTGGTTTTTATCCCTGAGCGTTAAATCAAGAAGACAACCTATGTTAGTCATTTGCATGAAAGAATGCTTATATGCACAAGTAGTGCGCAGTTGTATTGAGATAAATAATTGTATAGTTAAACCATAAATAATAATTTCTGAATATAATTATGTAAATAAACTAGGAGGTTAGTTTAGATCATAGAAATACAAGCTTCAAGCTCATCATACAAAACATCTTTAATTACTTCGGTGGAATTATTATTCCCTTTCAATTGAGGAATACAAGAACAATTACTTTTCAACAAGTACTTCTCAACAAGCAATTTGCACATAGGAATACAAAAACAAGTACTTCTCAACCAGTTGTTCTATGTTCACGTCTGCATTATGACATAATAATAAATGGATGCACTAATAATGAAAGATATGTTTAATTTTAAATTTTATAAAAATTAGTTAATTTTTACAAACTATTAGTCAACTTAATTAAATTTGTATATTTATAAACTTGGTTATTTCTTTGTAAAACAAAGGTAAATCATAACTATAAGAATTAGGTTGTTAACTTCTACTTCTGCTAGATTTTTTTTCTCATTCATTATGAACAGGTGCTTAGCATATGAATAAAAAACAAAAAAAAATAAACTATTATTTCATATTAGGTGTAGTATTTTCAACTAGAGTTGAAATACATAGAAAAATTGAACTTCATATAATTTAGTGTTGAAAAAACAATCAGATCCAAGACATCTTATCTATGAATTCAGTGTTTATCCAGTTCAGTAAATAATAATTCCAAAAGGTATTTTATTTTGTGATATGGCGGGTCATAGAATAAAACATATTTTAATTAATAGAATAATATTTACTCACTTCATCTAAAAGCAGCAGTGACTTGCTTGTTGACTCTGAACGAATAGCCTGTTAAAGTAACAACGAGAAATGACAAATTTCACGTTGATTGCCTTGCACTTTAAGGTAATAAAGGGTAAATAAGCAACGGGCAATTTCACAGGCTGCCTTGTTTGGTTTTCACTTGCAATAAAGGACAAATTTTAATATATAAGTTTACTACAAAAAAACTTATTTTCAAAATAGATTGGTTAACTAATTATCAAAATAAACTAGTTTGTTCGCTTAATTACATATCAAAAGAAAAGTTATATTGTAGAAATGAGTGTATTCATGTAAGATCAGAGAGCAGATGATTGTATAGGCTGGTAATTGCTGATTTATAAGTTAGGTTCAAACTATGGTTAGGCTGCTAATTGCTGTGCTATTCCTATGTGCTGATTTATACCTTTTTCATAGCTCTATTTAATCCTCTTAACTCTATTTTATCTGCAACAAGTAGAAAGACTAAAGTATTTGCAAGCTGGCATGGTCATTCTACTACTTCCGTTTATATCTGCTGTTGAAGAATGCACATCAAATAGGGAACCTAATCATTTCAATGTCCATAATAGGTTACTAGCAGCTGCTATGAAATATAAGAGACTGGCAGAATTAATGAAAAATAACGTTGAAAGCCAGCACAAGATCTTGCCTTGCTTCTTAAGTTTGTCGACAACTACAATACCATGCAGTTCCATGAGTCAGGAATAAAGTTCGGTTTTATTGCATTGATTAACATTTTACTATTTCATAATGCTTCAATTTGAGAGCAAGCAGCCGAGGCACAGCAGGCAAAATCCACACAACTCCAACTGTAAAAAGTGCCATGATAACTTAAAATACATTGTACTTTTACCATTACCTGTTGTCCATAATGCGGACTATGAATTTAATGAGCTCGACGACTATTAAATCGTGAAGACCGCCGATGAGGAGGAACGGGAATTTAGGGAAGATAAAAGGGATGAGAGAGAGGACGAGAGCGAAGAAGAGGCGACCGTCGCTGGAGACTTGGATTTGAGACGAAGGAGCGGCAGATTTAGTTTTTTTTGAAGAGGGAAATGAAATTAGGTTTTAGCGATTTCAATTTTGGTGGCCTTGTGAAAGTCTTATTTGATACTGTTGTACTCTCCAACTTTGAAAATTTATTTTTTTAATTTTTAGTCGCATTTGCAATAGGCATTTGCTACGGTTATGAAAATAACAATCGCAGATAACATATTTGCTACGGTTATAGATAAAAATCATTGCAAATTGCTTTTATTAAATTTTATTCTGCTTCTTATAGACCAACTGCTGCGGTTTTTAAGTAGAACCGTCGTATATTATATTATTTGCTACTGTTTTTACCTAAACCGTCGCAAATAAGACGACGCAATAGACAGATGTGTACCAGTGCACGTCATACATAAAATGGACAGGTTTTATCTTACAATAATCAAACCATTTTATAAGAAATCTTGTGATATTATAATAATGTCTATGGTTTAAAATAAATATACAACATAGTCGGAATGATTACATTAATGACATTCAACAATATATTTAGTATACAACTAAGGCCATAAGACACGCATTGAAAAATGGATTCCATATAATAATAAGGCTACTGGGATACCGTCTGCCATAGTACACCTCTGGGTAAGATATACCAAGGTTACAAACCTTGCAACCTCTGGTAACACAAAACTGGCATAACCCTTTCTAGATAGTATTCAACATGACATTACTCCAGTTGCCAACTTGACAAACCATTTCCATGGGCCTAGCATACATAATCCGTAAATATCGATCTTGATCAGGTGATCATATTTTAATGGTAGTGAATCACATAGCTTGCTAAATATCTCATGTTTCAGTCATTACCCAGTGTGAGGCTTGAGGCTATGTTTTACCTTTTTAGCAAATCCCACTTTGAATGCTAAGACTACCCTCTAAGAAACAATGCAATACCAGCATTCATCCATACAAATTGTTTAGGATATGAACATACCGAAGGCACTACTTCTACTACATCCTTAGGATTGGTAGCAAGTAGCAATTGCACTTCAATTGACTTCATCTTTGATTCCATTATCTTCAAGATGCCTTCAATACGAAGGCTTATGCTAGTTCAAAGAGGTTTTGGATAACTTATCTAATCCCGATCTTTCCGAACCAACAATCGATAACTTCCGGTTGACTTTCCCAGTTCTTTCAGATGTCAGAGAACGATATAAGAGTCCCAAGGGGATCTCAAATATCCACCTTTGAAAAGAGAGACATTTCACCAGATTGAGTTCGCTCAAGGTAATCTCAAACCATATGAATATGTGAAGCCTTCATGTACTTCCTAAATCAAAACTGGCCAAGATTAGATAGTTGGTCATTTAACTATCTAATAAGCAAACAAGAAATCAGATATTTAATTTCGTATGCAAACCAAGCATGAATAAGCACAAAAACAACCACTAAGCCTCTTTAATTAATCATTTCCTTAATTAAAACCACTTTGGAACTACTTGCAACAAATTACCTTTTACAAAGATAAATCCACCGACCTCTTTACTCATTCAATACTTGAAAAAGTATAACTATACTTACCTCAACTGTACAAGTATATTCATAAAACATTTTATTTTTAATACTTAGAAAATGTCTTTATATACCTATACCAGTGGTATAAGTATATTCACAAACCTTAAGGAAGATATCCCTTTTTCCAAAATGATATTTAAAAAGTTAAAAATAAATGTCATTTAAAAACATTGTTTATTTAAACCTAAACCACTTTCCTTTTGGTGTGGGTAAATGGATCATTTGGAGATTAGACCAAATATACTTACCACCTTTCTGATTTCAAACATGTAATATCCCTCGGTTAACAATAAAGTATGACAAGTTAGAGAACTATCATTACCTCGACATACACTCTTAATTCTCACAGATAGAGATGAGTTTCCATATCTTGGAATGTAGTTTTAAGGATAAAAATAATGCATTTGATACCACCATAATTTAAAATGATCATTTATAGAAATCAAATCTCATTTCTTTTATAAAACTTCTTTTTATGTATCTTATTTATATTTAGAAAACTCCTTTTATAAATCTCATTTCTATTGATAGAACTCCTTTTATGAATGTCTTGATTTTAAATTTCATATACTTATTACAAATCTTTGATTTTAAGACATGACTAAATACTTTCCATAAAACAATCGTTCCATATATCACTATATATTAAGAAATGTGATTTATTATTCTAATTTATCAAATTGATATCATTTCCCTTTTATAAGATATCGTTTATAAATCTATACTTTAACTTATAAAATACCAATTATAAATCTATCTTTTTATACAACATTTTATATAAAACATTTCACCAATAGTTTTTCAAAATATTTATATCTTCTTTTAAAATAGAATCACTTTATTATACAAGATAAACCCCTCATTTTCCTTTATAATAAACATGCATTATTATATAAACTTTTCTATATAATAAGTACTTCATGAAATACTTTTTCAACATTTCCATATAAATTAGAAGAGATTAACAAAAAGGTTAGAGTGAATAGAGAAGTTCAATTTCTGAATAAAATGCTACAGAAAATTCCAAAAGTCACATTTAGAAACCATTCTTCAAATCAAAACCATTTTCAAAAAAGAAACAGTAAACCATAGTATTTCAAAATGCTATAATGAGGCCTTGAGCTACCATAGCACTTAACAAGTGCTTTCATTGATCTACACTAAAAGAGTTTAACTTTTGCGACATATCAAAGTCATATCCAATAAGGCCAAGCTTCCAAACTATTGGCATTCAACAATTGATATAATAAGTACATAAATGAAATTAAAATCAACAATGGCAAGGGAATCCCTTGAATCCCTCTATAAAATAATTTGAACTTCTTATATTTCATTTCATATGTCATCCGCTTTCCAAAGCGGAAATTCAATTAAACCAATTAAAGAAATCATTCAAGCACGCAGATAATAATTGTATCAACATATATATTATATAGAGTTCACTCAAAGGTGAGTTAAATCACCAAAATTCTAGCCTATGCTTATGTGTTCTTGCTCGATCTAAAATAGAACGACATTCGGTTTTAGCTCGAAATTCTACTTGATCCAAACTTGACGAAATCAACTCCAGTGCATAGATAACACACCAACGAGCGCAACGCAAAAGACCGCATTCAATCTGAATATACGAGTGAGATATGAGTCAAAATCTAAACATAAATTTAATTAACTTATTTAATTATCTAAATAATTAAATCCTTATCCACTAAACTACAACCCAAGGCCTAAAGCATTCAAACCCGAATCTAACCCGCATGCTATAGTGTTTTCCCTCTCTTCCCGAAATTGAGTCCTAGAACACGCACTAACCCCCCCCCCCCCCTCCCATGTGCATGAAAAGCATTGACATGGCCAACCACCCACCTAATCGACAAACCAAGGCCACCAACGAACCACACTTGCCAAGCTCGACACATCAGCACCCTCTACATCTATTTGAGCACATCCAATCAATGCCCTCAACACAATTCATGGACCCTGAACCCAACCAGGCGAAACCCTCACGATGCCTATTACCACCGCTATAGTGAACCGGACCCTACGCCACCCCTTTCATTACACTCGTCTAACATTGAGCCTCTATCTAGCAGCCATTGTTCCTCCTCTAGCTGCCTACAACACCGACAACGAAAATTGTTCATTGTCCAACCACCTCCAACTCTGACTACCTGACACCGTACGAACAGCGCTAAAAATCCTGGTTCGTCGATACGAATGTAACCATACTCTAGGGTTTCCATTTCGATGAATTTTATTTTTCATCAATTCCGACCATCATCAATCATCGAGCAACTCTGGCTGTTCCGACCAATGAATATCAATGTGACTATTTTTAGAAAATAATAGGGACCTAACTCTATGGCTTTGCAGTTGGAAATTTTATTAAACTGTTGCTAGATTTTGAGTTGTGGATTTTAGAAGTTGGAAGGTGGAGTGTTTTTGTTTCTTGGAAAAAGAAACAGAAAAGGAAAGAGGGAAGCAGAAGTGGGGTGTTGAATCTACTAGCAAATATATGCAAATAATCCTAAGACAAGGTCCACTTTCTTAGGCATGGAATTATGGTTTTTTGCAAAATCCTTTATATTTGATTTGCTTTGGGTACTCCGCCATAAAATATCACGTTCGTGTACGAACCGCGAATGGTAGAAACAAAAATAAAATCGTGCACAATAATGCAATATGTTCATAAAATAATACAAAAATACACGGTTAACTTATTTTGTAAAGTTCCAAAAATACCAATGTTTTCCACAGAATGTGTCAAAAGATAAATTTAAATATTTTCCAAATTAAAAATTATGGAAAAATCCTACAAATTAATTTTTAAAATACATCATTAGAAATCAAGTCATTTTATTAACAATTGATTTTCTTATTATTTAATATATCTGAATAAAAATTGAATATTTAAATAAATTAAATATTTCTATTCGAAACGTTAAAAATCGCAGGTCCTTATACCTAACCCCTCACTTTTCTTCTCATATTTTCTATTCAAAGTTGCAAGGCTATGTCATTTCCCCTTCTCCGCTATTTTTGTTAATTATAAAATATTATATTATATGTATTTATATAATCGGAGAAGGGAAAAAGAAGAAGAGAGAAGGAGTGAATCGATAATGCGGAAAAAGGTAAATTTTGTAATAATAAATCTATATTCAACTTAATTCAAATCTTCTCTCAGATCTGTAATTCTAATTGGGTATATGTTTGTCTTGTTGTACATTTTTTGAATTGGAAAGGAAAAGGCTATCAACTAAAGGGTTGAATTTGGATTTGGGAGATTTGAAAAGCTAGAAAGGTGAGTGAGAAATTATATGATTTATATATAACATTAAAATTTATATCGTTGACTTTTTGTTTAATTGTTATGCCTATGCAAGATCTGTTAAGTTGTAGGCTTAGAAAGAAAATATTCAACTGAAATCTTGCCTACATATTCTGTAAGTTAGGTAATTGGAATGAAATGGTATTTACTCACTAATTTAGAAATTTGCAAATCGGTCCCTAAATTTAGTAAAGTAGAATGGTGATCAAATTGCAATATTTATTTCAAATTTAAGAAAATTGGGTTGTAACTTGTAAGTATTAATTTATATTGCACTAGCTTGACTTGAAATGTAAATTTCTACGTCTTATTTTATTGAGAGCGTTGTGGGCACAATTTATTTGTATTTATTTTCGTGTAATTTCCATAAATTATTTAGTTCCACAATTATGTACAAAAGTGCATCCTTTGAAATAATAAGAAATATATCAAAAAGGAAAGGGATGTGTAAAGTACAGATGTCCTCATGTCCATTTTAGTAAAAGAAAAGAGATAATTCATTATAATTTCAAATGTAGCAAAAAGTCTCACTTTTGGGTAATTTGTGAAAAGTTATAACGCTGACCCTTTTTTGGAAGGATAGCTCTAGTATATATAAATATGGAAATAAATGTTCATTACAGAATGTACGTATAAGTGTATGTTTCAAAATTCCTAAAGTATGGGAATTAATGAGTTAGAGATAGGAATACAGACACATACGTATGTACAACCATACCTACCGATTAAAAATATAAATATACATAGGGTGACAAATAAAGCGTAATATATGTTTGTATTCGTATCAGTTATAATTAAGACGATTAGTCAACAATTTTGTAGCAAATCATAAGACTGGGAGGCTGAAATGGAAAAGAGATGGTAACTCCAAAATTTATGAATAATGGTTGCAAATTTAGTAAGGCAATAAATGGATAGTTAATAGAGAGTTACAAGAATTGAATAGCAATGTAATGCGTTTAATGAGATTGATTAAAGAATTTAATATGGCATTTATAGGGAAATAAAATAGGCATAATAACTTGAATTAAAACAAATAAATAAATGTCATTAGCGATTGTTCTATTTGAATAATATGACCGATTATTACGGAAAATTGACATTTATCGGACATAGAAGGAAGTGAGGAATATAAGAAATACGACAATTAAATAGGAATAGGTTTGCAGCGAATAAGTGAATTAAATACTAGTAAATAAACTTAGAAGGTAGTATAATTTTCATAGCAGAAAATTATATAACTTTAACAATACATTTAGTACGACAGTAAATTAGTGGGCGTAGCCCAATATTTAGGCCTAGAATAATTAGTTTTGTTTAGAATGGGTTAGGTTGCAAGGTCAGTAGTGTTACACAACATAAGTATGCCCTTCCTCTAGAGTCTACCAATAGTTGTGTATACGTATTACTGATGTAGGACATCTCCAACCATAGGACCCGTGAGGAAAGAATACACATTTACGAACAGGGTGGGTAAATATACCAAGGATTCGCCTTATATTTAAAGTATTAAATGGATCAATAACATTAGGTACGTTAAGGGGTTTACTTCGGGGTGGAAGGTATTAAATAGAGATGATTCTGCCTCCTCCTATAAGAAGTCTTAAATAACCTGCGACAATACCAAATAGGAAAATGGGATCTGTTTTACTTCTATTAAGAGGTATTAAGTTGCTAGGATGTGTATTTTTCCTTGACTTGCATTTGGTTAGTCTAAACAAGATTTCGGTTATGACATGTCAACGGGCTATTGTCAGTGTTATTGCTGGGCTGGTATTTAGCAGTAGGGCGGGCATATAGGCTTTGAGCACCAACGATCCCAAGCAATCATTAGCAAAGACTTGAGTTATCCTACTACTATAGAATCCTCAAGGGATACACAAAGATCTTAAAGTTTTATTTATTGGTTGTTTGGCAGATGTTAGCTAGTTAACCCTTAGATAAGTCTTTGAGATGTGTTAATAATGCGATAAATTAAATTGAAGAGTTATATATAAAGGTCATTTGTCTTTGTAGCTAAGGGCCGGTTATATAGAAATTGCATATGGATGGCCCACTTCGGGTTTGAGGTATTAAATAGTCGATGGGTTTGTCTCCTCCCTATTCAAGAAGTATTTGGTGGTCGGGATTTTCTTTTGAGTAGAAAAATGCTATATATATATAGGCATATGTATATAGTTATACATCGGAGAAGGTTGGATATATCGTACATGTAGATGGAATCAAATGGATAAGCCGTAAATAATATACATAACACTTAAATAGAAATCAATCGGCATAAATTAATGTTATGGATAAAGTATGTAATTTTCCAATCACTGGAACATTGTTCTAACCCCCTCATCATTACAACCCACATGATAGATTTAGAGGGACAAACTACTGGTGTAAGGTGGGAACGATAGATGAAGAAGTCTTCTCATTCATGCTCAAGGCTGACAAGGCAACTAGATGTCCAAGGAATAATATTGATTTCAAGGTAGTAGTCGTTGTTGGTATATATGTTATGTTATATTTTTCTATTCCGCTGTGAGGTATGTAGATAGCACTTTGATATACTTATGTTTATTATAGGTTACCAACACCAACGATCCGTACACTAAAGGACTTAGGTTTCAGTTTAGTCGAAATTTGGGCTCGTTAAGGTATGGGTTATTACATGGACATTCTTTGGTTTCTTTTATACCATATACACCAACAAGCAATTGTTAAATTGGTATCATATAGAGTTCTATAACATTTAGTATATTGAAATTTTAGGTCGTTCCAGTAAGAATCACAGTTGAATTTGTTGTTGGTTGTGATGAAGTCAAAATATTAAGAGTATTTATAAGGATAGAGTTTGTTAAGGGAAATTTATGATATAAGTATGTTATGTTTTATACATTTAAATCATAGAAAACACATTTTTTTATCGAAATAAGTTCTTCTTATTTAGAAACTTAATTGTGTTTAATTTCTTGTGTAACTAGCCAGATGTGCAGCTTTATTTTGGAAGGAGCATTAACATTCCATATAAGATTGAAAATCTTTTGCTTAACCCCTGAGAAATTTAAAATTTTATAGACGGAATTTGAGGAGTATATTTTGTTATTTTTATAACTCCAAAATTTAGTGCCACTTTTAGTATCTAGCTTATAGTATTCCAATTTAGCGCATAGGGCTACAATTTGAATCAAAGTGGAATCTTCGAGGGTGCATTCGAAGTTGAAGTCCTATGGAAATTCATTATTAGTTCTAGAGACCTCTAAAATAGATGTATTTTTGAAATTATAGATATCTAAATGTTCCTTGAATTTAACTGTCAATGGTATAGCGGAAATCTACCTATCATTAATGATGTGTTGTTACTGAAGTGAACTATGTTATTAATCATAAGGTCAAAAATATTAAAAGAAATTAAGATGGATTTCCAAAAGTGAGACATGTTGTTAGAATTAGACATATGGTGGAGGTTGTAGGTTCCTATAACGTCCCATATCTGGAGGCCCGAAGTTAAACGCTACAGATGCCGCTGCCATCCATAGTATTAACTTCTGGCGATAAAATACGGTAATGTTAATGGTATCAATAATATCAGAAGCACATGAATATGAAACAAATCACAAATTTCAAAACAACATTTTTCATTATATTTCAAAACACGTGTTCCATATTTAAATTACACAATCCCCTAACGCTTTCCAGGTAAAGATCAAATATAATTATTACATAAATACGCCAAGAGCGGCATATGAAGATGCCCCCTTGGTTGATCAGAGTGTATATAGGCAATATACAACTTTGCCATTACAACCACACAGCGGAATCAAATAAAAGAAAACTCTTTATAGCTATTATGCCTCCAGCACGTATCCAAAAGTTTTATTCGTCTAATGAGGTACCTGAAAAACCTCAACTCTCAAACTACTCAAATTAATTTTGAGCATCCGAGAGTTTAAGGGGAAAAGATAAACTTCGAGTCAGACATAAAGTCTAGTGTGAATAATACTATACATCTTGGTTATTTGATATTATGTGAGACCACACTGCTTAGCAGAATGGGTTTTCCCTCACTGATATCCTTTTAAAGCATATCTTTTGCAAACACTTTCCTGCAACCAAAACTGGTTAAAAGTGTAAATCATTTTTATGTAAACACATATCGGGTAATAAATGGACTATCTGTCTGAACTCTGTAGTTCTATTTGGCTTACTACTAACCTTTGGCTGACTCGGTCCTACCAGACAATGTAAATAAAATAATCTAACTTCTATTAGACACTTCTTTTCTGGACGATCTGTCCTTAACTATTTGTTAAATACTTCTCTTTTGGACGGTCTGTCCTTAACTTAACATCTCTCAGTGTCACCTAATTCTAATGGTTTTTCAAGCTCACAAATAACCTATCTGTATATGTGTAACCATCATTTTTTCTTATCTATGACAAAGCCCCACACACTGAAATTGTAGACTAAATTAGTTGGGGATTAAAGCTAATGTATAGGGACGACGATAACTTCCCTTAAGTTTTCCTTGAAAACATTTTCAAATGATTTAAAATCCTTAAATCATATTTAAACAAGGAAAATACATATACTCTATGCTTTATTCAAAAATCACGTTTCCATGTTACACACACACACACACACTTTACTCAAACCTTTATTGATGAAAACATTTAAACCATTGAAAATACCCCTTTCGAATCTATTGAAAGTACCCCTTTCGAAACCAAGTAAAACCCTTTATTCAATTTAGGCCGAAAGGCCAAACCTTTCTTTCGAAACCATTCATAGAAACCTTTCGAAACCATTGAAAAACCTACCTTTCAAAGGCTTTACAACCTTAGACGTCTTTCCTTTAAAATCGCCTTTCGACAACATTGGGGAAACCTTTCCTCTTAGACCTTTCGAAACCATTAGAAAACTTTCCTTTTTGAAACCTTTTGAAACCATAGGGGAACTACCCCTTTAAAACCTTAATTTAAAACCCTTTAGAAAGCAATAAAACAATAAACCTTTCGAAAGTCTTTGGGTTAAATTTAGAACATGTGGAAACCTTTCGAAACCATTCAAAGTTTACTCATTCGAAACATTTAAAAATTGTCTCGGTCGAAACCATTTGGATTTATGCCTTTAAATAGAGCAAAAGGATTAAAAACTCAATAAAGTCGAAAGCATTCTTTCAAAAGCCATTCCTAAAGGAGTGATGGTGTCGAAACCAACCTTTCGAAAGAAGTGGAGAAGTTGTCAAGGTTTAAAACAAAGTATACTTTTCGAAACCATTGGAGTCAAAAGGTTCGAAAGCGGCAACTAGGGGTTTCGACCCTTTCGAAAGCATTACTTAAAACAAAAGAGAGCAAACCATTCGAAACCATTTCTTTAAAACAATTTGACTTAGTCTTAAGCTAACCAAGTCAAAAGCAAAGCATGCACAACTTCATTTTAAAACAAAGGAATGCTTCGACCCTTTCGACACCATGCTTTTCGACTCTGTACCTTCTTCCTTTATCTAATTCACTAGGTATCAGGTATACTGATACCATGTGCATTGATTTCGAAAGCATGGTGGTGGAACATCTAGGGCGAAACCCCTGGTGCCAAAAGTGGCAAAACAGGCTAAAAGCAAGAAAAATTTGTCTTTAGCTTAAAAGAGAAATAGGTTTTGACTAACCTGCTTTGTTTGTCAAATTTCACTGGTTAATAAATCTCTTTTTCAAAAGTGCTGCCAAGATTTCAGAAATAATTAATTATTATTTTTATAAAATACCCCTTCTCCTTTTTATAAATATATAAAACATTTAAGTCCCATACCTCAAAATTTTATATAAACACTTAGAAAAATTATACAAAAATTCTTGAAAATCATTTTCAATATATTTTCTAACATATATAAATTTCAGATCCAAATAACTAATTATTTAGCCGTAAATAATTTATAATCTAAGTAATCATTTTCTCCACTAGAAAATCAATATAAAATCCATATTAATTCAAAAAATTATAAAAATTAAAACTCATCTCCAAAATATCATTTCTGGTCTACATTTAAATTCGCAATGCATTTAGATATCATTTAATAGGGTTTTCATATCAAAACATATCATAAAATCAATATCAACATGCATAAATCATTAACAAGTATATATAAGCTTCTAATCATTCCAAAACATGGCATTATCGTAAAAAATACTTTGGATTTATTCGTAAAACCGAAAACCATAAGAAAATGAGATATAGTAATTATTCATCTTAGCTTTGTGATTAAGGATTTGAGATTTGAATGAATGTGATGTTGATTACGCTTCCCTTTTATCTTTCTTTCCTTTACTCTTAAAAGTGGTGGCCAACCTCTTCTTAGTTTTAATTAAAAAAAAATCCAAGTGAAATGAAGCGAGGAGTCACGACTAAGGGTTTAGGGTATTAGATTGTGTATTTTCCCATTTTACCCCTTATTTATTTCCTAACACATTTTTATTCATTTCTAAGTTATCTCGTTTTGATTTACTCATTAACATAGCACGACTGACCCTATTAATCAAAATCACAATCCATTAATCATCATACATTATTTTAATTTATTTAACTAATTAAATATCCTAAATAATATTACTAAAAATATGGGGTGTTATAGTTCCACCATAGAATTGGTTTGAAGCCATTTCTTTACAAATAAATTATCACTAAATTTCCAAAGTCATTTACCTAATAACGAGACATTAAGGTCACAAAGATTTATGACTCCTAGAACCCCCTTCCTCTTTGGATTTACAAATCGATCTCCAATTAACATGATAGTTGATACTACTAAGGGAAACCACTCCAAAAAAATTATTCTGATACTATCTATCTTATCTATCACTCATTTCAAAGGAGATAATAGGATATCCAATAAATTGGTAGAGCTGATACATTATAGTTAATTAAGATGAGTCTACTTGCTCTGGATAGAAGTATACTATTCCAATTCAACAATTTTTGTTTAATTTTATCAATTATCACTTTCCAATCTTCATTTTTTAGCTTAGTTAGTCTAATCGGAAACCTTATGTAATATATGGTGAATTTCATGATTTTACAGTAAAGGGTTTTAACCACTAGATTTTCAACATCATTGGCATTGTTCAATATAAAAACCAAGCTGTAATGACCTGATTTTTTTTTGATTTTATTTGGGAATATTTAATTTATTTTAAATATTTGATTAACGATTCAATAATTAAATAACCTTCTTTTAACTAATAAATAATAGTAGAAAATTCATTTTTGAATTTTATTTACATAAATAGGTAGTTCGATGGAAAATTGAAAATGTGACCGAAACCCTTTTTTATTTTTAGCTTTTTATTGAACGTCAAGTTATAGTAAATATTGTACATTTGCATACATTTTTAAAACAACATTTTAATGTTAGGTTAAGTTAAGGTAACATTTATGTTGAAATGTAATAATATAATAAAAAATTATAAGAATTAAAAATATTTGAAATGTGAAAATATGAAAAGATGGATTGGATATTTTAAAGATTTGTTAAGTATGGAAATGAACAAAGATACAAGGCCATCCTTAAATATTCCTTATTTCCTAATGTTTAACACTTTGATGGATTTGGATATGATGGAAGGTTGAAGTTTTGATTTACTTAAGGGTAAGCAACGAAGAGATGGATTTGGTTATAAGGATGCATTCTAACTCAACATTTAGACATTTTTCATCGTTTCCATTTTCTTTGTTCTACCTCCCATTCTTTCTTCTTTTATTTCTTCTTACTTTTCAAAGAAAACAACACATCCCTCTTTATTTCAAAAATCATTCTCTCTATTTCAAAAATCATTCTCTCTTAAACCATGGACATTTTGACTAATGTTCCAACATAAAAGTTGTTAGTTTTCACTTATGGTTTAAAAAACAGTAGCTAATGGAATCGTTGACGATGGTGGTGGCTATTTATCGAAAACAATGGTGGTTTAGTATTATCCGTTTTCTGACAGACACGAATCAGAGCTTTAAGGGTGTGGTCGTGTTCTCCTATGCAAGACGAGATTTTTAGAAGAGACCTCATGTTTTTTGGTCGTCGGAGTTGACTGTGGATGTGATGTTTTCTGATAGTCTTTTTTTCTTCGACGACGGGATGGTTAAGCCGAGCTCTAAGGGGCGTTGGGAGGAAGCTCAAAGTAAGGCGGAGGCATGTCTGTGACCAGAGGTTCTTCGGTGGCCGGTGGTGGCATGAGGAGTCAAGGTTAAGGGCATTGTTTCTTGACGTTCAAGGATTAAGATACGGACGGCGACACGGTGCACCGTGTTGGTCGTGAGTTTGCTAAGACGTGTGGTGGCAAATTGTGGTGCATTGGCTAGGGTTATGCCACAAATGGTCAGTCGAGGTGATGGTTGGTGGAGTTTGAACGAAGTGGGTTCGTGGTGCCTGGGCATGATTTATGGGGAGCGCATGGTCGGATTTTATTATGTAAGGTCGAAGATGGAGACGATGGAGCCAACGTGTCGAGCTTGAGGAGTTGGTCTTGCAAGTGGCTTTGGATCGTGGGCTGGCGATGCGGTTGTCGTATGCACGTCCACGCCATGCGCTACAGTGATGGGTTTAGGCATTTTAAAGTGGTAGGAGGGAATTTGAATTGATTTAGGGAGGAAGCTATTCCATTCAAGTCGTGTTGAAGTGCTTTGGGCCAAGCCGTATTTTAGTATGGGTGAGAAAACATTTTAAATTATTTGTTTTAATTTAATAAAAAAATAGTTGTTGACTTTGAAATTTAGATATTTCATCCATTTTGGACCCGATTGACCAGCGGGTTTTGGCATTAGGTTTGTATGAACTAGTACGACACCATAATGTAAATAGTTGATGGTTTTAATGAAGTGCAAATTTATGATTAAAATATAGTGGATGAATTTAATTATGTTGTTTAATGATATCGTAGTTAAATTTAATTATACTTCATTAGTTATATCTATTTGGCCAAATCAAACAGTGTTATATTAAATTAAATTGAATAGATTATTTTTGACATCCATTGAGCTGAATAAAAACTGTTCTGCTATAAATAAATAGTGTTGATTATTGATGACACCTGATTAGCAAAATAAATACCCTTTCTGCTATTATATTAACTCGAACATTTATTCAAATGCCAGTTAATTAATATCTGGATTTATTAATATTGAAAAAGTGAAGTGTTAACTATTAATGGTTAATTATGGATTTGATTTACATATATGTTGCATATGTAAATACTAGTTATGTGACTTAGAAAGTCAAATTAAAATAAATGGTAACTTGATTTAGTATTTTTGTGTTCACTAAGCCTCTTTCAAAATTTGTAAAGTTTTGGATTTAAAATAACTAAAATTTTATAATGATTTAAGGTTAAGTTTTTATAAATGAAGTTTTAAAGTAAGTTAATTAATTATTTATTTAAAGACATTTAAGGTTATTTAATTATTTAATAATGATATTTAAAGTTATTTAATATTTTATTAATGATATTTTAAGTTGTTTAATTATATTATTAATGTTGTTTTAAGTTAGTTAATTGGTTTAGTTTTGTTTAAAGTTAATTACTTATTTTACTAATGATGTGTTTAAAATTAATTACTTATTTTATTAATGATTTTTTTAAAGTTAATTACTTATTTTATTAATGATGTTTTAATGTTATTTATTTACTTACTTATATATTTATGATGTTTAAAGGTAATTAACTTATTTAGTAAAAGGAGTTTATAAATGATAAAAAAATTATAAATGGGATTCTATTAAATAAAAGAATTTATTTAAAGGAGATTTACAAATGATATTTTGTGAAGGGGATTTATAAACAATGTTTTGTAAAGGAGTTTTGTAAGTGATAATTGTAAGAGAGATTCATAAATGGAGAATTATAAATAAAGGAACAGATTTGTAAGTGATATTTTGATAAAAGAATTTTATAAAGAATTTTTATAAAGGATTTTATAAAGGGAGATTTTCAAAAGAGTTTATAAATAGAAACCAGCTATGTAAAAAGAAAAGTGCTTTATAAAAAAAGGAATTTATAAATCATTTTAAAGATCTATAAAAAATGTTTTATAAATTAATTTAGAGTTTTATAAAAGGACAGGTAAATGTTAAATGGGCTTATAAAAATGAGAATTTTATAAAAAAAGAATGAGATTTGATTTTGATATTTAATCCTTCTTTATTATGGTGGTATGGAAATATTCTTTTCGTACTTAACACCGAAGGATAGGTGTTTGGTTTATAGTAAGAAATGATTTAAATGATTTTTTGTTTTGACCCATTTAAATATAAATTTGGGAAAGAGAAAATCTTTCTTAAACTTTTGTTAATTTACTTATACTATTGAAATAAGTATATGGTTATATTTTCTAAGTATTAAAAAAAATGAGCTATGAATATATTCTTTCAGGAAGATATTTTGATTTAAATAGTTTAATGGGATTTTAATTAATGAAAGGTTAATGAATAACGGCTTGCTGGATCCAACATACAATTTAATCAATGTTTGATTTATTTGTTTATTTGATAGTTAAATAACCGACTATCAAATCTTAGCAAAAATATAACTCTTTAATATTTAGGACAAACGTGGGAGTTATACGGCATAGTCATCTTCGATGATGTTGTATTGTGTGTATAAATCTCATTTTGTTCTAGTCTTAGGACAAATGATAAGGCAATCCGTCCAATTATGTATTTAAGACGTGATCTCCACTCTTATGCAGTGTCTGATTACTTCCATAAGAACAGGAGTTGAGTTTACCAGGAATATAAATTGGTTTTGGAGCGACAGATAAGTGGTGGAGTGTACTTATATGAGATGACTCGAAACCATAACCACTCCAAAACCATAAGTGCATTCGACGCTTTGGAAGCGGTTCAAGACTGGTTCAAGATGGTCGAAGATGAAGCTCTTTAAAGCGCAAGGGCTACTTGCTTCTAGTCTTGATGGTGATTCCAAAATGGATGAGGTAAAAGTAGCGCCTTCGGTTTGTTCATATCCTGAATAACTTGTATGAACGAATGCTAGCATTGCATTGGAGCTTGGAAGGCGGTGTTAGCATTCCGAATGGGAATTTCTAAGAGAGGTAAAAGATAATACAACCTCACAAGACTGACAACCCGGTAATGACTAAAACAGAGGATATAAAGTAGAGCAATGTAGTTCTCTACCATTAGGAGCATTATTCCTCGATTTTGATTCGATATTTATGGATTTTGATATGCGTGCGCATGGGAAGTGCAGGGCTATAACTGGTGCATATGTTTTATAGCCTTGGTGTCCGAGAAATGATGTGATTTGGCATGTCATTTTGAAGGGACAGCGACTCTATGTAGCAGAGGTGTAAGAAGTTCTTCTTGACCTTGGTGCATTTTGACTAGAGTGTACTGTAACAGAAGGCAGCCTAATAGCCCACTCATGGATGACAACCCAAATTCCAGCACGTACTCCTACATATTTAGTTATATAGTATTATGCTTTTAATTAATGTAATAATTCTGGCTATGGTTCTATATTTATTTTCAACCCCTAGACACCATTACAATATCACAACTGCAAACCGTTTTGTTATCGTAAGGTAAAACCCATCTGTGTTTATATGTCACGTCGTCTTACGAGATACCTTTATTTTGAAAGATTTTAAAAACATTAAAAATCCATTTGATTATGTTTCTCATGCTGGTTCCACCAGACTGATCCGAACGTTAGTTTTCTTACAATGCTTGGGTTAGCCCGGGCATATTTTCCAGATTTGTCTCGACACTTGGAGCTCCGGGAGACAAGCTTGTAACGACCCAAATCTTGATTAGCATTATTTAGGACATCTAATGTAACACCCTAGATTTTTGGTAACATTATTTAGGATGCTTAATCGGTTGAATTAAATAAAATAATGTATGGACTAGGGAGACTGAGATTTGATTTTTATTAAAGGTAGTCATGCTATTTAAAACAAATGAATTAAAGACGGATTTTAAAATGAGTTAGAGGAGGGGTACAATTGGAAAAGAGGCCATTCATATATCATTACCCCATAGGTGTGTGTAACTTAATGTTTATTTCATTTGAGGTCGGCCACCATTAACAAGGAAAGAGGAAGAAGGATTAAGAAAAGCTAAAGGAAAAGCTAATTCAAAATCAAATTCATCCAAATCTCAAGCTCCTTTAATCTCAAAAGCTAAGGTGAATAATGCTTACATCTTATTTTTTATTGTGTTTTTTTAATATGAATTCTAAATATTTGGCAATGATTTGCCATGTTTCCGAATGATGGAATGAATACACACACACACACACACACACTTGTTGATGAATTATGGTTATTTGTATTGAATTTATGATATGTTTTGAGGTGAAAATCCTTGTAAATGACATCCAATTGCCTTGCAAATTTTAATGAAAATCTAAAAAGATATTTTAGAGATGGGTATCAATTTTCAGATTTTTCTAAATTTCCATGGATTTAATATGAATTTTCTACTAAGAAAATGGTATTTTGGGTAATAAACTAATTATGGGTACATAATTAGTTATTCGAGTTTGAATTTTTTATATGTTGGAAAACATATATAATGTGATTTTCTGGTATTTTTCTAGATTTTTCCTAAGCGTTTAATGGTTACATAAAATTATTTAAGGTATGGGAATTAAATGTTTTATATAATTAAAAAAGGAGAAGGGGCTTTTTATTAAATGATTTAAATTGTTAATTCTGAAAAGTCGGCAGCACTTTTGACAAAATGCGGTAGATTGATAAAGAAAGAGGCAACTAATCATAATTAGATATGTAAGGCAGGATAGGTGAAATAGACTATTTGCTACAAGTTTTTCATTGTTTTGTCTCTTTCGACACCAGGTCCCGCCTCCATGCTATCGCCTCTGACACGGTCAAAACCGATGAATATGGTATCAGACAACTATTACGTAATGAATTGGATGTAGGCGGATGGTAGGGAGTCGAAACCATGGGTTTTGAAGGGGTTGAGGCGGTCCTTTGTTTTAAATTAAAGAAATATGCTTGCTTGCTTTCGACTAAATGGTTTTCGACAAAGTAGATTTCATCAAGTCAATGATTTAAAGGAAATGGTTTCTATTGGGTTGCGCCTCTGTTTTTAAATAACTGCTTTCGACTAAGTCGAAACCTTTTTGCTGCAACCTTTCTATCTTTCGACCCAGATGGTTTCGAAATGGTTGTTTCATTTTCTAAAACCTGGCCACCTCTCCAATGCTTTCGAAGGGAAGGTTTCGAAACTATCGCTTTATTACTTAGGAAATGGTTTTGAAGCAGTTGCTTTCGACTTAAATGTTTTTAAGACCTTTTTTCTTCAAGTAAAGTAAAATGCAAATGGTTCGAAAGAGATAGTTTTAAAAGGTTTCGAAACTAATGCTTTCGAATTTAATGGGTTTCTGATCCTTTTTCTCTACTTGAAGGCGGATTCCAAATGGTTTCAACCGAGACATTTTGAATGGTTTCAAAAGGTTCTACATGTTCTAAATTGAACCCAAAGTGCTTAAGTTTTGAAAGGTTTTAATGAAAGGTTTCGAAAGGGGTAGTTCCCTAGGGTTTCGAAAGGACTGAAAGGAAAGTTTTTTCCTATGTTTTCAAAAGGCAATATTTAGAAGGTTCTAAAAAGGGGATGTTTGATATTTTGAATTTTATGGAGAAAAGAAAGGAAAGGTTTTTCCAATGTTTTTGAAAGGCTATATTTAATGGTTTCAAAAGGGTCTTTCAATGATTTTGAGGGGTTACCTTCAAGGGTTTCGAAAAGGGTTGTTTAAAGGTTTTAAACAAGCGTTTCGAATGTAATAAATATGCAAAGTAGCCTAAGTGTTTTCGAGTTAAAAAAGGTTTTGACTTGTTTGGAAGGATAGTTAATCCTAATTAAATCCCATCGACATTATTTTAAGAAAAGTATATATAACATGGCAAAATGGCTTAGAGTAAAGCTAAATATATATTTTCCTACTATATATGATTTGAAGGACTTAATCATTTTGAAAAGGCTTTCAAGGAAAATTTAAAGGGTAGTTGACCCAAAGTAAATGATCCGGAAAATTAGTCCATTTTAATCCAGACAGTTAGTGCATTTAGTGGCAGTCAGCCCAGTTTTATGAACAGTTAGTCCGTTTTAGCATAACGTATCTTGCTACTGTTTTTTGGACAGTTAGTCCATTTGGTTAGATAACGAACCTTGCTATTATGTGTGGATAGATAGTTCACATATTACTTGTTTTGCGGACAGATTTTCCATTTATTAGCATAAAGGATATTGTTATTTTGATATAATCAGTTTGATTAACTAGTTTGGTTGCAGGAAAGGAATTGCAAAATATATGTTTTGAAAAAGATATAAGTGAGGGGAAACCCATTCTGTTAAACGGTGTGGTCTCACTTAATATCAGTAAACCAAGATGTAACAGAATTATTCACACCAGGTTTTATGTCCGACTCGAAGTTTTTGTTTTCTCTTAAACTCTCTGATACTCAAAATTGATATGAGTAGGCTGAGGGTCGAGGTTTTTAGGTTCTAGTCTTTTGGTGAATAAAGCGTCCGAAGACGAGCAGGTGGCTGACGGATAACAGATTAGTATTTGTTGTTTCATTTTGTTTTGATTCCGCCGTGTATATAAGTCAGATATGACTATATTGCTATGACCAACCAATGGGGCATCGTCATATGTCTCTCTTGGCGTAATTTTGTAATGATATATTTATCATTTCCTGGGAAACGTTAAGGGATTATGTAATATGGATATGAATTACTGTTTTGAAACATAATCAGCAAAATGTTATTTTTGAAGTCTGTGATTTTATTCATACTCATGTGCCTCTAATATTATGGATACCATTATCATTACCGTGTTATCACCGAAAGTTAATACTATGGATGATTGTAGCATTTATAGCGCTTAGCTTTTGGCCTCCAAAAATGGGATATTACATGTAATTAGGTAAAATAAATGAAATAATGTAAATGGTTAAGGAATTTAGACTTGTATAATCTAAGGGGTAACCGTGTCTGTTTGAATTAATGAACTAAGAAAATTAAAATGAATTAAGTTAGGGTAGTAGGTAAGGGAATATAGGAATAAGTAATAACCTTATACCCTAACCCTTATACACATTCATTTTCAGAACCAAAAACAAAACAAGAGGTTGGCCACCATTAAAGAAGAAAAAGGGAAAGATAAGCTAAATTAAGGGGAAGAAGCCAATCAACTTAATCCAAGATCAAATCTTAACTTCTTAACAACAAAGCTAAAGGTAAATAATATTTACGTTTCATATTTTAGATGTTTCGGTTTCTAGAATCAGATCTTAATGTTTTGCAAGTATAGTTCCATGTCTTGAATGATGTTTAGATATATACATGCTTGTTGATGAATTATGCTTATTCATATTGATTTTATGACATGTTTTGAATTGAAAACCCTATCAGATGACATCCAAATGCCTAGCAATTTTAATGTATGTTCAGAAATGATATTTTAGAGATTGGTTTCAAGTTTTATAATTTTCTGAATTAATGTGGATTTATTATTAATCTTCTAGTGAAGAAAATGATTGTTTGGGTTTAAAATTAATTATGGCAATTATATATATGTTTTGATTCCGAAATTTAAATATGTTAGAAAACATACTAAAAGTGATATATGTGAATTTTTGTAGAACTTTCTTAAGTGTTTTAATAAATATATAAAATTATTTAAGGTACGCGACTTAAAAGTTTTATATATTTATAAAAGGAGAAGGGGTTTTGAAAATGTTTTAAATTGTTACTTCTGAAATTTCAACGGCACTTTTAGGAAAGAATTTGGAAAAGAAATTAGCAACCAATCATATGTTGATAAATAAGGCTTGTTAGTTGAAAAGAATTATTTTGTAAATTAAAAATGCAGTTTCCTACTTTACCCATTTCGCCATTTTCGGTACCTAGCTTTTGACTAAATACTTCCACCTCCGACACCATCGAAACCAATGTGCATGGTATCAAAAACTTGGTACGCAGCGAACTAGACATAGGGGAAAGGTATGTGATCGAAACATGGGGTGCTGAAGAAGTCGAAGTTTTGCTTTGTTTTAAAGGAAAATGCAGCTGCTTTGCTTTCTAAAGGAATGCTTTTGACTTGGTTGAATGGTTTTATGAACAATTTCAAAAGAGGTTACACCTTTTGTTTTATAAAGAAGTTTTCGACGACTTTTTGTTTTATAAAGAAGTTTTCGACGGGGTTGAAGCCCTTTGCTGCCTCATCTTACCTTTTGACGTAATGCCTTCGAAAGGGTTTCTTTGTTTTAAAACTCATGTCATTTCTTCAATGCTTTCGAAGGGATTGGTTTCGACACCATCCACTCCTTTACTTAGGGAACTGCTTCTGAAATAGTTGCTTTCGACTTAATTGTTTTAAGACCCATTTTGATACTTTGAATGTTAAGCCCAAAGGTTTCAAAGGAAATGGTTTTGAAAGGTTATTCCATATATTTTGACTTGAACCCAATTCTTTCGAAAGGTTTATTTTAAGTAGTATACTTTAATGTTTTTGAAAGGTATCAGGAAAAGGTTTCGAAGCAGTGATTCCCCAGTGTTTTTGGAAGGTTTATCTTACTATTTAAATGAAAGGATTCCAATGGTTTCAAAAGGCATATTTAAAAGTGTTTTGAAAAGGGATGTCTAAGGTTTATGAAGCTTTTGAAGTAGATGTTTCTAAGGTTTTTGAAAGAACTAAGGTCAATGGTTTCGAAAGATATGTTTTGGTCTTTAGGCGTAATATTATAAAGTAAAATAATTTACTTGTATCGAAAGGGGTACTTTCAATGGTTTCAAAAGATATGTTTTGGCCTTTAGGAGTAAGATTATAAAGTAAAATAATTTACTTGTATCGAAAGGGGTACTTTCAATGGTTTCGAAAGGGGTATTTTCAAATGGTTCCGAAAGAGGCTGTTTAAAGGTTTAAACAAAAGTTTCAAATGTTTTCATCAACAATATTTTGAGTAAAGCATATATCATGACAAAGTGATTTGAGTAAAGAAAATAGTATATTTTCCTTGTATAAGTATGATTTAAAGGGTTAAATCACTTTGAAAAGGTTTTCAAGGAAAATTTAAAAGGGTAGCAACCCTAAGTAAAACGACTTAGATATTTGTATACCAGATGGGACTGGTAAAGGGCCACACTTTATACATTAACTATTAGCCCCTAGCTAAAATTAGCCCAAAATTCCAATGTGTAGGTCTTAGTTAAAGGTAAGACTCAAATGATGGTTATACACAGAAAGAAAATATATGTAAAGAGAAGAAGGTTAGGTTATTGGTGAGCCCGAAAAACAATTAGGATCAAGTGACCCTTGGAGAAGTAAGTTAAGGACAAATCATCCAGAAGTATGACTAATAGTTGTTAGATAATTTGTTAGTTTGTCTGGTAGGCCTGAGTCAGCCAAAAGTTAGTAGTTAGCCAAACAAAGCGACATTGTTCGGACAAATGGTCAATTTATTACCTGTTTTTGAGCATATATGATATTTGCTATTATTGTTATATCATTTTAATTAACCAGTTTCGTTGCTGAATTTTGGTTTGCAAAAGATATGTTTTAAAAGGATATTAGTGAGCGGAAACCCATTCCACCAAGCGACATGGTCTCACTTAATAGCAAATAACCAAGATGTATAGTACTATTCATGCTAGGCTTTATGTCTGACTTAATGTTTATGTTTTTCCCCTTAAACTCTCGGGTGCTCAAAATTAATTTGAGTAGATTGAGAGTAATGGTTTTGCAGGTTTAATAGATGGAAGAATAAAGCTTTCGGAGATGTGCAGGAGGCAATGTTAGCTATTTACGAGTTGCTATTTAGTTCTATTTAATCTACGTTGTATTAAGTCTGTTATAACTATTTAGTACTTTGGTCAACCAAGGGGGTATTTTCATATGTCGCTCTTTGTGTATTTTTTAATAACTATATTTGATCAGAACCTAGGAAATGATTGGGATTATGTAACTTGAATATGATATGTTGTTTTGAAATGTAACCAGAAAAGTGTTTTGATCTGGGATGATCTTATTTCATATTCAAGTGCTTCAGATATTATGGATACTATTAACATTACCGTATTTGGTCACCGAAAGTTAATACTATGGATGACTATAGCATCTGTAGCACTTAGCTTCGGGCCTCTAGATAGAAGATGTTACGGAGCTGGATCCTCTCAGACATGTTATCGCATTTTATCTTCCGTTGTTTTGTTCTTTTTGTATTTATCAAAAATTTTAAGGACATGTTGTTATAACCATCCAAGGGCTGATGATAGGATAAATTGTACCCTTATTGTTGTATATATATTAAAGTTTAGTTTTTCTTTTGTAAAGACCATTGGTATATTATATATTACTCGACACATTATAAGATTATGTCCTGTCTTTCTTTCTTTCACTGCAATGATTTGTCATTCCGACACTTGGATGTTCAACACATGAATACCGTAGATGTATTAATGTCGACTACTGAGAATCGAAAATTTTGGTTGTTATAGTTGGTATCAGAGCTGAAGGTTAAGCGAGAACCATGGCACTTGAAACATCTCACACCCCTTAATATACCCAAAAGGACACGTAAAAAGGTGTGGTGCATTGTAGGTATAACTAAAGCTAACAGAGACTAAGATTCACAAGTCAAAAATAGATAAAAACAATGGAAACTTAAAATAATAACTTAATTAAAATAAAACTTTATATTTACTTCATAAATAAGTCAAATACCAAATACCACATAATGTCTAAAAAACCAATATGTCTCATGAAACAAAAACTCATAGTCTCAAAAATCAGAGTACATAATATCCCTCATAATATGCCAGTACACAGAAAGAACAAAAGCTGAATGAAAAGAAATACATGGTAGCAAACTCCTCCAAGAAATCTCCAAGCAACTGCAATCTACTGCCATCTCCCTTGATTGCCTAAGGGGGAAAAAGGGAAAAATAAAGGAGTGGATCAGACTAAAAGTCTGGTGAATGATAGTTATTACTAGAGTCTTTAAGAAAAGTAAAAGTAATAGACTCTAAAATATATAAATAGGAAACAAAGGAAATAGGAAAGAGATAAACTGGAGATAAATATGATTAAACATTGCTCAATTTATAAGATAGGTTAACTTTAATTGCTTGCACTTGTCCTTGATTTTTGCTTTTGATTGGGCTGAATTCCTAATCCAGTAATCGAGATGTAACCCTAATTCTGCCCTTTTTGATCGGTCTGCTACTCCATTGACCTTATTGTGGACCAGACGCTATATAACTTCCTACACAGCAGCCAACGACATCTAAACGAAAGATGCATAAAGCACCCACTGTTGATCCAGGCGACATATATAGCTCACTACATAGAAGGCAATGGTGTGGACGAAAGACACCCATGCTAAGCGCTTGGAACTCATAGCGATTACTGAGCACCAGACTGGAAGTCGCATATGTAACTGCCACCATGCCCATGCTACCTTTTGCTCCACCTATTGGGTCTTCTTATTACCTCAAACTCCAGCATAAGCGGGCCCCTCATCTCACTTCATGAAAATGTGAGATCACCATGTGTCTACATAAACTATAAGGGCAATGTTGTTGGTACTGGCCCGTCATTCAAACAATATCTAGTTGCACCCTTTATCCAAATCCCCCGTGATTTGGACTTCTAACTGACCAATTACTACCATTCTTAGCATAAGCGTGCCCTCATCTCACTTCAGGTTAGTGTGAGACACCGTTTTGTCTAATAGAGAATGTTATATGGTATAGGTTCTACTCTCATATTTGCTTATGAACTTAGATAAATTATTTAAATAAGCCTTTATTATCATCTTTACTTTCTACGCTTATTAATTTATCCCAAGTCTTAAAATAAGCCTCGTTTCTATTCTTTTTCTTATTATAACTCACGTTATAATCATGCTTATTACCTAACCCAAGGTCTAAGTGTGAAACTAAGCTTCTTTCATCTTTTACTTTTTTTAGTTATAATTCTACATTACAACTAAGCTACTTAATTAGTCCAATTCTAATCATAATTAGGCGTAATTTTAGTTCAATTTCATTTATATTACAGTCCAATTCAATTATTTATTATAGTCTTTACAATTTACATCTTATTTTTCATTATTTCAGTTTTTTTACAATTTAATCCATATTCTTGTTAATCCTATTCTAATCCATACGCGACGAAGGAGGAATAAAAGAAAACCGAAAATAGAAGAAAATCCAAAGTATAGAAAGAAGATGTAAATAACGTATAATCAACATTAAATAAACTTAAATATTGTAAATAAATGGAAAAACTATAATTTACAAATAAACTAAAATTACTGAAAATAATAGCTGAAAGGAAATAGACCGAAAATAATTATAAAACTGTAAATAAGCTACTGAAAAGGCTTTTCCAAAAATCATAGTAAAACTACAACTATTGGAAACCCTATTATTTTAAATTACTTAAAGAAATCTAAAATAATTACAATCACCCACTTCTGTTGCGACTTTTCTATTGATTAGAAAAGCACAAATTTTAATAAATTCTGCAAGCGCACAGGCGTGTAGTATGCAGGTCGAACACAGGGAATTGTATTTTAAAACAATTAAAATCCATAGTTAAATCTTAGGCGTGTTAAACGAATTCGACGGTGAATTTTGAACAGAAAATAAAAACAATAATATACTCCGAATCGATTTCGAAACTAGTCGAAATTGCAACCAAAATATAGAATTGTAAAAAAAATCAGAATAGAAATTGAAATTGCGGAAAAGAAGATAACGAAGCAAACAACTGAAATAATTATTAACTAACTGAAAAGAGTGCAGAAAATAACTAAGAACAAGAATAAATAAATTGCTAAATCTAATCAACAATCCTACGTATTCTGTTCGAAAATAAAAACAGTGCTGAATTTAAATCTAAACTTGAAGAAAAGTGATGAGGTAAGAGATGATCTGAAGGTGCTGTATAATGTTGTATATATAGGCCTCAGCCCATAAAATCAGTCCATCTTTTTAGCAATAGGACCGGTTCTATTCTTAGTACTTGCCAAGATAATTGTACTGACTGGGTCCATTCCTTGAATTGGTGAAGAGTCAAGTTGCCACGTCATTGCTTGAAATACTTTTATATGTGAATTGGTCCAAATTCATACGTAAACTACTTTTGAATGTGTCCCATTTTGCTTCATATCATGGCTATGTATTATGCTACTTTTTAGGAGGAACTGGTCCTTTACTTGAATTGGTGAAAGAGAACATATATACGTCCACATCATTGCTTGAATTGGTCCATATTGCTTTGAATTGATGTTTGCTACCTTGAGAATATGCAACAATATTTACTAAATCAAAGTATGTGCATGCTTGCCACGTCATTGATTGAGGTTGGTCCCCACTTGAATTAATTAAATTTGTTCCTTGCTTTGAGTTTGAGCACGTGACTTGAGATATAAATATGATTTGTTTCCCATGTTGCTTGCACCCATATGCTGAAGTGAAAATGTGAACTAACTCATTTCGCATAAATTGAAGTGTGACATTGCTTTGATTTATTTGGTGCTCAAAATGTTGCACTCATGCCGCTTGTCTTTTGAACCAAAGGACGCTACAACCGATTAATTTCAACGTTGCACTTCGGAATCTATAATCTGCAAAACCACAACAAATACCCGTATAATACCGCTTTATTAAAATAAAAATATATGAAACAAACGGTTTAAAATGCAGAAAAATACGTTCATCAAATACCCCCACACTTGAACTTTATTCGTCCTCGAATAAACGAGAAAATAAAAACTAATTAAATCTTTTTTCATAGGAAACACGATTGCATTGAGCGTATGCAACAAGCCGTTAAATCTCTAGGTGTCCCTGGTAGGACGAGTGGTGTCTCGTGAGGGTTTTCCGCGGATATTACCCACAAAATCCAAATGCAGTATGTGATGATTCTAATGTACTACATGAATGCAAAATTCTACACAAATGGAGACTCGATTTACTTCAAAATAGTTGCAACAAAATAATGTATATCAGTTTTAGTCAACTTCTTCAAATTTTTGGTTCCTCACTAATCACAAATTTCAATGTAACTCAAGTTTTCATACATTAGATTCTAGTTTGGCCAGTTGTTTCGGTCGATAACATAGTGCAGCCATGAAATAAATTCTTCACTGTTGATCATAGTTTTTTTCAAAATGGTATTTTTCATTTCCATTTGTATAACAAGCCAAATCAACAAAGTCAAGAAGTGTTTGGGTTTCAAAGCTTAGTCTCTCTTTACTAGTTTTTTTTCTTCTTCTCTTTTTTTTTACACCTATCCTTTGGACCAAGGTATACCACCCATGCACTGCCTCGCGGGCTTACGTGAGAGTTGGGACAGAGCTTGGCGGATTGTGCAAATCGACGCTGACTATGTCAGAAAAGGTCGGTAATCCTTAGGTGATTATTTATTTAATTATTTATACACCTAACTCAGAATGCTGAGGCCAGATATACCATCCATGCACTGCCTTGCGGGCTTACGTGAGAAGAGTATAGAGCGTGGCGAGTGCACACACTTTCACAAGTGTGCACACCTATCGACTGTAGGTGTTTCTTATTAGTTTTTTTTTGTTTTTTTTGAGAAGAGCTAAAGAGTGTTATGCAAATCAACTTAGCACCACTTAACTTTAATGATTTGAGATGTCAACGCATGTACTTTAAATCTGCCCTTTTTTTTAAACAAAGACTACAGTTTAGAAAAGATTTCATAACCATCACCTACGAATTCCCCTATATACTAACCTCACTATTATCGCTTGTAATTCAACTTTTCATTATATTTTACATTTGAAATTAGTGATTCACAAAAAATTTCATCAATTGACTACAACTGCTTACCTTTGTCTTGACTAATTAAAAATAAATCGAAGTCCTAAAAATATTGGGAAATGAAAAAAAAAAGCGAAAGGAAATTTGAAAACAAATAACGAGATGATTTTTTTTTATTAAAAAAAATGATGCTATACTATGAAATATGAACAAACAGAATGAGATATGCGTCCCCCCCACACTGGAATGAGACAGTGTCCCAACTGTCAAATAGAATGCAAATGCAAAATAGGAAAAAAAAACTAAAAAAAATACAACCTGATATGTGCAAGATAGTGAGCGGCTCATGCCGAATAGCTAGATTCGTGAAGATCCACGAACTCATCGTCCTCGTGCTGTTCAAACTCTAGAAATGGCTTCAAGCGTTGTCCATTGACCTTTGAAATGGAACCGTCCCTAGGATTTTCGATTTCAACTGCGCCATAAGGGTATACTGTTTTCACAATATATGGACCTGTCCAACGGGATCTCAATTTTCCCGGAAATAAATGAAGTCTGGAATTATATAAGAGAACTTTCTGACCTACTTCGAATGTCTTACGAATTATGGATTTATCATGATAGAATTTGGTTTTCTCTTTATAAATCTTTGCATTTTCGTACGCTTCATTTCTTAGTTCTTCTGATTCTGACAATTGTAATTTACGATGCGATCCGGCTTTTTCTATGTCAAAATTAAGGTATTTGATTGCCCAAAGTGCGTGGTGCTCGAGCTCAACGGGTAAATGGCATGCTTTTCCAAAGACTAATCGGTATGGTGACATTCCTAGATTGGTTTTATAAGCTGTGCGAAATGCCCAAAGGGCGTCTATCAATTTAGATGACCAATCTTTTCTGTTGGAGTTAACCGTCTTTTCAAGAATTTGTTTAATTTGTCTATTGGAAATCTCGACTTGACCGTTGGTCTGTGGATGATATGGAGTAGATAGTTTATGAGTGATATAATATTTCTTAAGAAGAGATTCAAAAGCACGATTACAAAAATGAGAACCGTTATCACTTATAATGGCTCGAGGTGTGCCAAAACGGGAAAATATGTTTTCTTTCAAAAATTTGACAACAACTTTATTGTCATTCGTTTTGGTAGGAATGGCCTCAGCCCATTAGACACGTAATTTACTGCAAGTAGGATGTAGAGATTTCCAAAAGAATTAGGAAAAGGACCCATGAAATCGATGCCCCAAACATCAAAAATTTTGATGACAAGGATCGGATTTAGGGGCATCATGTCACGTTTGGAAATACGACCTGTTTGTTGACATCTAGCGCATTTGGAGCAAAATTCGTGGGCATCACGAAAAGGAGAAGGCCAATAAAAACCGCACCGTAACACCTTGGCAGCAGTTTTCTTTGCTCCAAAATGTCCTCCACATGCTTGATTATGTGAAAAAGAGAGGATGCTATGGAATTCGTGTTCTGGGACACATCTGCGAATGATTTGATCGGTGCAATATTTGAAAAGATAAGGATCGTCCCAGTAAAAGTTTCGAACGTTGGAGATAAATTTTTGTTTATCTTGTTTTGACCAATGGGAAGGTGTTTCATTTGTGACAAGATAATTTACAATGTCCGCATACCATGGTGCACTAGAGAGTGAAAGAATTTGTTCATCGGGAAAATGATCGTTGATTTGAGAGTTATCATAGTTTTCATGAACTATACGAGAAAGATGGTCAGCTACGACATTTTCAGAACCCTTTTTATCTCGTATTTCTAGGTCAAACTCTTGAAGAAGGAGAATCCAACGGATTAAGCGGGGTTTGGTATCCTTTTTCGTGAGTAAATACCGCAAGGCGGCATGATCGGTGTAAACTATGACCTTAGAACCTACGAGATATGATCTAACTTATCGAGGGCAAAGATAACTGCTAAAAACTCTTTTTCTGTGGTTGAGTAATTCAATTGAGATTCATTAAGAGTTTTGCTAGCATAATAGATGACTCGAGGAAGTTTATCGATTCGTTGACCTAAGATGGCTCCGATGGCATAATCAGAAGCGTCACACATTAATTCGAAAGGCAAGGTCCAATTTGGAGGTTGGATGATAGGTGCAGTGGTCAAGATCAATTTGAGGGTTTCAAAAGACTTTTTACATTCATTGGAAAATTCAAATTTGACGTCTTTAGCTAGAAGATTTGAAAGAGGTTTTGAAATTTTTGAAAAATCTTTAATGAACCTCCTATAAAATCCTGCGTGACCGAGAAACGAGCGAATGTCTTTTACGGACCTTGGAGGAGGAAGGTCAACAATAAGATCAACTTTAGATTTGTGAACTTCTAGGCCATTTTTAGAGACAACAGGACCTAAGACTATTCCTCGCTTAACCATAAAATGACATTTTTCCCAATTAAGAACAAGTGATTTCTCCTTACATCGCTTTAAGACACGTTCTAAACGAAGGAGGCATTGATCAAAAGATGACCCATAGATTGAAAAATCGTCCATGAATATTTCTAAGAAATCCTCCACCATATCAGAAAATATACTCATCATACATCTTTGAAAGGTAGCAGGAGCATTACAAAGACCGAAGGGCATGCGACGATAAGCGAAAGTTCCGAAGGGACATGTGAACGTTGTTTTATGTTGGTCCTCTAACGCAATGGGAATTTGATTATAGCCAGAGTAACCATCAAGGAAACAATAATATTCATGACCGGCTAAGCGTTCGAGCATTTGATCAATGAAAGGGAGGGGAAAATGATCTTTTCTTGTTGCTGCACTGAGTTTTCGATAGTCGATGCAAACGCGCCATTTTGTTTTCACCTTTGTCGGAACAAGTTCGTTATTCTCATTTGTTGTCACAGTGATTCCAGACTTCTTTGGTACAACTTGTACCGGACTTTCCCAAGTACTGTCAGAGATAGGGTAGATAATGTTATTGTCTAAACATTTGATAATTTCTTCCTTTACCACTTCTCTCATATTAGGGTTTAATCGCCTTTGAGCTTCGCGAGTGGGTTTAGCCTCGTCGACTAAATGTATTCGATGTTCAATAATTGATGGACTAATTCCCTTAATGTCAGCGACTACCCATCCTATTGCCTCTTTATTTTCCCTTAAAATTTTCAAAAGTTGTTCTTCTTGGTCCTTAATGAGATCGGATGCCAAGATTACAGGGAAATTTTCCGAAGAATCTAAGTATGCGTACTTAAGATCGTTTGGAAGAGGTCTGAGGTCTAATTTAAGGCGTACTTCTTTTGAGGCTTCAGTAGACATCAACTGATTGAATTCTAGTGAATTATGAAAAGAGCATAGCATATCATTTAATTCATAAATGTATTCATCTTCGTGGAAGTTGGAATTAAAATGATCTAGGCGCATGCTAAGAGACTCCGTAGTATCACTAAAATCATTTTCAACAATTGTTTGGATCATGTCAACTTCTTCTGTTTCAAAATCCCTTAGTTTTCTGTTAAGATTGAAGATATTTAGTTCAATGGTTAGGTGCCCAAAGGAAAGTCGGAGTTGACCATTCCTACAATTTATGATAGCATTTGATGTTGCTAAAAATGGACGACCTAATATCAAAGGAATGTGACTATTGGGATTTGAGACAGGTGCAGTCTCTAGGACTATGAAATCGACTGGGAAATAAAATTGCTCGATTTGTATCAAAACATCTTCAACTGTGCCCAATGGTTTTTTGACAGATCGATCGACTAGTTGAATTGTGATGTTTGTAGGTTTTGATTCCCCTAGTCCAAGTTGACAGTACACAGTATAAGGCAAAAGATTCACACTCGCTCCAAGATCGAGTAAGGCATGACTAATGTGAGTGTTATCGATTTTACAACCGATCGTAGGACAACCGGGGTCCTTATACTTGATTGGGGAGGGATTTGAAAGAACAGAGCTAGTGTTTGCAGTTGGAAATGCAGTCTTAGGAACGTTAGTGGCACGTTTTTGAGTACATAGCTCTTTCAGACATTTGGCATATTGAGGAATTTGCTCGATGGTATCAAGAAGTGGAATATTGACTCGAACTTGTTTGAAGATTTCAAGAATTTGGTCAAAATTAGCGGGCTTCTTCTTTTTGTTGAGTCTATGAGGAAATGGAGCTATGGGTTTATAGACTCGTTCGGAAGTTTTTTCATTCGAAGAAGAAGGTGTTATATTAGAGGGTGAAGATAAGGAAGCTGGAATGTTGGGGTTGCCAACATCAGAAGGTGAAGAGTGGTCGGGATTGCCAACCTTAGATGAAGAATTAGAATCGTTTTGATTGACAACCGTGGTTGTCGACTGAGTTTCAGAATTTGGAACATGGGAAGATTTAAGAAGGATGTCGGGGTTGCCGACATGGTTGTCCACCTTCTTTCCAGACCTTAATGTGGTGACAGCATTAACCGGATTTACATCTTCGTTCTCACAAAGATTTACTCCTCGAGAGTTATACTTTGGATTCACTTCGGTTTGACTAGGTAATTTACCTTTCTCATTGATTTTCATGAGATCCTTCATCATTATCAACATTTGTTCATTTTTTTTGGTGATTTGCTCAATTCTTGCATCTTGGTTAGTGATTTGTTCATTTTGTTTAGAGAGTTGTTTTTCCAATCGAGCAATTTCTTGTGAAGGCTGAGAAGGTTGGGTTGATGGATTGAAATTAGGATGCCTGTACGGTTGATTCGAAGGTTTAGTTTGAGGAGCGGGTTGAGAATTTTGAGCATTAGAGGTTGGGGCTCGATAATTCGGATTTGGTATCATTGGATACATATGTGATGGATTAGCCACGTTGTTAGGATTTGATCATGAAAAATTGGGATGATGCTTCCAGTTAGGATTATATGTGGATGAATAAGGACTGTTTTGAGCTATAGCATTGATTTGGTCTTGTGTGTAGTAATGAGGTAGCCCTTCTCCTTCTTGAGGAATTTGGGCATCTATAGGAAGATGTGATGGGTCAATGGCATGTACTCCTCTGTTTGGAGTATGAATTGGAACACGAATTGTTTCCCATTGCATATCTTTTTTTGAATACTCTTCTAAAAATTCCCAAGCTTCCTCGTCTGTTTTTGCCATGAATTCTCCTCCGCATTGATTCAAGTTGGCATCTTGTTTGATAGTTAAGCCCTTCATAAACGATTTGGCACAAAACGTGCTTAGGGATTGCATGATGTGGGCAACTATATAACAGTTGATTGAACCTTTCAAAGTATTTTGAAAAAGTTTCTCCTTCATTCTGAGAGAATTGATTGATTTCAGTTCGAATTTTAAGAGTTTTGTGGAAAGGAAAAAACTTTTTCAAAAATACAGTAACGAAATTGTCCCAACTTTTAATTGAATTTTTAGGAAGAGAATTAAGCCATCTTTTCGCGCTTTCTAGAAGCGCGAATGGAATAAGTCTTAGCTTGATGGATTCATTAGAAAGTTGTTGCATTTTAGTTGTAGAAGCATATAACTCAAATTCACTAAGAAATTCATATGCATTTTCAGACCCAGTGAATTTTGGTACCCCTTGGATAAAAGAATGTTTTAGCTCAAAATTATTTCCTTCGGCAGGTGGAAATGAAATAACCGAAGGTTGAATAGTCTGTGTTGGATAGCATCGGTCTCTAAGGGATAATGGTCGGTTCTTATGAAATTCATTATTTCCAACATGTGATTTAGGTGATAATTTCAGTGAACTGTGTTGTGAACCGTGATTGCTCATATTTGTTTGATTTGAATTTTCCGTTGATTTGTTTAATAAAATATTTTGGCTTTCTAAACGGTTAAAATTATTTCTTTCCCAAACGCGCATAAACAAATCAAGGTGTAACAGACAAAAGTAAATTAAATCAGTTTTTAGTTGGGCACCTGTAGAGTTGAAAATTACTTACAGAGGTGTATGATAGCCCGTCCAATGCAGCTGAGTAGCGCTAGCGGATCAAACTCCAAAGTTTGCGGTTGCTATGCTGTTGCTACCTGTCAGATATCTAAGAGATGATAAGCTTAGAAAAAATTAAACTGCAACTGTGTATATATAAATGAAACGTGACTGAAATAAGCAAAATGGAATGTAAATTGATGAAATAATGCAATGAAGTATGCTTTGATTACCTTGGTTATATGAAAAACTATGTATGAATGAAATAAGGAAACATGAAATTGTGTACTGCAGTTATCACTGAAAAATGTGTAAGTAAAATAGAACTAACGTGTCATGTGGTGAAAATTAGTGCAAAGTGCATGAACGTGGGAGCAAAGTGAAAACACAGTGACGTGCAAACAATCTGCGGGAGTTGTAAGAAAATTGAACAAAAACTTACGTGTGAATAAACTTACGTGCAAATATTTGAACAAAATAAAAATTTATTCGTGAACTAAATAAAAGATGGTTACGTGATTACGTGAGTATGAGAATGGAAATGTGAACAAAGAGCTGATTTAATGCAACTGAATTAATGTAAGCGAATGCAAGTATGAAAACTAAGCTACTGCATGCAACTTGAAACGGTAAAATGGTTACGTGAATCAAACTAAGCTACTGCAGTGAACCAAAATGGTTATGTGAAAACAATGGTTACGTAAAAACAGGCTACTGCATTCAAACTAACAGGAAAATGCGTAAGTAAAATGCGACGAATGCAACATGATGAAAAATGCAAGCAATGTGTAAGTTTGAAAATGAAGCAATGTGAGTCACAAACTAAAGCAACGCGAAAAATGCAGCAGTGAGAGAATTTGAATGATTAGAAACTGAAAGTGTGGCTATGTGAAACATGATTTTTGAAAAACTAGAAAAAAAAAGTAATTTTTTTTTACGTGGAAACCAAAATAGCAATGCAACTAAATAACGTGTAGCAGCAGTAAGTTGACACACAAAAATGAAAGGAGAAGTTCACGTATATGTGACAGCTAGTAATGCTTAAAATGAGATTATATGTGATAGCATACACATGAACGTGAGAAACAAAACTTAAACTAACGCAAGCTGGGTATGTGAACAGAAACCAACTAAATGAGATGCAACTCACATGCAAAATGTAACGGAAAAAGCAAATGCAGCGAACGAACAAAATGCGATTTTTTTTAAGTAAAACGCTATTTTGGTGAAAGGAACTGAAAAACGAAAAAAAAAACGTTTTTTTTTCAAAAACTAATACAAAAACAAATGAATTAACACGAATAGACTTAAAATAGAAAAATCAAAAATTTCAAAAAAGCAACTCCCCGGCAACGGCGCCAAAAACTTGTTGCGACTTTTCTATTGATTAGAAAAGCACAAATTTTAATAAATTCTGCAAGCGCACAGGCGTGTAGTATGCAGGTCGAACACAGGGAATTGTATTTTAAAACAATTAAAATCCATAGTTAAATCTTAGGCATGTAAAACGAATTCGACGGTGAATTTTGAACAGAAAATAAAAACAATAATATACTCCGAATCGATTTCGAAACTAATCGAAATTGCAACCAAAATATAGAATTGTAAAAAAAATCAGAATAGAAATTGAAATTGCGGAAAAGAAGATAACGAAGCAAACAACTGAAATAATTATTAACTAACTAAAAAGAGTGCAGAAAATAACTAAGAGCAAGAATAAATAAATTGCTAAATCTAATCAACAATCCTACGTATTCTGTTCGAAAATAAAAACAGTGCTGAATTTAAATCTAAACTTGAAGAAAAGTGATGAGGTAAGAGATGATCTGAAGGTGCTGTATAATGTTGTATATATAGGCCTCAGCCTCTAAAATCAGTCCATCTTTTTAGCAATAGGACCAGTTCTATTCTTAGTATTTGCCAAGATAATTGTACTGACTGGGTCCATTCCTTGAATTGGTGAAGAGTCAAGTTGCCACGTCATTGCTTGAAATACTTTTATATGTGAATTGGTCCAAATTCATACGTAAGCTACTTTTGAATGTGTCCCATTTTGCTTCATATCATGGCTATGTATTATGCTACTTTTTAGGAGGAACTGGTCATTTGCTTGAATTGGCGAAAGCGAACATATATACGTCCACATCATTGCTTGAATTGGTCCATATTGCTTTGAATTGATGTTTGCTACCTTGAGAATATGCAGCCAATATTTACTAAATCAAAGTATGTGCATGCTTGCCACGTCATTGATTGAGGTTGGTCCCCACTTGCTTGAATTAATTAAATTTGTTCCTTGCTTTGAGTTTGAGCACGTGACTTGAGATATAAATATGATTTGTTTCCCATGTTGCTTGCACCCATATGCTGAAGTGAAAATGTGAACTAACTCATTCCGCATAAATTGAAGTGTGACATTGCTTTGATTTATTTGGTGCTCAAAATGTTGCACTCATGCCGCTTGTCTTTTGAACCAAAGGACGCCACAACCGATTAATTTCAACATTGCATCTCGGAATCTATAATATGCAAAACCACAACAAATACCCATATAATACCGCTTTATTAAAATAAAAATATATGAAACAAACGGTTTAAAATGTAGAAAAATACGTTCATCAACTTCCAGTACTAAGCTCTTCCTTTGGTCTTCCTGGATCCATTTCGAGTTGTAAAATAATTTAATTTATAACGATTTTCTTCTTGGAAAAATTATTCCATTTAGGGTCCTTCCTAGAAAGGTGAACCCAATTAGAGAAAACCTAGAATGAGAAGAAGTGTTAGGTCTAGGGGTCTATTTATAGGGGTAGAAGTGGATCTCAGACACTTGGATTTGGGTATTGAATAGGATGCAACTATGCCATAGGCCGAGTAGCAGCCATTGGATGCAAGGACGGAGGGATCAGATTGGTTTGAAGAACGCAGAATACGTCATAGTCGGTTAAAAAAATCAAGCCATCATTCAAATGAATGAACGATTGTTCGTTCGCCCCTAAATTAGCAAGTGGGCCGACCACCTAGTGCCAGGCCGACCTGCCTTATATATATATGTGTTCTTTTATTTCTACTTATTTTGTTTAATTCCTATCTTGTTCATATTTGCTCGGCTTTTGACATTCTATGTATGGAAATTGAGCAGAAAATTAGCACAGACACAATGGTGCAACTATCATGACTCAATTATGATAATTTCACAAAGTTATTTTTTATGTAGTTAACTAATGGATTAATTATTATAGCTTATATTTTGGATTGTTACATTCTCCTCACCTTAATTGATTTCATCCCCGAAATCTCTAAGGATAAAATAATGACTAAATGTTTTAATCCTTGTTCTACAACCAACTACCCAATCATCAACAATTCATCCATTGTCCTTAAGTTTTTCTAATGAAATTTATGATATTTATGCAATTAGTGTGGTGTAAATGTTCCTAACTAATATAAAAGATTAGGCGGTCCACTAATTCAGTTGACCTCCTTTTATGCTATCATGTCTGTGCCATGTATCCAAATGAATGTAAAAATTCCTAATTATAACCGATAATTTTATATGCGTGCTACAACCATCATCCAAATGCAACAATCATGTGACAAACATCCATTTATGACAACCATGGAAATAAAGTAAAATTACGCACACTCCATATGCATATGCTCTAGTGTCCTAATTAGACCGATCCCTAAAGAATAATAGTGCCTAGTTTACCTATATGCGTCAATTAGCATCCACTAGCAAACACTTGCAATCACTAGCATACATCATTCATAACATGTTCTATTAACATGTTTGCATCAAATCCTACCAACCATAAGTTAAATCCTAAGTTCTACCCTCCCAAAGGATAATAAAGTAAAGAACCTATTCAAAACTAAAGATGGAAAAAGGAAATTCTAAACGTCTTATCAAAGAGACATGGATATGAGATACAAATTTTCTCCTAATCAAATTAGTCTTCTTCGAAATCTCTCTAACCATGTCGAAACAAAGAAGCAACCTTTCCGTAGACTCCAACCAACATGAAGACGTCTTACACGGCCTTCCAAAAAGAGCTTCAAAAGGTGTCGTTCCAATGCTAGCTTGAAAACTACTACCATATGAATTCCGCTAAAGAAAGATGTTTTTCCCAAGTTCTTCCAAAATCAAGAGTACTCATTCTAAACCATGCTTGTCATACTATCCTACTAATTTCATTTTACTGTTCTTCATGAATCTACATTCCAAGGTTCTTGCTAGTGTCATATATACTTTACGGGAACTTCCATTATTACTTTTAAAAGTAATTACTGCTATCTCCTTACACCTTTTCCATTACTCCTAGGAAATGACTTTTATCTACTCCATATTTAAAAGTTTGGTTTGGTATTTATCGCCTTGTTTTAAAAACTAAGGTTTTTAAAAAATTTAAAACATCACATCCCAAAATCTTTGTCTTTAAAAGTTTTTTCTTTTCAGTTTCTATTAATTTCAAAAATACTTGGTCATTTAATATTATTTCCCAAATCTAGAGGGAAAAACTTCCAAATTGTTAAGTCTAAAACTTATATCTCTCTTTCTTTTAAAGACTTTTATAGTTTTCTATAAAAATTTGAATTTTCAAAATTTACTTTTATTAAGTTTTTCATTTCAAAAACTAATTTACTTTTTCACCAAACAATTTTCTTTTAAAATATCTTTAAAATATCCTTTATGTGTTTTCAAAGTAGCTTCTTATTACACCTAAAAGTCTCATATCTTAATATATTGGAACTACTTTCTCTTATGAGAAGTTATCAATGCTAAATCTTTGATGAACCTTTTAAAAGAGGACTTTATGTTTTTGTGAAGTTAAGAAATTTATGCTATATTTTCGAAATAGACTATACAAAATATGGTGCTTTCCATATCTTATACAACTCTTTCATGTATTCCTTGTGACTTACACAAAACATTTTTATTGGTTTCATAGAGAATTATACCATTATTCTTTTCATTCCAATAGATTAAAGTATGTTTAATTTATATTCTTTGACGATAAATATTTTCTAATATCTAACTTACACATTTTCTTTTCAGAAAAACTCATTTTCAAAAATGTTTTAATGTATCCATAACCAAAAAACATTTTCTTATACTTATTTAAATAATAAGTATATTGATAAATCACTTTAATTTCTATTCTCAAAAATTATCTTTAAAAATACATTTTTATTTGGGTTTAAAACATATGTTGCATAAAACGCTATTACTACAACCCAAAAGTACTAGTGTATGAATTTAATAAATACTAATAAATCTCATATACCATATAAAAAAATTCTCTTAGGAGTTACATACTATAACAATAGGGTTATAGTCTATGCACTTTTACTTTTCACAAAAACGTATATTGCAACAATAAATGTTGTAACATATGTTTTTGATACTTAATAGACCCTATGTTTTTATATTTAAGATCTTTGTTTACTTACAAGAAACAAGTGAGTTATATACACTCTACAAAAAAACCCGACATTCACTTTCAAAATATTGAGATTTTTTTTTATTCTAATTGTTAACCGGCATCTTGGCCCGGTTACAAGACGACAGTTGAAGAAATTATCATTAGCATTAGACAAGATTCTGACCAAGAAGGGCCTGAGGATATATGGGTTTGATGCAGCCGACGTGTTTTGGCAATCAAGAGCGTTTGACATTAGAAGGACGCTCGGCATTGAGAATCGTTCGATATTGTATATCGTTCGACAATTATGGAATGCTCGGCATATAGGAGCACTCGGCACCAAGAACGTTCGGCATAAAGGGACGTTCGGTATTGAATATCGAACGGCACCTAAAGAATGTTCGGCATCCATGAACGTTCGGCACACAAGGAACGTTCGACATCCATGAACGCTCGGCATACAAGATACGTTCGGCACGTATGGGTCAAATGGTATTTAAGAGCGTTTGACTTCTAGAGCGCTCGGCATTCATGCTTCACTCGGCATTCCTTGACTGTTCGGCATTACAAGCCTCGTTCGGCAAGCCTCGTTCGACAAGCTTTGTTCGGTATCCAAACATCGTTCGGCCAAAGCCTCGTTCGGTCAAGACACTGGTTCAACCCCCAATACTGTTCGCCATGAATACCTCCCACGGCACTCAGAAGGTTCGGCATCACTACACTCGGCATAGAAGAATGTTCGGCATCAGAAAGACATTCGGCATGTTATGAGCATTCGGCGTCAGGCAATAGCGTCCGGCATTTTCAAGGTGCACTCGGCATCGAAGAACGGTCGGTATTGACTACCGTTCGGCCAGAGGAAGACGCTCGGCCTCTCGAAGACGCTCGGCCAAAGCCATCGTTTGGCGAACCCGGATCGTTCGACATTCCAGCATGGTTCGGCAACCTTGGATCGTTCGGCATGGAGGCATGGTTCGGCGCAATTGCCTTGTCTCGGCAACAAACCGTTCGGTCTCCCTGGTTCGGCGCACAGAGTTAACGCTATTTGGACCAAGCTATTCAGCTACCAGGCCCACCAGGAAAGTCCAACCCACCTTCGTCTATAAATAGAGGGATAGGGGCACAGTGAAATAGACCCTTTTTTCCGGGAACACTGGGGAGACTCTGCCATTTCTTATACACTCCTCTTTTTATTTCAAACTTGTGTTCAAGTGATTGATTTACGGATTGAATCTGTATTCAAGTAATTGAGAAAGCAATAAAGATCAAACTCAAAGTGGATGCAGGCAATTACGCCGAACCACTATAAATCTGGTGTTCTCGTTTTTATTGTTCTTCTGACACTGAATTACACTATTCTTCTGTTTTAACTTAATCTCTTCATTAATCTCTCTACATAACTCTACTCAAGGGTGTTAGTGACCAATTTTGGTGCTAACATTTTGGTGCTTTCATTGAGAGTTGAATTCTCAGCTTGATTGGATCTCATCATCTACTATTGGATTTCCATATTCGCGAGATAGATCCAGTTGTCTAATAGAAAACTTCTTATTCTACTCAGATTTGAAAGAAATCTAAAGGAAGCTGATAGCCCTAGATTGGATTCGCTAATGTACGCCAGATTTGCGATTGGATGTCGAAGTTTGCACTCAAGTTGAATGAAGGCCGACCCTCCTCTAAAGGCAAATCAATCGATCGCCCCAGAAAAAGTCTATGCCGATCGTTGCAGAAAAGGTGTATGCCGAGTTGCTCTTGGCCGAATACTCCTGGCCGATCCAACTTGGCCGAACACTCGTGGTCGATCCATCTTGGCCGAACACTCGTGGCCGATCCATCTTGATCGAACACTCCTGGCCGATCCATCTTGGCCGAACACTCCTGGCCAATCCATCCTGGCCGATCCATCCAGGTCGATCCATACCTCTAGGCCGAACGCTCTTCCAGGCCGAACATACCTCTATGCCGACCACCCCTATAATGCCGAACGGTATTGTATATGCCGAGCGGCATCCAGACCGTTCCAAACTTAAGTTACACCGGTCTCTTATACGACCCCTATAGTGAATTCAAAACTCAACTTAATAAAGGAACATTCTATCTACTTCCCTTGCATCCCCTGATCGATCGGGGCATAGAGGATCTAGCGACAGCTTCTGAACGACAACAAGGGAGCGGACAAACAACTGCTACTCGAACGATACTCTCAAAGGGATATTATATTGATCACTTGAGGATAATCGACCTCCATATATATTTTAGCAGCCGGTTAGCTGGAGAGCCTCCAACGACCATGGATCGTCTCTATGACAATAATGAATCTAAATCAAAGTATGGAGGAGCAGAACAGACTAAGGAAAATAACAATGAAGGCCCGTTGACTAAGGATGTAGATCCTAGTAGCCGAAACAAGACCTCAAAATTTGGCTCATATGCTCTTTGTAAGATTCAATTGACAACCTCTACTTGAAGACTCACGACTCGGAGTGATATTGGAAACCAACCTCGAGAGAGTACACCAAAGTCTAAAGAAAATCAGGGGAATGTTGTATATTCCCAAATGCTCACTGATCCTAACACGGGCGATTACAAACACCTCCGAGGTGTGATCGAAAAGCTGATCTGGAAAGGAAAGCTTTAATAATATGTACAAGTCTTGCAGAATGGCGGGCAGCAAACATCTGATGCCTATTAATAAAAGGCTATGATTATCAATTGGACTGCTGACGGCTGACATCTCTTTGGAAGGAGCCAGGGGCAAAGTCGAATAGCGAGCACACGACGCTGCTTCACTTATCAATGAGATTAATCATAATCTTCTTTGAATTATTTCCATTTCTATTTCTATTTCGATTGTTCTATGAATTACGACTAGCTTGAACTAAACTACTTTCAAAACAATGTAGGTGACCAGGTACTCGGATTTGGTCGCCAGACCATGATCAGACGTATGGAGTTATATCTAGACGAGCATAATTCAATTGCTTATCATCAATCATGTGCCTCTGATTTGGGGCTATGGACTAGATATTGAAAAGCTCATCACGATCAGAGACCAATAAAAAGTCAACATGACTGACCATCCATTCATTGACCTCCACATTTGACTTGGAGACCTGAACAAGGCTTGAAATGAGTATGGCCTGATCGTCCACTCAAATCAAGTCATAGAACAAAGTCCGACAAAATACAGATGCCCCTCTTGAAGCTCAGTGACGTTGGGATCTGTCTAGAGTCGATGTGATTTGTTCATCTGCACATCAAATCCTACCTTGAACATAAAAGGTTATTCGAAAGCCGGACTTGGAGTAGTCGCGATGGACTACCTACTCGTCAACCATCGCTCTCAATGCATAGGCACGACTGCACCTTAGAACATATGCAACTTACTTTGTCTACTCAACAATCTATTATCCTTGTTTTCTAGAACGAGATATGGAGCAAATTGTAAGAGATTTGGCTATCTAACCCAACATGGATGTGATCCAACCGTCTGTCATATTCCTCCTTCCTTGACTTGATTGGAAGAGCTATAATCACCAAGCGGATGAGAATTGATCGTCCATTTTTCAAATTTCATCCCTCATGCTGGGGGCAGAATCCCATTCCATGAGCAAACGTGGTTTGATTGTTCGTTCGACAAAAGGTAGATGAATACAAATTAAAGAGTGGAAATACGACTGCTCCCGACTTAAACCTCCAAGTCCCCAGAGTGCGGACTGGAGTACTCTAAGTCCCCAGAGCGCGGACTAGAGTATAAACGACTTAAACCTCCAAGTCCCCAGAGCGTGGACTGGAGTACTCTAAGTCCCCAGAGCGCGGACTAGAGTATAAACGACTTAAACCTCCAAGTCCCCAGAGCGCGGACTGGAGTACTCTAAGTCCCCAGAGCGCGGACTAGAGTATAAATGACTTAAACCTCCAAGTCACCAGAGTGCGGACTGGAGTACTCTAAGTCCCCAGAGCGCGGACTAGAGTATAAACGACTCAAATCTCCAAGTCCCCAGAGTGCAGACTAGAGTATAAATGACTTAAACCTCCAAGTCCCCAGAGTGTGGACTGGAGTACTCTAAGTCCCCAGAGCGCGGACTGGAGTATAAATGACTTAAACCTCCAACTCCCCAGAGCGCGGACTGGAGTACTCTAAGTCCCCAGAGCGCGGACTGGAGTATAAATGACTTAAACCTCCAAGTCCCCAGAGCGCGGACTGGAGTACTCTAAGTCCCCAGAGTGCGGACTGGAGTATAAATGACTTAAACCTCCAACTCCCCAGAGCGCGAACTAGAGTACTCTAAGTCCCTAGAGCGTGGACTAGAGTATAAATGACTTAAACCTCCAAGTCCCCAGAGCGCGGACTGGAGTACTCTAAGTCCCCAGAGCGCGGACTAGAGTATGAATGACTTGAACCTCCAAGTCCCCCAGAGTGCGGACTGGAGTACTCTAAGTCCCCAGAATGCGGACTCGAATATAAGCAACTCGGATCTCCTAGTTCCCTGAATATGAACTATGACACAGATGACTTGAATTTGTCAAATCCCTGACATACGGGATATAATGTATTCTAAGTGCTCGAAGCACAGAATGGAAGTTCAACAACTCCCGAAGTGTTTCCGAGTTATATGAAGATGGACCGAGAAGTCTATGTTACTCACAACTGCTTGGATCAACATCACAATCACAAAGAAAACTGAACAATAAGAGTCTTTTGTAAGACGGAAAAAGGAACTAAACTTTAATGAGAAATGAGTTCCTATTACAACCCCTCCAAAGTTCGGAGTCGACATTCTATTTACAAGGACTAAGGAAATAGATGAAAATAATTACATGACTTAAACTAACTCTCGTTGAACGAGGATAGTAATCACTTCTTGTACTTCTTCAACTCCTTTCCGGACGGCTCCTCTTCATAGCATTTACCCTTGGTACTCTTCTTTGATAGAGGGGTAGCAACTGAAGAAGTACGGAGAGCTTCCATAGGCTTGGACCCGCCAGGAAGGATGACCTTCAACGGCTTGTTCAAAGGATCGTCCAAGTCCACAACTCGAGGCTCGACCTTGACCCTGACCTTCTCTTTCTCGAGCCGCTCCTTCATGCTTAATTCGGATGTGTGATTAGAGGCGCCTGTAATTTCTACTTCATAACCCCCGTCGGTATAGGAGGAGGTTCCAGACTTATCTTCATCAAGCGCTCCAATCACCTGAGCGTGGACGGGAGTACTCTAAGTCCCTTGAGTGCGGACTATAGTATAAACGACCTAAGAACCTCTACATCCCCGGAGCACGGACGGGAGTACTCTAAGTCCCCAGAGTGCGGACTAGAGTATAAACGACTTAAACCTCCAAGTCCCCAGAGTGCGGACTGTAGTACGCTAAGTCCCCAGAGTGCGGACTAAAGTGCTCCTAGTCCCCTGAGTGCGGACTAGAGTATAAACGACCTAAGAACCTCTACATCCCCGGAGTGCGGACTAGAGTGCTCTAAGTCCCCTGAGTGCGGACTAGAGTATAAACGACTTAAAAAACCTCTACATCCCCAGAGTGCGGACTACGGTACTCTCAGTCCCCAGAGCACGGACTAGAGTATAAAAGACTTGAGAAGAATCTCCAAATCCCAGAAGCGGACTAGATTACTCTAAAATCCCAGAATGCGGACTGGAGTATAAACGAGTTGACAAAAATCCCTGCGTCTCGAACTGTGGACTAAAGCATAAATCGTTCGACAAATCTCTAAGTCCCCGGAGCATGGACCGAAGCATGAGTACAAATTGGGCGCGAATCAACCGGGGGGAGAATAACACTAAGTCACCAGAATGCAGAGTGGTGTATAAACATCGATAAATAGACGAGTGGATTCCGACCATTCTCTATTACGCAAACTTCGGCATGGAATCGACCGAAGGATTATTAACCCGCTAAGGATGGAGTTCGACCATCCAACTAGTGGCCTGGCCAAATCAATGCTGGGGGCATGGGTACAAATCACTAAAAAGCTGAATACGACAGCTTACTATAGCTCTAGCGTGGCGTTCTTTATAACTTGAAGCAACGACTGCAGGGAAGCCTCAATACAAAACCAATCGAAATGGCATCCAAACCTACGAGCAATCCACTATATCATACCTCAGATCAAGGGTCAATACCGATCCGCACCAAGCACATACGAATGTGACTCGGATGTTTCTTGAAAAACTATGACCTCCAGAGTGTGGAAAGGAGGGTAAACCATGAATACTTGGTCAAAAATTCTCCAGCACCCTCATTCGATTCGTCAGGAGGAGTATGAAACTGGATGAGCATAACCCGACTGCATTTGTAGCCAACTTTACCCCGAGAACTGATTACAGAGCATGAACCAAAGTGGACGTAGATGACCATCCACTGTCCAAATTACGCCCTGAAACTGACATGGCATCGAAGTATTCCTCTTGGAATGAAAAACCACGATAAAATCCGAGATAGGTGAGACCTAGTCTCCCATCGATTGACATGATCCCACGATTCAATGGGAAAGAGAGTAAAGCTAAAGCGGGCGTGGCTGGCCTTCCTACTTATCGGTATATGCCCCAGACCTGGGGGCACGAGCGAGGAGCAAGATGAATGTGAACCGACTATTCACCGATCACCTCTATGTCTTTGGAACTTAGGTGAAAACATAAACATAGCTAGGACGAGACTTAACCGTCCATGCAGTACATTTATCAACCCGAGACTGGGAGAAGACGCATGGTCATCCTAAAACTGGCTACGATAGCTCAGTATTAAGACTTATATATAGTGCTTACAGTTGCTCAAGGAGACGACCGAAAGGATGCCTAGAGATTGAATCATTGAATTGACACCTTAGCTCATGAGCAATTGACTTTCACTCCAACCCGAAGGACGGGTAAAGGATCATGAATGCATTGAATAGAAAGTGCGTTACTCGAATACACAAGCAAATTCAAACTCATAGCAAGATCCAGCTATACAGTTGCACGCCACTCGAGGCTGACCCCTACTCGACATTTCCTTCAATGCGCTTTTAAGCCTGATCTTTGGCCATTTGTTGATAATCTATTAGAGCATTCAGAGTCCTTCGCTATTAGACTTAAAAACTGATGACAAGACTCTAGGCTTTGACTAGAGCAACCATCATTATTGGTCATCCCAACCATATTTCACATTGAATGTTATGCAAAATAATTACATCTATACTCAAAGAATCTGGGATGGCACCTGCTAAGGTGACGGTCGACATTACACTCAGCCATGGCGACCCTTTCCGGGTGCTGAATATCGGATCACAACTCAGTGTAGTGATGATAAAAGAATTAGTTGGATTTTCTGAATAAATGATGATATGTTCCCTTGGACCCATTCTGACAAGCATATGTGATTTCATTAACTATCGCGAGCCATGCATTGGATATCAACCCGAAGCTACAAAAGCTAGCATAATATCTATTGATTTCACCATGAAAGCTCCACTCTTACTTTTAGGCTCACTCCATCAGCATCTATGCTTACCAGCCGTTGCGACAGGGCATACAATGACCTAAGACGTCTGAAAGACTACTTAAATAGAATATTGAACCAAGCTAATTCGATATCACTTATTTCCCTCGAAGGGCTATCTAAGGACGGAAATCAGCAGACCTCACACCCAAATTCACTACCTCAGAACACTACTCGAAGAGTAGCGGAGAACCAACCATAAGATGGAAAATGTACGCGGATGAAGCATCCAATGATCAGTGTTATGGCATAGGAGTCATGATAATAACTCCTGAGGAACGATCAATCTGCTACGTCCTGAAACTCGATTTACCTATAACAAACAACGATGCTTAATATGAAGCCTTGGCTGCCAGCCTCAAATTTGCTAGAGGATTTGAAGTGAAAACTTTACATATCTTTTGTGATTCTTGATTGGTAGTATACAAATTTAAGGAAGTTGATCTTGCTAGGGGGCATTGTCTTGTTCCTTATCTCGACCAAGTCCAAGGGCCACTAACCGACTTCACGTATTACATCATTACACACCTCAGCGAACAAAATGGAAAGGTGTCATGGTTGACTCCCATCAAAGACTATCTACAATGTGGAATTCTTACTGAACGGAGGAATGGAAAACGACAGATCCTCCTCAAATCTTCATGCCAAATCATCTAAGAATAAGTCGTGTGTCAAAAGGAGTTTGTCCATCCCCATGCTTCGGCGCATCGCCCATGATGATATCTTGAGCAAATTCTATGAAGAAGAATGCGGTAATAGCATCAGGGGAAAAACCTTGATAAAGAAGATACCCTGCTACAGGTATTATTGGCCAACTATCAATCTAGATACGGTTGATCATGCTAGACAATGCGAAAAGTGCAAGATGTTTGCAAAAATCCAGGAACCCCACCGATGGAAATTACTCAAATGGCTAGTCCACGGCCGTTTCCCACTTGGGGGCATTGACGTCCTCTTCTTACCAATCCTAAAGGTTGAAGCTGTGAACAAAATCATAGAGTTTTTACTGAAGAGGGGTTCGGAAAACTCCTCAAGTGGCTGATTGCAACCCTTATTTCATAGAAAATACAATCAAGGAATCGCAATTGAATTGCAATTAAACTGGACGGAGTTGGCGACGACTTATGAGCATATAAAACGCATTCGAGAGCCAATGGAAAGAACATGTACCCAAACATGCATGTGCACATCCGAACAAGTCCGACTTCTTGAAATCAACAGAAATTGAATTCTCACTAAGGGTTATTAAGAAAAGACTAGATCAGATAGCCGAAGCTTGCTAGCTCTGTAGAATCAGACACGGCTGGACACTGATGAACTACAACCCTGGATTTATAATATTGGGAATCAACCAAGCGTCAAGACGGCCAAAGAAGGATATGACAGCTTGGGAGGATAAAGTCGAAAGATAATGACTATTAAAGAAACATGATGGATTTCTTTCTGAAGATAAGGAATACTCGCTGATTCAAAGCGTGTTGTGTTGCTTCACACGACACGCTTTGGGGGGCAAATGTTAACCGGCATCTTGGCCCGGTTACAAGACGACAGTTGAAGAAATTATCATTAGTATTAGACAAGATTCTGACCAAGAAGGGCCTGAGGATATATGGGTTTGATGCAGTCGACATGTTTTGGCAATCAAGAGCGTTCGACGTTAGAAGGACGCTCGGCATTGAGAATTGTTCGATATTGTATATCGTTCGGCAATTATGGAATGCTTGGCATATAGGAGCACTCGGCACCAAGAACGTTCGGCATAAAGGGACGTTCGGTATTGAATATCGAACGGCACCTAAAGAATGTTCGGCATCCATGAACGTTCGGCACACAAGGAACGTTCGGCATCCATGAACGTTCGGCATACAAGATACGTTCGGCACATATGGGTCAAATGGTATTTAAGAGCGTTTGACTTCTAGAGCGCTCGGCATTCATGCTTCACTCGGCATTCCTTGACTGTTCGGCATTACAAGCCTCGTTCGGCAAGCCTCGTTCGACAAGCTTTGTTCGGCATCCAAACATCGTTCGGCCAAAGCCTCGTTCAGTCAAGACACTGGTTCAACCCCCAATATCGTTCGCCACGAATACCTCCCACGGCACTCAGAAGGTTCGGCCTCACTACACTCGGCATAGAAGAACGTTCGGCATCAGAAAGACATTCGGCATGTTATGAGCATTCGGCGTCAGGCAATAGCGTCCGGCATTTTCAAGGTGCACTCGGCATCGAAGAATGGTCGGTATTGAATACCGTTCGGCCAGAGGAAGACGCTCGGCCTCTCGAAGACGCTCGGCCAAAGCCATCGTTTGGCGAACCCGGATCGTTCGACATTCCAGCATGGTTCGGCAACCTTGGATCGTTCGGCATGGAGGCATGGTTCGGCGCAATTGCCTTGTCTCGGCAACAAACCGTTCGGTCTCCCTGGTTCGGCGCACAGAGTTAACGCTATTTGGACCGAGCTATTCAGCTACCAGGCCCACCAGGAAAGTCCAACCCACCTTCGTCTATAAATAGAGGGATAGGGGCACAGTGAAATAGACCCTTTTTTCCGAGAACACTGGGGAGACTCTGCCATTTCTTATACTCTCCTCTTTTTATTTCAAACTTGTATTCAAGTGATTGATTTACGTATTGAATCTGTATTCAAGTAATTGAGAAAGCAATAAAGATCAAACTCAAAGTGGATGTAGGCAATTACGCCGAACCACTATAAATCTAGTGTTCTCGTTTTTATTGTTCTTCTGACACTGAATTACACTATTCTTCTGTTTTAACTTAATCTCTTCATTAATCTCTCTACATAACTCTACTCAAGGGTGTTAGTGACCAATTTTGGTGCTAACACTAATAATTTTATTTTTTTGGGTTATATATAAAGTGGATTTTCTACATACTATCCTCGGAATATTTCTTTTAAACTAAAGGCTTTTACTCCTATTCCTCTTGTATACTCATATTTATTCTATGGCATCACCGTCTACTTTGCTTGTCTGAGACAATTATAATTTCTGCAATTTTCTACACATGGGCTTTCTTATCTACTGAATTTTATTGTACATCTCTAACCTTAGCCTACCTTTCTTTGGATTTCCAAAATCCGAATCCTAAGTGTACAAAATCATTCCTACCTTGTGTAGACCTTCTCTATGCCCCAAAAACACACTTCCTTATGCCTAAAGTGTCAATTCAAGGATTCTATCTACAACTGTACGAAGAACCTCCTCAAGATGATAACGTGCCCCCTCATACTTCTTGGAAAACACCAAAATATTATCCACAAACTTACTTAGGACATCGGTAAAAACATGGCTCATCAAATCTACAAAATAGGCTAGGGTATTGGTTAGTCCAAAAGAAATAACCAACCGCTCAAAGAGTCCATCGGGTGTCCTAAATGCTGTCTTATTAATGCTGTCATCAGTGATCCTAAGCTGATGAAATCCAGTGGCTAAATCAAACCGAGAGAATACCAAAATGTAAACTAACTCGTCAAAAAGATCATCTATCCTAGGGAGTGGATATTGGTTCTTCTTTGGGAGCTTACTTAACTCTCCATTATCCTTGTAAAGTCGGAGGAAACCATCCACCTTAGTGGCGAAGTCGACTGGCGCTCTCCACTCCGATATGCTTCTTCTTATGAATCCCTTCTCCAAAACTCATGGGTCTACTTGCTCAATTCTTTCATCGGTATCATGTGCCTCACAGGTAACGATATTGGCTTAGCATTCTCGGTCAAATAAATAATGAAGTCAATCCCTCTCTTAGGAGGTAGTCCCCTAACCTCCTCAAAGTCATCTGCAAACTATCTGAAGATAGGAACCAAATGCAACTCTGATGAAGATGAATCGAAAAAATAGAGAAAACTCAACATGACCGACCCTTGCAGGTCACAAGATACCTTGAGAGTCCTACCACAACAAGTCTCTAATCTAACGACTCTCCTCTTGCAGTCTAATATAGCTTCATATATGGATAGCCAATTCATTCCCAAAATCATCCCATACCCCGAAAATCCAATATATAGGTGTCGCAGTCAAATTCTATGCCCAGGATAAAAAATTTCAAACCCCCCACAAACCATCGTCAAGTGTGCCGATTCTCCTATGGGGTTCGAAACAACAAATGGGGTCTACTAAAGAAATGTCTAAGTGCAAACAATCTACTAAAGAACTAGAAATGAAAACGATGTGATGCTCTAGAATCGGATAGAGTCCAAATAGGAAAAAAATTATAAATAGAAATCAAACTTTCCTACCTTGATTTGGTCTACTACTGGAAGGTGTTGTATCCAAAGTCTGAATCTATGCTGCAGGTGCGCTTGCTGCCTGCCCTGCTTTTTGAGGACATACTTTACTAAAGCGACCAAGCTGTCCACAATTGAAACACCTTCCTTCCATTCATGCCTTCTTACAGTCTTTTGCGTAATGACCATTCATTCTACAACGCTTACACTTCCCATTTTTCTTGATTCGCTTTCGAGGTCCCCTTTCTATCCACTTATCCTTCTTGTCCTTCCACTTCTGTTTCTTAGTCCTTGTAGGAACCTCCTTAATTTCTCCCTTTAGCTTCGAATAAGTAGGTTGAATTCGCTGTCGGTCCTTCAAGCCTAACCGCCTACTTTTGCTCCATATCTTCCAGCCTAGCTTGTGTCTCCTTGAAATCATTCATGCCATAAAACATTTTGCCCTCTATGCTAGCGAAGTCCATGCATAGCTTAGAAAATCGGCTAGTGCAGGTGGATTAAAGGTATTTCTACCTACCAGTGTACTATTAGGCATTGCCCTTGAATCTCTGGTACCATAGCTCTACGGGACCGGCCATTCATACTATGCAAAGAAAAGAAAACTTAGCCTCGAATGAATCGAAAGAAAGTTGAACTGGACTTTGAGGGGATTTTTATGAAAACCCCTTTATACTTAAAAACTATTTCTAAGAGTTCTTTTCAGAAAAATACCTTTAAAATAAGTTACTTTGGAAAATATTTTACATTTAAAATTAATTTTTAAGAATCCTGTAATCTTAGGCTGTGATAAAAAGTGAAACACCCCACACCCCTTGATATACCCAAAAAGACACATTAAAAGACGTGGTGCATTGTAATTATAACTAAAGCTAACAGAGATTAAGACCCACAAGACAAAAATTGATAAAAACAGCGGAAACTTAAAATAATAACTTAATTAAAACAAAACTTTGTAATTACTTCATAAATAAGTCAAATACCAAATACCACATACATGTCTAAAAATCCAATATGTCTCATGAAACAAAACCTCATAGTCTCAAAAATCAGAGCACATAACATCGCTCGTAATAAGCTAGTACATAGAAAGAACAAAAGCTGAAAGAAAAGAAATACAGGGTAGCAAACTCCTCTAAGAAATCTCCAAGCAACTGCAATATACCATCCTCTCCCTTGATTAACTAAGGGGGAAAAAGGGGAAAATAGAGGAGTGAGTCAGATTAAAAGTCTGGTGAATGATAGTTATTACTAAAGTCTTCAAATAAAGTAAAAGTAATAGACTCTACAAATATTCTAGTATATAAAGAGGAAACAAAAGAAATAGGAAAGTGGTTAAACTAGAGATAAATACGATTAAATATTGCTCAATTTATAAGATATGTTAACTTTGATTGCTTGCACTTGTCCTTGATTTCTGCTTTTGATTAGGCTGAATTCCTAATCCTTTAATTAGGATATAACCATAATTCTGCTCTTTTTGATCGGCCTGCTACTCCATAGACCTTACTGCGGACCAAACGCTATATAACTCCCTACGCAGCAACCAATGGTATCTATGAAAGATGCACAAAGCATCCACTATTGATCCGGACAACATATATAGCTTCCTACACAGAAGGCGATGGTGTCTATGAAAGACACCCATATTAGCGCTTGGAACTCATAGCGATTACTGAGCACCAGACTGGAAGTCGCACACGTAACTGCCACCATGCCCATGCTACCTTTTGTTTCATCTATTGGGCTTCTTATTACCTCAAAATCCAGCATAAGCGTGCCCCTCATCTCACTTCAGGCTAATGTGAGATCACCATGCGTCCATAGAAACTATAAGGGAAATGTTGTAGGTACTGGGTCACATCCAAACAATATCTAGTTGCACACCTTATCAAAATCCCTTGTGATTTGGAATTCTATTTAACTAATTACTGCCATTCTTAGCATTAGCGTGCCGTCATCTCACTTTAGGCTAATGTGAGACACTGTTTTTTCTAATAGGAAATGCTATGTGGTATAGGTTCTACTTTCCTCTTTGCTTATTAACTTAGATAAAATATTAAATAAGCCTTTATTATCATCTTTACTTTCTACGCATATTAATTTATCCTAGGTCTTGAAGTAAGCCTCATTCTATTCTTTTTCTTATTATAACCTACGTTATAATCATGCTTATTGCTTAACTCAAGGTCTAAGTGTGAAAGTAAGCTTCTTTCATCTTTTACTTTTTTAGGTATAATTCTACGTTAGAACTAACCCAATTAATTAGTCCAATTCTAATAATAATTAGGCATAATTTCAGTTCAGTTCCATTTATATTATAGTCCAATTCCATTATTTATTACAGTCTTTACAATTTACATCTTATTTTTCATTATTTCAATTTTTTTATAATTTAATCCATATTCGCGTTAATCCTATTCTAATCCATACGCGATGAAGAAGGAGGAATAAAAGAAAACTGAAAATAGAAGAAAATCCACAATGGAGAAAGAAGATGTAAATAATGTATAATTAACAATTAATAAACTAAAATACTGCAAATAAATAGAAAAGCTATAATTAACAAAAATGAACTAAAATTACTGAAAAAAATAGCTGAAAGGAAATATACTGAAAATAATTCTAAAAACTGTAAATAAACTACTGAAAAGGCTTTTCCAAAAATAATAGTAAAATTATAACTATTGGAAACCCTATTATTTTAAATTACTTAAAGAAATCTAAAATAATTACAATCATTCACTCCGATCCTAAGCTCTTCCTGTGGTCTTCTCGGATCCACTTGAAGTTGTAAAATAATTTATTTATAATGATTTTCTCCTTGGAAAAACTTTTCTGTTTAGGGTCCTTCCTGGAAAGGTGAACCCAATTAGAGAAAACCTAGAATGAGAAAAAGTGTTAGGTTAGGGACCTATTTATAGGAGTAGAAGTGCATCTCAGACCGTTGGATTTAGGGATTGAATAGGATGCAACCCGTTATAGGCTGAATAGCAACCATCGGATGCAAGAATAGAGGGACTGGATTGGTTTGAAGAATGCAAAACAGTCATAGTCGGTTAAAAAAAATCATGCCATCATTCGAACGAATGAACGATTGTTCGTTTGCCCCCAAAATAGCAGGCGGGTCGATCGAGCAATCAACCGCTAGTTCCCAGGTCGACCGGCCAGTCAACTTGCCTTATATATATATATATATATCTTTTATTTCTGCTTATTTTGTTTAATTCCTGTCTTGATCATATTTACTCAGTTTCTGACGTTCTATATATGGAAATTGACCAAAAAGTTACCATGGACGCCATGGTGCAACTGTCATGGTTAATTCTGATAATTTCACAAAGTTATTTTATTATTTAATTAATTAACGGGTTAATTATTATGGGTTACATTTTGGGTTGTTACAGCACTGGTGGGGTAAACTCATCAGTTCTAGGTTAATTGACACCCTAAAATGAGTTTGAGTGTGTGTGTACATAAGAGTGCGTATTTGTTATTTTTATAAAATGATTTATATTGGTTAGATTTATCTATTGATTGGCATATAGATTCTGGTCAATATGAGTAGCTATCGTTATTAATAGGAATCTCTAAACAATTGAAAATGCCAACTGACATAATATTGTTTTAAAATAGGTAAATGAAATAATTTTACTTAGCAGTATATTTTACATATAATAGAATGATTTTAAAAAATTAATATATTTATTTGTATAGGCATGTTTGTTAGGAAGTGAAAATATATAATTGCCATCATTTAAGGTTTGTTTTGTTATGCTCGCCCAATTTTGAACATTGACCATTGCTTGGTGTTTTATAATTAATTTTTCTTTTTAAATATGGGTTGAGTAAATAGAAATTGTGGGAATATTGAAACAAATACCTTGTCAATTAGGTTTCACAATTTGACTATGAGGCTTTCGATGGTAATGATGGATTAAAATTGGATTCTAGCAAAAGATATTTATTAAAGGAAAGCTAGAATATTTCAAAATAAATATTTAAGAAACAACCTTATAGAGGAAGTTGATTTTATAAAATTGATTTATAATAGTATGCTTACAAAATAAAAGGATTTAAGTAGAGAATCTGAGGACGTAAACCCTGGTGCTTTTGGAAAAAGGTTCTTGAGGTTTTGAGAAGAATAATACTAGTATTATTTGAAAGTATTTATGAATAGAAATATTACTAAGGGATTTAAAAGGAGATAGAAAGCACTGAACTCAGTTCTATCGTTGGAAAATAATTTCGATGATGATTGCAGCATTATCATTGTTAATTTTGAGTTTCTAAGTGGGAATATGCTACCATAGCAATTTGCTATAGAATTATTTAGAAAGTATTTTGGTTTGATCCCAAAAGCATGGTTTGATTTATAAAAGGAGATATGTAGGTTACCATTTCAAAATGATTTTTAGAGATAGTAGTAATGGTTTACTTGAGAATGTTTTTGTTAGGAAACCAAATATACGGTTTCGATGACAACAACTATATAATGGAAATCAAATATGCATATATATTTCTATATACAAGTACTTGCTAAAGCAACATCACTAGAAAGACAAGAACAAGGCTCAAAGAACGTTACAAGAGACTACAAGTCGATAGGATCAAAGAAGCAACAGAAAAGATGCACAAAACAGACATGCATGGATTTCAGACGTTTGGGTGCACAAGCCATACATCTGAAAGAATCCTCTGTAACAACAAACAGACGAAACCAGACATCTAGTAGTTGTACTCAGACGTCTGAAAATCTACTATATACAAAAAATATATAGTATCAGACGTCTGATACAAATACCAGATGTTTGATTTCGAACTTGAAATTTAAAATTCAAACTTCTACTGCCGCATTCGAATAGACATCTCTGCTTCTCTTCGCTGCAACTCTTTATCATCAAAAGAAGCAACTGTAGAGCACTTGTTAGTGGATGCAACTACTTAAGGAACCTCTCTACAACTATATATATCATCAAGAACCAAGAGGATACTCACTTTTACTTACTTACGCTCCCTACTTACATACTTTATTGTATATTCTTGATCTCTAACCATCTATACTTGTATTTCACTCTTCCTTAGATTCAGTTCCTCACATACAATAATCTATAGATATATAGTGGAAGAATTTGTACTTATTAGTCAATATCCATCTTATAGAACACATATTTGACGAGGACAATTTATTGTAACCAAGCCTATTCCTCCAGGCGAAGCGAGGGTGTTTGATAGTCGAATTCCAAAGTGGAGCTTCAAGACTGGAATTAGGACGGAAGGTCTGAACCAGTATAAAATCCTAGTGTGCTTATTCTATGTTTTCCTAGGTTAGTATTGTTTTAATTGCACCATATATTTTATTACATATACTTGCATATACACGGCACGATCCACCCTGTAGACTTTCATTTGGTATCAGAGCAAGATTAGATCAAAATACAATAACACGTTTTTTGAATCATTATAATATGGAAAGTATTTTTCAAGAAGTTCAATCCACAGCAGGACTCCCACTTTTTAATGGTTCTAACCATGCATATTGGTCAACACGTATGAGAATTTTTATGGAAGCTAATGGATTAGAAATTTGGTCAGCCGCTCAAAACAAATATGAAGCACCTAACACTGCTATGAACACATGGAATGATGCACAAAAAACCGCAGCTTCTAATAATGTCAAAGCTATGAATGTTCTATTTTTTCACTAGATAAGAATGAATTTTCACGTGTCATGTTATGTAACACTGCATATGATATTTGGCGTACGTTACAAGTTAGACACGAAGGTACAAACAAAGTTAAACAAACTAAGATTTCAATTTTACAAAATCAATTTTCATCATTTAAAATAAAACAAAATGAATCTATAGTAGACATGTACTCTAGATTCCAAACCATTCAACATGATTTAATGGCACTTGTAGTCAAATTTACAAATTTTGATTTAGTATCTAGAATACTCAATTTTTTAACTCCAGAGTGGGAAAGAAAAGTATTAGCTATCGAAGAAGCTAATGATCTCTCAACACTCTTAGTTGAATAATTGATAGGAAATTTAATGTCTTATGAAGCTAATTTGCAGGCACGAAAAGAACAAAATTCGAAAAAGAAAAACATAACATCCCAATAACAAATGAAAACTCCGACTTAGACGAAGAAGAAATTGTAACAATAACTACAACAAATTCAAGAAGTTTAGGAAAATGAATAGATTTCAGAAAGGAGGAAAATCGAGCTCAACAAATCAAACATCAACCAAATGCTATGAATGTGACTAGTTTGGACATATGAAGAAAGATTGTCCCAAGCTCAACAATGATAAAAACAAGAACAAATTTGAGAAATTCAAAAAGAAGAAAGCTTTCAAAGTAACATGGGATGACTCGGATTCTTCATCATCATCAGACAGTGATAGCGATAGTGGTGGAGAATAAGTTAATGTATGCTTTATAGCATAAACTGATAAGGTATGTCCCAAACTTAGTTATGATGAATTATTATAATTTAGCATGGAATTAGATGATAAATTTAAACAAATTGAAAAATTGACAAAGAACATATAGCAAAAATAAATAGATTAGAACTTGAAGTAGGAATGTTAAAAGATGAAAAAATTATTTTAGAGGAGGAACTAGAATGGTCTCAAGAAAAAATTAAAAATAGTTTGATTGAAAATGAAACTATAGTTATAGAATATGATAAAACTAGACTAGAAAAGGATGACTTGTTAAAAGAAAATATCAACTTGAAAAGTAATATTGAAACATTGAAAATTTAGAATTAAAAGAATAATTAAATAAAATTACAAATAATGTTTCAAAATTTAATAAAGGAAAATAAGATTTGGAAAATCTTATCAAAACTTCGAAACCATCAGGTAATAGAAATGGAATAGGATGTAAAAATATTCCTAAACAAAAAGGGAATAATATTAAGAAATATAGTTGTATCTATCAAAAGACTAAAAGATCACTTAAGTCTGAAACGAATACCAGAAATATAAAAATTTGGATTCCTGAGACAAAAAGTAATTTGATTAGACAAAAACATATTAATAATTTTTTTAGAAAATGTAGTCTATAATAAAAATGATGTTCATAAAGGTACCAAACCTTCTTGGGTATGGCTACCTACTCCTCCTTACATCTAGGACCCTAACAAAGTATATAGGTACCAATTAAATCATCTTTTATTCTGTAGGTACCCAAAATAAAAAATAAGGAGAAATTGATACCTGATAGTGGATGCTCTAAGCATATGATCAAAAATTCAAAAATGTTATTAAATATAACATACATCGATGGTGGAACGGTAACTTTTGGAGATAACTCAAAAGGATATGTCGTGGGCATTGGAGAAGTCATGAACTATGATATTTCTAACTCTCCTATTATTATTACAAATGTTTTGTTAGTAGAAAATCTAAAAAAAAACCTACTTAGTATTAGTCAATTATGTGGTAAAGGTTTTCAAATCAATATCGAAAAAAATAGATGTAACATTTTCGACAATAACAAACAACTTATATTTGAGGTTTTAGAAACAAAAATATTTATGTCTTAAACATTAATATAAATCGAAATTAAAATTTGTGTTTAATCGCCAAATAGGATGATATATAGTTGTGGCATAAACAATTTTGTCATTTTAATTTCAAATATATTAATAATTTAGCAAAATATGAGCTAGTTAGAGGTTTACATTAAATAAATTACAAAGTAGAAATTTATGTGACGATCCTCAAATTGGAAAACTAAAGAAAACCTCTTTTAAATCTGAAAATAATATTTCTACAAAACGACCATTAGAATTATTACATTTAGATTTATTTGGTCCAACTTAAGTACAATTTATAAATCACAACAAATATGTTTTCGTAATAGTTGATGATTTTTCAAGATATACGTGGACTTTATTTTTAAAACATAAAAGTGACACCTTTAGTATGTTTAAATTTTTTGCTAAAAGAATCAAAACACAAATTGATTTGAAAATAAAAAATATTCGAAGTGATCACGGTGGATAATTCGAAAATGATCTTTTACTAATTTTTGTAAAATAAAAGGTATAATTCATAATTTTTCTTTTCTCCGCACACCTCAACAGAATGGTGTAGTAGAAAGAAAAAATCGTACGTTACAAGAATGTGCACGAACACTATTAAATAGTAGTGGTCTACCAAAATATTTTTGGGCAGAAGCTATTGCTATGGCTTGTTATATTTTGAATCAAGTAACCATACGAACTATGACTTAACAAACTTGTTTTGAAATCTTTTTTGGAAGAAAAGCTAAAGTATCATACTTTAAAACTTTCGGATCAAAATGTTTTATATTAAATACAAAAGATAATTTAGGGAAATTTGATCCAAAAGCCGATGAAGGAATCTTTGTTGGATATACGGATCGTAGAAGGCATATAGAATTTTTAATAAATGAAATAACACAATTGAAGAAAGTTTACATGTTTCATTTGATGAAAATCTTCTTAACCATCATACTAATGACGATGAAGAAATAATTCCGATAAAAAATACAACAAATTCTTTTAATATTGAGACAAATGCACAAAATTATACTTTAGTATCATCTCCTAGAATTCTTGAAGATCATCCAAAAGATAATATCATTGGAGATCTCAATTCTAAAGTAACTAGAAATCAACTTAACCAAATAAGTCATATTAAACCAAAAAATTATAAAGAAGCTTCAAACGATAACTTTTGGATAATAGCCACGTAAGAAGAATTAAATTAATTTGAACACAATAATGTTTGGGAATTAGTACCAAGACCAGAAAATCAATTGGTTATAGGAAAAAAATGGGTATTTAAAAACAAAGTAGATGAAAACAGGAATATAGTTAGAAATAAAGCACGTTTAGTTGCTCAAAGTTATAATCAAGAAGAAAGTATCGACTATGACGAAACCTTTGCTCCAGTTGCGAGACTCGAGAACCATACGTACATTACTTGCTTTTTCAAGTTATCATAATTTAGAACTATTTCAAATGGATGTCAAAAGTGCTTTTTTAAATGGTTTTATTAAAGAAAACGTATATGTTGAACAACCTCCATTGTTTGTTCACGAAAAATCCTGACCATGTTTTTAAATTACAAAAAGCCTTATATGGTTTAAAGCAAGCCCTCCGCGCCAAGTAAGAATGACTTAAAAATCATTTAATTACATCTGGTTTTCAAATAGGTAAAATCGTTACAACTTTATTTGTTAAATGAGAAAATAACGATACTTTAGTTGTACAAATTTACATAGAGGATATTATTTTTGGTTCAACTAACTAAAATCTTTGTAATCAATTTTCAAATATTATGAAAAATGAATTTGAAATGTCTCACATGGGAGAATTAATTTTTTTTTAGGTTTACAAATAAAACAACTCGAAAATGGTATTTTTATTCATGAAGAAAAATATTGTAACGATCTATTACGTCGTTTTGAAATGGATAAAACTTCAAGCAAACCAACACAGATGAGTAATAATGTTCACTTGGAAAAAGATGATAACGGAAAAGATTTCGATGAAAAATTATATCGTAGTATGATTGGCTCCTTACTTTATTTGACGGCTAATCGACCCAACATTATGATGAGTGTATATCTTTATGTCCGATTTCAAGCAAAACCAAAAGAATCTCACCAAAGAGCTGTTAAATGTATCTTACGATATCTATCTAGTACTAGATATTATGGTTTGTTTTACCCTAAGGGATCATCATTTGAACTAGTTTTATATAGTGATGCGGATTTCAGTGGATGTAAAACAGATCGTAAGAGTACTAGCGGAACATGTCACTTTATCGGACAATCATTAGTTTCATGATTTAGCAAAGAGAAAAAATATGTCTCCTTATCTACTTGCGAAGCCGAATATATTTCAACAGCTCTAAAATGTGCACAAGTGATATACATGCAAAAAACACTTACGGATTTCGACAAAGTTATCAATAAATCACCAATATATTACGATAACATGAGTGCAATAAATCTATCAAAAAACCCTGTAAATCTCGCGTACTAAACATATAGATATACAATATCATTTTTTACATGACAATGTAGAAAAATGAATTATTACATTAGAATACGTAAATAACGAGAATCAATTAGTAGATATTTTCACAAAACCACTAAACGAACAAACATTTATTAAACTGCGACGCGATTTAGGAATATGCTCTCTTAATGATCTTCTAAACTAATACCACTTCTTCATCTATTCTATGTTTAGCTCAAAGTTTTTTTTATCCACAAACTAAAATTGATAACTCCTTCACCTTAAATTTTTTAGGTGGTTGTTTTTTGAAATTACCTATAAATAATTTTTTAAAAATTATATTTGAATCTTTACAAAAAAAGAGTAAAGAATATATAGATTTAATATTTTTACAATAGAAAATATAACCATGCCTTCCGACAATTCTCATCTATCCTTCTCGACACCAACAATGGATAGCTCAGCGATACACCATATCGCCTTCCAACTTCAACACCAAATCAGGAACCGACGTATAGGTGGTCCTCCTATCACATGTGATTCACTCCTGATAACAAGAAGTCCAAACAATCTTTATTTGTTTCTCCTAACACCAATGAGAAAATTGATGAGATACATCACTATCAAAAGCAACAAATATATCTACAATGAGAATTATATTTTGAATAAAAAGTCATGGTGCGACGATTAAGTTTTCTGGAGCAAGTAACGATAAAATTTTGTATTTCACGAAAGAAGGATGTACATGAACCACTTCTGATTCCTTGCAGTTCTTTGGATCCCTCTACTTCATATCGTACACCTTTAGATCCTTCACCAAGGCAATTCTCTGGTTTCTAGAGAACCAAGAATGTGGAAATATATGATCTCCACTCAAGCCAAGAAGGGATGACAAGTCTGAAGATCGCAATGCTCCATCGCCATCTAAATAAATTTAATTATTCTCCTTGTATTTTTAACTACGTATAGTTGTAACTATGTTTTACAAATAATAGTACTATGTTATATTAAAAATAAAAGGTCAAAAAATTAGCAACACCCTTCGAAATTAGGCTATTATTAGACAAACTGGTCATTTTAGACGTCTGAACATTGCCATCAGACGTCTGACACTTTGATATCACATAAATTTTAAACCATCATGCATATATCAGACGTCTGACATAACCTTCCAAACGTCTAACAATTACCTCTGCTTAATAAAAAGGAAATCAGTCTAAATCAGACGTCTGAATTATGAACCAGACGTCTAAATAAAGTCTCTGCCTCCATATTATAAAAACTCAGCCCATTTTCAGACGTTTGAGAAAACTATCCATCCTATACAAATAAAATTTCGATCTATTTTAGATGTATGACAATACAAACAGACGTCTGATAATTCTCTTTGACTATCACAATTTTCAAATCGATCAAATCCAAATGTCTAACTCAACCAATCAGACGTCTGATTCTAATTACTGCCTTCAAACTAGGTTAAATCAGACGTCTGATTTACCTTCCAGAAGTCTGAAATTCAATCGACATACTTATACGCCTTGATAACGTCTATTTTTTACTTCTCTCACTTCTTTTCAGTTTATTTCTACTGCAAAATCGATTTCTTACTTCTCAAAAAAAATTCTCTTCCAAATTTGATCAAATTCAATGGCTCCTAAAATGAAAAATCCAAAGATCTCTAAGCGAAAACAAAACCGAGCAACTTCCTCCGATCCCCAAGTTTTCTTAGATGATCAAATAGAATAATGGATGAATCGTGTACCACATTCACACAAGAGATACGAGGACAAAGAAGAAACTTCATACAGGTCCATTTTATAACTCACTCAAGCTCCCAATGTACGATTTAGATGAAATGTGTGAAAGCGCGGGTATAGAAACTTTGATATCTTTTAATTCAAATAACATCCAAATTGATCAGTTAGCCATATTTCTCTTCTACGCTAATATGGATAGCATAACAGTTTGGAACACTAAAAACGACGATAATTGGCTTTGGTCTAGCGTTTATGGCAACACAATTAGGCTCACTCCAGGAATCATAGGCAGAACTCTCGGATGTTCTGACACTGGGAAAGATTTACATAATATTCCCAATATGCGTTTCGAACCGAGAGACAATATTACACATCAAATGTGGAAAGATGAAATGCCTAAGTTCGCCTCTAAATACCTAAGACCTAAGGCAAGACTACTAACTCGAATGATTATCAACTCTATCATTACTCGACTTGGTAGTCATGAGTAGATAACGGAGTTAGAGCACAAGGCCCTGTATGCTATATTCAGCGGAACAAAGGTAAATTGCGCTAAATTTAATATTTGACGAGCTCAAACATTTTTGGACTCGATCACGTCCATCAATTATCTACCCCACATACATCATGAGACTTTTACGTGCTCACAACATCCCCTCCTAATTATCCACTTTGGAAGAAATTTCTCCGAAATATCCTTCCATAATTTTTTTCTCACTAATGCACCTATCGAAAAATCCTCCGGAGTTTATATCATTTGAGGAGTGGACGCAATGTCGCCAAGCAAACAAGTTGGGCCTCCACCTCAAGCACAACCTGAACCATCACAAAAGGTGAAGCAACATCGAGAAAATTCTCCTCCTCCTCCTGCACCCTTTGATTATACATTCCAGGACGACATTTTGGAGACTCACATAGAGACGAATCCAAATTAAAGTATTCATGACTTGACTCTTCAAAATCAACTTATTTTATCTCGAAATCAAAAAGTATTGGCTAAGCGTATTGATAATTTTGAGACATCTTTTGCTACATGACTGGCCACAGTTGAAACGTCATTTTCAACTGTATTATCGGTTCTAAAAGAGGTTCTACAAAGGGTTCATGGTCCTATACCATCTTTATAAGATTGGCCAACCCCAGTGCATTCTCCTCCTTCGAAACATTCCAAACTTTTTCAGGAGAACGAACCTCTAAAACAAGCTCCGACATCTCCTACAAAGCAACCTAGCTCTTCCAAAATTGAAGATAAAGATGATGATCAAGAAAAAGCTTCCCCAAAAGATTCTTAGATTTTTAGGACTCCATCTTATGCATAAAAATGATAAAAATCTATGAATGTAATCGATTAATGTAATTAATGAAATTTCTCTTTTTGGTGTGTTATTCCTGTGTATATTTTTATCTTACAACAATTGGTAAATATTTAATGGAATGGTTAAAAAAATCCTTTTTGATAATGCCAAAGGGGGAGAAATAATAAAGATTACAATAGATTATGTAAAGCACATATTCAGAGGGAGATTTATAAAGTAATATGTAAGTACATCGTATAATTGTCATCATCAAAAATGGGGAGATTGTTAGGAAATCAAATCTACGGTTTCGATGACAACAACTATACAATGGAAATCGAATATGCATATTTTTTTTTCTATATATAGGTACTTGCTAGAGCAACATCACTAGAAAGACAAGAACAAGGCTCAAAGAACGTTACAAGAGACTACAAATCGATAGGATCAAAGAAGCAACAGAAAAATGCACAAAACAGACATGCATAGATTTCAGACGTTTGGGTGCACAAACCAAACGTCTGGAAGAATCCTCTTGAACAACAAACAGGCGAAGCCAGGCATCTGTAAGTTGCACTCAAACATCTGAAAATCTACTATATACAAAAAATATAGTATCAGACATTTGATACAAATACCAAACGTCTGATTTCGAACTCGGAATTTAAAATTTAAAATTCAAACTTCAACTGCCACATTCGAACAGACACCTCTGCTTCTCTTCACTGCAACTCTTCATCATCAACAGAAGCAAATTAGAGCACTTGTTAATGGATGCAACTACTCAAGGAACCTCTCTACAGCTACATATATCATCAAGAATCAAGAGGATACTCACTTTTACTTACTTACGCTCTCTACATACATATTCTATTGTATATTCTAGATCTCTAGCAATCTATACTTATATTTCACTCTTCTATGTATTCAGTTCCTCACAGACAACACTCTCTAGATATATAGTGGAAGCATTTGTGCTTATTAGTCAATACCGTGTTATAGAACACATATTTGACAAGAATAATTTATTGTAACCAAGCCTATTCCTCCAGACGAAGCGAGGGTGTTTGATAGTCGAATTCCTAAGGGGAGCTTCGGGATTGGAAGTAGGACGGGAGGTCCGAACCAGTATAAAATCCTGGTGTGCTTATTTTATATTTACCTAGATTAGTATTGTTTTAGTTGCATCATATATTTTGTTACATATACTTGCATATACATGACATGATCCACCCTGTAGAATTTCAGTATCTATAAGTATAAATATTTTAGGAAGGAAAATTTTGAAGTAAGGTATATTTCATTTGGATTGGTTTAGGAAACGTGTCCCAATTTTCTTTGTGATGATCAGAATAATTTTCTAACTGACCATCGGATGTTATACTAGGCGAGCGTTATAGTGCACTTAATAAATTATTCACTTTATTATTGTACAATCGAAATGAATTCAAATCCAAATGAAGCCAAAGTAAGTTGGCTATTGGTATTTTGTAAAAGACTATTTGTTTGGAAATACACACGAGATTGTTTAAAAAGGGAAATTTTGAATTAGGAGAAGTATTTTTATGTTAACTAGTTGGTGTGACTCAAAAATAACTAAAAATGGAAAAGAGACGTGTTCGGATGGTAGACATTTCTCTGAAGTATTTTCTTCTTGATGGGAATGTATGATACTATTTGGTAGTACACAGTTCCTTAGTATCATTTTAGGGTTACTCGGGCTATATATATTCTATGGTTAAAATATGTAGTACTATTTTAAAAAGGATTTTGAAATGAGAAAGAGATGTGTTCGGATGGGAGACATTTCTCTGAAGTATTTTCTTCTTGGTGGGAATGTATGATACTATTTGGTAGTACACAGTTCTTTAGTATCATTTTAGGGTTACTTGGGCTATATATATATATATATATTCTATGGTTAAAATATATAGTACCATTTTAAAAAGGATTTTGAAATAAAACCAGTTATTTGGATCTTGAGTTTACTTAAGGGAAATAAAATCAAAATAAAAAGGGTTTGAACCAGGTAGTGTTATATATCCTCAGGATGTAGAAGGGCATTATACAAGTTTTGAAACTTAAGTTGTGTTTTTATGAAAATGTTTCCATAAATACCTATGGAAGTAAAATGGTTAAGTATTATGTTAAGTGGTTTCCTTTGTTTGAGATGAAATTTCGAGGTCAAAATTCTTTTAAGGGGGAAGAATGTAATGATCGGAAATTTTATCGATTTGATTTAAGAATATTTAATTTATTTTAAATATTTTATTAATGGTTCAATAACTAAATAACCCTTTTTTAATTAATAACTAATCGTAGAAAATTCATTTTTGAATTTTTTTTACATAACAGGTAATTCGATGAAAAAATGAAAATGTGACTGAAACCCCTTTTTCAGATTTTCAACATTTTATTGAATGTCAAGTTGTAGAAAATGTTATACATGTGCATACATTTTTAAAACAACATTTTAATGTTAGGTTAAGTTAAGGTAAAACATTTATGTTAAAATGTAATAATGTCATAAGAATTTATAAGAATTAAATATATTTGAAATGTGATTATATGAAAATATGGATCAGATATTTGAAAGATTTATTAAGTATGGAAATGAACAAAGGTACAAGGTCATCCTAATATCCACCATATTTTCTATTTCTTGACACTTTGATGGATATGGGCTTTAAACCATTTTAAAAATATTGTTTTGGAAATTTGAATTTAACCCAAGTTCTATACTGGAAGAAGCTTTGGTGGAGAGTGGTCGCTGTCGATGGTTGCAAAGTCTAGACCATCCAGTTGTGTTATTTTCGTTTTTTGTCTTGTATCTCTGATATTTATTCTTCATTTGTATCATATTGTATCAAACTGTGGTATATCAATGATATATTCATTCTGTTTCCGCTGTGTTTGTTGTTATACTTAATGTGTTATGAGCTTCGGTGAACCAGATTCGGCATATGAATCAGCGGCATTCGAGTACAAGTGAAGTACGAGTGCCGGTTTTCGAAGGTCGAGTCAGGGTCGCTACAGCGGCATTCAAAATGTGAAATTTTAATTTACTTAAGGGTAAAGCAACGAAAGGATGGATTTGGTTACAAGGATGCATTCTAACTCAACACTTAGACATTTTTCATCATTTTTACTTTCTTTGTTCGGCTTCCTATTCTTTCTTCTCTTATTTTCTCTTACTATTCAAAGAAAAAACAACCTCCCTCTTTTCTCCAAAAATCATTCCCTCTCAAAGCATCGACATTTTGATAATGTTCCAACATAAAAGTTGTTAGTTTTCACTTATAATATTGTAAAAGAAAAGCTCATAGATTCGTCGAGGGTGGTGGTAGTTATTTATCGAAAACAATGGTGTTTGGTATTGTTCTTTTTTCGATGGATATGAATCAGAGATTTTGTAACCCCCTAATTCTGATAACATTATTCAGTAGATTTAATTAGATAAATAAATAGAATAATGTAAATATTAGAGTGATAAGGAAATTGAGATTTGGAAATAAATTAAAGATCGTGCTTAATAAGATAAATAGGCTAATAAATGGTTATATATGATAATTAATTAACATAAGTGCTTATTATGAAATAGCCGCACTTAACCCGTCACCTTAATATATACTCATTTCCTTCTATTCATGTTCATTTTTAGCAAAACAAAAACAAACGTAAAACATAATAAGAGCCGGCCATTGCTAAGGAAGAAAAGAAGAGAAATTCAATCTAAAGCTAAGTATTAAAGCTAGGGGAAGTTAATCTCAATCAAATTTCAAGTTCCTTATCCTAATCAAGGTGAATAATAATCATATCATCTCTATCTTGTTTTTATGATCATTTATTTTCGGGTTTAAGATTAAAACCACTTTAGTGATGATTTGGATGGTGATATGCTTAGATTATAACATGTTTGATTTAAACAAAACTGTTTAAATATGATTTTATATAGTTTTAAGGGTAAAATCGATTATAATGATTTACATATGCCATGGGAAAAATTTATGTTATATAAAACATGATTATAGAGATGGGTTCTTATTTTTATAATTTTCCAAGCTATAGAAAATTCAATATGAATTTCCAAAGGTAAATATGAGTAATTGGGTTTAGAAATTATTTTCAGAAATTATATGAAGAATTTGGTTCTGAAATTTATGTACGTTAGATAACATATTAAAAGTGAATTTATGTGATTTTTGGGCATTTTTCTAATTAAATTATTTTGAAAGGAGGACCTAAATGATTTAATTGTTTTGCTTAATGGAAGGGCTTATTTGTTAAATTAGTCTTTGACTAGATCTAAAATTATAAGGCAGTTATTTGGAAAATAATTTAAATTTTTTATGGAAACTAATCAAACGTTTACAAATAGGCAGGTTAGTTACAAACAAATTACTTTAAATGGCATTAATCGGCCTTTATCCAGAAAAGTGGTTTCACTTCTTTCAGAAGTACCTTTCGACCCTTAGCTTCCGTCTTCAATCAAGTCAAAACCCAGCAGGTCAAAACCATCTAAGCCGAAACCAATACACAGGGTATCAACACGTTGGTACAAAGTGAATTGGAGAAAGGCAAAAGGCATGGCGTCGAAACCATTGCTTCTGATGGCATTGAAACCTTTGTTTACTTTCAAATGATAAGCACCTGCCTTATTTTACTAAAAGCTTTCGAAGGAGTCGAAACATATGCTTTCAAAATGGTTTCGAAGAGGGTTTCCGTCTATTATTTTAAGAGTATAATTAATCTTTTGAAGGAGTTCCTTTATTTATAGAACCACGCTCTCAAAAAAGGTGTTTCGACCTAGTCAAGACCATGCCGCCGTTCTTTTGCCTGTCAAGTGGATTGAAGACATCAACCAATTCGAAAGGTAGCCTTTATTTTAAACCTATACTAAGCCACTTCCTAAAACTTTTGAAAGAGTTAAGGATTCGAATGCAATGGCTTCGGAAGGGGTTTCGGGGCTAACTTTTGGATGTTTAACTAAAATGGTTTGAGCTTTCGAATGGATGGTTCTGAAGCCATCGAATTTTCCCTAAACAATTTCATATAAAGATCAATGGTTTCGAAAGGGGTAGTTTCGTACGTATTCACTTTCACCCAAAAGATATTTTAAGGAAAAACCCAATGGTTTCTAAAGGGGTATTTTCAAATGGTTTCGAAGCTAAGCTTCTATAATTGAATGGTAATAATTTAATACATTCGAAAGGTTTCAAAAGAAATGTTTTAAAGTGTTTCGAAAGGCAGGTGCCTGGAGTTTTGAAAATAAGATTCGAATGCTATTGAAAGAAAGTTTTCCAGTGGTTTCGAAAGCAAAGATTTAAGGTTTCGAAAGCCTTATTTTTGAAAACAAAGGACCCGATCTCAATTCTTAAAGGAAAACTATGGCATAATAAAAGAGTTTTGAAATAATTTTAAATATGAAGTTTTGAAGAAGTTTTTCCTTGATAAAATAATAGGTTAAAGGAATCAACAATGTTTTATATGAAAGTAATTTCAAGGATGTTTAACCACAGGTGTTGGTATTATCATGTGATTATGTTTGCTTCTTCAAGTGTGTGTGTGTATTCACAGTATAATTCAGGTGTGTGTGTGTATTCACAGTATAATGGACCCATAACTGCATTTTGGGATAAAGGGTATAATAACTAGCAAGGTTGACCCGGTAGTGAATATAAATAGATTAAACTCCTGAACGAGTAGAATTGCTTCAGGAGGTCAGGAAGGCCAGAATGAAGGATGTCTAAATACTGATTAAAGAAGTTGTCAGATAGACAGGTTCATAGTAAACCCATGAAAACCATGTTTAACAAAAGTTATTGGCATGTGCTGATAGGTTCATAGTAAACCTATAAAAATTATGATTATAAAGAATAATTGGCAGGAGCCAATAGGTTTGTAGTGAACCTACAAAACTAGAATTAAGTTATTGACATAAATCAATGGTTCCTAGTCAATCTATGAAAACTAGGATAAAAGGGAAGTTATTAGAGATACTAATAGGTTCAAGGAGAACCCATGAACGATGAAGTTATTCGCAGGAGTCGGTAGGTTCTTAGTGATCCCATGAAAAATATGAAATTTGACAAGGAGTCTTTAAACATTAAACAGGTTATTAGTTAGCCTATAAAAACGAATAGGTTAATAGTGGACCTAGAAACTATAAATATGACTAGTAGTCAAATAAACAGAGGATGGGAAATCTAGAATGTTTTAACTTGTATGCATATCATCATAATACTTTAAGTTGCTATTTTTTTATCATTGTGGATGCAGGAGCACAGGTTATGGTTTTGTGAAATTTCGAAGGTACTAGTGAGGGTAAAACTCATTCTGCTAAGCGGCGTGGTCTCACTAGATATCTAAATGGTTTGAGATGGTGTATTATTATTCATATTAGGCTTTATGTCTGACTTGAATTTTATGTTTTCCCCTAGACTCTCGAGTACTCAATTGATTTTGAGTAGTTTTAGAATTGAGGTTTTTAGGTACCTCTTTAGACTAATAAGCTTACGGAGACGTGTTGGAGGCATGATAGCAATTTAGAGTTCTATTCTATTTTGATTCCGCTGTGTTTTGTTGTAAACGCAAAATATGTTTAATTGCCTAGTTATATACTCTGATCATTTAAGGGGGCATCTTCATATGTCGCTCTTGGCATATATTGTAATAATTATATTTCCTCTAAATATGGTTCTTGTATTGGGATTATGTAATGAATTTGAAATGCTTTGAAATGGAATGGAAAAGTTTCCGTTGATTTAAAAAATATTCCATATCCATGTGTTTCTATTATATCAATGTATTTAACATTACCGTATTTCGTCGTCGAGGATTAATAACTATGGATGACTGCAGCATCCATAGCCGTTAGTTTTGGGCCTCCAATAGGGATGTTACAAGTTGGTATTAGAGCATAGGTATATGAAAATTAAAAGAAATTTAAACCTAACAGATTTTCAACATAATCTAATGAATCGAAAAATAAGATTGGGGTTTGGGTTAACGTTATAATAACGTACTTGTATTTGATATATATATATATATATATATATATATATATAAGTATGTATTCCCATCTCTCTTAGACCGTTCTTCTATATCTTACTAAGGTTTGTATGCATATTTATGACAAAGAGGATATAAAGGCAGGAAACGGAAGAGGAAATATCGGTGGAGGAATCACTACAACCAACGGAAATGTTCGAACCGCCAGGAGGAACCTGGGTCGACTGGCTAATGCAAACCAAAATGGAGATGCCAATGTAGGTACTAAAAATCCACCAGTGGATATGGGGATGATGTATCAGTTTTTTGTCAATATGATGCAAGTTGGAGTTGCTAGAAATGCTGGAGGGGATAATCCTATCGCTCTAGCTAGGAATAACTATGCTAAGTTAAGCAGAGACTACACCAGTCTTGGTGGGAAACCATTTATGTGAACAGAGGATGCTATAGAAGTTCAGAATTGGCTATTGAATTGTGAGAGAATATTTGCTGATTTGGATTCGGATGATGAGCAAAAGAGGAGGCTGGCCTCTAGGCAGAAGCAAGGGGCAGTACTTCATTGGTGGACTAGTGTTACCGCCGGAGTTCCGGAGTAGGAGTTGACTTGGGAAGATTTTAGAAGGAGATTTGAATAGAGGTTTTTATCTGAAGTTTCAAAGTCATCGTTAATGAGAAATTTTATGGATTTGGTACAGGGAGAGATGTAGGTAATCGAGTATGCTACTAAGTTTGATGAGCTATCTCGATATGGGTATGCAACTATAGACACCATCATCAAAAGGAATGAGAGGTTTATTCGAGGATTAAGGCCCGAGCTTGCTAGGACGACCCCGACACATATCTGTGGTCCTTATAATGTGGTTGTGGAGATGGAAATCCAACATGAGGAGGTGCTGGCTATTTGTGCAAGAGAGAAACCAGTTGAAACCCAAGGTCACAGGGAAAGAAGAGGAAGTTCTTTGAGAAGAAGGGAGCCCAGAAGGGAGAGATTGCCAAGAAGGCAAAATCTATTTTAGTTTGTTTCAAGTATGATAAGAAAGGTCATTATGCTCACGAGTGTCAGTCAGACAAGGGGAAGAAGCTTGTAGAAAAGAAAGGTGTAAAGTGCTTCAATTGTGACCACGTTGGGCATTCTAAGAATCCGTGTCCAGAACCATTCAGGGCGGACAAGGGAAAGGTTTTCGCTATTGGACCATTGTGTGCTAGGCCAACTGCTACTGAAATGGGAATACTATGATGGAAGGTATATTTTTTATTCATAGTCTATCAGTTAGGATACTATTTGATACCGGTGCATCACATTCATTTATATATCATAATTTGATTGATAGGTTATGGTTATAACCCACATACCTTGTTACTTCATTAAGGGTTGCGAATCCGATAGGAGGGTATAAAACTATGGGGATGAGATGTGACCAGTTGAACTAGATTTGTTTGGTCATAAGTTTGCATGCAATCTATATGTTTTTGATTTTGTAGGTTTTGGAATCATTTTGGGTATGGATTGGTTGAGTAAGTATGAGGCTAGGATACTTTGTCAGGATGAGGAGATATCACTAAGACACCCTGATGGTCATATCCGAATCATATTCTCAAAGAAAAATTCTGATCGGAGTAGTTGTGCCATGTTAAGTGCTATGAAAGTGGGAGAAGAGTTAAGTCTGGTTCGAGTAGAAAGAGAGTTTGTAGATGTCTTTGAGCTGGTTACAGGACTACCACCGAAACGAGCTGGTGAGTTTCAGAAAGATCTAATGCCAGGAGCTGAATCTGTAAGTAGACCACCTAGCAGGATGACGCCAACCGAATGTAGGAATTAAAGGTGCATCTAGTGGATCTAAAAGGAAGGAATTTTATTAGACCAAGCAGTTCGCCTTGGGGAACAGCCGTGTGTTCGTGAAGAAAACAAATGGGTCATTGAGAATATGTATCGACTATCGTAAGTTAAACGCTAGGAGGATTAAGAATAAGCATCCTTTGCCAAAATTAAATGATTTCTTTGACAGTTGTGTGGAGCCAGAATGTTTTTCCTATTGGATATGGCGACAGGTTTCTATCAGTTAAGAGTGGCAGAGGACAGTATTCCTTTGATAGCATTTTGGACTAGGTATGGTTCATACGAGTGGTTACTAATTCCATTTGGGTTAACGAATGCATCTGCTTTCTTTATGGATTTAATGAACCGAGTCTTCCAAGAGTATTTGGATAGGTTCGTGTTGGTGTTTATAGATGACATTTTAGTATACTCTAAAGATGAAAGAGAGCATGAAGATCATTTTAGGGTAGTGCTTGAGACGCTAAGGCAGCATCAGCTAAAAGCAAAGTTTTTCAATTGTCATTTTTGAAAGAAGGAGGTTAAGTTTCTTGGTCATGTGGTTTCAGAGATGGGTTTGTCAGTCGATCCGGATAAGATCGAAGCTGTTAATAATCGAAAGAGACCAGAGATGATGACCGAGATAAGGAGTTTTCTTGGACTAGCTAACTATTAAAGGAGATTCATAAAGGATTTCTCGTGGATAGCACCACATTTGACTAAGCTAACCAGGAAGGATGTGAAGTTTGTCTGGTCCTTAAGTTAAAGCATTTGTTGACCAATACACTAGTGTTAGTAGTTCCAGACGGAAACCAGGGGTTGGTGTTTTATACTTGTGCTTGCGAAACTAGATTAGGATCTGTGTTGATGCAGAAGGGTAAAGTGATTGCCTACGCTTCACGATAGTTTAGACCGCATGAAGTGAGATATCCTACTCATGATTTGGAGTCGACTGATGTGATCTTTGCATTAAAGATTTGGAGGCATTATCTCTTAGGAGAGAGATTTGAGCTACACATAATTCATAAGTCTTTAAGGTACTTATTCTCTTAGAAGGAGTTGAATATGAGATAATAGAGGTGGCTGAAGTTTTTGGTTGCTTATGATTTTTTTGTAGAGTACACTATTGGGAAAGGAAATAAAGTAGCGGATACTCTTAGTAGAAAACATCATAATGTGGTGTTATCTATGTTGGTAGAATGGAAAGATTTAGAAGCTTTGACTACTTGTAATGTGCAGTTAAGATCGACCACTAGTTCTAGTCAGAGTGCCGCCATGTTGTCCTGTTTAGAAGTTCGACCAGTGTTGATCGAAAGAATTGCTTCTAAGAAGAAAGAGGATGTAGTATTAGCTGAGAGGATTAGAAGGCTTGAGATTGGAACTGAGATCAGTGATCTAAGGGATTTTAATCTTGACCAGAAAGGATATTTGAGAAAGAGGGGACAATTATGTGTTCCGAACGTTGAGAACTTAAGAAAAGATGTTCTTGGAGAATTTCATCGATCCAAGTTTACGATTCATCTTGGAGGGACCAGGATGTATCAAGATATGAAGAGGAGCTTCTACTGGGAAGGTATGAAGGGGGATGTTGGCTTGTGGGTTAGGCAGTGTGCGAACTATCAACGAGTGAAAGCCAAACATCAAAAGCCGAGTGGATTGCTTAAACCTTTAGAGATTCTATTTTGGAAATGGGATTCGATATCCATGGATTTTATAGACAGGTTGCCAAGGTCAAATAGAGGAAATGAAAGTATGTGGGTTATAGTGGATAGGTTGTTCAAGAGGGCCCTTTTCATTCCAGTTAAGTCAACCTGGACAGCACTTGTTTTAGCTAAGTTGTTGATGAAGAACATAGTTGGACTACATGGGATTCCTGGTAGTATCTTCAATGATAGGGATGCTTTGGTCACTAGTGAATTTTAGAAGAGTCAACATGATGTATTAGGTACCAAGCTTAAGATGAGTACTGTATATCACCCTTAGACGGATAGACAGACAGAGAGAGTCAATAAGGTACTCGAGGATTTATTGAGAGCTTGTGTATTGGACTTCGATGGATCTTGGAAAGATCATCTACATTTAGTTGAATTTTCCTATAATAATAGTTACCATACCAGTATAGGAATGACACCTTTTGAAGCTTTGTATGGAAGGCCATGCAAATCACTAGCATGTTGGTTGGAGACTGGGGACAGATTATTCTTAGGTCCAGATCTGCTTAGAGAGGCGACAGAGTAGATTGTGTTAATCCGAGAAAGGATCAAGGAAGCTCAATCTAGACAAAAGAGTTACACAGATAAGAGACATAAAGACCTAGAATTCTCAACTGGAGATAAAGTTTTCATTAAAGTATCACCAATAAAGTGTGTGGTACGATTTGGAATTTCAAGGAAACTGGCACCGAGATATGTTGGTTCATTCCAGATTATAGAGAGAATTGGAAAGTTCGCATGCAGGGTAGAGTTGCCGAGCAGTATTTAAGGTGTCCATAACGTATTTAATGTATCTCATTTTCGCAAGTATATGCATGATCCAAAGACTACTATCCTCCAATGGGGTTGGAAGATTTGATAGTAGTGCCTAATTTGACTTTTGTTAGACAACCAGTTCAGGTTGTAGCGAGAGATGAGAAAAGATTGAGGAACAAGACAGTCAAATTGCTGAAAGTTCAGTGGAGCGACAACGAGAAGGACTGTACTTGGGAGATAGAAGACATGATTAGAGATACTTATTATGATATGCTTTGTGGATATGTCTATATTACCTTTATATAGATGTTAGCTAGTCAGGCAGGCTAATATGATCGATAGGAGTTGCCATAGATGATTGTTATGTTTAGCATTTAGTCCTTACTATATTTTGAGAACGAAATTCTTTAAGGGGGAGCCTTTAACACCCCTAATTTTGATAACATTATTCAAGAGATTTAATTAGATAAATTAAATAGAATAATGTAAACATTAGAGTGATAAGGAGATTGAGATTTGGAAATAAATTAAAGGTCGAGCTTAACAAGATAAAAGAGCTAATAAATGGATATATATGATAATTAATTAACATAAGGGATTATTAGGAAATAGCCGCACATAATCCATTACCTTTATATATTTTCGTTTCCATCTATTCATGTTCATTTTTAGCAAAAAAGAAATAAACGTAAAACATAATAGGAGTTGGCCATTGCTAAGGACGAAAAGAAGAGAAATTCAATCTAAAGCTAAGGATTCAAGCTAGGGGAAATTAATCTCAATCAAATCTCAAATTCCTTATCCTAATCAAGGTGAATAATATCTGTATCATCTCTATCTTGTTTTTATGATTATTTGTTTTTGGGTTTAAGATTAAATCCATTTTAATGACGATGTGGATGATGATATGCTTGGATTATAACATGTTTGATTTAGACAAAATTGTTTAAATATGATTTTATATGGTTTTAAGGGTAAAACCGATTATAATGACTTTCGTATGCCATGGGAAAATTTTATGTTATGTAAAACATGATTTTTAGAGATGGGTTCTAATTTTTATAATTTTTCAAGCTGTGGAAAATTTAATATAAATTTCCAAAGATAAATATGAATAATTGGGTTTAGAAATTATTTTCAAAAATTATATGAAGAATTTGGGTCTGAAATTTACGTATTTTAAATAACATATTAAAAGTGATTTTCTATGATTTTTCCTAAGAGATTTACAATGGGAATTAAATTATTCTGAAAGGAGCACCTAAATGATTTAGTTGTTTTACTTAATGGAAGGGCTTATTTTTTAAATTAATCTTTGATAAGATCTGAAATTGCATGGCAGTTATTTGGAAGGGGATTTTAGGCTTAAGGAAAAAGTTGTAGAAAAATTTAGTTTTAGGGACAAGAAGTTTGCTTTTTAGGCTGAATGACACTTTTTAGTGTAAATCACAAAATGATAGTTGTAACTATCATTTTCTGTTTACACTAAAAAGTGTCCTTCTGACTAAAAAACAAACTTGCTGTCCCTGAGACTAATTTTTTTTGCAACTTCTTCCCCATGCCTATTTTCCTGTATTTGGAATATAATTTGAAAACTTTATGGCAACCAATCAAATGCTTACAAATAGGTAGGTTAGCTACAAAGAGATTAATTTAAATGACATTAATCAGTCTTTACCCGACAAAGTGGATTCCGCCTCTTTCAGAAATACCTTTCGACCCTTAACTTCAGCCTTCAATCAAGTCGAGACCCACCAGGTCGAAACCATCTAAGTCGAAACCAATACACAAGGTATCAACACGTACAAAGCGGATTAGAGAAAGACAGAAGGCATAACGATGAAACCATTGCTTTTGATGGGGTTGAAACCTTTATTTACTTTCCAAATGATAAGCGCCTGCCTTGTTTTGTAAGAGATTTCAAGGGAGTCAAAACATATGCTTTCGAAAGGGTTTCGAAGTGGGTTGCCATATTTTATTTTAAAATTATAAGCTTCTGAATGAGTTCCTTTATTTATAGAACCGTGCTCTCGAAAAGGGTGTTTCGACCCAGTCGAGACCCTGCTGCCGTTCTTTTGCCTTTCGAGTGGATTAGAGACATCAATCAATTCAAAAAGTAGCCTTTGTTTTAAACCTGTACTAAGTCACTTCCTAAAGCTTTTAAAATAGTTAAGAGTTTTGAACGCAATGGCTTCGAAAGGGGTTTCAAGGCTAACCTTCAGATTTTTATCCAAAATGGTTTGAGCTTTTGAATGGATGGTTCCAAAGCCATCGTCTTTTTCCCAAACAATTTTATATAAAGATCATTGGTTTCGAAAGGGTTACTTTCGTATATATTCACTTTGAACCAAAATATACTTTAAGGAAAAACCCAATGGTTTCTAAAGGATTACTTTCATATGTATTCACCATGAACAAAAATATATTTTAAGAAAAAACCCAATGTTTTCGAAAGGGGTACTTTCAAATGGTGTCGAAGCTAAACTTCTGTAGTTGAATAGTAATACTTTAATACATTCGAAAGGTTTCGAAAGAAAGGTTTTAAAGTGTTTTGAAAGTCAGGTCCCTAGAGTTTTGAAAAGAAGATTTGAATGCTTTCAAAAGGATGTTTTCCAATGGTTTTGAAAGTAAAGATTAAAGGTTTTGAAAGCCTTAGTTTTCAAAACAAAGAACCCAATCTTAATTCTTAAAGGAAAACCATGGCATAATAAAAGAGTTTTGAAATTATTTTAAATATGGAGTTTTGAAGAAGCTTTTCCTTAATAAAATAACAGGCTAAAGAGATTTACCATGTTTTATATGAAAGTGATTTCAAGGGTGTTAAACCCACAGGTGTTGGCATTATCATGTAATTATGTTTTCTTCGTCAAATATATATATATATATATATATATATATATATATATATATATATATATATATATATATAATGGACCCATAACTGCATTTTAGGGATAAAGGCCAGATAACCAGCTAGGTTGACCCAATAGTGAATATAAATTGATTAGATTTCTGAATGAGTAGAACTGCATCCAGGAGGTTAGGAAGACCAGAATATAGGATGCCAAAATACTGATTAAAGAAGTTGTTAGATAGACAAGTTCATAGTAAACCCATGAAAACTGTGTTTAGGAAAGTTATCGGCACGTGCCAATAGGTTCATAGTAAACCCATAAAAACTATGATTAGAAAAAGTTATTTGCAGGGGCTAATAGGTTTGTAGTGAACCCAAGAAAACTATATCCAGATTAAGTTATAGACAGAAGTCAATAGGTTCCTAGTAAACCCATGAAAACTAGGATAAAAGGGAATTTATTAGAGATACCAATAGGTTTAGGGAGAACCCATAAATGATGAAGTTATTGGCGGGGAGAAATAGGTTCTTAGCGATCCCATGAAAACTATGAAATTGTACAGGGAGTCCTTAAACATTAAACATGTTATTAGTTAGCCCATAAAAACTAATAGGTTAATAGTGACCTTAGAAACTATAAATATGATAGGTAGTAAAATAAACAGGGGATGAGAAATCTAGAATGTTTTAACTTGTATGCACAACATCATAATGTTTTAAATTGCTATTTTTTTTCCAATGTGGATGTATGAGCATAACATATGGTTAATGAAATTTTGAAGAAACTGGTGAGGGGAAAACCCGTTCGGCTAAGCGGCCTGGTCTTACTAGATATCTAAATGGTTTGAGATGGTAGATTATTATTCACACCAGGCTTTATGTCTGACTCGAAGTTTATATTTTTCCCTTAAACTCTTGGCTACTCAATTTATTTTGAGTAATTTGAGAGTTGAGGTTTTCAAGTACCTCTTTAGACGAAAAAGACTCCGGAGACATGCAGGAGGCATAATAACTATTTTGAGTTCTTTTCTGTTTTTGATTCCACTTTGTTTTGTTTAAAGACAAAAAATGTTTAATTGCCTAGTTATATACTGTAATCATCCAAGGGGGCATCTTCATATATCGCTCTTGGCGTATATTGTAATAATTATATTTTCTCTGAACGTTTTTCTCGTTTTGGGATTATGTAATGAATTTAAAATACTTTGAAATGGAATGGGAAAGTTGTTGTTGATTTAAAAAAATTCCATTTCCATATCAATGTATCTAACATTACCGTATATGATCATCGAGGATTAATAACTATGGATGACTACAACATCCGTAACCATTAGTTTTGGGACTCCAAATGGGGGATGTCATACATTTTAGAGTGTGATTGTGTTTGTCTATGCAAGACGAGATTTTTAGAAGTAATTCCATAATTTTTGGTCGTTGAAGTTGGCCGTGGTTTTTTTGTGTGTTTTCCAATCATCTTTTTTTCATCGATGACGTGATGGTCAAGAGGCGCTCTAGGGTGTCCGGGAGGAAGCTCAGCTTATAGCGAAGGCATGGTTGTGATTGGAGGTTCTCTGGTGGCCGATGATGGCATGAGGAGCTATGGTTAGGATTTAGGGCATTATTTCCTTATGTTTGAAGATTGAGATAGGCAGGCGACACGGCGCTGTGGGTCAGCAGTGAGTTGGCCAGGAGGTGTACCAGCGAGTTATGGTTCATTGGCTAGGATGGTAGCAGATTTACGGAGGCGGTGGTTGGTGGGGTTTAACCGAAGTGGTTTTGTGGTACCTGGGCGTGATTTATGGGGAGAGCATGCTCAGATTTTGGTTCAAAGGGCCGAAGATGGAGATGGTAGTGCCAAGGTGTAGAGCTCGAGGAGTTGGTCTTGCAAGTGGCTTTGGATCGTGGGTTGGTGGCATGGTTGTCATGTGCACGTGCATGCCGTGCACTACGGTGGAGGGGGGAACTTGAATTGATTTGAAAAGGAAGCCATTCCATTTTGGTCAGGTTGAAGTGCTTTAGGCCAGGCGAGAAAACATTTCAAATTATATGTTTTAATTTTATAAAATAAGCTGTTAACTTTAAATTTTAGATTTCTCATCCATTTTGGACTCAATTGACCTATGTGTTTTTGCACTAGGTTCGTTTGAGCTATTAGAACACCATAGCATAAATAGTTGATTGTTTTAATAAAGTAAGGATCTATGATTAAAATATAGTGGTTGAATTTAATTACCTTGTTTAATAATAACGTAATTAAATTTAATTATACATCATTGGTGATATCTATTTTGTCAAATAAAACACTGTTATGTTAAAGTAAACTGAACAGATTATTTTGGACATCTATTGAGTAGAACAAAACACCATTTTGCTACAAATAAATTTTGTAGATTATTGATGGCGTCTGGATATCGGGATAAATCTTTGTTCTACTATTATATTAAATCGAAAATTTATTCAGGTGCTAGTTAACTAATATGTGGATTTATTAATATTGGAAAAGTGATGTGTTAACTATTGATGGTTAATTTCATTTACATATATGTTGCTTATGTAAATACCAGTTATGTTGCTTGAAAAGTGAAATTAAAATAAATGATAACTTGATTTAGTGCATTTGTGGTCGCTTCCGAATTTGTAATATTATGGATTAAAAATAACTTAAAATTTTATAACGATTTGAGGTTAAGTGTTTATAAATAAAGTTTTAAAGTAAGTTAATTAATTATTTATTTAAAGATGCTTAAAGTTATTTAATTATTTAGTAAAGATGTTTAAAGATATCTAAATATATTGTTAATGGTATTTTAAGTTATCTAATTATATTATTGATGTTGTTTTAAGTTAGTTAATTGATTAAGTTTTGTTCAAAGTTAATTACTTATTTTATTAGTGATGTGTTTAAAGTTAATTACTAATTTTATTAATGATGTTTGTTTGTTTGTTTATGGTGTTCATAGATAACTTATTTACTTAATAAAGGGAGTTTATAAATGATAATTTGTCTTATAAAGGGGAGTCTATTACATAAAAGGATTTATGTAAAGGAGATTTACAAATGATATTTTGTAAAAGGGATTTATAAACAATACTTTGTAAAGGAGTTTTGTAAGTGATAGTTGTAAGAGAGATTTATAAATGGTGAACTATAAATAAAGGAAGGAATTTGTATGTGATATTTTGATAAAAGGATTTTATATTGAATTTTATAAAGGAGTTTATAAAGGAAGATTTACAAAAAAGTTTATATATATATAAACCAGTTGTATAAAGAGAAAAGAGCTTTATAAATAGAAAGGAATTTTATAAATCATTTAGAGATTTATGAAAGAAGTTTCATAAATTAATTTGGAGTTTTATAAAAGGATTGGTAAATTTGAAATGGGCTTATAAAAAAGAGAATTTTATAAAAAAAATGAGATTTGTTTTTAATATTTATTCCTCCTTAATTATGGTGGTACAAAAACATTCTTTTCATACATGACATCGAAGGATATGTGGTTTGGTTTGCAGTAGGAAATTATTTAAATGATTTTTGTTTTGGCCTATTTAAATATGAATATGAAAAATAGAAAATCTTCCTTAAGTTTTTATTGATATACTCATACCATTGAGATAAGTATGTGAATATATTTTTTAAGTATTAAAGTATAATGGATAGTTAAATCACTGATTATCAAATCTTAGCCAAAATTATAACTCTGGAAATATCTAGAAGAAGCATGAGAGTTATATGGTACAGTCATCTTCGATGATGTTGTACTGTGTGTATAAATCTCGTTTTGTTCTCATAGGCCATATGATAAGGAAATCTGTTTGCTTAAACGGTTAAGAGGTAATCTCTTCTCTTATATATTATTTAATTATTCCCAAAAGAGTCGAATTTGAGTTTATCAGAAATATCGATTGGTTTTGGTGCAACCGGTAAGCGGGGGAGTGTACTTATATGAGATGACTCAACACCGTAACCACTCCAAAACCATATGCGCATTCGACGCTAGGCAAGAGGTTGAAGACTAGTTCTAGATGGTCAAAGAAGGAGCTCTTTAAAGTGCAACGACTACTTGCTACTAATCCTGAGGGTGATTCCAAAAAGGATGTAGTAGAAGTAGTGCCTTCGGTTTGTTTATATCCTGAACAACTTGTATGGACAAATGCTAGCATTGGATTGGTGCTTGGAAGGCGGTGTTAGCATTCCAAGTGGGAATTTCTAAGAGTTGAAAAAGGTAATCGTGACCTCACAAGCCTCATAACTCAGTAATGACATAAACATGGGATATGCAACAGAGCTATGTGGTTCACTACCTCTAGGAGCATCATTCCTTAATCTAGATTCGGTATTTATGGATTTTGGTATGTGATGCACGAGAAGAGTGGGGCCATGGTTGGTGCCCTTTTTTCTGTAGCCTTGGTGCAAGAGAATGATGTAATCTGGTATGCATGTTAAAGGGATAGTCATCTCTATGTAGCAGAGGTGCAAGAAGTCCTTGTTGACCTTGGTACATTTTGTAGAGGTGTACTGTGACAGGCGGTACCCCAGTAGCCCAGTCATTGATGGAAATCCAATCTCCGATACGTGCCCCTATGGATTTATTTGTATACCTATTACGTTGGAATTTAATTAATTTAACAATTTCGACTATGATTTTGTATTTATTTTCAACTTCTAGACACTACTATAACATCACCAGATTTCCATAAAATGATTTGGTTATCATAAGGTAAAAACCCATTCGTGTTTACGTGCGGCATGGTCTTACGAGATACCTTTATTTTGAAAGGTTTTAAAAACATTAAAAATCCATTTGATTGTGTTTCTCATGCTGATTTTACCAGACTGATCCGAACGTTATTTTTCTTATAATGCTTGGGTCAACCCAAGCATATCTTCCAGATTTAGCTACACTCGGAGCTTCAAGAGACGAGCTGGATCCTCCAAGACGTATTACCATATTTTATTTTTTGCTGTTTTTTCTTATTGGATTTATCAGAAATTGAAACGATAGGTTTTTATAACTGTCCAAAGGCTGATAACAGGATAAATTATACTATGATTGATGTATGCATATTAAAATTCAGTTTTTCTTTTGTAAAGACCATTGGTATATTATATATTACTTGCCACATTGTAAGATTATATTCCATCTTTTTTCTTTCAACCCATACTTGGATTTTCTTTACACAAATACCATGGATAGTGTCGACTTCTGAGGATCGAAAGAGCGGGTTATTAGGGAGTTGGAAAGCCAATATGATAGAGTAGATTGCATCCACTCAAGACGAAGATCCTATTTTGGCTCTACTTAAGAAGGATGTTCAAGAAGGTATTGTTTCTAAATTTGAGATTGATCCCCGAGGTGTATTGAAAATGAATGGACATATATGTGTTTCGAATGTTAATGGACATAGGAGAGAAGTTTTAGCTAAGTGTCTCCATTCAAGGTTATCTTTTCATTCAGGAGTGACCACGATGTTCAAAGATATAAAGAAGGCGTTCTAATGAAAGGGGATGAAGCGAGTTGTTTCGATCTTTATGAGTCAATCCACAGACTGCCAATAGAATAAGAGTAACCAACAGAAGTCAACTATACTGCTTCAGCTACTTGAGATCCCAAAGCGAAAGTAGGAGCAGATCCCTCTGGACTTTTTGATGGACTTCCTAGGTCAGGAAGAGGGAAGGAAGGTATTTGAGTTATCATCGATCGTCTGATCAAAATTGTTCGTTTCATTCCTATTATGCCAACTAGGACTGCTGCAATTCTGGCAAGTTTGTTTGTAAAGAAGATTGTATGGCTCTATGGTATTCCTTGTAGTAATTTAAGTGATCGGGAACCGATATTCACTAGTAGGTTTCATGGGATTTCTGAAGATGATAGGCGATCAGGAGACTCCTTATCTATCTTGTTATACATTTCCACTGTTATGTTAATTATGAATTTATTTTGTTGTCGAGTGTAAAGGTAGGGTGTATAGCTGCTTATGCTAAAAATAGTAGTACTTTTATGTAACTCTGATAACTCTATGCGAAGTAGTGACCTTATTACTATATCATTGTTGTATTATATTTAACCATTCCATTGTGATATTTTTTGTTCTGTTATTTTATTTTGTCCCATGAAAACTCGTCTTTCGGATACTTGGACAATAGTACACGAACACCAAGGACGTGTTATTTATCGTTCTCAAGGGTCAGAAAGGTGGGTCATCATAGTTGGTATTTGTCCTAATGAATGCGAGGTGAAGGGCATGGTATCATCAGTAAATTAGGGCATAGAGAGTCCGCTGCTAGTGATATCGTTAGCTACACCATCTAAAACCCCATTTGCAATAGATAGTTTAATTCACTAGTGATATCATTAGCTACGCTATCTAAAACCCCATTTGCAATAGATAGTTTAATAATCCTAGAGAAAACATCAGCTACTAGGATGAATACAATGGGAGATAAGGGATCGCCTTGCCTAAGCCCATATTTAGACTAAATTTCGTTTCCTAAAATACCGTTAACCAATGTACTCGAGTTTCCAGTTTTGAGCAAAGTCATAATCCAACTAACCTATCTAGGACTAAAACTCCTAGCCAATAGTAAATTTTTAAGAAAGAACTAGTTAATAGAATCAAAAGCCTTAGCAAAATTGAATTTTAAAAGTGCGTAGGAGATATTATTTTTACAACAATAATTGATAAACTCTTGAATTACAACTATCTCATCCATGATATTTCTACACCGAATGAATGCACATTATGTATTAGCAATTAATTTATTCATTTTAGAACTTAACCTATTCGCCAGGACCTTTGGGATGGTTTAAAAAAACATTTTATTTGGCCTAAAAACTTTAAGCTCTATCACCCCCGCTTTCATGTGAAGCAAGATAACGTTCGCAAAGTTAAATATTCCCAATTGTGAATTATTTTTATAAAACTCATTAAATATTTTAATTTAATCATATTTTAAAACATGCCAAAAATTCTTGTAAAACAAAATGAGGAAGCTATTCGACCCTGCATTTTATCATTAGGCATGTCATTGATAGCCTCAAGTTCTTCTTTATAGAATGGACTATCCAAATCATCTAATACAACCCTCATAATTTTAGGATATAAATCATTCCATTTTGCTTTACTTCTATAACCTTTGTTAGTTCCAAATATATATTTAGAGTAATTAGTGAAAGCATTATTAAGTTCACTTTGGTCCAAAATTTCCACATTGTTACTATGCACCGAATTAATGTCGCTACTATGTTTTCAACCATTTTCTACTCTGTGACAAAGCTTAGTATTCTTGTCTCTCTCGTTTATCCACTAGACCCTAGATCTCTGTTTCCACATTATTTCCTCTTGACCAATTATTTAGCTAAATTTTTCTTTAAGGTTTAAAACAATATTTTGTTGGTCTTAAGATTTCAAAAGGTAGGTCCCTTTTTTATTTTTAATGAAATATAAATTGTCCTTGTTTCATTTTTTAAGAAAATTTCTGAGGTCTCTAAGCTTACTTAAAAAACTTTGGCAATATTTCCTGAATATCTAATGTTGTCAAAACTTATGGAAGCCATTTATTGGCAGCTAGATTTGAAAAATTGTTTCCTAAGAGGCACATCTTTTCAAACCTAAAGATGTTGTAGGCGGATTGGTGGTACTCGTAAGAAAGAACAATAGCACAGTGGTTGGAATACGCTGTTGGAAGCCTGCTAACTTAGAGAACTGGGAATCTATCTTCCAGCTCCTCACTGATGAAAAACGATCAAGAAGTGCCATTGAAGTGGCCTCTCTTGCATTTGACCAACAAAACCTTTGATTACTGAGAATTAATTTCATCAAATTTCCATTAATACTAAACTGATCGAATTCTTCCATGGAAAAAATGTCGCTTTCTCTAGGAGAATGCTCTCTTATAAACCTAGTCATATTGATATAACCTCTTACCACACATGGACCAATGGAAAGTGATCTAAACTCAAGACATTCATTCCAAAAGACTCCTATACTAATCTTATTATGAGGCTCATAGACGTTGGAAGTATTTAAGAGTAAGTCGTCCCATTTTCCGTGAAAATAAGATGCATCAAGCGAACGTTAATAATAAATTGCAAGAGTTTAACGTAACTATGTTTCCGTCCCATTATCAGGCCACCCGAGTTACCCCTGGCAACGAGGAAGACCCAATTACTTAGATAGAATCCCCCTAAACTTTTGTAAAATCTATATATAATTAGGGCTCTCTATTTTAGTTTCTTGTAATAAAGCTATATCTTTAAAAAAGACGTTATTTTATTGCACTCATTTGATTTGTGCAAACCCTTAACATTTCAAATATTGAATCTCATGGGTTAAGCGATCTAACCCTCTCTAATTCCTTATTTCTAATATATTCTATATCAAAGTGATCTAGATCAAAAATAAGCCACCCTCCTAACTAGATCTAGCATGGAACTAGTAGATAGTTCCTTTAAAACAGTGGAATAATATGTGCAACCTAAGCAATTAATTGAACATGTGCTAGAGCCTGAAGCTCTAGTAGCCATTGTCGAAAGTGCTCCTTGCTACCTTACACTTCTCCTAACTAAGCCACCCGACTGTTGAGACTTTCTCCTGGTAGTGAATTTCAAATCTGTCGACGTATTAACAACCAGAGCCAAGCTCAATGAATCCTACATTGTTATTTCCAAGTGAAATCCGACTTAAAGATACTTTATCTGGCCAATTCACCCCCTCCATAAGCACATTAGCCACGTGATTACATTCATCAACGACTATTGCCTTCCCCTTACCTAAAAATTCAATTTGAAGTGAGCAAGCAACCTCGCATTCATTCAAACAAGATGGGTTGATATGCACAATAGGTGGAAAAGATTTGCCTACCCCACGTGAAGCACTGTTTGCATATGCATTTATCTGTATGTCTACCAAACCTATATTATCATGCACAACGGGTTCAATCCCTTTGTTCCTTTACTATCTATCCCCATGTGCGATAAGAAATAACAATCATCCAACACAACAAAACAATGAATCAGTTGGACCCACTATATCAGTGAATGAATGCCGACGAAAAATTGATGGCTAAGATGTGTGTGGCACATAGGGACATGTAATTTAGAGATAGGAGATTTGAGTTGTGCATAGCACCTACTATTTTTTCTCCTGCATTTAATTGCACTTCCCTACTTGCCAAAAATGTACTTGAACCCCTACTTATGTTTCCCTTGACATTTTCCATGAATGCACCACAATCGCTTTTATTTTCCCCATAAATACAACCAGGTTCTACCAGACTGCTCCTCCCCTCATCGGCAACCAATGCCCCTTTATCGATATCCAAATGTTCCAAATTACCTTGTTGTTCATCATCAACCATTAAAATAGTCTCCAAAGCTGCTATAAAGGCACCTATCCCATATTATAACTAGGACTTGCTCTATAACAACCCATATTTAACGCATCGAAGGATTGTAAAATACTTTTATTTTATTCATATGATTCTATAATGTTGGGATATGATTCTTAGGGACAGTTCACACAATTGTGATTTTCCCGAATTTCTATGAGACCATTTGATGCTAGAAATCTTGTTTGGACTATAACTTTTGATAGGAGTTTAATTAGGTCTCAATCTAGTTCCATTGCTCCAGGATGATGGTTTCTCATTCTTTAGAGTGGTCCTAATGGAAAAATGGACTTACAATTAGGAAGTTATGCCTATTTTAATTTTAAAAAGCTGTTGGCCAGACTTTGTTTGTAATTAACTAAGTCCCTGATTAGGCTTATTAGTCTAATTTGAGCTTACTATAAATTGAGGTTGTATGAGTCAAATTAAAAGTTTTTCCTCTCTCCCAAATCGGTTCTAAATCCCTATTGAGCCTAGATTCATCCAAAATCACCTAGTTTACTACTTTTTTGAGAAAAATGTGCGATCCTCTAATAAAGAGGAGAGAACACATGAAACTATATAAAAAACACATAAAATGGTGCTGCCAACATGCCTGGCAGGTGACATATCATTGTACTGATAACAGAGTAAAAACAGGTATCCCTAGAATGAGCTCTGGCAAAGGCACCACCCATTATACCTCAATACCGAGCTCCGGCATGGCCACCGCCCGATAATGAGATGTTAGAAATACCTGTAAAACTAAAAAAAATCGAAATCCAGAGATACTGAATGACTGCACCATCTAAAAGAAGACTCTATGAAGCTGCCTCTGAGAGAAAAAGCTAATCTGGAGAAGCAACTGATCCATAAAGTAGAACTCCACTCTGAAGGCTCAATAATGCTGAATGTAACTCATGATGCAAACAATACTCCTGGAAAGGCTATCCTAATCACCTGAATGAAGCCGCAAGCTATCCTGCAAACCTGAAAAGAGACACTAGCAACCTATCTATACCATACCTAAAAACAAAATTAGGAAGCACATTAGTAATAATCACATATATGTATATAAAAAGAATTTATATACATATATGCTTTACTAAAATCTAATAAGATAATCTAGAACTAAAACTTAAAAATAATAAAAAGGAAAGGTAAAAGAACTAAAACTAAGCTATAAAAAACTTAAGAACCTACAATGGGAAGCAAATTATCATACACCGAATTATCATCATTAAAGTTAGAAAAGGTATCAAAATAAATATTATTAAAGTCACAACTATTATTGTTATGTTTGAAAATATTAATATTATTACTAACCTTTTTGAGATATTCCTTGAAAATATTATTCTTGGCTAATTTATATTTAGGATTAGAAATCCAATTTAAGCAAAAAGAAGAAATTAAAGTAATCAATTTATTAATGTGATTATTGTTATTATTAAAAGTTCTTTGATTTCTTTCAAACCAAATGTACCAACTAGATACGGAGAATACAATATCAAGCAAGTATCTATTGTCCTTATTAAACTTAATTCTAAAAACATTCCAATAAAAAACACAATCTGTAATTCTAGTACATATATTAAATTCGAAAATATTAAGAGTATTCAAAAGAATAAAATAAGTATCCATACAATCATAGTAAATGTGATTAATATCTTCTAGATGTAAATTACAAAAATAACATTTATTATCAATGTTAATATTTTTCCTCTTTAAATATTCTATAGTATTTAATTTACCGTGAATAATAAGCCACATATGTAATTTAGATTTTGGAGGAGCGTTAGACTTCCACATAAACTTTAAAAAACTATTAGATACACCAGAAAAGTTGATAAATCTATAGAAAGAATTAGTGGAATATTTCTTGCTCTTATCCCATTCCCAACTAAAATAATCATTGACATTATCAATATTATAAAGGTTTAGTCTAACAAAAAACAAATTGAGTTGTCTAAGAGTTGAACCTACTAAAGTTCTGTTAAAGCTAAAAAACCAAGGAAGGTCATTATCAGGATCAAAAACTTCATATATAAATGCATATTTGAAGTTACAAATATCATACAATTCTTTAAACTCATTTCTAAGAGGAGTAGCAGAAATCCAACTGTCGTGCCAAAAAGATGTATTATTACCTGAGTGAACTATAATATTAACACCTAAGTTAAAAATATCACTACATTTTAAATGGATTTCCAAAAATAAGATTGCTTACGAGACAACGAAGGACTAATTTGATATAGGTTATAGCTACCATTGTAATAATATTTAGAAATAATCTCCTTCCAGCTGGCATTATCACTGGTATCTCTGAATTTCCAAAACCATTTACCTAGAAGGGATAAATTCATATTACGTAAATTAATGACTCCTAACCCACCATCCTTTTTGGATTTACAAATAGTATCCCAGTTAACTAAACATTTGATTCTACTATTAGAATTATCTCCACTCCAAAGGTAATCTCTTCTAATTTTATCTATTTAATCTATCATCCAATTTGGAAAGAGATGCATAGACATCCAATAAATTGAGAGAGCTGATAAAACAGGATTAATTAAAACCAATCTACCTGCTCTAGAAAGAAATCTCCCATTCTAGTTAGAAATCCCTTTTTTGTTTTTGTATATGATTATTAACCAATCTTCATTTTTTTAAGTTTTGTGGGTCTGATAACAAAACCTAGATAGTCAAACGGAAAATTCATAATATTACAATATAGTGTATTAGCAACTAAATTCTCAACTTTTTCAAAATCATTTAAAACTAAAACAAAACTTTTATCAAAATTTATTTCTAAACCCGATAAAAGCTCAAAATTATATAGAATATATTAAGTGCAATTATGTGTCTAGGAAGATGAGAGGAAAAAGAAAAGTATCGTCAGCAAATTGTAAGACTAATACACCATAATTCGATATATCATTACCTATATTACCCAAAGAACCATTATCAACTGCTTTTTTAATAATCTTAGAAAAAACATCAGCAACTAAGTTAAACAAAAGGGTGATAAAGGGTCCCCTTGCCTTAAACCTCTCTTAGATTGAATTCTATTATCTAAAATACCATTTACCATAATACTAGAGCTTCCAGTTTTAAGCAAATTCATGATCCAGTTAATCCATCTATTACTAAAACCTCTAGCATGAAAAATATCTACAAGAAATCCCAATCAATTGAATCAAAAGCTTTAACGAAATCTAGTTTTAAAATAGCACAAGTAATTTTATGCTTACAACAACAATTGATATATTCTTGAACTACAGCCACACCATCTGTGATATTTCTACATTTTATGAATGCCGAGTGTGAACAGTCAATAAGATCATTCATTTTAATGTTAAGTCTATTAGCTAAAACTTTAGAAAAAATTTTAACGGAGCAATTAATTAATGAAATGGGTCTAAGATCTTTTAAATTATTAGCGCCTAATTTTTTATGTAATAAAATAACATTAGCAAAATTAAATCTGCCTAATTGAAGATTTCCATTATAAAAATCATTAAACATACTAATCAGATCAAATTTTGAAATATCCTAAAAAGTTTTATAGAAAAAAATTGGAAAACCATCAGGACCCGGAGATTTATCACCCGGTAAATCAAAAATGGCTTTACGGATTTCATCTTCAGTAAAAGGAACATCTAAATCAGAAAGATTAGTATTAGAGACAGACGGATAAAGATCACTCCATCTAACATAAATTCTACGCTTATATTTACTGCCAAAATATCTTTATAATAATCAGTGAAAGCCTTATTGAGGTCTCTTTGGTCAACTAATTCTACGTTATTAATTAGAATCGAATTAATTGTATTACTACGTTTTCTATTATTAGCCATATTATGAAAGATTTTAGTGTTATTATCACCTTCATCTATCCACTGCATTTTAGATCTTTTTTTCCACATAACTTCCTCTTTTTCTAGGATAGAGTTAAGATCATTTTTTAAGTTATTGAGAAAATTTCGCTCGCCAATATTTAGATGTCTAGTTTCTTCTATTTTGTTTAATTTAAACATATCATTAAGAATATTTTCTTTTTAATTTTAATATTGCCAAGAATATTTTTATTCCAAATTTTGAGAGAAAACCTAAAATCTCTAAGATTTAAAACGAAAGCTTTTGCATAATTATCTCTATATTTAATATTATAAAAACTCATAAACAACCATTTATTAATAATTAAATTAGATGATCTAGGATCAAGTAACCACATTTTTTCAAATTTAAAAGATCTACTAATGGCTCTATAGCGATCACAAGTTAATATAATAGGACAATGGTCTGAAAGAGTGTAGGGCAAACTTGACATTCTACAGATAGGAAAATTATCCTTTATTTCATCACTAACAAAAAACCTATCTAAAAGAGCCATGGAAGGAAAATCCCTATTATTATTCCAAGTGAAATATCTATTAGAAAGAGGAGTTTCAATCAAATTAGAATTAATAATAAAGTTGTCAAATTCCTCCATAGCCGAATAGTCACCCTCTCGAGGAGCACGCTCCCCTATAAAACGAGAAACATTAAAATCTCCCCCCAAAATCCACGAACCCGGCGCTAAATATCTAAATTCAAGGCATTCATTCCATAAGGTTCGTCTATCTATTTTAGAGTTAAGCCCATAAGCATTAGAAATAATTAAAAATGAATTATCAGAAAGATTAATTAGAATAATGTGTAAAGAGTATTGTTTATATATACTTTGAAGTAATTTAAAGCAGTTACCCTTCCAACCAATCACTAAACCCCCAGAAGAACCAACTAATGGTAAAAAAAACCCATTTATTAAAATGATAACCACCTAGTCTTCTATAAAAACGAAAATCAGGACAATCAATTTTAGTTTCTTGAAGGAGTGCAATGTCTATAGAATAATCTTTAAAAAAGATTCTAACCTTGTCACATTTATTTAAGTCATTCAAACCCGTAATATTCTAACTAATGATCCTCATAAACCAATAGATCTAGCTCTATCAAGTTCCTTATTTCTAATATATTCACGATCTACCTAGTTTACTATTTAAATTAAACCAAATTGAAGATTAGTGCATAGCTCATTTATTAGAAGATAGAGATCATCATTTTGGTTGGTTTGAATTGCTTTTCATTGCTGTCCACTTGGGATCGAGACTCGAATTGGTTAAATTTGGTAAGTTGTGAGTGGTTTATGACGTCTCACCATCCTATACATGTTTATACGGTAGAATTACATGGTTAACATGATTTTTAGCCTTAAAACCTTTTCTAACTTTAATTACATGTTATCATATGTTTGTAACCTAAATTGATGAATTTTGGAAATGTTTTTCAAAAGAATGATATAGTAATTCTCCTTATGCATGTTTAAATTTGCATGTAATATGTAGATCTAGATTATACTTGCTTTGTTTATCACAATCTTCTATATTGCTTGTTGAAATGGATGTATATACGTGTTATTCTATGTTTATATGTTTTTCTTTGATGTTGTTTGCTAATGTTTAACATGTTCAGGAAGATAGGTTGGTGAATTTGGAAAATCGGAGGCAAAGATGATTGGAATTAGATGAAACTTAGAAGGGAAGCTTTAGAGTATGGGAAGAGCTTGGGGGTTCAAGTCACATGTCCTAGTTTACTAAGGAGACAAGCCGATACCGACTTGTTTATGTCAGTATCCTGTTGTTTGTATTGGTTGAACATGTCGGTGGTTGGCATAGGGTGATTGAGTATAGCAAAAGGAGGTTGTCTATGGCAAAATGTAAGAAATGGGTTAAGTGCATAGAACGATGTTAACTTGGATGTTGTCACAATGTCATGATGTGAAGGTTGTTGAATATTATATATTACTCGTCACGATGTGAGATTCTATTTTGTCCATTCTTTTCTTTCACCCCAACAATCTTTCTTTCTAGCACTCGGATGCTCGGCACATGAATACTATGATGTATTAATGTCGACCTTTAAGAATTGAAAAGGAAATCACTACACTAGGCATGTATTATAGGCGTTTGAATCAATCGTGATTGTTAGATTTAAAATAGTTAAATCTGGGTCGTTCGACCAAGGTTCAACCCTTATCACCACTGTTCAACCAGTAGACTGCTCCATCCTAAGAGATCGACCTGCCTAAGTAGAGGGTCGACCAGTCCAAGTAGAGGATGACCGATAGGGTCCATACGGTCAATAAAATTTATTTCTTTTTAAATTCTACTTTAATTATTTTCATTTCTAAAACTTCAAATGCTAATAGCTTCTTCATTTGAACTTTGATCGAAAAACTTCATGTATGAAAGTTGCTCAAAAAATCAACATGAAGATGATGGTGCAAGTTCGTGGCCAAATTCCGATGTTTGCTCAAATTCCATTTGGAGCCTTAATAATTAATTATTAACTACCGTTAATTCTATGGTGCGTTACATTCTTTCCCCTTAAAAGAATTTCTTGCCTGAAATTCCTTAATGGGTGAATCGTGTAACATAGCGTGCAACCATTCTAAACTAGCTAACGAATTAATGTACAACCAATTTTGCAGCCATTCATGTATAAGTACGATGTATCACAAAACATATGATATATATGCAAAATAATACTAAATCAGCATTTCCTATATGAATGCATTCTTTTTTAACCATTTGGAAAATATGGTGGAAACAACGTATATATACTAGCAGTTTGATATGCATGCAAGTTTTCAAAAACCACTTTGTTTTCGTACAACAAATTCCACACTCCTGCGAATATGAGTATGGTTTAACCAATTTTTCATTATATCCCTACTATCCAATACCTAACACATAATTCCTAACATCCAAAAATTTTGACATCCTGTTTTCCTAAATCAACTTCCTTATGCCGAAAAAGGAATTTAGATGGAAAACTTTGCATTTCCATTCATCTTATGGATACCTATTTCATTATACCTTAGAACCTTCTCTTTTACCCCTAAATCTTTTCCAACTTTTCCAAGTACAATTTGCATAAGGAGGTATATTTTTGAACTTTAAAATGGAATGATCCTAAACGCAAGTTTTGTTCACTACCAACAAGGTAGGAAATAGCAGTTCCAAAGCTAAAACTGCTTTTCTCTTGTTATTCTTTATGTTTTATATATTGTCACCCATTGTCAGACGGTAAAACTCATATTCACTAACACATTGACCTTCCCTACACTAAGTATGTGACATTTGAAAACCAGAAAATCAAATTTTTGAGATAGTTTGAAAATTAAATCTTTCAAAAGTATTCAGACAACACTTTCAAAAGCATTCAAACATAACATTTCAAAATCATTTTAACATAATTTCTCAAAACATATGCCTCTCCATCCTAAAAACAAATCAATCCACATCTTAACGTAATTAGGACTCAGTCAATGAGTAAATGCATATGATTGACCCTAGCATTGTGCAGTTAATTCTAGGTTTGGAAAACCTTTCCTTTTACTTCAATATAACGAACATCACTCAAGTATATTCGCAAATTTTAGCTTTTAAGGCATAAGGATAGTGATACGTGATTTTTCAACAACCATTCTCTATTCTTCGCTCGCTAAAATTTATGTTTCCTAAAATTCTTAAGTTTTGAGGATTAAAGCATTATTTATTTCTAATTGCTAACATACTTTCCTAATTCATTTAAAACACTTCCAACCTTAATTTCAATCATCGCTAGTTAAGTGTTCTTATGAGATTTTATTGTTTGCACCGTTTTCCAATATATATAGCGGTCAAAGCTCATCTAGAAAATCAACATGGTAACAAAATATGAACATATCTTATGTCATACTGTACGTTTTTCTAATCACCCAAAAAGAAACAACTAGTGATTACAACTCAAATAATCTTATAAAACAAATGCTAGAAGCTACCCTCAACATCAACTAATATCAATGATTTCACAACCCTATCACTTCTTACGTAATTAAGATGGACATTTCTAATAAGCCATTCTACTATAACCCATATGTCTTAATCTACCTCCTTGGCTCCTAAGAAATATGGTCCATCCATTACTTTAATTATTACACCGATTATGGGATAAATTGTGCATTCCCACTCTGCAATGGGTACGAATTATAAACTATGCAGATTTAGAAAAACTCATCAAAAAATTGGCTTGGTGGAATAACTTTTCTACCACCTATCTTGTCTTCATTAAACTTGAGTCAACCAACATCCTTTATGTGTGTTTGTCATCTCATTTCTCTCTTCTCCAATCATACTACTTTCTTCTTTCAATCAAAATCTCTTGATAGTATCCTCAAACTTTGGTATTTACCTTCTTCATTATTGATTGCTCATGTGAGTATATCCTAGGACTCGTAAAAATGTACCTTACTACCATTCCTTGATCCTTTAAGGTTTCTTCTTATGGCTTTCACACATGTCTAATCAAATATCCCAAGATTCATACCAACACTCCTTATATTCAACGGGAATTCCTTGTTCCCACTCTACGAGCATTCTTAGCTATTTTAGTCGTAGCCTGGACCTTTACCCTGCCTTATGTCGGTAGTCATCCCTATCCACTTTATATCAAAAACTAGTTAGGTTTTCACCACTCTTTAAAAAAAATTAATACTTCACAATCATGAAGTGTTTAATCCAAAACTTTTATCTTTGAAAATACTAACTTCAAAACCCTTTTATTAAAGTCAAAAGTTGCTTGGTTTCCAAAATGAGCCACGAAAATTTCTCGTTCTAACTAACTTTACCTTTTTAAGGACTTTCCACCACAAAGATTTACTTCTTTAAAAGTAGGTTATTTAACTCAAAACATTTACTTGCATTCAAAAACTCAATCGTCATACCAAACCATTTTTCAAAATCGTCTTATATAACTTAAGAAAAATGAAAAGTGGAATAGATAGAGATGACTTCCAATCTACTATTTTGCTACTACTCATGCTGCTTCATCTTCAATCTTGGTGAAGATCCTAATAGCCTATGGGAGCTTCTAAAGGATATGTGAAATTACTGCACGTACTTATGGAAATTGTCCATTTTTGTATGCTTTGCCTCCAATTTCCTACACCGTTACTAACTAGATTAGTAACTTTATTTTAATATAATTTCTTAACGGCGTTCCTATTTAATTTTCCTAATACTGTTAAAATTTCTCCCACTTAAATTTCCTTCAAGTCACCTATCCTTACATAGCTCTTTGCCTCTTTTATTGTTTTTCTCAATGACTCATTTCACTGTGTTCGCCTACTAATTTATCTATTGAGCTTTTTTTCATGAAAAGAGATATGTATAAAACTACCTTAGTTGTTTTTATCCATATTTCAATTATATAGGAATATTCTTCATATCTGCGTTATCGGGCATTTTTACCCTTCTATTCTCTTTACCCCATTTCAATCAAGTACCATTACCATTATCCACCCCTTAGGAAGAATTATAAAAAGGATTTTTCAAAAATTTACAAAATTAGGAAAAATCATCGAGCCAAACATAAGCTCTCTTTTCCATTCATTTCAAAAACAAAAACCCCTTTACCAAAAACCTCTAAATTAATTTTTTTTTGCCTAACCAATTTTAAACTTCACTAGAAATCTTTAAATAACCCTTAATTAAAATTTCCAAATTTTCTTCCTTTTTTGAAACAATGACATTTTCATAGCAGAGTCCTTTTATTAAAATAAATCCTTTAAAAACCATTTGAAACGTTTTAAGGAATTTTCAAAAATATTCTTGTTAAATTCTTTCACATGGGTCAGACTTAAAAATGGACTTTCATTATCCTTTATTTTGGACTTTCTTTCTTCCCTACTCATTCTTAACTCATCTTCATTAAGAACATATCAAAAATCTAGCTACAATTTTGCGGTGTAAATGTACACCTTCTTGCTGGAACTTTTTCAATCCTTTTTAACATCTTACTTTTGAATGCTTGTAACATATAGATTCTTGCTTCCCATATTTATAGATGAAACGTACATCTTCAATCGATAATCTAGTGAAGTCCACAATCAGAGGGAAGTCTGGGCCTAGCAAAGGTGACAAGTACCATCTAGCTTTAGGAATCTTTCTACATGTCGTGCTCGTGCTCTTCTAGGTCAATGCCTTGTAGTAAGACCTACATCCCATGAAGTAATCAGGGTAGGCATATGAATATAACTCTGTTTATTATTCCAACTCATAGTTGCTTCATCCATCTTTTAAGAATATCATCACAACTACATCAATAGTTGGAATTCATAGAGTATAGCGTATAATATATATAGATATATATATATATATATATATATATATATATATATATATAATATATATGAGTAAAAATACAAAACATCCTCTCCGTGTATCTTAATTTGTATGGTCGACTAACCAAAGCTCTGATACCAAGTTGGACAACCCACACCATAATGGGCTTGAATTTCGACTAAATTGAAACCTAAGTCCATTAGTGTATGGATCATTGGTGTTGGTAGCCTGTAATAAACATAAGTATATTAGAAAGCTATCTACATAACCTCACAGGAGAATAGAAAAATACAATAGAACATATATACCAAGGCTACTACCTTGGAATCAATATTATTCCTTAGATATATGCCATCCTTGTCAGTGCCAAGAATGAATGAGAAGACTTCTTCAGCTACCGTTTCCGCTTTGCACCAATAGTTTGTCCATCTAAATCTATCACGTGTGTTGTAATGAGGAGGAGGTTAGAACAATTTTCTGGTGATTGGAAAATTGCATACTTTATCTATAATGCTAACTTATGCTGATTGATTTATATTTAAGTGTTATGTCTATTATTCATGGCTTGCATGTCTGATTCCATCTATGCGTACGATATATACAACCTTCTCTAAGGTATATCTGTATATATGCCTATATATAGCATTGTACTAAACAAAAGCAAACCCCGACCACTTTAAATAGGAAGGAGGCCATTTAGTACCTCAGTCCCGAAGCGGGTTGTAATGACCCAGAATTTTAGTCATTTGAATCAGGAATATTTAATTAATTTAAATATTGAAAAGTTAATTTAATAAGTTAAATAACTGGAATTTCAAATATAGCGATTTATGTGATAATTTCATTACTGGATTAACTTTTGGAATTGCTTAAATAATTAAATCCTGAATTTGATATGAATAAAAGTGATTTCAAAAGTTTGTTAAATTCTATTTAAATAAGAATGAAGATTGTAAACTTTCAGTTTGGATTTAACAAGTAATTAATTTGGTTTTTATAGTAAATCGTTTTAACCAACGTATAAAAATAGCCTTCTGGGGCACTGTCTCGGATTCTAATGAGAGCGATGTTATTGGATCCATAATAGTTTATTATTGTATGATAATGAGTTTCATGGCGATCGAACGTATTGTTTGGTCATGCAGGATCAAAATTCTTAGAAATTAATTTCAGAAATCAATATAATAATTGGGTTTGAAAAGCTTTCTTCTGCATATGATCGAATTAGGTTTTGAAATTAGTTCCATTGTGTGTGAAATATGGTATTACATATAGAATGCCAAGCGGCATGCCTCTTTTGGGGTTCGAGATTTTTAAACGTTTAGAGCTTGATATTTTAAATAAAATAATATTTTAAGCCCATACCCAACCCATATCTCTCCTCTATTCCTCCCTGCTTCAGTCCATACTTCTCCATGTTTTAGTCATACCCCCCATCAATAAATCATCACTTTGCACCAAAGAAATATTCTGGTTCTTAAGAGAAAGAAAATAAATTAAACCAAAATCAAAATGGTCTCATCCAATGGCCCTGGATGATAGTGCCACTAGAGGCCATATCGGTTGATGCGACCAACTAGGAAAGTGTTCGAGAGGGCGAGGCAAACTCAATGGACGGCGATGATCATCCTTGAAGATTAGAGGTGGCCACAACCAATCATCATCAGTAAATGGGAGAAGGGTACCTAGAAATGATGATGTAAGGGATGAGGTGAGGAGCGGAGGATGGCGTTGGGTAGCTGGTGGCTACATGGTGCTTGGATATTAGTGCGGTGGCATAGCGGTGGCGGAGATAACCAAAATTTGGGAAAAACGTCGATCAACGTTTTGGAGAATTTCTTGGAAATGGCGCCGTTTTGGTGATGGTGGCAGATGGTTTGTTTTAGCTAGGTGGTTCTGGGGCATGGTGGCGGTAGGCTCCGGTGCGGTCTGTTAGTGATGCCGATCGAATGAAGTTGGCCTAGGTCATTTTCATTCACGATTGAGATTAGGTGGTTTATTTATTTAGGGTAATTAAAAAGTTAATAATGTAAATTATTAATTTAAAAGCCATGACTTAAAATTTTAATAACTTTCGCATACGAGGTCCAATCAAGGCGTGGATTTTTACATTGCGCTCGTAATGGCAAAGGCTTTATAATGGAACTCCTTTGGTCGGATTTGAAGAATGTTGAAATTTTGGCTAAAATTAGATGTTGTTCGATTTAAGTTCCAAACCAGAACGCCTCGGTGGCAACAGTAATTTTGGCGAGTTAAACTCACCTTTTTGGTTAACTAGTATAGCTAATAAAAATTTATGAATGACTATATGGATAGTTTACTGATTTATATTGTTGGTTTAGATATATTCTCGCCCTTGGAGCGGATGAGACCACACTACGTTCCTATGTAAGACCGAATGACCCTTTGTATACAATACCACCTCAAAGCGGTCGATTTATACTTTTATGGTTAGAGGGATCCAATAGGATTCCTTGCTATTATTAAACTAGTTTCAATAATATTCCAGTTATATGAATTATTAGATAAGAAACCTGGTTATTGGAAATATTGGTTGTAACATTGTTATATGTTAAAAACTAAAATCCAGTGGTAATAGGAAACCGGTATCAATATTGGTTGAGCATTTGTTAGCTATTGGACCCATATTTTAAAAATACAATAAACTGCCATTTGAGATGGAATTGGTTTTCGAGATAGGAAATGATTTTAAAGACGAAATAGGGTTTCGGAAAAAAATTATTTTAAAGTTATTTAATTATATTAACACTGTTTTAAATTTATTTAATTATATTAATATTGTTTTAGAGTTATTTAATTATATTAATATTGTTTTAAGTTATTTAAATTATATTAGTATTATTTTAAAGTTATTTGCTTATATTTAATGTTATTTTAAAGTATTTATCAAAATGTTAGTATTTTGAAATGTTGATTATGTTAAGAATAATTATGGTTTGAAATTAATAATAAGGATTTAGTAATAAGGTTTGAAAATAAATAATTATTATTTATAATAAAGGGTAAAAATTAATTATTATTGTTTTTGAAATGATTTATTTTTATTTTCAGATGTTTTAAGACTAATAATTATTTTTATACAATACTATTTAGAAGTAAATGATCTTTATTTGTTCAAAAATGTGTTTGAGACTCATAAATAGAGTTTTGTAAAAAGACTTGGATTTTATGAGAGAAGAGTTATAAAATGGTTTGAAAACTTAATGAAAGATTATTTATAAGGTGAAAGAGTTTTATAAATGGTTAGATATTTATAAATGAGTTTGAGGAATGGGTTTATAGATTTATAAAAAGAATTTTATAAATGGTTTTATGGATTTATAAAGGATTTATAAATGATTTTAGAAATGTACAATGGATTTCATCCTTAGACATTATTATAATATCAATGGATTTCCTATAGAAAAGGTTTTTATTTATCGTAAGTTAAGAACCCGTCCGTGTTTATGTGCTGCGTGGTCTTACGACATACTTCTAATTTCAAAGTTTTTTATAATTTAAAAATCCAGTTGGATGTGCTTACTTACGCTGGTTTTCACGATTGACTCTTGTGTTATTTTATTATAATGCTTGGGTCAGACTGAGCGTAGTTTGGATGCTTTGGAGCTTCAGGAGAAGTGCTGGAGGCCCGTAGGTGTATTCGCGTATATGGTTATTTTCCGCTGCATTCATTATCGTATTTATAAACAATTGTAAGGACATGCTGTATTACTATCCAGGCTAATATAGGTTAGTACACTTTGAAATATAGTTATTTACAGTTTGTTTTGTGTAAAGATTTGTTTTATATCATAGATTATTTGTTCCATTGTGAGATTTTATGTTGTTTAGTTTTCCTCTTATCTTCTTTCTTGTTCTTTTCCTCTAATTATCTGCCTTTTCATTTGATTTGAGTGGATCATGTATGACTAATTGTCCACTTAAACTATTCGAAAAAGTGGGTTGTTACAACATGGTATCAGAGCCGAATGTTAAGCAAAAACCTTGGCTTTGGTGGGGATTACTCATTAGAGATAGGGTTAGTAACACTCTAGAATGAGTCTGAGTGTATATATATAAGCACATATATTTTAGTGATATAAAAATGTCTTAAACTGTATTGGTTGATCTATTGAGTAGCTTATAGATTATGGTCAATACGAGTAATTAACGTTATTGATAGGGATATCTAAACACTTGAGCAGAGTGATTCGACATAGTATTGCTTTGAAATAGGGTAAATGAAATATATTTACCATGATTCTATTTTATAATTTTTCAGAAATTATTATAGTATAGATGGTGTGGTTGGTTGTTGGAAAATGGTAATATTTGAGTATTATCAGTCGTTGGTTATTGGAAAATGATAATATTTGATTATTATCAATCGTTGTTTGTTGTTTATGGTCTAATAAAGGTTGTTACTATAATGTAAACCAGGATAAACAATTAAGGAACGGTTTTATATAACCAAAGTAAAATTATGTAAATATGGTTTATAAAGCGGGTTATAAATTAAAAAGTATTTAAAAGCTAGGAATTTGAGAATTTAAATCCTATTTGTTTTGAAAATTGTTTTTCAAAGTTTTGGAATAACAATAATATCGTTGGAAATATTTTTGAATGGAAATATTTAAAAAGGATTTAAGGAAGTAGAAAGCACTGAACTCACTTCGGTCGTTGAAAAATAATTTTGATGATGATTGCAGCATCATCGACGTTCATTTTCGAGTTTCCAAAAGAGGAGTTGCTAACATTGAAGTTTTGTTTGGTAGATTTGATTTGAAGTTCAAAAGTATGATTTGGAAATTATTTATAGTATTGTTTCAAAATAATTTGAAACAAGAACAGCATGTTTAAACTCTGGAAATTTTCATTCAAGTGTTTTATGAAAATATAAGAATATAAGTTTTACAGCTTATAAATTTTGAGAAATAACAAGTTAAAACAAAATCTTAAATTGTTGAATGAATGTTAAGAAAAGAAAATTTGAAATGAAATTTAACTTAAGTTAAATAAACTGATTTTTGGAAATGGAATCGATTGTGATTTGAAATGAATTAATAATTGAACTAATTAAATAAATTAGTAAATTGTATATGGCTTTGAACGTGTTTGATAGAATTGAATAATGAAATTAAATAAAGAATTGAGTCAAATGAAATCGAATTTGATTAAAAATGGATATGGACTTAAGTTGTGAAGTGATAGTAAACATTGGAAGTGTTGTATGAAATGTTTATAAACTTAAGTAAAATTTGATGGAATAGTTCTTAAATGATATTAGTATTGGAGGAATACACTACGTAATAAGTTAATACGGATAAAGAAATGTGTAAAATGATTGTGAATAAATGAAAGTTAATAAAAGAATCCGAATAATGAGTAACCAATGGAAATAAATACGTAATTCGTACGTATATTAATTTATTCGCATAACCATTTGATCCAGATTCAAGTACATAACTTCGAGATGTTTTACATCGGTCCAAGTTAGAATTTTTCACTCGATTGTCAATGGCAAACATTGGATATGGACTTTGGATTGATTCTGGAATTCTCTATCGTAGTATATGTCTATGCAAGGAGTGTGACGATTTCCAATCGAGGAACCGGACATGAGTCCGTACAAGAGTAGTCGTGGGAACGATGCTAGTACGGAAATGGAATTGTATGATCGAGCAAGCAATTAGATTTAATGTTGCATACAGATGATATATGTACATCGTACAGGCTTTAGTAAAGTAAATGTTGACAATTGAAAATACACAATAATATGATAATGAACAATATGATTGGATATCATTGATATATAAGATGCAGGTATATAAAAGAAAAGGCTAGTTTGATGCCTTTGGTCTTATAAGTAAAATTTGGTTGCCCGACTAAAAGGTACATGTTTATATTGTTGTTTGGTACGATGATTTTATGATTGAGCTACTTGGCTTTTGTTTTTTTTTTGTCTGATTTGGGCCCGTAGTGGCAGCTGTAGTTTTTGTATCAAGCCGAGCAAAAGGAGATGCTAGCGGAATTTTTTGAAAATTTAAGGAGTTCGATAATTTTTGAGAAATTTTGGAAATTTCTTTGATAATCAAAATTTGATTAAGTTACAACTTGGAATGATTGAATGGATGGAAATTAGTTGGTATCGGTGAATGAAGTTAAAGGCTTAAAAGAATTTGGTAATCTATTTCAACTAATTGGTTTTGGAAAGTTAATGGGTTTGGGGCATTTTTCTTTCCTTGTTAATTTCGAGGACAAAATTCTTTTAGGGGGGAGAACGCAACGATCTAGAATTTTACTCATTTGAGTTTGAAATATTTAATTGATTTAAATGTTGAAAAGTTAATTTATAAGTTAAATAACTTGAATTTCAATATAGCGATTTATAAGATAATTAAATTGTTAGATTTAATTTTTGGAATTGTTTAAACAATTAAATCCTAAATTTAATACGAATAAAATGATTTCAAAAGTTGATTAAATTCTATTTAAATAAGAATGAAGATAGAAAAAAATTTAATTTGGATTTAAAAATAATTAATTTGGTTTTTATATTAAATCATTTTAAGAACGTGTAAAAAAGCCTTTCGGGGCACTGTTTCGGATTTCGACGAAATCGTGTCATTGGATTCATAATAATGTATTATTATATGATAACAAGTTTCATGGCGATCGAACGTATTGTTGGTCATGCGGGATCAAAACTCTTAGAAATTAATATGATAATTGGGTTTGAAAAGCTATCTTTTACATACGATCGAGTTAGAATTCAAAACTAGTTTCAATGTGTGTGTAATAGGGGCATTACATATAGAACGCCAAGCGGCACGCCTCATTTCGGGTTTGAGATTTTCAGACGTTTAAAGCTTGATATTTTAAATAAAATAATATATTACGCCCATACCCAGTCCATATCTCTCCACTATTCCACCCTGCTTCAACTTATACTTCTCCATGTTTCAGCAATACCCCCTCCCCCCAATCGATAAATCATCACTTTGCACCAAAGAAATGTTTTGGTTTTCAAGAGAAAGAAAAAAAATGAACCAAAATAAAAACGGGCTCATCCAACGGCTCTGAACGATCAGCGCCACTAGAGGACATATCAGTCGATGCAACCAACTAAGAAAATATTTAAGAGGGCGAGGCAAACTCAATGGATGGTAGTGATCGTATGTAATGATCGGAGGTGGCTTCAGCTCATGATTATTAGTAAATGGGAAAGGGGTACCTCAGCACAATGATGTAAGGGACGAAGGGAGGAGCGGAGGATGGCATTGGGTAGTTGGTGGCTGCGTGCTGCTTGGGTGTCAGCGCGGTGGCATAGCAGTGGAGGAGAGAATAGAATTTTTTAAAAAGGCCGGTCGACATTTGGAGGATTTCCTTGAAATGGTAGCATTTCAATGATGGCGACAGTGGCAGAGGGTTTGTCTTAGCGAGGTGGTTCTAGGGCTGGTAGCGGTGGGCTCCGTGGGGGCTGTTGGCGATGGTGATTGAATGAACTTGACCTAGGTTGTTTATGTTTGCGATTGAAGAAAGGGGATCGGGCGGTTTATTTATTTAAATAAGGGTAATTAAAAAGTTAATGATGTAATTAGTTATTTTATTGTTAATTTAAAAGCGATGACTTAAAATATTAATAACTTTCGCATAAGAGATTCAACCAAGGCATGGATTTTTGCGTTGTGCTCCTAACGATGAAAGCTTCACAATGAAACTGGTTTGGTCAAATTGGAGACTGTTGAAATTTGGGCTAAAATTGTATGTCCTTTAATTTTTAGTTCCAACCCGGAACGCATCGGCGACAACAGAAATTTCGGTGAATTAAACTCACCTTTTTGGTTAACTAGTATGATATATAGTTGATTAAAATGGTTGAATGATTGTTTGGATAATTTGCTAATTTATGTTGTTGGTTTGGATACATTCCCATCCCTAGAGAGGATGGGACCCTATTACGTTTCTGTGTAAGAGCGGATGACCCTTTGTGTACGATCCCACCTCGAAGCGGTTGATTTATACTTTTATGATTATATACTTTTATGATTATATACTATATGTGATGTAGGAGGACAGTTTGGAGGGATCCAATAGGATTTCTTACTATTGTTAAATTGATTTCAATAATATTCTAGTTATATGAATTATTGGATAATAAACCCGATTTTTGGAAATATTGGTAATGACGTCATTATATGTTAAAAACTGCAACCCAATATTAACAGGAAACCAATATCAATATTGGTTTAGCATTTGTTAGCTATTGGACTCAGATTAGTATTTTAAAAATACTATAAATTGCTATTTTAGTTGGTATTGTTTTTGAGACAGGAAATGATTTTAAATCTGAAATTGGGTCTCGAAAAAAAGTTGTTTTATAGTTACTTAATTATAAACATTGCTTTAAAGTAATTTAATTATATTAATATTGTTACGAATTTATTTAATTATATTAAATTTTTTTAGAGTTATTTAGTTATATTAATATTGTTTAGAGTTATTTAATTATGTTAATATTATTTTAGAGCTATTTGATTATATTAATATTGCTTTAAAGTTATTTAATTATATTAGTATTGTTTTAAAGTTATTTACTTATAGATAATATTGTTTTAGAGTATTTATCAAAAGATAATAATTTTAAAGGTTAATTATTTTAAGAATAATTATGCTTTGAAACTAATAATAAGTATTTATTAATAAGGTTTTGAAAAATAAATTATTATTATTTATAATAAAGGGTAAAAATTAATTATTATTGTTTTTGAAATGATTTATTTTTATTTTCATTTATTGTAAGATTAATAATTTTTTATATAATACCGTTTAGAAGTAAATGACCTTTATTTGTTTATAAATATGTTTGAGACTCATAAATATAGTTTGTAAACGGACTTGGATTTTATGAGAGAAGAGTTATAGAATGGTTTGAAGACTTTAGGGAAGATTATTTACAAGGTGAAAGAGTTTTTATAAATGGTTACACATTTATAAACGGGTTTAAGGAATGGGTTTATTGATTCATATAAGGAATTTTATAAATGATTTTATGGATTTATAGATGATTTTAGAAATGTACAATTTTTTTTATAAGCGATTGAATTTTATAACGAGATTATAAATGATTTTTAGAGATTTATAAAATGGTTTATAAATGGTTTTAGGGAATTATAAGGAGTTTATAAATGATTTTAGAATCAAATAATAAGAAATCCTTCTCAATTGGGTGAATATACTTATATCATCGAGATAAATATATAAATCTTTTCTAAGTATTGAAATATATGGATTTATGGATATACCTTTGTAAAAGAATTTTTATACAAGTATTTATGAAGTGATTTTAATTAATGAAAAGATTAATTAAGGAGGCTAGTGATTACTTATGTGCTTAACCAATGTTTTTTTCCCTTATGGAATAAATCCCTGCTTTGGATGTGTGCGTCGTTGATAGTTAAATAATCGACTATCAAATCTTGGCTCAAATATGTAATCCTTCTTAATTTTGGTGGTACAGAAATATTCCCTAATTAACACCGAAGATTTTTAACTATGGAAATATTTAGGAGAAACACGAGAATTATATGGTACAATTACCATCAGTGGTGCTATACTATACGTATAAACTCGTTTTGTTCTTCTAGGACAAATGATGAGGAGATCCGTTCACTTAAATGGTTAGAGGGTGAGTCCTGCTCTTGTTTATTGTCTGATTATTTCCTAAAGAACCGATATTGATCTTTTCGAAAAATCGACGATTGGATTTTGGAGCACCAGAGAAGCGGAAAATTGTACTCGTAAGAGATGACTCGAAAATCATTACCATTGCAAAACCATATACGATTCTATGAAGGAGTTTCATGATATATTAAGATGTTTGAATCCATGTGTGGTTTCGAAACCCGTTGGGGGTATGGAAATCTATATGTGATTCCAAGATCTGTTCGAGATATGAGAATCCAGGTGTGATTCCGAGACCCGTTAGGGTATTGGAATCCATGTGTGATCACATGATCTGTTTTGATGGCGGTGCATGAGCTGGAACACTAGACGTAGCCTCGTCAGTGGTACTAACTAAAACCAGAGATAGGAGGCATGGCCAGTAGGGTTGGCAAACCCATAGGTTGCAGTAGGTTCCACATAGACGTTACTTACAATTGTTATGCATGCATAGGCGCAATGCACCCGGTCTTAGGGAGACTAGCTATGTTTTTCTATGGTACATCACAAGGGATGTATGATGCTTTGGAAGAATATCTATGATCGTTGTGTAGAAAGACCATTTCTTGAAATACTGAGGATACCTCCATGGAATTCTACATAATCAGTGAATGTGCCTTATGGGTTTTGATTGCATACCTAGTATTGTTGTGATGTACGCTCACGAGTATCATAGCTGCTTGATTATTGTTATTATTTTCACCCTTAGACATTATCATAATATCAATGGATTTCCTACAGAAAAGGGTTTTGGTTATCATAAGGTAAAAACCCGTTCGTTTTTATGCGAGACATGGTCTTATGAGGTACTTTTGATTTCAAAGGTTTTTATAACTTAAAAATCCAGTTGGGTGTGTTTTCTCATGCTGGTTTTCCAAGTTGACTCATGTATTATTTTATTATAATGCTTGGGTCGAACCGAGCATATTTACAGAGTAGTTTGGATGCTTTGGAGCTTCTGGCAAAGAAGTGGAGGCCCAGAGGCGTATTTACGTATATGTTTAAGTTCTGTTGCATTCATTGTTGTATTTATCAGCAATTGTAAGGACATGTTGTTATAACTATCTGGGCTAAAATAAGTAGTGCACTCCGATTGACGGCTGTATATACATATATTACAGTTTGTTTTTTGTAAAAATTTATTTTATATTATAGATTATTCGTTCCGTTGTGAGATTCTTTGCTGTTTAGTTTTCCTCTTATCTTTTTTCTTTTTCTTTTACCCTAACATCCTCCTTTCCATTCAATTTGAGTGGATCATGTTTAGTTAATTATCTGCTTAAATTGTTCAGAAAAGTGGGTCCCTACACGGGTTGTCTATAATGTAATCGTCGGTCAACTGTCCCTTAGATCATCTCCAACAAGAGATCATATATTACAAAAATGTTGATGTGCACTCAAAGAGCATTGCAACAAACTACAGATTATAGGATCGGTTACATATTTAGCTGTTTTGATTCAAGAAACGTAATAGCCTTGAGTTTTTCTAAAAAAATGCTTAGGGATTGGGAATTTGTTTAACAAACACCTAATAATATTCCTCCAACGGCCATAAAACGGCTACATTTACCCTTTTTAAATACCATCAACCTTCATATCTTCTCCTCTCATACAACACTTTATAACATTTTTAAACATTCTACTCTAATTTCTCTAATCTCAAAATGTTTTCCAATTTCAATGTTGATGTAGTAAGGTGCAGTACTGAAGGATTAAATTTAGAGGAAAATATAGGTTCGACCGCCAGTGTAATTCTCTATGAGTGGATCGTGTGATATATATGTGCAAGTATAAGTAGTCTACAGTAAAACAAGATAGATAAAAGTAGTAAAGTAAATTAAACTAATCACACCAGGATTTTATACTGGTTCGGACCTCCCGTCCTACGTCCAGTCCCGAAGCTCCTCTTTGGAATTTCCTTTCACTAACTAACCCTCACTTGACCCGGAGGAACATGTTTACAATAGCAGAGTTTCTTTGTCAAAGATGTGTTCTTATAACACCGATGTTGACTGTTGAATACAAGTGCTTCCAATATATTTATCTAGAAAGTGTTGAATGCGTAATCTAGAATATATGAAAGTGTAAGTAGTTAATTGCTTTGAGAACATACGTAAGTTAGAGTATAGAAGATAATAACATAGGAAAAGTAAGTATTTCTTTGCATTGCTGATGCTATTTATACTGATGAAGGGTTATCTTGTATAGTTGTATCCGTTGTAATCTCCTAAAAGTCGCTTCTGATGATGATGAAGAGTCGTGATAAGAAGAAGCAGACGTGTCCCTTCGAATGTGGCAGTTGGAGTTTGAAAATGCTCTGCCGAATTCAAAATCAGACGTCTGATAGCATGTGTCTGCCCTTCATATATATTTTTGTGTATGGTTGTCTTTCAGACGTCTGAGTTTAATATCAGATGTCTGATTCCTTCTGAAATATAGAACCAGAGAATATCATCAGACGTCTGGTATTTTTATCAGACGTCTGTTTTGTACTGATTGGCAATGCAGAGGAATAATCCAGACGTCTGATAATCCAGACGTCTGATAAGTGCACTCAGACGTCTGAAAGTGTATATTTTGCTTTCTTTGTGTCTTGTGCATTTCCATTTCAACTTTCATTTATTTGTTTGCCTTTTGATTCTTGTTTCTATCTCTTTGGTCATCAACTACCTGTAAATGTAGATATATACATACATATGATTTCCATTGTATAGTTGTTATCATCGAAACCATAGAATAGAATTCCTAACAATCTCCCCCTTTTTGATGATGACAACTTATTCAATCTACTTATATATAGATTTGAAATCTCCCCCTGAATATATGCTTATATTATGTTATGAGAATATTAATATTTCTCCCCCTTTGACATTATCAAAAAGAATAAATAAGCCAATATGTCAAAAAATATTCATTAGTAAGAAAAGGATTACATGCATTGTTATATTACAAAAGTTCACAAAAGCTACAAAAGTAAACTTAAATTTATTTCGGAGAGGATTGATTTTGGTCATCTTGTTTCGGTGAAGATAGTTTTGGATCACCTTCCTTTGGCGAAGCTTGATTTGTATCATCCTTGTTTTGATCGTCTTTTGTAGAAGTACTAGTTTTTGAAGGAGATATCATAGCTTCCTTTGGAGGATCATCATCAAATAATTTAGAGTGCTTTGTAGGAGGGGAAGGAACGGGAGTTGGCCAATCCTCAGAGGGTGGAGTTGGACCACGGACCCTTTGTAATACCTCTTTCAACACTGTCAAAGCAGTTGAAAGGGAATCTTCAACTGTTGCTAGGCGAGTAGCAAATGATACTTCAAGGTTGTCAATTCGCTTAGCCAAGTGTTTTTGATTTTGGGACAGTATGTGTTGATTTCGAAGAGTGAGATCTCGAACACTTTCATTTGGTTCTGTTTCTAGTCGAGTCTCCATAATATCCTCTTGTCTCGGGTAATTAAAAGGTTGAGGAGGAGGAGGAGTTGCTTCTTTTTGTTCTTCTCCTTGAGAAGGTATCATGGGTGGTGGAGGAGGAGGCTCAATATGACGAGATTGTCGATTGCGCGTCCAATCCTCAAATGTTATGAATTCCGGGGGAATTTCGGGCAAGTGCATCAAGGAGAAGAATTTTGTTGAAGCATATTTGGATGAAATTTCTTCGAATGTTGATAAATATGATTGAATGTTATTAGCCCGAAGAAGTCGCATAATATAAGTCGGGTAAATAATGGAAGGTCGAGAGCGATTCCAAAATTGTTTAAGCTCATCGAAAATAAATTTTGCCCAATTCACTCTTGTCCGACTAAATATAGCATATAATGCTTTATGCTCCATTTCTGTGATTTGCTCGTGACTACCTAATCGTGGAATAATGGTGTTTATTATCATCCTTGTAAGTAGTCGAGCCTTCGGGCGTAAATACTTGGAAGCAAATTTCGGCATATTATCTTCCCAAATTTGATGTGTAACACTATTCCTAGGCTTAAATCTCATATCGGGAACGTTATACAGGTGTTCCCCGGTGTCAGAGCAACCAAGTGTTCGACCTATTAATCCAGGGGTTAATCTAATTATGTTTCCATATACACTGGACCAAATCCAATTTTCTTCGTTCTCAGTATTCCAAACTGCGGTGCTATCTAAATTTGAGTAGAATAAGAAGATGGCTAATTGGTCAATTTGAATATCGTTTGTTTGAAAAGAAATCAGGGTATCTAAACCGGCTGTTTCACACAATTCATCTAGGTCATACATAGGAAATTTTAGTAAATTGTAGAAGGGACCTGTGTGAGGTTTCTTCTTTTGAATCTCTTCGTACCTTTTTAGAGAATGAGGAGCTATATTCATCCAACGTTCGGTTTGATCATCCGAACAAACTTGTGGATGTGAAGATGTTGTTGGTTGATCTTGCTTTCTCTTTTTAGTAGGATTTTTTGTACGAGGCGGCATTGTTTTTTAAAAAATGCTGTAAGATTTTGGAGAAAAGAAGTATATTTGAGAAGATCGTGAAAAAAAAGGGTTCAGGGGTAAAAAAATGACGTTAACGTGGTCGATTTTATAGGGTCGATTGGGAACCAAACGTCTGAATATGTAATAAGACGTCTGGTTTGCCCTAATTTTTGTCTAGTAGATGAAAACAGACGTCTGAGTTCTTTAGTAAGACGTCTGGTTGTTAGATTGCGTATAATATTATGAAGCAGAGAACAATTACAGACGTCTGAAGTTTAAAGAAGACGTCTGTTTTGGTTTGAGATTGAAACAGAGGACTTGTATAGACGTCTGGTTATCTTTCCAGACGTCTGAAATGGCTATAATTTTATTATAGAGTGGGCAGAGGCATATTTCAGACGTCTGGCATTATTTTAGACGTCTGATATATGCACATATCAACAGTTTTAGTATAGTATCAGATGTCTGGTAGCTGTTGGCAGACGTCTGAATTTTGTAAATTGACAAAAATGATAGAAATTTTATTTGAACGTAAATAATAAATTTCCTTATTAAAACATGTATACCTATAGATACATACATCAATGAATATAAATAATTTATTTAGATGGAGATGGAGTTTTAGGATTTTCTTGATTCATCATCATTTCATGGTTGAATTGGAGACCATATATTTCCACGTTCGTGTGTTCGTGGAGAGCCAGAATATTGTGTAGGTGAAGGGTCTGAAGGAGTACGATATGAAGAAGATGGATCCAATGAACTACAAGGTTTTGGAAATGGTTCACGAACATCTTTCTTGCGTGATGAACAAAACTTCATTGCAACTTGCTCGAGAAAGTTTAACCTCCGTGCCGTTACTTTTTGTTCGAAATAAAGTTCCCGTTGAAGATCCATCTGTTGTTTTTGGTAACGATGGATTTCATTGATTTTCTCCTTTGTGTTAGGAGACGTAAACAAAGATTTTTTAGCTTTCTTATTATCTGGTGTAAAACCTGTGCGATACGAAGACCACCTATGAGTTGATTCTTGCTTTGGGGTAGGCGTTGGGAGTTGTTGTGGTGTGTCAACCGTGCTATCCGTCGAGGGTGTTGATACAGAGATGGATATATAGGAATCTGGAGAAGACATTTTATATATATATATATATATATATAATAATTGGTTGAATAAAGTTGTTCTATTTGGCTATATTTATAATTTGGAAAGTATGTAAATATAGATAAATTAAATAATTTTAAAGGTGTAGAAATAAATATCCTGACTTGTGGTTATAATTTTTCTGAACACGTTAGAAGTGTAGAAATCAATAATATATCTTGTGCTCAATATTTTGGTAACTAAATGTAGCTTTAATTTTTTTTAATGTATTAAGGAAAAAGATCATTCAGTGAACAAATTCCTAAACTTCGTCGAAGCTTAGAAAAAGTTTGTTCATTTAATGGTTTAGTAAAAATGTCGGCTACTTGATTTTCGGTATTAACGTATTCCAATGAAATGGTTCCTTTTTCAACATTGTCTCTTAGAAAATGATGTCGTATATCTATATGTTTGGTTCTTGAGTGATTAATTGGGTTTTTGGACAGATTAATTGCACTTGTGTTATCACAATAAATTGGAGACTTAATGATAGGTTTACCGAAATCTGATAGTGTTTGTTGCATGTATATTACTTGAGCACATGCTAGTGCTGCGGAGATGTATTCGGCTTCGCAAGTTGATAAGGAAACGCAATTTTGTTTTTTGCTTAACCAAGAAACCAATGATTGTCCGATAAAATGACAAGTTCCACTAGAACTTTTACGATCTGTTTTACATCCTCCGAAATCCGCATCACTATATGAGATAAGTTCAAATGAGGATCCTTTAGGGTAGAACAACCCATAATCTTTAGTACTAGAAAGATAACGTAAAATTCGCTTAACTGCTCTTAGATGTGATTCTTTTGGTTTGGCTTGAAATCGAGCACAAAGGCATACACTCATCATAATATCAGGTCGACTAGCCGTTAAATAGAGAAGAGAACCAATCATGCTACGATATTTCTTTTCATCAAAATCTTTTCCGTTTTCATCTTTTTCTAAGTTAGCAGTGGTACTCATTGGAGTTGGTTTACTTGAGGTTTTATTCATTTCAAAATGATTTAATAAATTATTACAATATTTTTCTTGATGAATAAAAATTCCATTATCAAGTTGTTTTATTTGTAAACCTAAGAAAAAATTTAATTCTCCCATGTGGGACATTTCAAATTCACTTTTCATAATATTTGAAAATTGGTTGCATAAATTTTCAGTAGTTGAGCCAAAAATGATGTCATCGACATAGATTTGCACTACTAAAATATCATTATTTTCTCTTTTAATAAACAAAGTTGTACCAATTTTGCCTATTTGAAAACCTGATGTAATTAGATGATTTTTAAGACGTTCATACCAAGCTCGTGGGGCTTGTTTTAATCCATATAAAGCTTTGTGTAATTTATATACGTGATCGGGATATTTTTCATGAACAAATAGTGGTGGTTGTTCTACGTATACATTTTCTTTGATAAACCCATTTAAAAAAGCACTTTTGACATCCATTTGAAATAGTTTAAAATTATTATATGTTGCAAAAGCGAGTAATGTACGAATGGCCTCCAATCTTGCTACTGGAGCAAAGGTTTCATCGTAATCTATTCCTTCTTCTTGATTGTAGCCTTGAGCAACTAATCGTGCTTTATTTCTAATAATATCTCCGTTTTCATCAGTTTTGTTCTTAAATATCTATTTTGTTCCTATTACCGATTGATCTTTAGGTCGTGGTACTAATTCCCACACGTTATTACGTCGAACTGATTTAATTCTTCTTGCATAGCTATTATCCAAAAATTATCATTTGATGCTTCTTTATAATTTTTTGGTTCAAAGTTTGACACAAATGCTATATGGCTTATATGATTGAGATGATTTCTAGTTACTCTTGTATTAAGGTCTCCAAAAAATTATCTATTGGATGATTTTTAAGAATTCTAGGAGGTGATACCAGAGTGTTATTTTCAATATTTATGTCATTATTAATGGTATTTGTTGGATTTATTAGTGGAATATTTTCTTCTTCATCGTCAGTTTTAAGATTACAAAGATTTCCATCGAACGAAACGTGTAAACTTTCTTTAACGGTATTCGTTCTTTTATTAAAGATTCTATAGGCTTTACTCCGATCCGAATATCCAATAAAGATACCTTCATCGGCTTTTGGATCAAATTTACCTAAGTTATCTTTTGTATTTAAAATAAAACATTTTGACCCGAAAGTTTTAAAGTATGATACCTTAGGTTTTTTACCAAAAAATATTTCAAAACACGTTTGTTTAGTCATAGGACGTATTGTCACACGATTTAATACATAATAAGATGCCGCAATAGCTTCAGCCCAAAAGTGTTTTGGTAACCCACTACTATTTAGTAATGTTCGTGCGCATTCTTGTAATGTGCGATTTTTTCTTTCTACGACACCATTTTGTTGCGGTGTGCGAGGAAAAGAAAAATTGTGAGTTATTCCTTTTTTATTACAAAAATTTGTAAAAAGATCATTTTCGAATTCTCCTCCATGATCACTTCGGATATTTTTAATTTTTAAATTCATTTATTTTTTAATTCTTTTAGCAAAAATTTTAAACATTCCAAAAGTATCACTTTTATGTTTTAAAAACAAAGTCCATGTATATCTTGAAAAATCATCAACTATTACAAAGACATATTTGTTGTGATTTATAGACCGAATTTGTGTAGGGCCAAATAAATCTAAGTGTAACAGTTCTAATGGTTGTTTTGTAGAAATATTATTTTTAGATTTAAACGAGCTTTTCTTTAGTTTTCCAATTTGACAATCATCACATAATTTTTCTACTTTGAAATTTATTCTAGGTAATCCCCTTACTAGTTCATATTTTGCTAACTTATTAATATTCTTAAAGTTGATATGACAGAATCGTTTATGCCATAGCCATGGATCATCATGTTTGGCGGTTAAGCATAAGTTTGAATTTTTATTTATATTCATGTTTAATACATAAATATTTTTGTTTCTGAATCCTTCAAAAATGAGTTGTTTGTTATTATCTAAAATATTACATTTATCTTTTTCAAAAATTATTTGAAAACCTTTATTGCATAATTGACTAATGCTTAGTAAGTTGTGTTTTAGATTTTTGTACTAATAAAACATTTGTAATAATAGGAGAATTTGATATACCAGAGTTGATGACTTCTCCAATGCCCACGACGTATCCTTTTGAATTGTCTCCAAATGTTACCGTTCCACCATCAATGTATGATATATTTGATAACATCTTTGAATTTCCGGTCATATGTTTAGAGCAACCACTATCTAGTATCCATTTCTCTTTAATTTTTATTTTAGGTACCTGCAAAATAAAAGATGTTTCAATTGGTACCCATATATTATTAGGGTCCTATTTGTTAGGAGAAGGTAGCCATACCCAAGATGGTTTGGTACCTTTATAAATATAATTTTTATTACAGACCACATTCTTCATATAATTATTGATATACTTTTGTCTAATTAAATGATTATTTGTTTTAGGGATCCAAATTTTTATAATTTTGGCATTAAATGTAGACTTAGATAGACTTTTAGTTTTTTTATAACTAAGATTTTTTGTAACTTCTTTTTGTTTAGAGAAATTTTTAAAACCTATTCCATTTTTGTTGCTTAATGGTTTTGATATTTTTATAAGGTTTTCCAAATCTTGTTTTCCTTTATTAAATTTTGACACATTATTTGTAATCTTATCTAGCTTTTCTTTTAGTTCTACATTTTCAATTTTAAACAATTCAATATTATTTTTAAGGTCGGTATTTTCTTTCAAAAAATTGTCGTTTGCCTTTTTAGTGTTTTCAAGTTCTATAGTGATAGCCTCATTCATTATCAAATTACTTTTTAATTTTTCTTGAGATAATTCAAGTTCTTCTTCTAGAATGATTTTTTCATCTTTTAACATACCTACTTCAATTTCTAATCTATTTATTTTAGCTATATATTCTTTATTCAATTTTTTAACCTGTCTAAATTTATCATCCAATTCCATGCTTAGTTCAAATAGTTCGTCATAGCTAAGTTCCGGACATACCTCATCATTTTGTGCCATAAAACACACATTTGCTTGTTCTTCGTCACTATCGCTATCACTTTCTGATGATGAAGAATCCGAATCATCCCATGTTACTTTGAAAGCTTTCTTCTTCTTGAATTTTTCAAATTTATTCTTCTTTTTATCATTGTTGAGTTTTGGGCATTCTTTCTTCATGTGTCCGTATTGATCACATTCATAGCATTTGATTTGAGATTGATTTGTCGAGTTGGACTTTCCTTCTTTTTGAAATTTTGTCATCTTTCTAAACTTCTTGAATCTGTTATAGTTTTTAGCAATGAATACTATCTCATCTTCATCTAAATCCGAGTCATCATTCTTTGTTGCCTGAAATGCTATGTTCTTCTTTTCCGAATTTAGTTCTTTTCGTGCCTGCAAATTTGCTTCATAGGACATCAAATTTCCTATCAACTCTTCAATTTTTGAGGGTAGAAAGATCATTAGCTTCTTCTATAGCCAATACCTTTCTTTCCCAGTCAGGTGTTAAAGAGTTCAGTATTCCAGAAACTAAATCAAAATCAGTAAACTTAACTCCTAATGCCATAAGATCATGTTGTATACTTTGAAATCTAGAATACATGTCTACTATAGTTTCATTTTGTTTCATTTTGAAAGATGAGAATTGGTTTTGCAAAATTAAAATTTTAGTTTGTTTGACCTTTGTTGTACCTTCATGTGTAATTTGTAAGGTACGCCAAATATCAAATGCAGTGGTGCATAGCATTACACGTGAAAATTCATTTTTGTCTAAAGAACAAAATAAAACATTCATAGCTTTAGCATTATTTGATGCTAAGGTTTTTTGTGCATCGGTCCAAGTGTTCATAGCAGTAGTGGGTGCTTCATATTTATCTTGAGCGGCTGACCAAATTTCTAGACCGTTAGCTTCCATAAAGTTTCTCATACGTGTTGACCAATATGCATAGTTAGAGCCATTAAAAAGTGGGGGTCGTGCTGTGGATTGTCCTTCTTGAAAAATACTTGCCATATTTAAAAAGATTCAAAAACGTGTTACTGTTCTTTGATCAAACCTTGCTCTGATACCAATTGTAATTCTCTATGAGTGGATCTTTTGATATATATATGCAAGTATAAGTAGTCTACAGTAAAACAAGATAGATAAAAGTAGTAAAGTAAATTAAACTAATCACACCAGGATTTTATACTGGTTCGGACCTCCCGTCCTACGTCCAGTCCCGAAGCTCCTCCTTGGAATTTCCTTTCACTAACTAACCCTCACTTGACCCGGATGAACAGGTTTACAATAGCAGAGTTTCTTTGTCAAAGATGTGTTCTTATAACACTGATGTTGACTGTTGAATACAAGTGCTTCCAATATATTTATCTAGAAAGTGTTGAATGCGTAATCTAGAATATACGAAAGTGTAAGTAGTTAATTGCTTTGAGAATAGATGTAAGTTAGAGTATAGAAGATAATAACATAGGAAAAGTAAGTATTTCTTTGCATTGCTGATGCTATTTATACTGATGAAGGAATATCTTGTATAGTTGTATCCGTTGTAATCTCCTAAAAAGTCGCTTCTGATGATGATGAAGAGTTGCGATAAGAAGAAGCAGAAGTGTCCCTTCGAGTGTGGCAGTTGGAGTTTGAAAATGCTCTACCGAATTCAAAATCAGACGTCTGAGAGCATGTGTCTGCCCTTCATATATATTTTTGTGTATGGTTGTCTTTCAGACGTCTGAGTTTAATATCAGACGTCTGATTCCTTCTGAAATATAGAACCAGAGAATATCATCAGACATCTGGTATTTTTATCAAACGTCTGTTTTGTACTGATTGGCAATGCAGAGGAATAATCCAAACGTCTGATAAGTGCACTCAGATGTCTAAAAGTGTATATTTTGCTTTCTTTGTGTCTTGTGCATTTCCATTTCAACTTTCATTGATTTGTTGGCCTTTTGATTCTTGTTTCTATCTCTTTGGTCATCAACTACCTGTAAATGTAGATATATACATACATACGATTTCCATTATATAGTTGTTATCATCGAAACCGTAGAATAGAATTCCTAACAGCCGGAGCATTAACTTTGGATATTTGGACTTCGATGGAAGACTATGATTTATGTTACATTTGGTGTGCACTCTCAAGCAATCTTATTCAAGGTGCCAACAAAAGTGGTGAGATGTTTTGGGATAGAATTAAAAATTGCTACAATCGAAAGAACACTGATTGCAAAAGATCACTATCTTCGACTAAAGGTCATTTTTGAAAAAGTCAATCATCAAACACAAACATTTGATTCTCAAATTTCAAGTTAAAGCAAACGAACCCTAGTGGATTTGAAAATGATACGCATTTGTAAGATTTCTCAAATTTTCGTATGTCTATATTTTTCTTATAGTTTTGCAATTATTTAAGTGTTTTTTGCGGAGAACGACAGCGAATAATTTTTTTTAAATTAGTCAACAGACCTAAGAATAAATAAATAACTCATTTTTATCAGTTGATATATGTTTATGAGTTGTTTAGTTGAGCATGAAAAATGGAAATCCTCTCTCCAAGAAACCGCTTAAGATGTCCAATCAAACCGCGCTCGAGGTAAAGGGCCAAGAGTCGGAGAAAGCTCTAGCCATGAGGAATTGCTAGGAAGCCAGGGTACAGGGTCGGAAGAACAGCCGACTTCTACCGAAGATGACTTTGTTAGGCCTTAGAGAGCCAAAGCAGTCAAAAAGAAGCAGGCTGTTGGGGTGGATCAAGCAAAAATAAAAAACTCCTACCTGAATCCGAAGATAGATATAATAATGCAATAGAGTTTCGAGCTGCTCAACATCAAGAAAAAATGATGAAATTGAATTGATTTATTGCTAGAAACAAACAGAGAGATAAAGATGCAGTTATGCACTAGCAACTTCACTTATCCTATTAGAGTCAATCCCTTATTATTGAACCCAAAGATTGGTTCAAGACTAGATTCAAGATTGTCATCTAGAATGCCCATTTAATCAAAGGGAGGTTTGAAAATAACATTGACTGCGCTTCTAGTGACTATAAGAATCTTGGATTCTATTGACAGTCCAATTTGGGCTGTGATCTTGAGGGGGTCGTTATGAAGGTGATGGATCCCTTTCTTCGGCTCTTGGAGAGTAACAACAAGATTTGGCGTACGTTGAGTTGTGGACTTTTTAGCGGGGGATCTTTTTAAATGGAGAACACTCCTTCTCTAGCTTCTTTAATTTATCTATTTCTGGATCCCTTGCTAGTCCGTGCTGGGTATGGGCCCCCATGGATTACACAATCCTATTCAATGGCGGACTCAAGCTTAATGGATCTTCTTCTTCCAAGATGTTGACAACTTTACTAGGAAATTTTTGCGGACCATCACCTATCCGTGGTGCCTTTTGCTTGTCTTGGATGAATTCCTTCAAATGCCCTACATGGATTAGTTTCTGAATGATTCCAGCCAACACCCAACATTCATTAGTTTTATGACCATTTGCTTTGTGGTAAGCGCAGTAGTCATCCCCTTTCTCTGTTCAGGGTAATTTTTTACCTTACCTGAAGTCGGGAAGTTAACTATCTCCTTGGTCGTAGCATATATATAAGACAATGGCTTGTTTAAAGTGATTGAATTAGTATTGGGCTCCTCATACCTTGTTCTTTTATGTCTCCAATCCGACCCAAATCTTCCACCCTCCTTTCGAGGATTAGCTTTCTTTTTAACATAATATAATTCATCCATTCGAATGAATTTATCAGCTTGGAAATGGAAATCTTGTAAATCCTTACATCCATGCACAAAGAGTTCCTTCTAGAATGGTGTATTCTCTATCAGCCCGGAATGCACTGCTTTGAGCTTATCCCTGTCATTCATATTTTTGGCTTTTAGTGCTTCTGTACTAAATCTTCTTAGGTAATCGCCAAGTGACTCCCCCTATCTCTGCTTAATGTTTGTTAGAATAGTGTAATCAATGGTCGGATCCTTGCATATGCAAAATTGGGTGGAGAATTAATAAGAAAACTGTTTCCATGAATAGATAGTCTTCTCACGATATTGATGGTACCACTTTGCAGTTGCTCCTTGAAGTGTTACTGGGAATAATCTGCATCGAACTACCATAGAGGCATTATATAAATCCAGTTGGCCATCAATTGATCATCAGGATCAGTAGTACCATGATATCTCATGGTTAGGATCTTAACATAAGATGGGATAACTGCTGACATGATCTTATCTGTGAACGGTGCTTCTCGTTCATTGTCATTTGCTCGTTTATCCAGCATTCTCTTCTTTTTGCATTTAGCGTATCTTTGACTACCATTTCTGCTACATCTTTCAAATAAGCTTCAGTGTTGTGATTGCATTTTAGGTTTGGGTCGTATTCTTTTGAGGTCGAGCTTCCAGATTGCTCAAGGGATTTATTCGATATCCTTCCTTGATGATTAACTTTAATCGTATGATGCTACTTTTTCTTTGATGATGTCAGATCTATTTTTCTCTTGCCCGCATTGGTATAAGCTTTTAGATTTCTTCTTGGGGAGATAACATCATCTACAGTTGTTAGTTTGCAATTTTTTAAGACTTTTGAGAGGATACAGCTTGGAGAAGCTCTTGCATTTCTTGCAATTGTTGCTTCAGATGTTTATCATGATTACATTGTTGTCTGATTATGCTGGGGTTTACGGTTGCCCTTGCACAACTCCTTCCAAGTTAAAAGTTGGAGCAATGTTTTCTTCCAAAGTTGGGGTGTGTATTGCTTCTTCGTCTATTTGACTTAGCCTTTTAGATATCATTTTCCTACATTAAGTCAAATAGTCCATAACTAGTCTATAAGGGAACCACAAAAACAGAGGTTCAACCCACCTTCTAGCGCCAAAAATGATAAAAAGAAAACTTGTCAACATCCCAAAGCTGAGTTATTAACAAGAAATGTTTCTAATGCCTCGAAAGAAAGTATTAGAATTGACCAATCTCTTTGAAATTCTTTCAAATGAGTTGATTAGGTCAGATTATATTCGACGGGTGGCCTTATGAATATGCTAATTATAGATAAGAAATCCAATCAACCTTCGAAATGAAAGTTAAGAAGTGAACATCTCCTTCAAACCCCTTTCGAGTAAGTCGAAAGGGTCATTCACTTCTTCTTTTAAGTGGGAAGGGAGGGACTATTCATGTATCCCTTTTGAATGTGTCATAAGAGAACATTCTACCCTTGAAAGAAGAATTTACTTTACAATGCATGGATTATGTTTCCATGGAGGGCATTTCTTCGAAAGGGTTATATGTTTTGAAATACCTGAGTTTAAGGCTCATACATTGAGTCCCTTCGAAACCCCCTTTGGTCAGGTCGAAAGTGTGTTTATTCTTTCGACGGGGATCAATGTTCAATATACAAGTTCTACATTCGGTATGCAATGTAATAACATCTTGGACAATAGTAATATAAGTTCCATGATCTTATTAATATCGAAACATCATCATCATGTTAATTTAACATTTTATATCATGAAATATGATGATAATATAATCTGAATTCATATTGTCTAAGTTGATCCCATTACATCGCATAAGTCAAATAGGGATTAAGAAAATAAGTGAGCATCATGTGCAATAGGTCATTAGTCAAGCTAATGACCATAATGATCTTCCTCATAATCATAATCGGTATAAATCCATGCGTCTACTCTTTTGCATTCATTTAAATATGATTACTAGTAAGGGGATTTTCTTCAAATTGATTTAAAGTTTGATTTTCTATGAAATAAGAGAGAATTTAGGATTCAAAATTCGATCTCCCAACTCGGACCCCTAGGGTCGTATTTATAGATGCAGGTTGACCACATTCTGGCTTTATCCTTTCGACATGGTCGAAAGCCTTCCTCTAACCTTTCTCATGCATCCTTTCAATGCGGTCTAAAGGCCTTTCTCTTAACCATTCCCATTCATTCTTCCGCCTTCACCCTTTTGAATCAGACATTTCGACCTAGTTGAGAGGACTACCTTGATGACCTTTCATTGCCGCTAAAGTTTGGGCTCCTTTCTATCTTGCTTTTAAATTAAACTTGATTGCTTTCGACTTTATTGAAGGGGTAGGTGTTCTCTCCACTTTGTGTTGCTATGCCGTTGCAAGTAAGAAAAGAGGAGATTTTGTGTGGTTTCGAAAGGTGGACATGTCACTTGGTTTTTGAAAAATTCTAACCATTTCGAAAGGCTTGTTCTTGCTTTCGAAAGGTGTGCACTTGAGAAATGGCTTTAAGTAGTAGATTGACAATGGCGAAACCCGCTATTTTGGAGGAATTGGTTCTTATGTGCGAGTCTGTTGTTCAACACCTTCGAAAGGTGTTTTGAACCCATACTAGGCTCTCTCATACACGTGGATTCAACTACGTCGGAAGGTCTAGATGAGGCAGAAGTTTAACTTTATTTTCTTTTCCATTTTGAAAGCTCTTGTTTCACTTGACACCTGTAGGTACATCAAGCACTTGCGAATTCATCCTAACTCCTTCGAAAGCTATCTCGATACCTTCGAAACACTGCTTTCGTACTATAGTGAAACCCACATCTTCAATTCTTGTGGAACCTAGCACTTTTGTGAGCCTTCTTTCATGCCTTTATTCTTCAGTGAATTTGATGGTTAACATCTACATTCTCGACCATCCTATATTGCCATGCATCCCCATTAATCTTTCCATGTTAGCTTCATTTGGTCTTCAAAATTATTGATCGTCGTAAATGTCGACAATAGCTTGAAAGAAATGGTCCAAAGATTCTAGTGTTGTGCTTTCCCTTAAAGGCAAATTCTCATTGAGAGTGCTTGCTGGTCTTGCATATGCAAGCACTCTCAGTGTAGCAATCATTTTTTGTTGACCTATCAATCCTTGTGTATAAGATGCATTGGGTTTCAAGATGGATTATTTATCATGCTATTTCATTGATTATAGGATTCTAAGGAACAAAGATCAGCGCATGAGAAATCTTCTTCTAAAATCATCATTAGTGTAAGTGGGATTTGGATTAAAATAGTCTTCCATCAGTCTTTCATTGTACTAGGAATATCTATGATTTTTGTAGCATGGCCAATAACTGATACACCATGTTGCCCCACTGGATTGACCAAGTTGTATCGTGGACATGGCTAATAGATTCTTTCATGATAGAAATGATCTTCCATCATTTCATCAAAGCTATCGTCGCTATTGTCGAAAACTATAAGATCTTCAGCTAACATTATTTTTGTAGTTGGAAATACATTAGATCTAACTGAGAATGAATAAACAAGAATATTGGGGTGTTTATGGTATTAGAGATCAAGCTTGCTTAATGGAGACGGAATGGCTCAGTGTCCTGTCATAATAATGAACTTTATCCATGTTGCACAACTATCTTCACATGCTAGGCTTCTTAATGGAAACAAGTAGCTTAGTGTCCTATCACAGTCACACACTGTAGCCATATTGCACAACTATCTTCATATGCCAGGCCACTTAATGGAGACAGTGTGGCTCGGCGTCCTATCACATTCAAACAGTATAGTCACGTTGTACAACTTTCTTCACATGTCAGGCGGCTTAATGGAGACAGAGTGGCTCAATGTCTTGTCATAATCACACGTTGCAGCCACGTTGCATAACTTTCTTCACATGGCCGACCGCTTAAAGGAGATAGAGTGGCTCAGTGTGCTATCACAGTCACACACTATAGCCATATTACACAACTTTCATCAAATGGTCGGCCGCTTAATGGAGAAAGAGTGCCTAAGTATCCTATCACAATCACACACTGTAGCCATGTTGCACAACTTTCTTCACATGGCAGGCTGCTTATTGGAGACAGAGTGGTTCAGTGCCCTATCATAATCACACATTGTAGTCGCGTAGCACAACTTTCTTCACATGGCAGGCCACTTAATGGAGACAAAGTGGCTTTGTGTCCTGTTACAATCACACACATGCTGCACAATTTTCTACACATGGTAGGTTGCTTAATGGAGACAGAATGGCTCTACATGGTTAATGTATTATATATATATATATATATATATATGTATGTATGTATGTATGTATGTATGTATGTATGTCTCATATTGCTTGCTATATTGCTCTGCAATCATATTATCCCCTTAACATAAAAAATTGGTGGATTACAACCATACTTCCTTACCTTCATCTTACTCATATGAAGGTCCTATAAGTCATGGCGCCGTCAAATTCGTTTCCTCCCAACCACTAACCGAGTGGTATGTTGAAATGGAGGAAAGATGCTGTGAAGATGTAAGAGAGCATAAGAGAGAATTGCAAGAGTGTAGGCTTTTGGAGGATGGAAGAAGGCAAAGAGCAGAGCGGTGTAGCCACAATGGAAGAAGGCGAAAATGGCATGAAACACGATGCCAAGTACCTCAGAAAGATCAAGAGGCTAACTCTAGAGTAATGTACTGCAACTATAGAGTTTTTTTCTTTGTTCTGTCATATGAAATGGAACCGACATTGGTCGACACCACTGTAGATGCCATAATTTTCTAAATAGTTATGAACTTTGGCAATGACTTGATGATCCTTTACCTCATCGAACAGTGGTGTATAGAGCTGAACTTGAAGAACAAATTGAAGTGCTCCACGGGACACTGGGTTCAATTCAGTTATCAGGTGATCGAAGATAGTTTTTTAATCAATTTTTGTGTTTGTTTTTCAATCTATGTTATCATTTCTATCTTAGTGTTAGTAGTCTTGTTTGTGTCTTTTTAATTAAGTATTTGTGAGTTTATTATCTTCAGTACTTACTTGAAATTGAAAGTACATAAAGCCTATTTAACACAAACTACTTAACTGACTTAATTGAATTTGAAAGTACATAAAACTTACTAAAGGTAAATAAATTAATTAACTTATTTAATTCAAATAGCTAACCCAAAGAACTTACTACAGGTACATAACTTAACTACCTTACTCGAATTTGAAAGTACATAGAACTTACTGAAGGTAAATAACTTAATTAACTTATTTAACTTATTTAACTTGAATTCAAAATAAAGAAACTTATCTAACATAGCAAACCAAACATTATTCAAATTGTTGAACATAGCTAACCACAGATCATATGCAGCATGTCCAACAAAATAAGTACGATACTCCTACAAACATCATGAATCAAATGTAGATTGTGTTAACTGAAATAAGTCTTCTTCCTCCACTGTATTTATAATGCATCCTTATCTTCGGTAAGCTCTAGTAAACATAACATAAGTACTCCAAGTTTCCAGAAACCTTGAAATGAATCTACAATCAAGATGATTATTAATGCTTTGTTTAGAGTAACCCAAAAATCTTAATCTAACTCCTCTACCACGTGTCTATGGTCAACTTTTATGTACACTTTGATTAGTACCAAATAATCTTGTAGAGTCCAACTGTCATTTGTTATTGAATATGTAGTGAACATTCACTATAAAACTAGAACTTAAATAGACAATTCATAATCCACGTCATATGAATCAAGTGTGATTTGAACAACCATGTGGCAAACATTCGCAAACTTGTGGAAAAACAAACACAAGTGTGTTTATTTCTTCACAACTATTTCTTCACGGGTGTTTTTATTTAAGCTATGGATATAGTACAAAATATCATCATCAAAATCAATCTGAAATACATGTTTTCTATTCATGCTATGAATATAGTACAAATTATCATCATCAAAAAATTATCATCAACAACAGAATAAGAACCATCATCATCAACAGAATAAGAATAAATACACGAGCATAAATAAATTTCATTATCAACATTCCAAATACACTAGTATGAAATACATGTACAAAACTACAAAACATGTATGAAACATAAAAACAACATCAATCTATGTGAGGGAAACCAATACCACTCCCCTCGTCGTCTCTACTACCATCGTCGTCGATATCATCATTGGCGTCATCAAAGTCATGTAACTATGATAGCGGCTGCTGCTGAATCTGAGTCTGAAACTCATGTATCTGAGTTCGATAACGTTGATACATAAGCTGAGCATAATCTAGCGTTATACCCTCAAATACAGCAACCACCCATCTATCATGGTCAATGTACCGAGTAAACTACGATATAAAAATTAAAAGTTATACATATATAGGGAATGCAATTGCTAGTATATTATAGGAAAATTTAATGTCATACGTACCTGATGCGAATGATATAAAAAAAATAGTAGGTATACCATGAATATCGTCATATGTAGGAAATTGGAGTGGATACTCAACGCCTTACCCTGTAAATTATATACTCCGAATGCATGCTGAGGGGGTTTGAACATAAGAGGTTGTGTGTACTCAGATAATGTAGGCTCGAAAGTAGCAAGTGATAATGGAAATCTACTGAAAGAGATGCAAGCCAATATGATCGGAGTTCCATAATCAGGTAGCGAGTAAGCACGCAGGGATACTTAAGCCCAATATGCATCAAAATCTTCGGGTACAGTAAAAGACTCACTATCAACCTATCCTATGGTCCTCATACTAGCAACATAAGCCAATCAAGCATGAATATTTCCATACATATCATCCCATGGAAGTAGGTCAGAGGGAACGCGGACTATACCAACAACTGCAACCAACACCTCTTCCTAAGTATCATATGAAAGGACATGTAAGAACCTGAAAGCAAACCCTATGTCTCAAAAGAGAAAACTGGAAAGTGAGGGGATGATCATCATTGGGCTCCATAAAGTGAATATACTCCTGCCAAGGACGAATGATAATGTTGTTGCACCGCCTCAAATCCATCAGCTGTCTGGCCTCCATCAACTCATTAATACCCCTTGTGCAGCATAGTGTGTATGTATAACATGCCCCTAACGATGTAATCTAGGAAAGTAAATATAAGTTGTAGTGTACACTTTAGCGATGAGTCATGGGTGCATGTTGGTTGTATACTCATAGTACCAAAAAGGAAGGGTGTACCAAAAACCATACATTGTCGAGCCTCTTGTAGTGCGTAGGTATTCTATGCTACATACAAATAACCAAGGATGGCAGTACCATAGTCGCATATATGAAGTTCATCTACATCTACCAATCCAGCTAGGTATCCAAGTCTAATTGTGTCCTTATTGTTTGAAAAAATGTAAAACTAGAAAGATATAATAAAAAGGCACGAATAATAGGAGTGTGCATCTCCTCAGTATCCCTATAGTCTATTATATATTGTTGTAGACATGTAAGTATAACAACACCTCCTCAAACCTCGTCATCGGTTAAAATTGGTAAATAAGCGGAATATGGTTCAAAATCCTCAAATGAACTATCAAAAGGTACTAGCGCGTGGTCTGGTCGACCAACCTTTACCAGTTGGCATAAAAAAATCTAAAGGAGTCAATTCCAACTCAAAATCTAAAAAATGAAATGTATGGTTGGTAGGTAACCATCTCGTAGTAAGGGCCTCTACTATATAATGGTGGATATGTGCAAATGTAGGTAACTGTAGAAAATCGTTGAAAGGTGATGCATATAGCCTAGCCTTAAACGACTCAGGTAATGTGATAAAATACTTAGCAATGCACCTATGCCGATTACCATGCATAGCTATGTGACGAACCTATATAAGTAATTATTTAACGTTAATAGCACACTAAGCAAGCCAATAACATTCATAGTCTGTGATAGGCATGTTCATCTAATAATTACATATTAAATTATACCTCCGACGTCGCTAGCACTGCAGTAAGTCGATGTGCTCTGGTTGAGGGCACCTCGTGCAAGCATCATGGATCGTTTGCAATCACGGTAGCATCTGGAATGATATGAGCTGCACCAGCATTGACATTGGTCGTGTAACAAACAAACCATTTAGCGATTTTGATGGGTCATGGCGGCATTTCGACATCTCGATGAATAAAAAATGACTGTAAAGAAAGGCAAGGTAAATTATAAAGTAAACAGTGTAAAAGAATGCCTGATATAGGCATTATCTTCAAATGTTTGTTTAACAAATGCCTAGGCTTCAAGTGCTTGTTGAACAAGTGCTTGGACCCATTTCCTGTTGGAGATTTTGTGTGCTTACATTTTATAAGTTAGCATTTTGTAATATTTGCACCCAAAACTATTAGAGTTGCTCTTAGCTACAATCACCGATTAACCCTAGATACGACTCTATAATTTAATTTTTCGTATTGTTAACACATCTCAAAGTCTTATTTAAGGGTTAACTGGTCAACCTCTGCCAAACAATAAATAAAACTTTGAGATCTTTGCATAGCCCATACGGATTCTACATTAGTAGGGAAACTCAAGTCTTTGCTAATGACCGCTTGGGACACCTGGTGGTCAATGCCTATTTGTAGTCCTACTAATAAATACCAATCCAACAATAACACTGACATAGCCTCCGACCTCCCACAGCCAAAATCCCGTTTTCATTAACTTAATGTAAGTCAAGGAAAAATACCCATCCTAGTTACTTAATACCTTTTGTTTGAAATGAAGCAGACCTCATTTCCCTATCAGATACTGTCGTAGTTTATTTAGGACTTTTTATGTAAGAAGAAGGTAGATCCATCGGCCATTTAATGCCTTCCACCTTGGAGTAAACCCTTTGGCATTCCTAAAGGTACTGAGCCATTTAATACTTCAAATCTAAGGAAAACCCTTGGTGTACTTTCCCGTACCTATATGCAAACCTTATCCCTTCCCCACGAGTTCTATAGTTGGAGATGTCCCACTCAGTAGCACGTACACACAATTGCTGGTAGATTCTAGGTAAAGGGTAGACTTATGTTGTGTAACTCCATAGATCTCGCATTCTAGCCTATTCTAAACCAAACCAATTATCCTAAGCGTAAATATTAGGCAAGACCCACCATTCACGCTCGTACTAAATGTAATATTGAGGCAATATAATTTCCTACTACAAAAATTGTACTGCCTCCTAAGTTTATTTACTAGTATTTAATTCACTTATTTTCTATGAACCTATTCCTATTTTATACGCTTATCTCCTATGTTCACACTTCTTTCTATGTTCCATAAATGTCAATTATCCGTAATAAATGGTCATTATTATGCAAATTATACTATCACTAATGTTAATTATTTATTCGTTCCAATTCAACATATTATGCTTATTTCATTTTCCATAAATGTCATATTAAATTCTTTAATCGGTCCCATTAATTGCATTTATATCTACATTTAATTTCTATAACTGCATATTTATTACCCTGCTAAATTTGCAATCATTATTCATAAATTTTGGAGTTACTATTTTTTTCTATTTCAACCTTTTAGTCCTATGATTTACTGCACAATAATAACTAGTCATCCTAATTATAAATAATATGAATATCGACGCATATTATGCTTTATTTATAATCCTAAGTATATTTATATTTTTGATCTGTAAGCGTGGTTGTATGTACTTGTGTGTATTCCTATCTCTAACTCATTAATTCCTATGCTTTGTAATTCTAGACCATATACTTATTAAAGAAAAATTCAAATTATATATATATATATATATATATAATATTTTTATATATATAAGTATTTAAAAGTTTTATTTATAATATATATATATATTTGAAAATCTTTTTATTAATGGTCGAATAAAGCATGGGTGATATGAATAGGTATTTATATGTAGATATATGAATATATATATATATAATCAGAATTAGTACCTTCACTATTGTAATCAAGCTGATAGTAAAACACGTTGTTTGCTATTGTTTCCTCTTTTAGCCATTCGTTTTCCTCCTCGGTTTCAATTTGCAATGTTGACACTTTGGTTTCACCAATAAGGCTAATGGGGGCTAGAGATATATCAGAAAAAGGAGTGAAGGATATTATATTTATAGCTATGGAGATGAACTAGTTTCTCTCTCTTTTACTCAAACTCCAGAAGACTTGGTACTAAAAGTCGCCACTCCCCTGTAATATCCCCCACTTGGAGGCCCAAAACTAACGGCTATGAATGCTGCAGTCATCCATAGTTATTAATTCTCGGTGATCAAATGCGGTAATGTTAGATACATCGATATAACAGAAATACATGGATATGAAAAAAAAATCATTAAACAAATTTCTTATTCCATTTTAATCATATTTAAAATTCATTATATAATTCGATACTCGAGAACCATATTCAGAGAAAGTATAATTATTACAAACTAGCCAAGAGTGACATATGTAGATGCTTCCTTGGATGATCAGAGTCTAAACATAGGCAATTAAACAACTTTGCCTTTACAACTAAAATGTAGCATAATCTAACAGAAAAGAACTCCTAACAGCTAGCTTGCCTCCTGCACGTCTCTGGAAGCTTATTCGTCTAAAGGAGAACCTGAAAGCCTCAACTCTCAAACTACTCAAAATTAACTGAGCACCCGAGTTTAAAGGAAAAACATAAACTTCGAGTCAGACATAAATCCTAATATGAATAATAACCTACCACCTCGAACCATTTAGATATCTAGTGTCCGTACGTCCAGTCTCATAGTTTACATGGGATCACTAAGAACCTATTAGCCCTTGCCAATAACTTCATTCATTTATTTCATGGGTTCTCCCTGAACCTATTGGTATCTATAATAACTTCTCTTATATCATAGTTTTCATGGGTTGATTATGAACCTATTGACTTCTGTCAATAACTTTATTTGGATATAGTTTTCATGAGATCACTACGAACCTAATGTCCCCGCCAATAACTCTTTCCAAACATAGTTTTCATGGGTTTACTATGAACCTGTCTAATCTGGTAACTTCTTTGATCAGTCTTTGGGCATCCTATGTTCTGGTCTATCTGATTGTTCAGTGACTAGTTCCTTCCTTTCTATTTTGTTGCGGTCGGTCGATCGAACAAACAGTCAGATTTACTTTGTGTCGTCCAGCTTTTTTCCAGTTTGCCTTGGCGTACATCAATCTGATACGGCACCAGACTCCCCCAATTTATTGGGGTCGCCTCCTTTTGCACTGAGAACACAATTCATCACCGTCCAAGGGAGGGAAGGGCAGAGCTTTTGGTTTTATCATGTTGTCAAACAGTTGAACAATGAAAATAGATGGCAAGTGCCTGATTGAATTGTTCAGGTCGTGTAGGAACAAGGTTCAAATCTCTCGGTCTATTATGGTTGTCGCGCGCCGGTCGTACTTTCAGCTGGATCCCCCTAAAAACCAATCTCGATTAATTGAATCTCCTGCTCCGGGTTCCCCCCTCAATACGGAAATAATTATGTATCATTCGCATACCTGTAGCAGCTTCGAATAGATCATATAACAATTCCCTTTCTCTGAAAATATAGAAAAAGGGAGTCTGTGCACCGATATTCGCCAAGATGGCATAGACGAATCCCGCTTTATTTTCAATTTAGCTCTTAATACAGGATCGTTCAAGTCAGGTTTCTTTGTTATAGTAGTGACTATTGTCATGTTTTAGTAAACAGTAGAAGTAGAAAAAGGAGGAATCCGCCCGAGGAGGGGCCTCTGATGATCTATCATCTAATAGATGGAGATGGAATGCAATAGCGAGATGGGAGTGTTTTCTTCAAAGAAAACCCTGCTTGGGAGTCCTTGAAAATTGAATAAACCAAGATTTTTACCATGATTGCAATTTTAAAGAGACGCGAAAGTACAAGCCTGTGGGGTCCATCAGGTTATTTTTTCATCCATAGAAGATTAAGGTCTCAAAGAAGCATCTTTGGCAAGAACAAAGACCTCGTAATTTAATACAGGCTCCGTCGCCCTGACCACAGTGACTAAGGTGGATGGAACGAAACTCTGTCATTTAGTAAGTTCATCACAATTTGTGTAAAGCAAGGTGAGGAGCCCTCATTACCCCAGTATATTAATTGCGGCCTTCCTCGGCCCCCCTTTTAGTATATTAATAGGGCTTCTGGTTAAGCTTCTGGAGGCAACTTTCTCTCGCGAACCATACTGTGCAGGTGGCTGTAAAACCTATGTATGGTCCTAGAAGCTCGTTAACACTCGCTGGTGGCTCGGGATGAAGATGTAGCATCTGGCTACTAGCTTGCACTGGGAGCGCTCCATTACCGAGTGAAAGAGTCAGTGACATAGTTGTTAGCCTCTGTCAACAAGTATAGATTCAGCCGGTAGACTATATGCTTTTTCTTTCTGATAGCGGCAGGCAGCCTTTACCTGGTCTTCAAGTATGTTGTCGATTGAAGAAGCAAATGAGTGCCATTGATGAGTTGCAAATTATGCAAGCTTCCCAAGCAGGTCACATAGCTCTCGGGTGCCAGAGAAGATATTTCAGATGGAAAGAAGAACCTATAATTAGCTTTTCGAGAAATTTCCAAACGAACAATTCAACAAAATCTTTCAATTTCTTATTTTACTATGTTCAACTCTATGTATTCCTCTATCCGTAGAGTACATTGTTTGTACAGAAATGGCTATAACAGAGTTTCTGTTATCCTCTTATATGCAACTCTACTCATTCAGGAGTTAACTCAATTTATATTTACTACAGAGTCAACCTAGCTGGTTATTCTGCCCTTACTCTCCAAAATATTGTTATGGGTCCATTATACAGTGAATATTTTTATAGAAGAAGCACATATAATGACATAACAATATCAACATTTATGGTTTAATTTCCTCGAAATCATTTCCATCTGGAACATGGTTAATACCTTTAACCCATTATTTCTATCAAGGAAAGCTTCTTCAAAAACTCCAAATTTTAAAAACCATTTCAAAGCTCTTTTATATTGCCATGGGTTTTCCTTTAAACATGAGATTGGGTTCTTTATTTTGAAAACTAAGGCTTTTGAAACCTTAGACCTTAATTTTCGAAAACATTAGAATATATCTTTCGAAAGCATTCAAATCTTCTTTTCAAAACACTTAAACATTTTCCTTTCGAAACACTTTAATATATCTCTTTTGAAACCATCAAAACCTTCCTTTTGAAGCCACCAAAACATTTCTTTCGAAAGTATTAAAGCATATCTTTCAACTTATAGAATCATAGCTTCGAAACCATTTGAAAGTACTTCTTTCGATACCATTGACTTCCAAGTAAAAGAGTTTGGGGAAAACAGATGGTTATGGGACCATCCTTTCGAAAGCTGTAATCTTTTAAGTAAAACAATTGGAAGGATAACCTCGAAACACCTTTCGAAGCCATTGCCTTCGAAACTTTAGTATAAGTGGCTACTAGAGCCCTTTTGAAAGCATTGGGAAGCGACTTTATATATATAAAACAAAAGCTTGCCTTTCGAATTCCTTGAAAACTTTCAACCAATTCGAAAGGTATGAAGACGACAATATGTTTTTGAGTGGGTTCAAACTACCCTTTCGAAAGCTCCATTTTAAAGCATATACCACGGTAACTCATTCAAAAGCAATTCTTACAAAACAGGAAGGCAGCAACCTATTTGAAATCTATATTTAACCCCTTTCGAAAGCATCTCTTTGAAATCAAGCCAAGCGAATTCTCTTTGTGAAAGCAAACAAAGTCCTTCAAAAGCTATTTAAAATGGCTCCAACCCCCTCGAAAGCATGGTTTCAACTCTATACCTTCTGTCTTTCTCCAATTCACTATGTACCAAAGCATTGATACCATGTGTATTGGTTTTGACTTGGTTAGGGGCGAAAGTATGGGGTCGAAAGGTTGCTACTGGAGGTGCTGAAACAATAAATCTTTACAAAACTGCTTTGTTTCCTTTTTAAGTAAATGCTTTTCATATAACTTTCCTATTTGTAAAAATATAATTGGTTGCCACCACCTTTACGAAAATCTTTTCTAAAAAAATGCCGAATTCATCCAGAATTAATTAAAAATATTTAACAAAGAAGTCCTTCCCTTTAGCAAAACAATTAAGACATTTAAGTCCTCCAACTTTATTAATTTAATTTCCATAGTAAATCACTTAGGAAAAATCCTCAAAAATCATCAAAATTCACTTTTAATAAGTTATCCAATATATATAAATTTTAGATCGAAAATCCTTTATATAATAGCCGAAATAAATTTCAAACCCAATTATTTATTTCTCACTTCAAAAATTCAAAGTAGATTATCCATAGGTTGGATAATTATGAAAATTTAAACCCATCTCCAAAAAATGTTTTACATAACATATTTAATCTTCATGGCATTCAAAACTCAATAAATGTGATTTTAGGTTTAAATCAAATAAAACATTTATCAAACATACTTATTCGAATCAAACATATCATATAATCCAAACATATCATTATTAAAATCATCATAAAGGTTCTAAACTAAAACCCGAAATCAAATGTTCATTAAAAAAAGGAGATAGTTTTGATTAGTATTCATCTTTCTTTGGATAAGGAACTTGAGATTTGATCTTGCGTAATTCTCCTTGCTTAATTCCTTGGCTTTTAATTGATTTTTTTATCCTTTCCCTTAGGTTGTGGCCGGCTTGCTCTTGGGTTTATGTTTTGGAATTATAAACTTATGAAAATGAAAATGGGAATAAGGGTAAAGGGTTATGGTAGAAGGCTAATTCCCATAATGCCCATGTCTTATTCTCTTATTAGTTAACTTATAAAACCATTTCCATAAATTCATTCTTTTAATCTTTTTTGTTAAGCACGACCTCTATTCTATATTTCCAAATCTCGATCTCTTTGTCTCTCTAATCTTTACATTATTCTATTTAATTTATCTAATTAAATCTCTGAATAATGTTACTTAAAACTAGGGGTGTTATAGACTCCCCTCATTAAATAATTTCTTCCTCAAAATTCAGTAAGGACTAAATACTAAGCATAGCAATCATCTGTAACGACTCTTAACTACCATATTAGCCTACCCGACTAGCAATAATCTATATAAAGCTAATATAGAACATACCCTTACAACATATCAGGATAAGTATCTCTAATCCCGTCTTCTGTCTCCCAAGTACAGTCCTCTTATTATCGCTCCAATGAACTTTCACCAACTTGACTGCCTTTTTCGTTATCCTCTTCACATCTCTCGCTACAACCCAAACTGGTTGTCTAACAAAAGTCAAATTCGGTTCTACTATCAAATATTCCAACTCTGTCGAAGGAATTGTAGTCTCTGGATCATGCACATACTTGCGAAGATAAGATACATGAAACATATTACGGATACCTGCCATACTGCTCAGCAACTCTACTCTATAGGCAAGCTTCCCGATCGTCTCTATAATTCTGAACGGTCTATCATATCTTGATGCCAATTTACCTGACTTTCTGATCTTACCACACCCTTCATCGATGAAACTTTAATGAAGACTCTATCTCCTACTAAATATTCTAGATCTTTACGCCTCTTATCTACATAACTATTATGTCTAGACTGAGCTTCCCTCATTGTTTCTTAGATTAACTCAATCCTCTATGTCGCCTCCCTAACTAGATATTGACCCAAGACTTATCTGTCTCCAGTCTCTAACCAACATGCTGGTGATTTTTGCATGGCCTTCCATACAAAGCTTCAAAAGGCGCCATTCTTATACTAGCCTGGTAGCTGTTATTATAGAAAAACTTGACTAAGTGTAGGTGACCTTCCCAAGATCTACCAAAGTCCAACACACAAGCTCTTAAAAAATTCTTGAGTATCTTATTGACTCTCTCTGTCTGCCCATCCATCTGAGGGTAATACGTAGTACTCATCTTGAGCTTGGTACCTAACACATTTTGTAGACATTTCCATAATTCAGTAGTAAACAAAGCATCTCTGTCAATGACTATGTTGTTAGGGATTGCATAAAGTCTAACTATGTTCTTCGTAAACAACTTAGCTAAAACAGTTGTCGTCCTGGTTGACTTAACTGGAATGAAATGGGCACTCTTGGTCAATCTGTCCACTATGACCCATATACTTTCATTTCCTCTACTTGATCTTGGCAACTCGTCTATAAAGTCCATGGATATCAAATCTCATTTCCAAGCTGGTATCTCCAAATGTTCAGCCTTCACTTGTTGACTGTTCGCACACTACCTAATCCACATGCCAACGTCCATCTTCATTCTTTCCCAGTAGAAACTCCTCTTCATATTCCGATACATCTTGGTTCCTCCATGATAAATCATAAATTTGGATCGATGAGATTCCCTAAGAGCCGCTCTTCTCAAGTCCTCAATGTTTGGAACACACAACCATCCCTTCTTTCGTAACGATCCCCAGTGGTCTAGACTAAAATTCTTTAGATCATCGATCTCCAAACCAACCTCAAGCCTTCTAATATTTCGGACCAATAATGGGTCCTATTTCTACTTAGAAGTGGTCCTTTCGATCAATACTGGTCAAGCTTCCAAACAGGACAACATGGTAGTGTTCTGATTAGAACGAGCAGTCGATCTAAACTGCATACTACAAGTAGTCAAAGCTTCAAGATCTTTTCATTCTGCCAATATGGCTAACACCACATTATAATGTTTTCTGCTAAGAGCATTCGCTAATTTATTTCCTTTTCCAGGTGTATATTCTATACCAAAATCATAAGTTGCTAAAAACTCCAGCCATCATTGTTCTCTCATATTCAACTCCTTCTGAGAGGATAAATATCTAATGGACTTATGATTTGTACATAGCTCAAATCTTTCCCCTAAGAGATAATGTCTCCATATCTTCAATGCGAAGATCACTGCTGCAAACTCAAAATCATGAGTAGTATATCTCACCTCATGCCGTCTAAGCTATCGTGAAGCGTAGGCAATGACTTTACACTTCTGCATCAACATAACTCCTAATTCGGTTCTGCATGCATCGGTATACATTATGAACCGTTAGTTTCCGTCAGGAACCACTCACACAGGCGTGTTGGTTAACAAACGCTTTAACTTAAGAAATGCTTCCTAACATTTGTCAGACCAAGTAAACTTCACGTCCTTCCCAGTTAACTTAGTCAAAGGTGGTACTATCCGCGAGAAATGCTTAATGAATCTCTTATAATAACCAACAAGTCCAAGAAAACTTCTAACCTTAGTCACCGTCTCTAGTCTCTTCCCGTAATTAATAGCTTCGATCTTATCTGGATTGACTGATAAAATCTTTTCCGAAACCATGTGACCAAGAAACTCAACCTCTTTCTTTCAGAAATGACACTTGAAAAACTTCGCTTTTAGCAAATGCTGCCCAACGTCTCAAGCACTACTCTAAGATGATCTTTATGCTCTCTTTCATTCTTAGAGTATACTAAAATGTCATCTATAAATACCAATACAAACCTATCAAAGTACTCTCGGAAAACTCAGTTCGTGAAATCTATGAAGAAAGCCGGTGCATTCGTTAACTCGGGTGGCATTACTAATGACTCGTACAACCCATACCTAATCTGAAATGCTTTCAACAGAATATTGTCCTCTGCCACTCTTAACTGATGGAACGCGTCGCCAAATCTAATTGGAAAAATATTTTGTCTCCACACAACTGATTGAACAGATTCGATTCTTGGCAAAGTATGCTTATTCTTGATCATCTTCTCATTTAGCTTATGGTACTCGATACACATCCTTAACGACCCATCTGGTTTCTTCACGAACACCGAGACCGCACCCTAAGGAGAACTACTTGATCTAATAAAATTTCTCCCTCTAGATCCACTAGATGCACCTTCAATTCCTTCATCTCGGTTGATGTCATCCTGCTAGGTGGTCTACTTACAGGTTCTACTCGTGGCACAAGATCTATGTGGACTCAACCGCTCATTTCGATGGTAATCCTGTAACGGGCTCAAAAACATCTGCGAATTCTCTAGCTACTCTAACCAGAATTAACTCTTCTTCTGCTTTCATAGCACTCAATAAAGCACAAGCACTTCGGTCAGAATCCTCCACTGAGAATATAATTTAGTTATGACCGTCAGGGTGTATCGAAGATATTTCCCAATCCTGGCAAAATATCCTAGCCTTGTACCTACCCAACCAATCCATACCCAAAATGATTCCAAAATCTACGAAACCAAAAACATACAAACTGCATGCAAACTTATGACCTAACAAATCAAGTACTAACTTGTCACATCTCGTTCCTAGAGTTGCATATCCTTCTATCGGATTCGCAACCCTTAAGGAAGTAATAAGATATGTTGATTCTAAACATAATATGTCAACCAAACACTAAGATATAAATGAATGCGATGCACTAGTATCAACTAGTACCCTAACTGGTGTACTTCGAATCAAAAGTGAAGCTCCCATCGCAGTCTTTCCTTTCTCATCAACAGTTGGTCTAGCAGATGATGGTCAACAGCAAAGACTTTTCCCCTGTCCACCCTGATTGATTCTGGACACTGATTCTTATAATGCCCAACCTGGTCGTAGTTAAAGCACTTCACACCCTTCTTGTCTTCAGCCTTCTTCCCCTTGCAAGTTCGGCATTCATGGGCATAATGACCCTTCTTATCGCACTTAAAGCAAAGTAGGTTAGCCTTTGCCTTCTTGGCAGCTTCTCCCTTCTTGGTTTCTTTCTTCTTAAAGAACTTCCTTTTCTTGCCAAGAGAACTCTGGGTTTCAACTTGTTTTTCCTTCTTATAAGTATCAAGCATCACCTCATGTCGGATTGCCATTTCCATAACAACATTACAAGGATCGCGAAGATGCGGTAGAGTCGCCCTAGCAATCTTGGGTCTCCATCCCCGAATAAACTTCTCGTTCTCTTGATGACGGTGGTTATGGTAGCATATCCATATCTAGATAGCTCATCAAACAGCGTACTCAATCACCGACATCTCTTCTTACACTAAATCGATGAACTTCCTTAACAATGCCAACTTGGCAACTTCATGAAAAAGCTTCTTTTCAAACATTCTTTGAAATTCTGCCCAACTTAACTCTTCCTCGGGAACTCCAGCAGTAACACTATTCCACCAATGAAGCACTGCTTCTTGAAACTACCTAGAAGCAAGCCTCCTTTTCTGCTCATCATTTAACCCTAAGTCAACGAAGATTCTCTCACAATGCAAAAGCCAATCCTCAACTTCTATTACATCTTTTGTTCCCAAAAACGCCTTCCCACCAAGACTATTATAATCCCTGCTCAACTTGACATAGTTGTTCCCAACTAGAGCCATGGGATTAGCTCCTCCAACATTCCCAGCTTTACCCCTTCTGATCCAACGACAGCTCCTGCTTGCACCAGATTGACGAAAAACTGATACGTCATCTCCATATCTATGGGCGGATTTCTAGCAACTACATTGGCATCTACATTTTGATTAGCATTTTCCCATCGACACTTATTCCTCCTATTAGGTCGAGCATTTCCATTCATTGTGGTGCTTCTTCTACCAAGATTTCCTCTTCTGTTTCCTACCTCCATATCTTCCCTTCTCGTAAATCTACATACGAGCCTTAGTAAGTTACAGAAGAATGATCTAAGAGAGAGAGGAATACATACTAATATATATATATATATATATATATATATATATATTTGAATGCAAGTATGTTACTATAGAGTTAACCCAAACCCTAATCTTATTCTTTGATTCATTAGGTTATGTTTCTGAAAAATCTTTTTTTTTTTAAATTTGAAATTTCTTTTAAATTTTCATAAACCTATGCTCTGATAACAACTTGTAAGATCACCCACAAGGAGGCCTAAAACTAACAGCTACAAGTGCTATAGTCATCCATAATTATTAGTCCTCGATTACCGAATGCGGTAATGTTAGATAGGTCGATATAACAGAAACATATGGATATGAAAAAAAAATTAAAACCATTAAACAAATTTCTCATTCCATTTCAATCACATTTCAAATTCATTACAAATCCCATACTCGAGAACTATGTTTAGTGAAAATATAATTATTACAAACTACGCCAAGAGCAACATATGAAGATGCCCCCCTGAATGATCAGAGTCTTAACATGGGCAATTAAAAAACTTTGCCTTACATCCAAAACACAGTGGAATCTAATAGAAAAGAACTCCTAATAGTTAGATTATCTCCTGCATGTCTCCATAAGCTTATTCGTTTAAAGGAGAATCTGAATGCCTTAACTCTCAAACTACTCAAAATCAATTGAGCGCCTAAGAGTTTAAGGAGAAAACATAAACTTCGAGTAGCACAGAAAGCCTAGTATAAATAATAACCTACCATCTCGAACCATTTAGATATCTAGTGAGACCAAGCCGCTTAGCGAAACGGGTTTTTCTTCATTAGTATCTTACCCAAACATTTATAATAATCATATACTACGCACCAGTATCCACAATGGTCAAAAACATAAAAATTTAAAATATCATGATGATATGCAAAAAATTTAAATATCCTGGATTTCCCATCCCTATACATTTGACTATCTATCTCAGTTATAGTTTCTAGGGTCACATTAACCTATTAGTTTTCATGGGCTGACTAATAACCTGTTTAAAGTATATGAACAATCTATCCGGTCTCATAGCTTTCATGGGATTACTAAGAACCTATTGGCCCCTGCCAATAACTTCATTCAATTATTGAATGGGTTCTCCGTGAACCTATTGGTATCTTTAATAACTTCTCTTATATCATAGTTTTCATGGGTTGACTATGAACCTATTGACATCTGTCAATAACCGTATCCGAATATAGTTTTCATGGGATCACTACGAACCTAATGGTCTTTACCACTAAATCTTTCCAAACATAGTTTCATGGGTTTATTTTGAACCTATATAATATGACAACTTCTTTGATCGGTCTTTGGGCATCCTATGTTCTGGTCCACTTGACCTCCTGAATGAAACTCTACTTATGCGGAGTTAACTCAATTTATATTCAGTATTAGGTTGACCTAGCTGGTTATTCTGCCATTACTCCCTAAAATACAATTATGGGTTCATTATACAATGAATATGTTTATAGAAGAAGCACATATAATAATGTAACAACACCAACATTGCTGGTTTAATATCTTGAAATCATTTCCACTTGGAGTATGGTTAATGCCTTTAACCCATTATTTTTATCAAGGAAAGCTTCTTCAAAAACCTCTTTCAAATCTCTTTTATATTGCCATGGGTTTTCCTTTAAAAATGAGATTGGGTTCTTTGTTTTGTAAACTAAGGCTTTCGGAACCCCAGACCTTTACTCTTCAAAAACATTAGAATATATCTTTCGAAAGCATACAAATATTCTTTTTAAAACACTTAAACATATGCCTTTTGAAACACTTTAAACTATCTCTTTCGAAAGCATTAAAACCTTCCTTTCGAAACCATCAAAACATTCCTTTTGAGAGCATCAAAGCATATCTTTCAACTTATAGAAGCATAGCTTCGAAAACATTTAAAAGTACCTCTTTTGAAACCATTGACCTTCAAGTAAAAGAGCTTGGGAAAAACAGATGGCTTCGTAACCATCCTTTCGAAAGATTTAATCTTTGAAGTAAATCAATTTGAAGGATAACTTTGAAACACCTATCGAAGTCATTGCCTTTGAAACCTTTAGTATAAGCGGCTATTGGAGCCCTTTTGAAAGCATTGGGAAGCAGCTTTATATTTAAAACAAAAGCTTGCCTTTCGAACTCATTGAAAACTTTCAACCTATTCGAAAGGTATGAAGACGTCGGCATGGTTTCGACTAGGTTCAAACTACCCTTTCAAAAGCTTCATTTTAAAACATATACGCGGTGACTCATTCGAAAGCTATCCTTTCAAAGCAGGAAGGTGAAAACCTCATCGAAAGCTATATTTAACCCCTTTCGAAAGCATCTCTTTGAAATCAAGGCAAGCGGCATCTCTTCGTGAAAGCAAACAAAGTCCTTCGAAAGCTATTTAAAAAGGCTTCGACCCCTTCGAAAGCACGATTTTGACTCTATACCCTCTGCCTTTCTCTAATCCACTATGTACCAAAGCATTGATACGATGTGTATTGGTTTCAACTTAGTTAGGGGTGGAAGTATGACTTCGAAAGATTGCTATTGGAAGTGGCAAAACAATAAATCCTTACAAAACTGTTTTGTTTCCTTTTAAGTAAATGCTTTTTAACTAATTTGCCTATTTGTAAAAATATAATTGGTTGCCATAACCTTTACGAAAATATTTTATTAAAGACTGCCGAATTCATTCAGAATTAATTAAAAATAATTACAAAAGAAGCCCTTCCCTTTAGCAAAACAATTAAGACATTTAAGTCCTCCGACTTAATTAATTTAGTTCCCATAGTAAATCACTTAGGCAAAATCCCTAAAAAATCATCAAAATTCATTTTTAATATGTTATCCGACATATATAAATTTTAGACCCAAAAGCCTTTATATAATAGCCAAAATAAATTTTGAACTCAATTATTTATTTCTTAATTCAAAATTCATAGTAAATTATCCATAGCTTGGATAATTATGAAAATTAAACTCATCTCCAAAATAATATTTTACATAACATATTAAATCCTCATGGCATTCGAAACCCGGTAAATATGATTTTTCTCCTCTTCTTCCCTGGGTTGTGGCCAGCTTGCTCTTGGGTTTATGTTTTAGAATTTTGAACTTGTGAAAATGAAAATGGGAATAAGGGTTTAGGGGTTAAGGCTTACGGTTGATGGCTAACTCCCATAATTCCCTTGTCATATTCTCTTATTAGTTAACTTATAATACCATTTCCATAAACTCATTTTTTGATCTTTTTTGGTTAAGCACAGCCCCTATTCTAAATTTTTAAATCCCAATCTACTTATCTCTCTAATATTTACATTATTCTATTTAATTAAACTAATTAAATATCATGAATAATGTTATTTAAAATTAGGGGTCCTACATCCCTCCATTTTATGGCCAGCCTAGACCCAGATCAAGTATGGTGAAATGCCACTTTAACTCCTACTTGAGTCATTGTTCTAATTATTTAAGTCTAGCTCCTTGTTTGGTTGGACCAATGTACAACCTTTATACATTGTTTGGACTGATTTTAAGCTTTAAATTTAATAAAAAAAATCCATAAAATATTAATACAATATCCGTCCTAATTTATTTTTAGTTTATAACATTTATAAGTCAATATTACTACCAACAATACAGTTGGGTTGACCCTCTAATATGAACTCGTTAATATTTAAACAATTTAATATTGAAGCATGTATGGACTTTACTCAACCACAATATCGAGCATAAGTTCAATGCTTATAGATCAATTAGGATTCCAATTTTTAATGTAGAATAAGCTTATATAGTAACAACATTTTATATACGTAATCTTTTCGCTATCACTGTATCACTTAAATATCTATAGTTTGGTTTGAGGTCAAAAACTCTATTAATATTTGTATTTAATTGCATATATCATTAATTTCTTAATCAATCCAATAAAATTTATCGATCAACCGCTTTACTCTAATTAGAAATTTTGACTTTAAGTTGACCACCAGTTACGTTTATACTAACCCTCTATAACAAAGGAGATGAATCCCCTCTTGGGCAGTTTTGCACTTTAAGTAGTTCAACATATACCTAACTACAATCATAACAAAGTCATCATGCCAAGTATTTAACCATAGTCAAAGTATAGCCATTCTACTTAACTTTGACAGTACCCTCATGGCCGAAGACTACAATATCTCGTTAACCTAAATCTTCCATTTTGACGGAGTTATATTAACCTATAGAAGACTCTCGTTGAGTTGTTCTATGATTGTTCCAAACAACCACAAGTATATAACCTCTTAGTGCCTCCAACAGTCATGCGTAAATCACCATCCATTGTATGGAGAACGTCACATAAACTAATCTCAACAGATGTATCGATATCCTTTTCACTTGACTTGAAACATTTAAGGATTAGTGTTTTTGTACATATCGATCCAATACTCGTGGCTACGAACACATTCGTAACAGCAATTAATAAAACAATTTTCCAAATTATTTTCTACTCATATATGTTTAGTGTATTTAATTTATTATTTACATATCTATATAAGAATATATATAAAAGAAAATAAGACTAGATGCTTACATCATTTTGAAGAACATTCTCATACAATGGTTATGTTACATAATAAATGACATAATCGCCCAAAGGGCACACCCTTAGCACTATCAATCTTTTAAATTGAATATAATTTAATTTAATCATTAATTATTATTTCTACTTTAAAATAGTTTATAATTTATTATCATTTTGATTTTATTGATTAATATTAAAAACTATATAATTTAAATATTATTATAATTTGTTTTATATTTATATATTAATTAGTTTTTTATATTCTTAATTTTAGTATATTTCATGAATAATATGTAACTTAAACACTAAGATAATTTTTTTTCCAATTTTAAAAATATTATATTATTTTTAAAATTGGATATAATTTATTGTAACAGTATATAGAAAATAGTTAATTATCGAATAATATCAGATAACATATGAGATCGAGGACCGCATTAAGTTCGAAATATATAATTATACATATTAAATTTTTTTTGGTCGATAATGATGATTTTATGTGATAGAATTTTGAGAATTTCAACTATAAATAGGAATACCATTTTAAAATGGATATTTTCGACATGTTACAAATAAAATTCTATCAAACACGACCAGTCTTATTTACGTTATGAATTTCAAAATTCAACCGTAAAAGGTTCTTAAATGTTATATAAAAACCTTAAACACACGATCATTTCATTTCAACTCAATTTGATTAGCAACCTTACCAAATTTAATAATCCAAAATAGTTAATTATTGAATAAAATCAAATAACTATAATTAGATCGAGGATCGAATTGAGTTGATTGACCCAATATTAGACACTTAAATGGCATGAAAATTGATTTAATAAATCAAAATAGTAAATTATAGAATAATATCTTAAATGATATGAAAATTCCAAATGTAAATAGGATTATATGATCAATCTAGTCATTTTTGACAAGTTACGTATGAAATTCTATCAAAATAACCAAGTTTAATTGATGGTCTTAGTTACACTTTGAATTTTCAAATATGGCTGTATAATTTGTAATATTGTATGATATGCTTAAATATATGTCAATATGTCATTTTAACTCAACTTGATCGTCTATCTTACCAAAGTAAGGTAATAATCAAAAATAGTTAATTGTCGGAAAAAAATCGAATAGTTTATAAGATCGATGACCAAAAAGAGTTCAAATGACATGATATTATATATTTTAGCATTTTGGATGTGATATCCCGGAATTTTAGACAATATCAATTTAATAATCTTTAGATAAAATTAAATTGATATTGACAATATTGATTAATAAAATATGTTTTGGTTTAATAATCTGAATAAATAAATATTTAATTTGTGATTTTTATCTTTTAAAAGTTAAAATAAATGTTTAAATTATAATGTATATATATTAGTACATATATTATAGTTTATCTTTGTTTGGAATTTAATGAATAAATGAAGTTTTGTTTTTAAATTCTAATAAAATATTGAGTAATTAGGAAATTATGTTTTAAATTAATATTAGGCTTTTAAAAATCTGTTTAAATTAGTAATTATATGGTTTGTAATATTTACAATAAATATTTAATTTTTTAAAATTTATCTTAGCTTAATTTTTGTTTTAAATTTAAATAAAGGTTGAATTTATTTCTTTTTAAATATTATTTGATTATATATGATTTAGAAATATTTTATATAAGTCTAAAATATAAAATAGCATATTATTTAAATTCATTTGATAATAAAAAGTGATTTATAATTTCTTTATAAAATTTGTTAAATTGTTATTTTAAGCCATATTAATAAATATACTATTTTTCATAAATATAAAAGGAATTAAAATAAGGAAATAGTATTATCATTTTAAATTAAATAAATTGATTTTAATTTGGAATTCAAAGGATTAAATTGAATTGAAATTGTTTATGAAATTCAAATTAATTGATTCTTTAAAATATTTGTATAAGTTTTAATTTATAAATTGTTTTATTTACATTTTCTTAAAATAAGAAAATCATATATATTCATTCAAACATAAAACAAATTAAAGAAAACTCTTTCTAAACATTTAAAAATATAACTTAATTAAATAAAGACAAGTGTTAAGTATTTAACAAATCTAAGCTACATGTGTTAATTGTAAAACAAACAAAATGACAAGTGTCATTAGATTTTAATCTTTTCTTTATTCTAAAAGTATTTTCAGCCCTTAATCATTTTTTTTCCATTCATCCTCTTTTCTAAATCAAAGAAAACACTTCACTTAAAAAATCTTAAAATCCCTCAAAAACAAAATCTGCAATTCATAATCAAATCTACATGCAACTACATTTGCATCTCTGGAAGATCAACTGCATTTTCAAAATCAATCAACCAGAATATCAACCTGCAAATTCATAATGAAGTCTGCATTTTTGCAACCTGAAGATCACTGCAATTCATCTCTGGAATCAACTTTGAATCAGGCCTGCATGCATCTAATATTGGTCAGAGTTTTAAATTGCAAGTCTGCATATATGAATGTTAACAGAAATCGAAGAATCATGATGGCTCTGTTCTTCAGATTTAAAGTGAGTAACATTTTTTATTTAATAATTTAAGTTAACATGGTTGCATGATTTATTTCTGTGAATAATCATGAATGGTGATCAGTAAGATTCTGTATATATAGATATCTAAGAATAATCTGTAGATATTGGGGTAAAATGTGTGCACGTCTATCTATGACCCTCTGCTTCTAGCTTGAGACTCAGATTTATTTTATTTTATTTTAAAAAAATTATCCCCTATCTCTGGATCATGCCAATGTTATGATTAGATTACAAACTTGTTTGCTAAACATAAATCTGAAGTATGAAAATTTAATAAGCTAAGTTAAATTCAAAATCTTTTCTGGAAATCAAAAATGTTCAGTAAACATGATATTGTCTTAAAACATAAAATTTCTTAATTTATTAAATTTAGATTTTGATCTTAAACCATTCAAGGAAACAAGATTTTTAAATCAGAATATACAATTTGTAGTTTAAGATTTAAGGGCAGTTTACCTTGATCTGGAAAATGTAAATTTGGGAAATCCTGATGATTTTGGAAATTTGGAAGTTTGAAATTTCTTCTATTTGTTGTTGAGAGTTTAAGCATTTCAGGAAAATTATCAACTGAATGGATAATTTTTGGGATTATCAGTGATAAGGGTTTTTGTTCTGCAACCCTAAGTTTTTAACAAGTAAGGAATCTGATCATCATAGCCACTAGGATTGATCGTGTGTTTTGCAAATCTGGGGATTGGTTGCTGGGCCATAGAGGAGGAACTAGCCGGAATTGTAGCTTGAACGATGGTCGGAGGGAGGTGAATTCGCCGTTGACAGGGTTGAGGAGTTCTGGGCTGCACTGTATTCCAGGTTTTGAAAGGGGGCTGTTCTGTTTGATTTTGGATATTTGGAGTTTTCTGATGTTTTGGGTGATCATGTTGAATTTAAGGGTGGATGGTGGATGTGGATGATCATCACCGATGATCGAAAAGTTGCCCATGGCTATGTGCATGTGCACAGTGGTCATATGGAGGTGATTTGGTTTCTGGAATAGGGTGAAGATTAGGTGCTCGAGTCATTTCAGTTTTTGCTCGAAGTTGGAGTATGGGTGACTCGAAGTAAGATAGGGTTGAGCTCGGGTAATTTTTAGTTTTCAGGTTTGTTCCTGAAACCTGAACTGCTTCAGGTTTTTAAAAAAATTTAAAACTAAATTTAAAAATAAGCAAGGCAAGCTTAAATCTAAACTTAAAGCAAGATTAAATTATAAATTCAAGTAGGTTTGAATTTCAGATTTTGAATAAACAAGATTCGCAGAAATGAAATATTTAAAAACTGAAACCTGCACAGTTTTTTTTATAAAGTGAATTTAAATCTGGAAATAAAATTTAAACAAGATTTAAATTTCTAAGTTAAATCTGAACCTGAATCCAAATTAGATGTTGAATCTGAAAGTTTCAAATAAAAACAAGTTATAAATTCAAATGTTATAATCAAGTTGAATATTTTTAGAATTTTATAATATATGTAATGAAATTTAAAACAGGGTTTAAATTTAAATCTTTGAATCTAAATCTGAAAGCATGATTTGAATTTTGGTTGTAATGTAAATAAGATTTGAATTTAAATGTTTCAATATCATTTGAATTATTTAAGGTATTTTAAATTTATTTAAATTGAATATGGGCTAAAGTTAAACTATTCTTCTAAAATTGCTTTAAGAGATAAGTGATCCTTTAAAATGAAAACTAAAGAGTTTTTTTAAATACTTAAAACCTTGTTTAAGTTTGATTTAATTTTAATTTAAAATGGAATTTAGAAAAATTTAAAAGCAATTTGTTTTTAAATTACTTTAATAATGATAATTTAATCATTAATGAGATTAATGATTTTCATTGTTTTGAAACTTAATAATTTATATATTTGATTAAGGTAATTAAGATTTTAATTAATTAATTAATTTAATTAATAATTAGGTTAATTAATTAAATAATTAAGGGTTTTATTCAATTAATTAAAAGGATTAAGTAAGTTAATTAAACTTGATTAAAGTGTGATTTAGAAACTAATTTAAATAAAATTTGATTTAATTTAATTAATGAATTGAATTTATTAATCAAGTAATTAATAATTAATTACTAATTATCACTTGATTAATTAAATAATTAGAAGTACATTAATGAGTTTCTGTAAATAAACTAAGAATTAATATTGATTAATTCAATTAATTACTTTAGAAAAGTAATTAAAGTTTTGTTATTGGTTAATGAAGGTCATTAACCCAGGATTATTTAATAATTAATTAATGTAATTAATTTTAATGATTAATTGTATTAATTAATTTAAAGATAATCATTTGAGAATTATTTAAGTGTAATTACTTAATGAAAGTAATTAAGAAAATTTATTACTAATTGTAATTAATTGAGTTTATTTTGATTAATTAAGTTGTTTAATTAAGTTTAATTAATTTAAATTAATCACTGGTTAATGTAAGAAGTAATTACCAATGTAATTAAAAATGAATAATTACTTAGTGAAGTAATTAAGAAGATATATTGCTTGATGTAATTTAATATAAGGATACTTGGATAATGGAGCAGCCTTGGAAAATTAATTATTTTGTGTAATTAATATGTAATTAGTATACAGAATAATTACTTAAGTAAGTAACTAATAATTAATTACTTAGTGTAATTAATTTAGGGTTTTGATAATTGAATTATTTGAAGAAAATAAATAGATGTAATTAATTTAATGTAATTACTTAATGTGATTGATCAGGAGTGATTAATCAAATAGGATAATTGATAATTAATTTAATAGAGTAATAATAAATAATTTGGGATCATTAATTTAAATAATTAATGATGTAATTAAGGATTGATTAATTAAGAACAATTAATCAATGAAGGTATTAATTAATGTAATTAATTAAGGATGAATTAATGAAGTAATTACAGGTTAATTACAGGGTTTGGTTTGGAATAGTTAATTTGTGAAATTAATTAGAGGTTAATTACTTGAATATAATTAAAGGGTAATTTATCAAGAGGATTAATTAGGGTAACTTGTTAAGAGTAATTAATCGATGTAAGCAAGATTTATATGGGTGAGTAATTAACTTAATTCATTTTAAATTAATTAAGGAAGAAGTAATTAATTTAATTCATTTTAAATTAATTAAGGAAGAAGTAATTAATTTAATTCATTTTAAATTAATTAAGGAAGAAGTAATTAATTTAATTCATTTTAAATTAATTATAGAATGATGATTTAATAAGTCATTGCTTATGAATCATGTTGATATTTATTACCCAGAATGATTGAGATCTCAGTTATGAGATAAATGATGTTGTGTGATTTGGATGCTATGGTTGTATTGAGTTGATGATATGAATTATCTATTGGAATGGTAATATCGATTATCTATTATGATGTTGTGAATTATCTATTTGTATGTATATAGATAATATTGAATCGAATTGTTTTAAACTTTAAAACAACTTGGACTTAAAAGACACGCTTTGGATTTCGATGAGACCAGGATCGGGTTTCCATATTTGGATATCCGAAAACCACGTCGATCCAAATTAAAGATAGGTCGAGAATCTTATGTGAAGAGTGAAGACTCGAGGTGTAAGGACTATCGTCAGTATAACTCTGGGGGTGATTCCGTGATGAGTTTGACGGAACTAGTTCTTATAGGTTCGAGATGAAGATTCAGAGTGCAAGGGTTATCGTCGTTAACTCTGAGGGTGATTCCAAAATGAGTGTAACGAGATAATGCCTTCGGTTTCGTTCGAACCCGGAACGAACTTGTATGGATTGAATGCTTTCAGAACATCGTCAGGTGGACGATGAGCATTGTAAGATATGTGTTCTCTAAAGGTAATCGTAGCCTCAAGCCTCATCAACCGGGAATGGCTAAAACAGGGGAGGTGCAGCAAGGCTTCGTGGGTAGCTCCCACTGGAGAGAGAGATTGATCCATGTCTAGAAGTCCCTTTATATTCGGCTGTGTGGGCAGTTGGTTGCAAACAACTACGGGGTTGTCTTGTTTGGAACTGTTCAGTAAGGAATGGTTCCGGCTTTGCGTTGCAGGGGAGCGGGCGTACTCCTCGGTACGGTGATCTAGGCCACGTACTGTGGCGGGCGGTACCCCAGTAGCTCTCCCATTGTATGGAATCCACAATCCAATAAGTGCCAACGGTTTTGATTGTATTACCCACTTCTATGGCTAGTAGCTAGAATTTAATGAATGTAACAATTTCGGCCATTTCTTATTTACTTGAAAACCCTAGACACTATTATAATATCATCGGATTTCCTATCTAATGTTTTGGTTAGCGTAAGGTAAAAACCTTTCCATGTTTATGGGTGGGAAGTCTTACGTGATACCTTTCTTTTCAAAAGTTTTTTTAAAAGTTAAGAAACTTTAATCTGTTACTCACACCAGACCCATGTCTGACCCGGAGTTTATCTTTGTTTTCTTAAACTCTTGGGTACTCAAATTTTTTACGAGTAGCCAAGGGATTCAGGTTTGCTTTGACGAATATGGAGGAGCAAATGGAGCAGGAGGCTTCTGCGTTGTAGATATATAGTTTCCGCTGTGTGTTCTCTATGTTGTGTTGTATTGAGTTGTAAATACTAGACAAGTGTTTATAACTATCTAGTATATGTGATGTGTATATGGTGTATCTCTGATTGATATTGTATATTATGTAAATACTTATGTTATTAATATAATTTATTCGTTCCACTGTTTGAGATTCTAGTGTTGTTTGTTCTTTCTCTTCTTTCTTTTCTTCTTCTATCCCTTTCTTTCTTAATTGATGATGCGATTTTCTGGGAATAAAAAGTCGGGTCGTCGCATTGGAAAATAACGGTGAATTCACATTGTCACATTTCGCGAATTCCAAATGCAAAAAGTATTGTCAATTCAAAATACATGCAATTTTCATTAAATTATGTAAACAATTCTATTGAAAACAACAAATACATACATGTTATGAAGCTTTAAAGTCTAATTGTAAAAATTATTTAGTATTATATGATAAGCTAATATACATAAATGATTTATATATATATATATATATATATATATATATATATTTATAATATAAAATAGAATAACAAATATAAAAGTAGATACCAATCTCCCAATACGGTTGTTACGGTGACGTAGCAATGACATCTAAAAAATTTAGATGCAGGAAAGACGTAGTTATAACGGTCCGTAAAATTTTAATTGTTTTAATAATATATTTAACTGAAATTTTGTGAAATTTTAAATAATAAAATTTTGAAATATAAACTTGATATTTGAAATACGTCTATTTAAACATAGCAAATGTTAATATTTTATCTGAAAATACTGAATTTTTTTTACTGGTGCAATTCTATTTCAATTTATATCAGTTAAAAATTGATGGTAATAAATTAATTTCCAAACTTGAAATATTTTTCTATAGAAAAATTCTAAACCATCTTCTGAGTGAGACGTCAAATTTTATTTCTTGGTTAATATATGTAAGTTATTATATAAGGCCTGTTATAAAGGTCACTCGAATTTGCCTTTTGTATATGATGACATATTTTATTTATATGATATGATAAATGTATGTCAGTGGTGTTTAGAAAATATGAGTTAAGTCTATATATGTAGTAATTGTCTGAAGCTTCTTACTTTACTCTGGTAAAGCATTTTTTTGTATATAAAGTTTATCTAAGTTATATATATATTATATATGTATGTCGGAAGTTATAAATTTGTTGTAGCCATGGATGTTTCGATTTATATATATCTTACCTTATAAAATATATGATTTACATATAAGTCAAATCTACCTTTCTGCCGCATGCATATATTTATATGATTTACAAATTTTACGAGTTTCATGGTTGTCAGTCTATATAACTGTTATATTATGTTGGGTATACATATATATTTATACAGATATTTATGTAAGTTTAAAATTCATTTCATTTGCCTAGCATGGTCGTATATATATTTTGCAAATTTAATGCTACTTTGTTTCTTGTATTATATTTTGCCGTATATATAGGCGTATGTGCAGTGTTTATATATATTTATGTATATGTGTTTATAAATTTATTTATAGCGAATATATGTTACAATCTGTTAGTTGAGTGTGTAAGAGTATAACTATTAGTTTATATATATACCGTTGGCGAGTTTGGATTTAACTTTGTATATACGTGTAAAGATATGTGAGTCATATGTTTACCAAAGAAATTTAAAACAACACGCTAGTTATTGTTTGCCTCACGGAACGAAAGAAACTTAAAAACAGTCACGGAACCAAAGAAATTTAAAGGACAAAGATTTGTATATTTTTTACCTCAAGGACACGACCTCAATATTTTTACCACAAGGACAAACATCCTTCTAAAAATTATTCATAAGGACAAACATTTTCCAAAATTATTCACAAGGACAACAAAACTGCTACCGGGCTAAAAAGTGATACCTAAAAACTGTTACCGATAACTACAAACTGATACCTAAAAACTACTATCAATAACTAAAAACTAATATCTATAGAAAGTTATCATTCAGGATAAAATATTGAAGGTCTGTCCTTGAGGCTAAAAAGCTGTGAAAGTTTGTCCTTGACAATAATTTCCTGTATTATATAATGTCACTATTAACTTATGGAGAGAGTATGGGTTCATTTATAATATATAAGTTATATTCTCAAAAAAAAATATACTGTTAGTATTATATTATATATATTGAAAGGTATATATGTGTTGACTGGCTATAGTATATATCGGTATAAATATGTTGTTGATTTCAAAATGGATATGATGTTAAAGTATATGTCAGTATATAAATATATATATATATATATATATATATATTACTTTATTTTATTTTAAATTGTCATATTGATTTTAATAAAATATTAATAGTAATATAATATACATTTTGTTTCTGTTATATCAAACTGATTTCTGATTCTTGATTCCCTTCCTATCAGCTTTATCCGTCAAATTCGTGCCAACCTTATTTGTTTTGAATTCATGCCTGGATTTCGTTACTCAACTTCATTGTTTATCTTTCCAGCCTCGAAAGGTGAGCAATCACTCACGATTAACGTCCTTATATTTATTAAATTTAATTTCAATTGAAACGACAATTGAAATATTGATGCTGTTAGTTATTTACATTGCTATATATATGCTGTTATCTATATCAATTCACCTGTGATATCTGACACCATTATTTGTTATTTATACTGATGATATATGCCTGTTGTTATATTATTATCATATCTGTTTGCACTCTGCAAGTTCCATGTTAGTATAGAATTCACTATGGGTTGAAATGATACATACCCGAATGGACTTCAGAATAGGAGAAAATCGTTATGGGTTGAAATGATAGACCCAAGCGATTTTCACTTGAATTGAATTTGGGATTGCGGGTTGAAATGATATATACCCGTATATAAGTTAAATTATGGATTGAAATGATAAATATGCGCATCACTTGACCATAGGCTAGAAAATTTTATACAGGCATCGTGGTCTATACATACATAAATATTTTGAAATGATTTCCATGGTTTTGAAAAGAAATATATAGTTTTATATAAATATTAATTTCAAACATGTATAAATGTTTAGTTTAAAAATAAAAGTAAGTTAAATAATAAAGTTTGATTTTATTATAATATAGATGGTTAAGTATTTATTTAAATTATATTTTAATAAAGAATTTATAATGATTTAATATTTAAGGTTGGGAAGTTAGATTTGAATTGACTTGAAATGGTATTTAATTAAGACTTTATTTAATTTAAATCAATTTGAAATTTATGGAAATTGAAATCTTAAAGGATATGATTTTTTTATAACTTGAGTTTGATTTAAGGTAATTTAAATGAATATATCAAGTTTGAATAAATGGAGGAATATTGAGTCATTTGAAATTAGAAGTTTATTTATATGATATTGAATTTATTAGGTAAATATTTCAAAACTAAATAATAGCAAATTGAATTTGATATATACGGAATTATAAGAATTTAGTTTTGAAATTTATGGAATATTTAAAGCTTTGAAATATATATTCTGAAATAGTTTATTTCATGGTTCAAATCTGTATTTGAAATCGATAAAATTCGAATTTATTTGATCAGAAACTAAATTGAATGGAAATTGATAAATTGAGATTGAATTTTATTTGAATAGGAAGTTGAATTGATTTTTGAAGCGATTGGTGAAGTTTGAGGAAATTACAAATGCTTTACTTTATAAATTATTTAATATATATGCTATTTTGGAAAATAGATATATTTGAAATGAAATGATATTTTGGTTTTGAAGTATAGATTAATTTGAAATGACCTCGGTGTTATAGTGTATATTTCTACATTGTATATAGTTCCACGGATCCTTAGAGGATGGTTATCCCAAACATCCTTTAAGTTACTTATATTTTTCAGTTGGTATTTCACTTAAGTTGGATTTATTGATATAAGAATGTTAATCCCGACTAGAGTGTTTTATGTTTTTCTTTATGCTCGGGTCAGACTGAGTGATACAGTGTTTGAGACTCACCTTCAGAGTTGGAGAGCTTGAGGATCCAGCTATCTATTTCATTTCAGTTATCCAGTTGATTCCATTTATTCAGTTGATTCTAGGGATGCATTCAGCTTGTGCTTGTTTATCATATTAAATCTTTTGTTGTACCTTGTATAACTTTGATGTATTTATACAGTAGCTTCATGAACTACAATCTCTTTGATTCCGCTGCATTATATTACTCTATGTCTGTGATTCTGTGATTTATTTATTTGTTGTATATTCTGAGATTTGCCAAATATATTTTACAATTCGATATTTTACGCAATTCAAGTCCGACATGTGTGGATGCGAACGGTTGAAAATATCGGGTCGTTACAGTAGTGAATTGTCATTGCCTTCCCTTAAGATTTATCAAAAGTATTTCCCTCTAGATATAGGAAATAAATAAACAATAGGGAATGGCGATGACATAAGCAGCTCCCTACTTTATAGTAATGTCCTAGCGGACCCTATGGATTCTCGACGACGTATTGACGTAGCGTCAATATAGCATCGATAATAGATATGGATTAAATTCTTCTCTAATAGTGACTCCTTTCTTCTTTGACATTCGTAAATCATAATTTCACAAGTAATATACTTTCTTATCAAAATTCATCGAGTCCTCAGAATGAAATATTTAAGTTATATTCTTATTTACACTAAAAGAAGCCAATCTCAATTCTTATTAACAATAATAGTTTAAAATTAATTTATACGTTCTATTAAGAAAGTAATGATCTAAAAAAAGGGAAAGAAAGATGTCGTAGAGCAGATAAAACAATCCAAATATTTTTGTGAACTTTTGGTAAACAACCCCAAAAACGTGTCAAAAAGGAAAATCTCCCTCTTGTTAAAATTGTATAAATCACATCCTTGTTTTTTAAAACTGCACAAATAATAGGAAACGTTGAAAATCAAATACAATACCACTAATTTCTTCAATTCATTTTTCTCTTAACATATGTTTGAAATAAACGTAAAAAATGATCAAATCAACTAAATAATAATATTTCTAATCAGTGTTTGTAACACCCCATAAAAACTAATGAGAACTTAATTAATTAAAATAAGTTTAAAAATGAAAAAAAATTAAATATCTGAATTTGGCCATGAAAGTTACACCCTTACGTTTGTGGTGATTTTTTGATTGACTCTAATATATAAAGTTTTGTAATTGGAGCTTAAATGGAAAAGTTATTAATGTTTGAAGTTTTCGAATTAAAAATAATTGAAAGTGAATTTAAATTTAAAATTTTAACAAATGATAATGTTTAAAATTTAAAACATTAATAAATATGTTAACGTTAATGGATGCTTAGGGTTTAAGAAACGTTAAATAATAAGCGTTAACGTTAAAAATTAAATATGGTAAGAAATTAATTTAAAATGGTAATAATTATTATCGCCATTTATAATAGGTCGGTCGATTGCCTCCACTAGGCCGGTCGACTGCTAGCGGTCGACCACCTAGTGAGGAGCTGCCGACCAGTGCTTTGAGTGGCGATTAGGGTTTAGTTAGACACAAATAGCTCGGATTTTATTCTTTTAAACTGACTTAAATCTAATGGTTCTGTTACCTTCTAATCACTATAAATAAGAGGCCAGCCCTTCATTTTTATTCATAAATTATTTGAAACACTAGGTGTTTGCGCAAAAAATGGGCAAACACCCAATGTCGTACGATTTAGTCGATTTTATGATGTTTTTAGTGATTTGGGTGATTTATGCAAATATATAAAAAGCAGGGACTAAACTGTAAAAGACACACAGATTTATAGCGGTTCGGCCCGAACGTGCCTACGTCCACTTTTTATGTTATTCTCCTTTTTTCTTCAGATTACAAGTACAAAGCTTTGATTACAAGTATCTAAAGTTGTTTGAGAGTTCCTTCCAGGCTTGAGCTCTCAAACTTGTCTCTCCCATTGTTATACCCCTGCCCCTCTATTTATAGAGTGAGGCTGGGGGTAGGGGTCTTGGATGTTTATAGCTGCTGGTGGGCCTGGGCTGATGCAATCTGGACTGGCAATTATCTGGTTCGGCGGAGCTTGGTCCGGTCTTGAGTGTGTGGTGCTGGACCGGTAGGACGTTGGTCCGGTATCAACCTGGTCCGGTGTTAGGATTATTGACCGGTTGTAGGAGATGGTCTGGTCCGGTGGAGTGTGGGGAGAAGGTTGGATCGGCATGTGTTTGGTCCGGTATGCACATGCAGGTGGGTTTGGTTCGGTACGTAGGAAGTGGGTCCGGTGAGGCTTATGCCGAATGAACTTGTGTTGAGAATGCCGGATGGGCACCTATGCTTGAATTGCCGAATAAGGCTTTGCCGAATGAAACCTTAAACTTCTTAATACCGAATGAGCTTTTGCACTTGGGTTATGAATGAAATCTTCGACTTGTATACGCTTGCTGGCTGCTTCTTCGTGGTGGAAACGCGCACAACATTGATATTCCAGTTTTGACCAAAAATGGGATAACACTTTGCCCCCCAAAACATGTCTTGCGGTAGGAAGGCGTGTTTTGTAATGCCATGAGCTGGATGTTCGTATCCTGTCAACAACCTGTAAAGAGCTTGATAGTTTTATATGGCCCCAAATGACGACCGTTCGGGATCGAGCTATTTGGGATGAAGCGCGGCCGTTCATGGTCAAGCGCCTAACTTCAAATGACGATCGTTCGTGATCAAGTCATTTGAGGTGAAGTGCGACCTGTGCGGTCAAGCGCATAAATCCGTGCGTCGATCGTTCGGGATCGAGTCATCTGCAGTGAAATGTGACCGTTCAAGGTCAAGCGCTTTACTTCAAATGACGACCGTTCGGGATCGAGTCATTCGAGGTAAAGTGCGACAGTGCGCGGTCGAGTGGGGACCGTTCAAAGTCAAGCGCTTAACTTCAAATGACGATCGTTCGTGATCGAGTCATTCGAGGTAAAGTGCGATAGTGCGCGGTCAAGTGGTGGTCCTCAAATGACGACCGTACGCGATCAAGCCATTTGAGGTAAGGCGTAACAGTCAATGATCAGGTGGCGGACCTCAAATGACGACCGTTCGCGATCGAGCCATTTGAGGTAAGGTGAGTTGTGCCGTTCGAGGTGAGTTTTGCCGTTCGAGGCGAGTTGTGCCGTTCGAGGCGAGTTTGTGACCGTTCGCGGTCGGGTGCCATTCGAGGCGAGTTGTGACTGTTCGAAGTCGGGTGCCGTTCGAGGCGAATTGTGACTGTTCGAAGTCGGGTGCCGTTCGAGGCGAATGAGTGTGCCCGGGGGGGACTTAATATTATCAGTGTTGGAGTCATTGTTTGGGGGAATTTTTCGAATCAAAGACTTCGGCAGTTCGTTGCCATGCAATAGGTGCTCGTGGACCGTTCGCGATCCAACGGGCATACAAGTAAATAATTTTTTCATAGAATTGCAAATGTTAAAGCAATAGTACCTTACAGCAGAAATGTCCAAACAGGAAGAATTCAAATGTTCAAATCGAAACAAAAGCAAAGCAAGGATGTCAAAGCGTAAGTTCCCACTCCGAAGCACTTAATGATCATTCAGAGCATGCCTGGAGATCGTTCGCGATCTCGTACATGTGTAAACGATTTAATTGCGTTAGTGGAAGCTTACGACCTGTTCATCGTTATTTTAATCAAGCAATCAATGGATAATCAAATGGTGCCTTGATCCAGGGTCACCTCTAGCTGACGTAGAGGGCGGTCGCTCTGGCTCCACCGCTGGAGTTCGCCTCCTTACATACTGAAGGAGCATACCGTTCCTGATATGCCCTTCTACCTCGTCCTTCAAATGCCTACAATCATTAGTGTTATGACCATTCAATTCATGAAATACACAAAACTTATCTGATTTTCTTTCGTCAGAGGTTGGATCCCTTCGCATTGGTCTACGATACGGAACCTGCCCCTTGGTATCCTGATAAATTCGTTCCAAACTCTCATTCAGCTCTGAATAGGTGGTGAAGCGTGGTTCGCTTCGTAGCCACTTTGTCCTGTCATCATTATCCTCAGCCTTTCTTTTTCCTTTGCTAGTTTCCGCACCCTTTCCAGGTGGGTTTCCGTTCTTGATTACGTAAACGTCATCTTCTTCCTCTCTTTCTGCACTAGCATCTTCCAAACGCAGAAACTTTTCAGACTCATGATAGAACTCTCCCAGATTCATAGGCAGGTCCTTGGTTAATGAATTCTTGAACTCTGTATTACCAGCTATTCCAGATACAGCCGCCATCATGACCATAGATGGATCTGGTCGATCCACTGATGCTGCCGCCGCATTAAATCGCGTTAGAAAGCTCCTCAAAGTCTCTCCAGTTTTCTGTTTCAAGGTTGCCAAAGTCATCACATTCTTGGGTCTCGCAATATGAACCCTGAATTGCCTCATGAATCTCTCAGTTAAATCTGCCCATGTTCCTATGGAGCCGCTCTCCAGTTGCCTAAACCATAACGCTGCAATGTCCGTCAAATACAGTGGAAAGCACCGGGCCATAACCTCCTCCGATGCCCCCAGCACTTCCATATGTCTCATGTACTTCGTTAGATGGACCGTGGGGTCCGTTTTCCCGTTGTACATGTCCAATGATGGTAGCTTGAATTCTGGTGGGTTCCTAGCCATCCTAATCGCAGGAGAAAAAGGACTCATGTTTACATCTTCCAAGTCTCTGTTTACTAAACCGCCTCTCATAGCTATTCGAACCATCTCTGCTAATCTGTCATTGTCTCCAAGTTGTAGTTCTCGTTCACTGTCTTCGACCTGCCCCCCAAGTCCGCGGGAGTTTTCATGTGTATGCCTCCCTGGCTGAACGTTCATTCCTCTATTGCTACCAGGTGGTTCGGATGCCCCCATCTCACTTCCCGGGGTCGGATCAACATGCTCTGCGTGAGTGCCCCCTAGCTCTGGTGCTGCGCCAGATGGTCCTGCCCCGTTCTGAACCCCAGTTGCTCCTTGGATTTGTGCTCCAATTTGCCCAATTTGTTGAAGTAAGTTCTGGATCATCTCTTCTTGTCTTCTCATCATAGCCTCCATCTCATCCCTGGTGATGAAGGCTGAAGCTTGGTTTGCTCCTGAGGAAGCCTCTTGACTCCCTTCCTGTTGACTTTGCTCTGGCCTTGGCCTTCTGCTTGATTGTCTCGCCATGACTCTTCCAATCTGAATCTCTAAACTCTCAAATTCAAGTTCCAAGCGGTAGGTCCTTGTGTTCAATTCTCAGTGAAAGCACCAAAATGTTTGCGCAAAAAATGGGCAAACACCATATGTCGTACGATTTAGTCGATTTTATGATGTTTTTAGTGATTTGGGTGATTTATGCAAATATATAAAAAGCAGGGACTAAACTGTAAAAGACACACGGATTTATAGTGGTTCGGCCCGAACGTGCCTACGTCCACTTTTTATGTTATTCTCCTTTTTTCTTCAGATTACAAGTACAAAGCTTCGATTACAAGTATCTAAAGTTGTTTGAGAGTTCCTTCCAGGCTTGAGCTCTCAAACTTGTCTCTCCCATTGTTATACCCCTGCCCCTCTATTTATAGAGTGAGGCTGGGGGTAGGGGTCTTGGATGTTTATAGCTGCTGGTGGGCCTGGGCTGATGCAATCTGGACTGGCAATTATCTGGTTCGGCGGAGCTTGGTCCGGTCTTGAGTGTGTGGTGCTGGACCGGTAGGACGTTGGTCCGGTACCAACCTGGTCCGGTGTTAGGAGTGTTGACCGGTTGTAGGAGATGGTCTGGTCCGGTGGAGTGTGGGGAGAAGGTTGGATCGGCATGTGTTTGGTCCGGTATGCACATGCAGGTGGGTTTGGTTCGGTACGTAGGAAGTGGGTCCGGTGAGGCTTATGCCGAATGAACTTGTGTTGAGAATGCCGGATGGGCACCTATGCTTGAATTGCCGAATAAGGCTTTGCCGAATGAAACCTTAAACTTCTTAATACCGAATGAGCTTTTGCACTTGGGTTATGAATGAAATCTTCGACTTGTATACGCTTGCTGGCTGCTTCTTCGTGGTGGAAACGCGCACAACATTGATATTCCAGTTTTGACCAAAAATGGGATAACACTAGGGAAGCTCTGCCACTCTTATTCTTCTCTACGATTTAGAATCACTTATGATTTCCAAGTAAAGGATTTTAGGTATTTAAATTTCTAATCTCTAATCTTTGATTCTAAATCTATATATACAATTCAGTTGTTGTTTATTCCAAAAAGAAGAGATTTGAAAGAGAAATTAGAAGCGGGTGTGAATTATGTCCAAAAGGGAGCAGCCAAATTCTCTATGAGTGAAAATCTTAGTTTTTCTCATTTTAGTACTCATATGTAGAAGTTTGGATTTTTTTATGCCTTGGAAATTTTGTTTACGAAATGCCAAAAACTAAAACCTTCAAATTTTCCTTAAACGAAATGTCATATTTATGTTTATTGGAATCTTAATTATTTTATATTAAATAGTAGAGTTTGTATTGTTATTGCAATTTGAATTTTTCATATTCCACTCCACTTTCAACTCTTCTCTAATGTTATCTTAAAGGGTTTTAAAATAAGTTAGGAAATGATACGTAAAGTATGAATTCCTTTATTCATACATTGCACTGCTTATTTCCATAATTAAGTTGAAAAGGAATCCCTTTTCACTTCAGGTTCATATATTGAAAGTTGAATAGAATATAAAGATTTAAATTGTAAGTTTTATTTTTTTGAAATAGAGGCGTTGGTTCAACAATATAGATATAGAATAAGTATGGTTATGATTCTATTTTGTTTATGCAAAACTATTTTATTGGCTAAGGATATTAGCTATTTTGAAAGATGTCGTATAGAGATAGACTTGTATATGGAATTTTTGACATATAACGGTTAGTCTAGGATGAAAAATCTTCGTAGGCTTAGGAATATTTAGTTAGCCCAATTTATATATGTGTGTGTGTGCGTTGTGAGAAATGTGGATTATGGATCTTAAGTCTAGAATAAACACTAGAGGGGGTGAATAGTGTTTTAAGGAATTACTAAATCTTTTTAAGTTTATGTTAATTTGAACACAAATGTATGCAATATTTAGACACAGATGTGCTCACAGAATTAAACACAGATGCAGAAATAAAGTAAAAACAATAAAGGAAAGAACATACCAGATTTTATACTGGTTCGGAGTTACCCTACATCCTATCCCACACACAAATACGGATTTCCTTTCAAAAGAAATTGTACAATTACACCCTTGATTTCAAGGCCACGAGGTACACCACTCTAGATTCACAATCCTCTGGGTAGAGATACTTGATTTCAGGGGCAACAAGTTCACCCAATTGATTTCCAAGGCTACAATCACACTTTTCTCACTTGATTGATTTCCAAGGCTACAATCACACCTTTTCTTGCTAAATTGATTACAAATAAATCTATAACTTCGAATAGCACTGAAATCTTGTTGATAGTGATAGAGAATCAAACTAGAAATGATCTAGTTAGATTCAATGTTGATTTAGGCAGAGTAATGGTAAGAATGTGTATAATGAAATGTGGAAGAAGAAGAGGAGTGAAATCAGAGAAAAATAAATGAAAATTTGTTTAAAACTGCACATATTTATAGTAAAACAACAGCTATGTCCATTCATGAAAGAATATGATGAATAGACACTTCCGTTGAAATTCAAAATTTTGAAATAAATTGCTACCATGTCGACATAAGGTACTTGAGGATGTCGACATGCCTAAGGAAATTTTGGTAATTTGTTTTTCTTTGAAAATAACTTCTATCTTGTATTAACACTATTTTAAACTTTATTAATATACTTAATTATAGTTAAAATACATAAATAAATATAGAGAATAATATTTTGGTATATATAAAATTTTACTATAATTTTATATTTAAATCTAAGTATAAATATTAAAAGTTAAATATATTATTATTAAAAGACAGTTTAAAAACCAAGGATAATTTGATCTTGAAAATAAAGATTATTTTGAGGCTAAAAATATTTTAAAATCAGGATAGACGTTTCTGATTCTTTTAAAATGAAGATTTTGAAAACATTTTGAAAATAAGATATAATTTTGTAAAACGTTTTGAATAAAAGTTAGTGGATATAAAACAATGTTCAACTAGATTTTTCGTAGGTTCCATCCCTTTAACAGGCTCGGAGTGGATTCCATTCCACGAATAAATTGGATTTTAAGATGTCAATGGTTTTTCTAGGAGTTTTAACAAAATTCCTAATTAAATTACTTATTATTGAAATCTTGAACACTTGATAATATTGATACTTATGAGTCTTCAATCTTGATATCTTGAATCTCTATACTATATAGTCTTCATTCTTGGTACCTGCATGGTTAAATCCTGTATATACATATATATCTAAACTATAATGTTAATATTTATATTTTATAATCTTATTCTAAGGTTGTTGTCATCAAAATCATCATCTTAAGGACAAACAATCTCCCTCTTTTTGATGATGACAACCTTTGTTTATAAAATATTACTTCTATCCTAATAACTCCCCCTAAGACTAATAACTCCCCCTTAATCTATGCCTAACTATCCTATTTTATATTTCTCCCCTTTTGTCATCAACAAAAACTAACTCCAAACTATAGAACTCCACCTTAATCCAATACTCTATGACATGTGATTATAATGATAGTGTTATCATAAATAATCATCACTTAATTCTAAAACTAAAACTTTTTCCTATATTACTAACTATCCTAACTTAGAATCGATGATTATACTTATAATAGTGAGAAATCAAATATAAAAACACAAATTATTTATTAATTATATATTGTTTTATTTACATGTGCGTAGAGAACGTAAGTAAAAACATACAACAATAGGAAAGAGAGAAAAGAAACTAATACGTGTCTTTGAAAATGGGAGAACTATGAACCGAACAATTTGGGTAGTGGAAACAGAAATTTCCACGCTGTTCGACTAGATTTCCATCCTTGTCAAATCACACTTCTCCAACGCAAACAACTTTGTCGTCATCTTCAGCGTGCTCTTCTTTCATGAAGGCTTCTTCTTCTTCCTCGTTGTCCTCTTGCACTTGATCTCCTGAAGACTCTTCATCAATCAAGATTGGATTAGCGTGATTGTTCATTAGAAACTTTTGCAAATTTATAAGGATTTTGCCTTGCCGTTCTTGCTCTTTGGACATTCTAAGTTTCACCACTTGAATATCAGTCATTAGCTGCAGTGCATCCTTCAAAGAATCCTCCATTTTCATCACTCGTGCGAGCGCAGTTCGTTGAAATGGTCAAGAAGAAGGAGAAGGGAGCGAAAATGTTGAATTTTTGTTTGATTTCGAAGAGGAGGCCATTGTTTAGTTGATTTCAGAAGTTAGAACAGAGAGAGAACATAGAGAATGATCAAAATTTCGAAATAGGAAGAATATAATACCATTTATTTGAATTTTGATGGGATAATTTTCAAAAATAAAAAATCGTTATATGTCGACATGGGTAGAGGGGGGGTGTCGACATGGTGCTATATATTTTTACTATTTGATTTATTTTGATTTAATTTTTAATTATACTTTTTCATTTATGTTTTATATTTCAGTTATTGAACAAATACTCAATTCACTTCTTAATTTAGTAAATATAGTTTCATTTAAGGGTTTTGGTTAAGACATCAGAAATTTGATTCTCAGAATTGATAAAATCAAGAGTATTACTTCCTTACTTATATTATCTCTGAGAAAATGATGTCTGATATCAATATGTTTAGTTCGAGCATGATGATTAGTATTTTTGGATAAATTTATTGCACTAGTATTATCAAAATAAATTGGAGATTTTGAGATATTTAAACCAAAATCTTTTAAAGTTTGTTGCATGTATATTACTTGAGAACAAGTCAAAGCAGCAGAAATATACTCTGCTTCAGTGGTTGACGAAGAAACTGTGTTTTTCTTTTTACTAAACCAGGAAATCAGAGAATGCCCCAGAAAGTGACAAGTTCCACTTGTACTTTTTCGGTCTGATTTACAACCAGCATAATCAGCATCACAGTAAGAATTAAGTCAAAAGAATCATTTTTAGGGTAAAATAAGCCATAATCAAAGGTGCGTTTAACATATCTTACGATACGTTTTACAGCTTTTAAGTGGATCTCTTTAGTTTGGGATTGATATCCTGCATAGAGACAAACACTATGCATGATATCAGGTTTATTAGCAGTGATATAGAGTAGTGATCCAATCATTTCTCTATATAATTTTTGATCTACATCTTTCGAGAGATCTTCTTTACTTAGGTACTCATTGGTTGCCATGGGAGTGGGTTTTCCACTTGCAGTAGTCAATCCAAATTTACCAACTAGGTCTTTAGCATATTTTTCTTGACTAATAAAGATACCATTATCTAATTGTTTTATTTATAATCCTAGAAAGAAATTTAATTCACCCATATGACTCATCTCAAACTCTTTTGTCATTATTTCAGAAAATTCTTTATTCATTTCGAAATTAGTTGATCCGAAAATGATATCATCTACATAAACTTGTACTAGTTGAATATCATTTTTATTTCTTTTAATAAAAAGTGTATTATCTACCTTACCAATTTCAAAGTTTGATTGTAATAAGTAAGATCTTAGTTTATAATACCAGGCTCTAGGAGCTTGTTTTAGACCATATAGAGCTTTCTTAAGTTTGTAAACATGATTTGGTAATTTTTCATTTTTAAAAAGTGGTGGTTATTCAACATATACTTCCTATTTGACAAATCCATTTAAAAAGGCACTTTTAATATCCATTCGATATAGTTTAAAATTATTATGATTTATGAAAGTAAGTAGAATCCTAATGGCTTCTAATCTTGCTACAGGAGCAAAGGTTTCATCAAAATTTATTCCTTCTTCTTGACAATAACCTTGAGTGACTAACCAGGCTTTATTTCTAACAACCTCTCCTTGTTCATTCATTTTATTTTTATAAATCCATTTAGTTCCAATTATAGTTTTATTTTTAGGTCTAGGAACAAGTTCCCAAACACCATTTCTAGTGAATTGATTTAGTTCTTCTTGCACGGCCAAAATCCATGAATCATCAGTTGATGCTTCTTTTGGATTTTTGGGTTCAATAGTTGATATAAAGGCTGCATTGCTCATTTTACTTAATTGGTTTCTAGTTTTAACAATAGATTGCATATCTCCTAGTATATTTTCTGTAGGATGATCTTTTAAAAGTTTAATTCTTTTATTAGGATGATTAATTTCATTATTAGTTTCAGTTGACTCTTGATTTTAAGTGATTAAATCCTCTTCATCATTTATATTTTCAAAATTTTTGAGATTTTCATCGAATGAAACATGCATTGTTTCTTCGATGGTGATAGTTCTTAAATTAAACACTCTATATGCTTTACTTCTATTAAAATATCCGATAAAGATACGTTTGTCAGATTTAGGATCAAAATTATCTAAGTTATCTTCTGTAAAAACTTGCTTCCAAAAATTCTAAAATAAGATACCTTAGGTTTCTTTCTGTAAAGAATTTCATAAGATGTCTTATCAGTTAAAGGTCTAATTAAAATTCTATATAAAATATAACAGGCGGTAGCAACTACTTCTGTCCAAAAAATACTTTGGTAATTTACTATCTGAAAGCATAGTTCTTGCACACTCTTGAATCCTCCTATTTTTACGTTCTACTACTCCGTTTTGTTGTGGAGTTCTTGGAAATGAAAATTTATGAGTTATTCCCTTTTTGTTGCAGAATTCCTCAAACTTTTCATTTTTAAATTCACCACCGTGATCACTACGAATGGTTATAATTTTTAGAGAGTTGATTTTGAATCCGTTTTGTAAAGTTCTTAAAACATTCAAAAGTATCACTTTTATGTTTCAAAATATTGTCCATGTAAATCTAGAATAATCATCTACAATTACAAAAACATATATACTATGATTTATTGATAGAATTTGAGATGGAACAAATAAATCAAGGTGGAGTAATTTAAGAAGTTTTGAAGTTGAAATCACATCTTTAAATTTAAAGGAACTTTTTCTAAGTTTTCCTAACTGACATGCATCACATAGACTATCTACTTTAAAATTCATTTTAGGGAGACCTCTTACTAGATCATGTTTTGACAGTCAAGATAAGAGTTTGAAATTCAAATGTCCAAATCTCTTATGCCAAATCCAAGGATCACTTGTATTTGCCAAAATACATAACTTATCATTTGAGACTTTCATGCTAAGAATATAAATATTCTTTTTCTCAATTCCCTCAAATATTATGGTTGAATTATTATCTTCAATGTAAAACTTATCTTTTTCAAATTTAATTTTTTATTCTTTATCGCAAAGTTGACTAATACTTAGCAGATTATGTTTCAGATTTTTAACTAGCAAAACATTAGTAATAATAGGAGTTTCAGAGTTACCGACTTTGCCGATGCCAATCACATATCCTTTTGAACTGTCTCCAAAGTTAACCAGTCCTCCGTCTTTGTATATTATATCATTCAGCATATCTAGATTCCCAGTCATGTGTCTAGAGCATCCACTATCGAGTATCCATTTATTCTTTTTGATCTGCATAATTTGTCCATTGTGGATTGATTCCTCAACACCCATAAAGCATGTTTCCTGCACATCATACAATTTTGGTAGACAACTTGAATTTGAATATTGATTATATGCAGACTCAAGATACGATGATGATCTGAATATTTCTAAACTAGTGTTAACAAGTTTTTCAAACATAGCCATTTTAAAAACTTTTTCAAAAATCATATTATGGAATTTTGAAAACCTTGCTCTGATACCAAATGTGATCAATGCAGATTATGGATCTTAAGGCAAGAATAAGCACTAGAGGAGTGGTGAATAGTGCTTTAAGGAATTACTAAATCTTTTTGAGTTTATGTTAATTTGAACACAAATGTATGCAATATTCAGACACAGATATGATCACAGAATCAAACACATATGCAGAAATAAAGTAAAATCAATAAAGGAAAGAACACACCGTATTTTATACTGGTTCGGAGTTACCCTACATCCAGTCCCGCACACAAGTACGGATTTCCATTCAAAAGAAATTGTACAATTACACCCTCGATTTCAAGGCCACGAGGTACACCACTCCAGATTCACAATCCTTTGGGTAGAGATACTTGATTTCAGGGGCAACAAGTTCACCCAATTGATTTCCAAGGCTAAAATCACACCTTTTCTCGCTTGATTGATTTTTAAGGCTACAATCACACCTTTTCTCGCTAAATTGATTACAAAGAAGTCTATAACTCCGAATAGCACTGAGATCTTGTTGAGATAGTGATAGAGAATCAAACCAGAAATGATCTAGTTAGATTCAATGTTGATTTCGGAGAAGTAATGATAAGAATGTGTATAAAGAAATGTGAAAGAAGAAGAGGAGTGAAATCAGAGAAAAATGAATGAAAATTCGTTTAAAACTGCCCCTATTTATAGTAGAACAACAGCCATGTCCATTCGTGAAAGGATATGACGAATAGACACTTCCTTTGAAATTCAAAATTTTGAAATAAACTGCTACCATGTCGAGATGGGGTACTTGAGGATGTCGATATGCCTAAGGAAATTTTGGTAATTTGTTTTTCTTTGAAAATAACTTCTATCTTGTATTAACACTATTTTAAACTTTATAAATATACTTAACTATAGTTAAAATATATAAATAAATATAGAGAATAATATTTTGGTATATATAAAATTTTACTATAATTTTATATTTAAATCTAAGTATAAATACTAAAAGTTAAATATATTATTATTAAAAGATAGTTTAAAAACCAAGGATAATTTGATTTTGAAAATAAAGATTATTTTGAGGCTAAAAATATTTTAAAACCAGGATAGATGTTTTTGATTCTTTTAAAAGGAAGATTTTGAAAACAAGATATAATTTTGTAAAACATTTTGAATAAAAGTTAGTGGATATAAAACAATATTCCACTAGATTTTTCATAGGTTCCATCCTACTTAGGATTGCATCCCTTTAACAGACTCGAAGTGGATTCCATTCCATGAATTAGTTGGATTTTAAGATGCCAGTTCTTTTCTAGGAGTTTTAACAAAATTCCTAATTAAATTACTTATTATTGAAATCTTGAACTCATGATAATCTTGATACTCATGAGTCTTCAATCTTGATATCTTGAATCTCTATACTATACAATCTTCATTCTTGGCACCTGCATGGTTAAATCCTACATACACGTATATATTTAAACTATAATGTTAGTATTTATATTTTATAATCTTATTCTAAAGTTGTTGTCATCAAAACCATCATCTCAAGGACTAACATGTGTATGTGTGTGTTATCGTATAAATATATTAATAGCATATAATTAATAACATGTTAATCGCATAATATAAATAGGTTATTAATAAGCATTAAACCCCTTAGGAAGGAAGTTACATAATCATGGAAATTAGTCCATAATTAAAGGCGAACTAAGCGTTACATAGCCATAGATATAAATATGGGTGATACACACACACACACACATACAAACACACATATATATATATAATAGTATGTTAGGAGAGTGAAATTATGACTAAGTTATAGGAATGCGAGGTTAGTCAAAAGCACATAGAAGTCTACCCAGCTAATCTAGTTACCAACAGTGTGACCTTAGGACTGATGTGAGACATCACATATAGTAAGTACATACGAACGACGTGAGGTTAGTCCCAATCATATAGGGTAAGTCTGCCTAGCTAATCTGGCTACCAATACCTACGAATAGTTGGACTTATGTGAGACGTCACTGTTTAGGTTACGGGTCATAAAGCGTAGGACATGCTTCTGGGTTGGAGGTATTAAGTAGCTGTTGTTGAATCCAACTCCTTCCCACTTAAGAAGTATTAAATGGTGGAGATTATTGGTTTGGCGCGGTAGTAAGAAATCTTAGAAGGGATCCACTTCAGGGTTGAGGTACTAAGTCGCTAGTGCAGGGTCCGCCTCTTCCCATAAAGAAGTATTAAGTAGTCTAATGATATTTTGAACGATGTTAGTTAAGAAGTACCAGAGAGGGTTCCGCCTTCGGTTTAGGTACTAAATGACGGAGATCTTCCTAGGTTATAGGTACTAAAAGATCAAAGTCTGCCTAATTCACACTTAATAGGTAATAGGTAGCTCAAGTACTTTCTCTCACATTGTTAAAACTAACGATAATTGCAGAATGGACTAGAAAGGCTTTCGGGATTACGGTTGGAAATATTCTTGGTAGGATATAGTATAGGATGTGTAGACGCATTAATTATCAAAATGATACTGTCCAAATACTATTATGGTAAGACCTGAGATCTACATTTACCATACATCATTGTTCTAACCCCTTCCTCATTACAACGTCAAGGTTAAGTGTAATGATGCTGATTGAGAGGCTAAAGGCGGAGGTAAGGAATTGTGGCAATTATCTATTTATTTATTTTTGTTATATTTTGTTGTGCCCATTTCAGGCATAATGTTATTATTTTGAGATATTGTATTTTAGGTATGGTGATGTTATGTTTTTGAGGTTTGAATTTTTTATAAAATGAATACTGTTTTTGATATTTTATTTAGTTATTTCTGCTGTGGGATTCCTATAGCATAGATAGATAGCTTTGTATATTGTTTGTTGTATCAATTTTACCAACCAACAGCCAGCTTTGGAATGAGCCTAAGGTTTGATAGGCTTTTATTGGATCGAAAATTAGACATGTTTCAAGGTGGGTCGGTATAATGTTTTATAGTTTTATAGAGCTTCTGAAAATATCTATAGTTTAAATTATAAATATTTGTAGAAAAACAGCAAAAAAATGTAATTATTTGGCAAATATTTGCGGTTAAAGCTGTAATTGCTTGAAGAAAAAATATATTTATACCCTATTTCATCAATATAAATATTTATATAATTATAAATTTTAGAAAAAGATAGATTTTTTGCTCAACTATAAACATAATTTAGTGCAGATTTCAATTATGAAAACAATTTTTTTTTATTATCGAGAATAATTATAGAGGGTAGATGTAACAGCCCGCAAATCCGTACCCCTTGAGTTCAACAATATTATACAACAATCAACTCAAGTTGTACAGAAATACGAACCATTTGGGTTAAAGAAGAAGAGGTAGAAGAAGAAAATAGAAAACAACAACAGAATCTAACCATCGCAGCGGAATAAAATATAATAGATAGTAAATAATCTTTACACCAAAAATCAAATATCTTTGTTTATATATTACATCATCAGAGTACATCAATCATAGCTCAACATCAATATCATACAAATGGATACACAACAACTCAACACCGCGGAATATATGTATATAAACAAGTACGGGAATACGTATCGTCATCTTGCTCGTCTCCTGAGCTCCACAGCATCATATCATGTATCCTATAATACTCGGTCTGACCCGAGCATTACAGTTAAATAACACCCGAGTCAGTCTGGAATACCAGCATGAGAAAATCACACCCAATTGATTATTAAAGTTTCAAAAATCCTTTGAAAACAAGAGCACCTCGTAAGACCACGCCACAAATAAACATGTCGGGTTTTTACCTTACGATAGCTAAAACAATTTTTATAAAAATCCTCTGATATTATAATAGGGTCTATATACAAATACTTATAAAATAGCCGAAATTGTTACATCTATTAAATTCCAGCTACTAGCCACAAAGTGGGTAATACAAACAAAACTCGTACAAGGCTCGTAGGGAGAATGGATTTCCAACTAATGACTAGGCACTGGGGTACCACCTGTCACAGTACGGGGCCTAGATCACCGTACCGAGGAGTACGCCCGCTCCCCTGCAACACAAGGCCGGACCCATCCCTTACTGGACAGTTCCAAATAAGATCACCCCGCGGTTGGGATCAGCAACCGCACCACTAAGCCGAAATAAAAAGGGACATCTAGACAGGGATGACCTTACTCTCCAGTGGGGGCTACCCACGAAGCCTTGCTGCATATCCCCTGATTTTCAGTCACTCCCATTTGATGAGGCCTGAGGCTAAGCGTTACCTTTATAGAAAAATATCCCTTAGAATGCCCATCGTCCACCTGACGACGTTTCGCAAGCATTCATCCATACAAGTCCGTCCCGGGCTCGAACGGAACCGAAGGCACTATTCCTACTACATCCATTTTAGAAATATCCTCAGGATTAGTGGCGACTAGCCCTTGCACTTCACTGCTCCATCTTCGAGTCCAAAATCGTTTTTCACGAAAACGTACAAACCGGATCGAAGTGGTTTTCGAGAAATAAATCCCGATCCCGGTCTCTTCGAAACGATCAACGTATTTTTGTCCAATATTGATAGTCGGTGATTTAACTATCAATTAATGTTCACAACATCCATCACACAATAAATAATTTTCCATCCCAAAATATCTTTACAAGATAAATTTTCACTTTTCAAATTCCGTTGAAAATAGTTTCAAACCATCTCTCCTTTCAGAATAACCTCCCAAATATTTCTATCTCCACTGAAATTTGCCAAGCACAAACTATATTTTTAAAATAATTTAATACACCTTACTTTAAAATACTTTTAAAACATTTAAGTTAAACTACTTCAATAATTTGTTAAAAATGCATACTATATAAATATTGGAAAATAAGGTTACTTAATAAAATATAAAACCAGATTTACACTTTTAAAACAAATACTAAATCACTCTTTAAATAATTATTGCTATAATATATTAAAAGGAAATACTTGCTTTAGAAATTAAATACTAGAAATAATAAATTTTACAAAACTTGCTTCCTTTAAAAACAACTTTAAAACATTTAATTTATATTTACAAATTTAAACATTTAATTTATATTTACAAAATTTACTTTTAAAAACGTGTACTTGGCCATCCAGAGAAAATTCCAACTTCAGGCACTTAAATCAATTTCCCAAATTGATTTCCAATTTATTCTATTTGAAATAAATTTCTTTACTTGCTCAGTTCATTTCAAAATTCATTAATTATGGACTTTATTTTTATTATTATTATTTGACGTTTGATTGTAAATCTTTTAACTGAAATATACAAATTTCAGGCTTTTCCCATTTCTTCTTTATTCTTTCCAATAATTTAAATCCTTAATTTTTAAATAATGTTTTGCTCTTTTTAATAATAATACTGAATTTTAAAATTCATTAATTTCCTGTTTATTCAATTTCCCTTTCTATACTCACAATTTATTTATTAGAAATTTAAAGTCACCTTCTTTCTTCTCCAATTTTATTCTTAAATTCATTCTATAATTAGTTTACTTACAGATTCACTTCTTTTATTTTCCTTCCAAAATCAAAATTATATATATCTCATTTTGGTAATTCATTAAACCCAATCATAACCAAACGAACCATAGCATTCAATGTTTCAACATAATTCATCATAAAATATCAAATCATCATAACAGGGGAATTAAATAATTTAAATAAATGTTGAGGGATCCAGTTGGATCCCTCCAAACTATTTTCCCTGCATCCATAGACATTAGCACAACATATAATATTCCAATTCCAAAATATCATACTATATCACATCAATCAATTCAACCATTCAAACAATTATTTAAATTTAATCATTTAAATTTAAATTTAAATTCACTGAGTGAGATTAACTCACCTTTGCTTTTTGTTTCGCAAACCATCCCATCTCAACTTGTTTTCCTCGATTTTCAGACCTTGTAAAATCATTAGATGTTTTATTAATATTTGTTCAATGGAACTAATTAATTTCCAAATTAATTCTCATTTGACAAATTAAACTTAATTAACCATAATTTTATTTAAATCAAATTTTTGTTTAAGAAATTAGTTTTCGAAACTAAAATAAATTAAATATGTCAACAAAACAAATTAATTATCTTAATACATATTTTTTTTTCTTTTTTTCTTTTTTTCTTTTTTTCTTCAGTAAATAGCAAAATAAATTTCTACTTTACTGTTTATAATTTCCCTAACTTATATATATTCATACATTCAAAATTAAACTGAAATAAATATACTGTATATACCTATATATCTATATATCTAAATATCTACCTGTTTATAAATCTTACCACTTTTCAAAAGTCCTACTTCCATATATTTTTACTATCAGCCAATATATTTAAAGTAAGATATGTATTTATATTGCCTTCAAAATCTTATTTATATAAAATTTATGTTTAACTAAATACATATATTTATAAAAATTTGTTTTCCTTGTCTGTACAAATATATATAAAAATCTGCATCTAGATATATCCTACTGTAAAATAAATAAATAAATAAATAAATAAACTTACTGCAAATAAAAGAACTCAGATCGAATCTTCCGACGAACCCAATCCCACCTCCCAGCATCATCCACGCGATCTCAGGCCGAGATTACCTCACGTCGCCACTGGCGTCGCCTGTCACTCGAGCACGAGATCCCCACCTCAACGATTCGAACGAAACAACCCAGAGGTCGCGAGCTTCCTTGCTGCAAAACGAGACGAACGCAACCTTCATCCCGTCGCTCGCTACACCGCCTACTCCATCAACATCCTCCTTCCGACCTCGCGTGTCACCCCCCTTCGAGCGCCGGCCCATAACCGCCACGTCGTCACTCGCGATTAACCCTTTGTACTCTCGTCATCGATGTCGAGAACGCATAGAAGGGAGATGGAACGCGATTCGATTTGGATGTGAGGGAGGGTTCGAGTACCAGAATAGGGAGAGGAAGACTTAAAAATCTAGTTGGCCATTCTTTGACTCTAAACGATATTGCTTTCGTTCGCCATTTATATTTTTTTTTGAATATTTGATTCGATTAGAGTCAAAAGGGCAAGCGGCCATTAAATTTTATTTTGGGCGAGAAGTAAGGGTTTCGCTAAGTTTCCAGAACGAACAAAAATATCTAACTCCCTTTTTTTTGAAGAAGCGTATTGAAGAAGGTAACGCGTATTTCAATTATTATTTCTAAACCTTATACGTGATGCTAGCTACAGTATTCAATATAATTTCAACGTGTTAATATATCGTACACTCACACTCTACTCCAAAAGCTACGAAATTTGAAATCCGAAAACAATTCAATATTACGGACCCAATGGAACTGGTTTCGTCGAATTCCGAGACTGTGCCCTGGAAGGCTATTTTTAAATTCAATTCAAATGATATAAATTTTAAAACTGAACAAACAACTTCCAAATTCAATTTTAACACTTTTACTATCTTCACTATCAACAATATAAATTTTACAAGCCTTCAAATTATTTTTAACAGGCATAAAATTCTATATTCAACAATCTACTCAACTTCTAATTATTAGATTTCTATTATTTAATTATCAAATAAATAGCGATATTTCTAATTCAAGTTCAAATCATTATATTGAGTATTTCAAATCAATTAAATATTCTAATTTTAAATGCTCGAAAATTCCGGGTCGTCACAGTAGAATGAGAAAAGGCGGATTTGAATTAAATTTCAAAATAAGAGCGTCTTAGAAATTGCCATAAATATTTTGTCTACTTATTTTATTCCCTTAAGTCGATAAGGTATGTCTCAGTAACACTTTTTTCCTACACTACTTGTAACAACCTACATCTTAATAGGCCCAAATTTCGACTAAATCGAAACCCATTTCTATTAGGACACTGATCATTGGTTTTGGTAACATGTAAATAATGTAAGTATATCAAAGTGCAATAAATATAAACATACAGCGGAATTGGAAAATATAATATAACATACATATTGACCAAGGCTGCTACCTCGGAATATTATTCCTTGGATATTTAATTGCCTTGTTAGCGCCGAACATGAATAAGAAGACTTTACCATCTGTAGTACTCGTCTTGCTCCAGTAGCATGTCCTTCTAAACCTAACATTTGGGTTGTTCGTCATCATTTAAAATTGAATTCATCATACACGAACAATTTGTGACATGCACAGTGTATCACTGTACATACCACAAGACCGTGCACACCGATATACATTTGATAATATTACAGGAACATGTGAGCACAAGGTCAAACCCAAATCATGTCGGGTTCAACACAAGTGAAATAAATATAAAGTCACGAAATTAGCACCAGGTCAAACCCGAGCTACAAGCTGGATTCAACACAGGTGCAAATAGCCAAAACTCAAGAATCAAGTGTCGACTAGTTCAATATAAACATGACCAGAGAAGAAAATGAAATGGCACATGTATATACAGTGCATAGCCACATCAAGAAACCAAAACCAGAAAGTACACATGACTATTTCAACTTCAAACTCACAACAAGCATGGTACAAAGACTATAATTACAAAACTCAACTCAACATAGATGCATATGCACAAGTCAAGTGATGCACCAGTGATACCAGTGGAATGAACAAGAGCAGCCTCTACATGAAGGTTTGAAACAAATGAAACCAGAGGCAACTGGCAACAAATAATACAATATAAACCAGACTACATGAAATACATAGAAGCAATGCCCAAATAGCCGCAAGTAACTCAACAATTCACAATGCAATAACATACATACATGAACGAATGTGTACACAAAGCAATGCAAGCTAGTAACTCATAATAATTCAAACTGCAATTTCAAACCAGCCATGACCAGAGTGAAGCCAAAGCCAGTGAAATGTCGAAGACCGGACAACACAACATACAGTGATAATGTGGTTGAAGTGAGACTACAAACCAGAATGCAACCAGACTCCATAAAGCTACATGTAAGCATGTGAACTAGCTACAAACAACATGATGTGCATATATACTTATATAACTAGTTGCAGTAATCAAGTTATGGTTCAAACCATAGAATACTACAAAGCCTTTAATAGTTATAACAAAATCAAGTTGAAGCCGTGAAGGAACAGCAGTGCAAATCAATTACAACCAAACTGAATATTGCATTGACAACATACATGAATGATGCAATGCAAATAGCAGATCGAAAATGCTCAGGGATGAACACAAAGATGGCCAGAGCCGAAGTACATAGGGGCCACAAAATCAAAGCCATAATGATCAGTGAACCCAGAAATTCAGTGAACAAAATCAAGTCAAAATCGAACAAGTCCAGGTCGACACAAATGGTAACAACATGTATAGACAGTGAAGAATCAAAGTCGAAGCCGACCAGAAATTCACGCAACAAGTCCAAGTCAAAGCCAGAAATTCACGAAATCAAAAAAATGGGCGAAGTCAAAGGAAATCAACACCGTGGAATTCAAGCAACGAAAATATATTCGAATTGAACAAGTCATAAATCATCTCAAACGTTCAAGCATTATTAAGCGGCAGAGCAAAAGTTTTGACGAATTCAAATAAAAAATATGTAACGACCCAACTTCCTATCTCCAGGAAATCGCATCGCTAATAAGTAAAGAAAGGGAAAGGAAAGAGAAAGAAAGAGAAGAAGAAGAAGAAGAAACAACACATCAGAATCTAAACAGCGGAACGAATAAATTATATTAATAACATAAAATATTTACATAGTTTACAACCACCATAGAGTACACAGATATACAACTCATACTAGACAGTTATAAACACCTGTCTAGTATTTACAACATAATACAATCTCAGAGTCAAACACAGAACACACAGCGGAATACCAATATCTAACGCAGAAGCCTCCTGCTCCATTGTTCCTCCAATATTCGTCAAAGCTAACCTGAATCTTAACCTGAATCCCTTGGCTACTCGTAAAAATTTGAGTACCCAAGAGTTTATGAAAAACAAAAATAAACTCCGGGTCAAACATGGTTCTGGTGTGAGTAACAGGTTAAAGTTGCTTAACTTTTAAAAACCTTTGAAAAGAAAAGTATCACGTAAGACTTCCCACACATAAACATGGAAAAGTTTTTACCTTACGCTAACCAAAACATTTGATAGGAAATCCGATGATATTATAATAGTGACTAGGGTTTTCAAATAAATATGAAATAGCCGAAATTTTTACATGATTAAATTCCAGCTACTAGCCACAAAAGTGGGTAATACAATCAAAACCGTTGGCACTTATTGGATTTTGGATTCCATACAATGGCAGGGCTACTGGGGTATCGCCCGTCACAGTACGTGGCCTAGATCATCGTACCGAGAATTACTCCCAATCCCCTGCAACACAAGGCCGGACCCGTTCCTTACTGAACAGTTCCGAACAAGACAACCCCGGAAGTTGTCGCGAACCAACCGCCCCACACAGCCGAATATAAGGGACCTCTAGACAGGGATCAACCTTGCTCTCCAGTGGGAGCTACCCACGAAGCCTTGCTGCACCTCCCCTGTTTTAGCCATTCCCGGTTGATGAGGCTTGAGGTTACGATTACCTTTATAGGACATCAAATCTTAGAATGCTCATCGTCCGCCTGACGATGTGCTGAAGCATTCAATCCATACAAGTTCGTTCCGGGTTCGAACGAAAAAGAAGGCACTATCTCATTGCACTCATTATTGGAATCACCCTCAGAGTCAACGACCATAGCCCTTGCACTCTGATTCACCATCTCGAATCTATAAGCACTATTCCGTCAACTCATTACAGAATCACCCACAGAGTTATACTGACGTATAGCCCTTACACCTCGAGTCTTCACTTGCTCTACTTAGATTCACAACCTAACGTTAATTGGAATCGATGTGGTTTTCGGATATCCAAATATGGAAACCCGATCCCGGGCTCATCGAAATCCAAGGCGTGTCTTTTAGGTCCAAGTTGTTTAAGTTTAAAACAATTCAATTTAAACTATCTATATACACACAAATAGATACTTCACATCATCATAATAGATAATCAACAATATTATCATAAACAAGTAGTCTATATTACATCATAACTTGATAATCTACATTATCATCATCCATAGATAACTCATACCACCATCATAATGCAACCAATGCATCCATAACACACAATACTAATCTCATCTCTGAGATTCAACCATTTAAGATAAACCATATCATCCATTCATAATCAAGGATCCATAATCACACCATCCATAATTAATTTAAAATGAATTAAATTAATTACTTCTATTTCTAATTAATTTAAAGTGAACTAAATTAATTACCTATCTTTAATTAATTTAAAATGAATTAAATTAATTACTTCACCATTTAAAACTTGCTTACTTAAACATTAATTGATTATCAACCAATTAAATAATTGTCCTCAAATCAATCACCTTAATTAATCACCTTTGATTAATTATCCTTTAATTACATCCAAGTAATTATTTTTAATTAATTTACAAATTAATTATTCTTAACCAAAATCAGTAATTAACCTTTAATTACTTCATTAATTAATTAATTACATTAATTAATTACTTCCTTAATCATTTATCATTGATTAATTAATCCTAATTAATTAATCCTTAATTACATCATCAATTATATTAATTAATGATCCTTAATTAAATTTAAATTAATTACTTATTTAAATTAATTACATTAAATAATTATCCTTAATTAAACCATAATTATTAATCATTCTTGATTAATTACATTTAGTAATTAACTAACCTTAATTACTTTCTTAATCACTCCTAAATTAATAATAAATTATATTGATTAATCATCCTTGATTAATCTCATTTGTAATTAATTACCTTTAATTAAGTACATCACTTAATTATTTCAAAAGACTAAATCAATGCTTAAATTAATTGCACTAAGTAATTAATTATTAATTACTTCACAAAGAAATTACCTTTAATTACACAAAGTAATTCATTTCCAAAACTCTTCACTACTTTATTTAATTACCTCCCGTAATTTGCATAACTTAATTACTTCTCTAAGTAATTATACTTCATTGATTACTTATCAATCAAATGATTATTCTAAATTAATTAAACATAATTAATTAATTTAAATTAATCCAATTAATAAATTAATTAATTACAATGAGTAATTAATAACTTTAATTATTTCCACAAAGTAATCATACTTAATTAAGTTTCATAATTGATTATTTAAATTAATTAATTTAATTAATTATCAAAATTAATTACATTGATTAATTAATAAATAATCACAAGTTAATGACCTTCATTAACTTATTAACAATTTCTTAATTACCTTTCTTAAGTAATTAACTTAAATTAATTATTAATTTAATTACCTTAACTTATTTCAAATCTTTAATTAATTAAACAAATTAATTAATTAAATTATTTAAATTACCTTACTAATTTAATGAAACAAAGATCATTAAATCTTAAATTTACATTTAAAAAATAAAACATTTCTTATTCATGGTTACTTAATCATAAATAAAGTAACTTTAAAACAATTTAACTTAAAATTGTTTCAAATTACATTTTAAGTTCAAAATTTAAAAATAAATCAAACTTAACTTAAATAAAGTTTTTTTTTTTTAAACATTCAAAACCTTTAAATCTTATTCTAAAGATTCATTATTTTATAAAGGAAGTTAAATAAATTTAAACCCCCAAATTCATTTCAAAATACAAATTATATATATATATGTTTTTAAGTTGTTTAAAACATTTAAATATTTAAAACTTCTTTTCTTTCAAAACCTGATTCAAATTTGATTCTTGTTTCTAGTTTTGAATTTATGTTTAAATCTTCTAAATTTAAAGTTTTAACTTTAAATTTAATCATTTAAATCCTTTTAAAGGTTGCTTCAACATTTCGATTTAAACAGTTTAAATTAAATTTAAACTTAAATTCAAATCTAGTTTTGAAATTCATACTTTGAATTTTAAGTTTAAATTCCTGTTTAAAAACCCTGCTCCTCATTTTTTTTTAAACTTTATTTTCTTTGTTCTGAAAATATGCAGGATTTCCTGAAAACCCTGTAACATTTTAAATTTGAATAAATTTGAATTAAATTTAGAAAATTGGAATTCAACTTGAATTGAAAGCCATAGTTTATATTTAGTTTTACAAGTTTTTTTCAAATCTGCATTCAGTTTTAAAACAAATATTTGAATTGAAATTAAAGGTTTTCTAAAACCTGTAAACTCAGAAATTAAACCCGAGCGTCCTTTGATTTTGCTTCGGGTAAATCCCTTCAAAACTTCGAGCACTACTTGAATTATTCCGAGTATAACCCGAGAAATATTTGATGCAAAATATTCTGCAATTCCCACCTTCACCTGACACTTCTTCCTCACCGTGCATATGCACGGTGGCTGTAGCCCCCCTCCGGCCACCACTCAGTCAACAATAATGTCGACATTCATTTCAGAATCATAACGCCACCATCAAACCCCCTCAATTTACCCGAAATCAAATTCGAGTTTCCCCCCACTATCTTGCTTGGAAGCAACAGTATGAAACAACCCCATCACCAAACCTCAAAAACATCGCGTCCTCTCTCCACCGGTCACCAGCGGCCATTAAACTCCGTCCCACCCTTCTTCGACACCAAAGCAACCACCTCCGCAAAAATCACCGCACTCGGTTACCTGAATCTCCCATACAAATGAAATTACTGCAGTTCCTAAATTCTAGGTTTACATACTTCATCAACGTCCCATTTCCTCCATCGAGACCTGTTCCTCTTCCTTGCATTTTTGCCACGCCCCCTGATCATCCCACTACCACCTCCATGAACCCCAAACTCTTCAATCAACTTGGTCATCAGAGATTGGCCAAAACCCAATTTCAGTTCAAAAGGGTGCTGCAATTCCAATTCTTAACTAATCAATATGATTTTAGTTTTAAAAATCATTATTTTGTTTAGGTTTTCAGTTTACAATACTGCATTTAAAATCTATAATGTTTGAATTTTCAAGTTTATTAATCATACTCTGATGTTTCAACATTTTACAGAGTAGGTTACAAATTTTGTGTGTTTCTTTTTCTTTTTCTTGATAAGTTTTAAACTAAACTATAGCATCTTTAACATAATTATTTCAGGTCCTTAACAAAGTATTTAACTAGAGCGAAGGAAATTTTTTTTTTTAGAAACAGGACCTGAAAACAAGAATCAGAGGAAACAGTCACATACATTCAGACATATATATGCATACATTCAGCAATACATCCAAAATCATATGCACAGGCAAACTAATCAACATGCAAACAAATAACATACACAAACATACCTATTTAAACAACAATTTATATTTAAATTTCAAAAGAGTTACTCGCCTGTTATTGCAAGAAACAGAGCTTTGATTTTATGCTTTAGGAACTGAGTTGCCTACTGATTGAAATTTGCATGCAGGCTAGCTTCTATATGAATTAGAATCTTTAAATTTGGAAAACTTGAAGTTGAATGCTTTAAAAACTGAGTTGCTTTCATTTAGATCTGCATGCAGGTTAATGGGACTTGAACTTGATTTAACTTGCATGCAGGCTTTGATTCCATAACTTAAAAGAATGCAGAGGCTTGATCTTGTTTCAATTGGAAATGCAGGCTTTCATTTGCTTTTGAAAAGATTTCAGGTTGATGAATATGAGAGGAACTTCAGATTTTGGTTTAAAAAGAATTTCCAGGTTTTGTTTTGAGGAATATGGTTACAGATTTGATTTTGAAGAGTTTGAAAGTAAATTTTGTTTCAGCTGAGATTTTTTTTTTCTTAACTTTAAAAAAAATGAAGATTGGAAAAGAATAGAGCTTGAAGATACATGCTTATATAAGATAAAAATGATTTATTTATAAATTAAAAGAAAAATTAAAAATACATGGACACATGTAAAAGAAAAAACATTTGTCACATTAGTAATTTAATTCAACTACACTTGTCATTACACCACTTAATATGATAACATGCGTTTGAGAATTATTTTAATTGTTTTTATTTATTTTAAAAGTAAAAGAAACCCCTTTTCTTTATTTATTAAGTACTTATGTATATAAATCATCTTCATATGTAAATGTTTATGCATTTCATTTTAAAGAAAATGAAATGAAACAAATTATAAAAATATGATAGCTTACCAAATAATTTAAATATGATTACTTTTTGAATTCAAAATTAATTCAGTTCCAAATGTTATTCATATATTTAAAAAAATCCAATTTTAAAACTAGTTTATATTAACATATTAAATTTTAAAGTAATAACAATTTTGACTTTTAAAATTTATCTACAATTATACATTTATCATTATTATTTGAAAATAACATTTTTATCAATTTAAACCATTTATAAAAGAAATCATAAATTACTTATCTTATTTAACTTGTTTAAATGCATTAATGTTTTATATATAAATGATATTTTAAATTTTCTATACATAAATCCGAATTATCAAAATGATTTTTAGAATTTAAAACAAGATTTTATTTGTTAATTAAACTACAAATCAAATTTATCTATTTACAATATATATATAAATATACATTATAAATAGGAAAATAATTATCAGCTTTTAAAAGATAAATTCATCAATTACACATTTATTTAATTGGATTATCAAATCAAGTAAATTTTTATTAAAATTTTATCAAATCAATTTAATTTTAAATATAGATTATTAAATTGATATTGCTAAAATTTCCGGGATATCACATTCCTCCCCCCTTAAAAGAATTTCGTCCCCGAAATTTAAAAGCAAAGACAATTTAATAACTCATTTAAAATTTAAATTTTAAATCACAAGCATACATCAATCATATGCTAACAACTATAGCAACTAATCAAACAAATTTAATTATCCAGATAAAATTCTGGATAAAAATTCCCACGAGTTTTCCCCAAGTATATATATATCGGGATACTCGCCCTACAAATATAAACAATCTAAACTACGAAGCTACAAAGCTTCTACTCATCTAGATCTATAGAACCAGACAAGATATCAGGCTACAAACGAGTCTGACTCAACCACTAAACCTTCTTGAACAGCTGGTTCCACAACCAGAGATAACTCATACACGTACTCCCTTAGAGATACGTGAAACTCATAAATCCAATTATCCAAACTGGCAATTCAACTCTTGAAAACCAAACACCAATCCAACCAAAACACGGAAGAGATCCAAAACAAACTCCGACTCCGGAATCTAAATTCCTTCGTCTCTTATCTCCAAAACTCTTCGGATGATCCTGGGCTGCCTATATCCAAACTGATCAGCTTAACCTTCTCTGATGCCTCTAGAAACAAACAGAACCAAAAACAAACCAACACAACGATCTCCTCAAGATCAATCTTCACTCTTCAAACCTCAGAAGAATAAACTCGCTTCTACTATCCAGAAAAGACAAAACAGAAACATTCCCAAACTGCTTCCGCTGCACAACTCTGATCTGGCACAGAAGACACTGTTGATGAGCACAAACTGGACATCACTTCCCAGAAATATGGCTCAACATATCCAAAGAAAACTCAGATGTTCTACCAATCCTGAGCTGCCTCATCAAACCCATCTCGAGAAACCATCCTTCTACTAGCTGATCCACCGGTAGCACTCCTGGAATCCGGTCGATAAGAAAACTCAATCTTCAGAAGTGGACAAACCTCTGACTCCTCAAAAGACAACCAAAAATTCTTCGATACCTCAAAAGAACACTCAAACTATCGCAAATCACCTTTGCGATCAATAGAGACCAATTCCCAAACAAAACTGTTCTCTCTTTACCAAACAGAACAGCTTACTCTTAATTAGCCAATCCAATAAAGTATTGGGTCCACTCTGCTGCTTCTGAACTCCTCCTTCAGAAACTACTCAGCCAATCAACTTCCGCCAACAAAGACTCTCCGAGTTGCACTGCTGACACCAATGCCAAAACTTCGTTAGCTAAAGTTCTTCAAGAAACTCGGACCTCAAAGCCAAACACAAACATCTAGCTAAACTCAGCCACATCACCAAAACAGACATACCTCCTAAATCTTGTTCCAAAGAAAACATCTTCGGACATATCCATATTCACTGCATCTCATCACGCAGTTACTACTACCTGAGGTATCAAAATACTATCACACACTTCTGCCAACCAACAGATTCAAACTCAACTCATCCATATTCAAAAATAACTCAGAACCTTAACAGGTTTCCTTCAGAGATCGATTAAGTCTCTACACTCTGCACAACTCACTCGAGACGGTATTAGGTCTACAGTCTCGTCAAATACACTTCCAACCTCAAACATTCAAACTCCAACCAATGGTAGTAATCGTGTTACACACACCACTACCTTATCTACCTTTATAACTTATATTGGAAAAACCCGGATAGGTAACCCAACAGATAGGTAGAAATAATAATTATATATATATATATATATCAAAACTACGAATACGCTCTCTCAAGATAGACACCACTACAGAGCCTAGGTATTCACTCAACCTAATGCTCTGATACCACTGTAACGACCCAACTTCCTATCTCCAGGAAATCGCATCGCTAATAAGAAAAGAAAGGGATAGAAAAGAGAAAGAAAGAGAAGAAGAAGAAACAACACATCAGAATCTAAACAGCGGAACGGATAAATTATATTAATAACATAAAATATTTACATAGTTTACAACCACCATCAGAGTACACAGATATACAACTCATACTAGACAGTTATAAACACCTGTCTATATTTACAACATAATACAATCTCAGAGTCAAACACAGAACACACAGCGGAATACCAATATCTAACGTAGAAGCCTCCTGCTCCATTGTTCCTCCAATATTCGCCAAAGCTAACCTAAATCCTAACCTGAATCCCTTGGCTACTCGTAAAAATTTGAGTACCCAAGAGTTTATGAAAAACAAAAATAAACTCCGAGTCAGACATGGGTCTGGTGTGAGTAACAGGTTAAAGTTGCTTAACTTTTAAAAACCTTTGAAAAGAAAAGTATCACGTAAGACTTCCCACACATAAACATGGAAAAGTTTTTACCTTACGCTAACCAAAACATTTGATAGGAAATCCGATGATATTATAATAGTGACTAGGGTTTTCAAATAAATATGAAATAGCCGAAATTGTTACATGATTAAATTCCAGCTACTAGCCACAAAAGTGGGTAATACAATCAAAACCGTTGGCACTTATTGGATTTTGGATTCCATACAATGGCAGGGCTACTGGGGTATCGCCCGTCACAGTACGTGGCCTAGATCACCGTACCGAGGATTACTCCCAATCCCCTGCAACACAAGGCCGGACCCGTTCCTTACTGAACAGTTCCGAACAAGACAACCCCGGCAGTTGTCGCGAACCAACCGCCCCACACGGCCGAATATAAGGGACCTCTAGACAGGGATCAATCTTGCTCTCCAGTGGGAGCTACCCACGAAGCCTTGCTGCACCTCCCCTGTTTTAGCCATTCCCGGTTGATGAGGCTTGAGGTTACGATTACCTTTATAGGACATCAAATCTTAGAATGCTCATCGTCCGCCTGACGATGTGCTGAAGCATTCAATCCATACAAGTTCGTTCCGGGTTCGAACGAAACCGAAGGCACTATCTCGTTGCACTCATTATTGGAATCACCCTCAGAGTCAACGACCATAGCCCTTGCACTCTGATTCACCATCACGAATCTGTAAGCACTATTCCGTCAATTCATTACGGAATCACCCACAGAGTTATACTGACGTATAGCCCTTACACCTCGAGTCTTCACTTGCTCCACTTAGATTCACAACCTAACGTTAATTGGAATCATGTGGTTTTCGGATATCCAAATATGGAAACCCGATCCCGGTCTCATCGAAATCCAAGGCGTGTCTTTTATGTCCAAGTTGTTTAAGTTTAAAACAATTCAATTTAAACTATCTATATACACACAGATAGATACTTCACATCATCATAATAGATAATCAACAATATTATCATAAACAAGTAATCTATATTATCATCATAACTTGATAATCTACATTATCATCATCCATAGATAACTCATATCACCATCACAATGCAACCAATGCATCCATAACACACAATACTAATCTCATCTCTGAGATTCAACCATTTAAGATAAACCATATCATCCATTCATAATCAAGGATCCATAATCACACCATCCATAATTAATTTAAAATGAATTAAATTAATTACTTCTATTTCTAATTAGTTTAAAGTGAATTAAATCAATTACCTATCTTTAATTAATTTAAAATGAATTAAATTAATTACTTCACCATTTAAAACTTGCTTACTTAACCATTAATTGATTATCAATCAATTAAATAATTATCCTCAAATCAATCACCTTAATTAATCACCTTTGATTAATTATCCTTTAATTACATCCAAGTAATTATTTTTAATTAATTTACAAATTAATTATTCTTAACCAAAATCAGTAATTAACCTTTAATTACTTCATTAATTAATTACTTCCTTAATCATTTATCATTGATTAATTAATCCTAATTAATTAATCCTTAATTACATCATCAATTATATTAATTAATGATCCTTAATTAAATTTAAATTAATTACTTATTTAAATTAATTACATTAAATAATTATCCTTAATTAAACCATAATTATTAATCATTCTTGATTAATTACATTTAGTAATTAACTAACCTTAATTACTTTCTTAATCACTCCTAAATTAATAATAAATTATATTGATTAATCATCCTTGATTAATCTCATTTGTAATTAATTACCTTTAATTAAGTACATCACTTAATTATTTCAAAAGACTAAATCAATGCTTAAATTAATTACACTAAGTAATTAATTATTAATTACTTCACAAAGAAATTACCTTTAATTACACAAAGTAATTCATTTCCAAAACTCTTCACTACTTTATTTAATTACCTCCCATAATTTGCTTAACTTAATTACTTCTCTAAGTAATTATACTTCATTGATTACTTATCAATCAAATGATTATTCTAAATTAATTAAACTTAATTAATTAATTTAAATTAATCCAATTAATAAATTAATTAATTACAATGAGTAATTAATAACTTTAATTATTTCCATAAAGTAATCATACTTAATTAAGTTTCATAATTGATTATTTAAATTAATTAATTAAATTAATTATCAAAATTAATTACATTGATTAATTAATAAATAATCACAAGTTAATGACCTTCATTAACTTATTAACAATTTCTTAATTACCTTTCTTAAGTAATTAACTTAAATTAATTACTAATTTAATTACCTTAACTTATTTCAAATCTTTAATTAATTAAATTAATTAATTAATTAAATTATTTAAATTACCTTACTAATTTAATGAAACAAAGATCATTAAATCTTAAATTTACTTTTAAAAAATAAAACATTTCTTATTCATGGTTACTTAATCATAAATAAAGTAACTTTAAAACAATTTAACTTAAAATTGTTTCAAATTACATTTTAAGTTCAAAATTTAAAAAGAAATCAAACTTAACTTAAATAAAGTTTTTTTTTAAAACATTCAAAACCTTTAAATCTTATTCTAAAGATTCCTTATTTTACAAAGGAAGTTAAAATAAATTTAAACCCCCAAATTCATTTCAAAATACAAATCATATATATATGTTTTTAAGTTGTTTAAAACATTTAAATATTTAAAACTTCTTTTCTTTCAAAACCTGATTCAAATTTGATTCTTGTTTCCTGTTTTGAATTTATGTTTAAATCTTCTAAATTTAAAGTTTTAACTTTAAATTTAATCATTTAAACCCTTTTAAAGGTTGCTTCAACATTTCAATTTAAACAGTTTAAATTAAATTTAAACTTAAATTCAAATCTAGTTTTGAAATTCATACTTTGAATTTTAAGTTTAAATTCCTGTTTGAAAACCCTGCTCCTCATTTTTTTTAAACTTTATTTTCTTTGTTCTGAAAATATGCAGGATTTCCTGAAACCCTGTAACATTTTAAATTTGAATAAATTTGAATTAAATTTTGAAAATTGGAATTCAACTTGAATTGAAAACCATATTTTAAATTTAGTTTCACAAGTTTTGTTCAAATCTGCATTCAGTTTTAAAACAAATATTTGAATTGGAATTACAGGTTTTCTAAAACCTGTAAACTCAGAAATTAAACCCGAGCGTCCTTTGATTTTGCTTCGGGTAAATCCCTTCAAAACTTCGAGCACTACTTGAATTATTCCGAGTATAACCCGAGAAATATTTGATGCAAAATATTCTGCAATTCCCACCTTCACCTGACACTTCTTCCTCACCGTGCATATGCACGGTGGCTGTAGCCCCCCTCCGGCCACCACTCAGTCAACAATCATGTCGACATTCATTCCAGAATCATAACGCCACCATCAAACCCCCTCAATTTACCCGAAATCAAATTCGAGTTTCCCCCCACTATCTTGCTTGGAAGCAACAGTATGAAACAACCCCATCACCAAATCTTAAAAACATCGCGTCCTCTCTCCACCGGTCACCGGCGGCCATTAAACTCCGTCCCACCCTTCTTCGACACCAAAGCAACCACCTCCGCAAAAATCACCGCACTCGGTTACCTGAAGGTCCCATACAAATGAAATTACTGCAGTTCCTAAATTCTAGGTTTACATACTTCATCAACGTCCCATTTCCTCCACCGAGACCTGTTCCTCTTCCTTGCATTTTTGCCACGCCCCCTGATCATCCCACTACCACCTCCATGAACCCCAAACTCTTCAATCAACTTGGTCATCAGAGATTGGCCAAAACCCAATTTCAGTTCAAAAGGGTACTGCAATTCCAATTCTTAACTAATCAATATGATTTAGTTTTAAAAATCATTATTTTGTTTAGGTTTTCAGTTTACAATACTGCATTTAAAATCTATAATGTTTGAGTTTTCAAGTTTATTAATCATACTCTGATGTTTCAACATTGTACAGAGTAGGTTACAAATTTTGTATGTTTTCTTTCTTTTTCTTGATAAGTTTTAAACTAAACTATCGCATCTTTAACATAATTATTTCAGGTCCTTAACAAAGTATTTAACTAGAGCAAAGGAATTTTTTTTTTTAGAAACAGGACCTGAAAACAAGAATCAGAGGAAACAGTCACATACATTCAGACATATATATGCATACATTTAGGAATACATCCAAAATCATATGCACAGGCAAACTAATCAACATGCAAACAAATAACATACACAAACATACCTATTTAAACAACAATTTATATTTAAATTTCAAAAGAGTTACTCACCTGTTATTGCAAGAAACAGAGCTTTGATTTTATGCTTTAGGAACTGAGTTGCCTACTGATTGAAATTTGCATGCAGGCTAGCTTCTATATGAATTAGAATCTTTAAATTTGGAAAACTTGAAGTTGCATGCTTTAAAAACTGAGTTGCTTGCATTTAGATCTGCATGCAGGTTAATGGGACTTGAACTTGATTTAACTTGCATGCAGGCTTTGATTCCAGAACTTAAAAGAATGTAGAGGCTTGATCTTGTTTCAATTGGAAATGCAGGCTTTCATTTGCTTTTGAAAAGATTTCAGGTTGATGAATATGAGAGGAACTTCAGATTTTGGTTTAAAAAGAATTTCCAGATTTTGTTTTGAGGAATATGGTTACAGATTTGATTTTGAAGAGTTTGAAAGTAAATTTTGTTTCAGCTAAGATTTTTTTTTTCTTTTTCTCTTAACTTTAAAAAAAATGAAGATTGGAAAAGAATAGAGCTTGAAGATACATGCTTATATAAGATAAAAATGATTTATTTATAAATTAAAAGAAAAATTAAAAATACATGGACACATGTAAAAGAAACAACATTTGTCACATTAGTAATTTAATTCAACTACACTTGTCATTATACCACTTAATATGATAACATGTGTTTGAGAATTATTTTAATTGTTTTTATTTATTTTAAAAGTAAAAGAAACCCTTTTTCTTTATTTATTAAGTACTTATGTATATAAATCATCTTCATATGTAAATGTTTATGCATTTCATTTTAAAGAAAATGAAATGAAACAAATTATAAAAATATGATAGCTTACCAAATAATTTAAATATGATTACTTTTTGAATTCAAAATTAATTCAATTCCAAATGTTATTCATATATTTAAAAAAATCCAATTTTAAAACTAGTTTATATTAACATATTAAATTTTAAAGTAATAACAATTTTGACTTTTAAAATTTATCTACAATTATACATTTATCATTATTATTTGAAAATAACATTTTTATCAATTTAAATCATTTATAAAAGAAATCATAAATTACTTATCTTATTTAACTTGTTTAAATGCATTAATGTTTTATATATAAATGATATTTTAAATTTTCTATACATAAATCCAAATTATCAAAATGATTTTTAGAATTTAAAACAAGATTTTATTTGTTAATTAAACTACAAATCAAACTTATCTATTTACAATATATATATAAATATACATTATAAATAGGAAAACAATTATCAGCTTTTAAAAGATAAAATTCATCAATTACACTTTATTTAATTGGATTATCAAATCAAGTAAATTTTTATTAAAATTTTATCAAATCAATTTAATTTTAAATATAGATTATTAAATTGATATTGCTAAAATTTCCGGGATATCACAAAATATACGACGAAAATTTTGGAGTTCGACTCCTATAAATTGCAATCAACATCATCGGCAAATGGTATCGAGTTCAAGCAAGCATTAAACCAGAAAAGAAAAGGAATAAATTACATACCAGAATCAATCGAACTCAACCAACATCGAAGCTGCCAAATGCAACTCAAGGAGACGAACGATCGACGAAGCTACACGCAAATATCTGTTCGATCGATCAACAGAGGCGCGACTTCGATATTAATCACAAGCCCTAATTTTGCAAAGAGGAAGGAACGAGCATAAAGGAAGCCGCCATGTTTTTCATCTCAAAGAAACGGGCCGGAAATAAATAAAAGAGAAAGGGATAATTTAGCCGGCCTTTCTTTTAGGCTTTAATTTTAAAAAGGGTTTAAATTGTTTAAATTAGGGTTTAGTTATTGTTTTTAAAGCATTTTTAATTTCCTTCTTAAAATCGTGTAATTTCTAGTCGTGTGACTAGGGGACAAACTACGTGGCGTAGTTTGAGAATTCGCAACTCAGTAGCTGAGTTGTGGCAGGATTTTGAGCGTAGAGTTAGGTTAGTCGGTAGAGGATGTCGCGAGTTTACGTGTGTAAGCGTGTGACTACTTAATTTCTAGTAGAAACCTTGGGGGCAGCACGTAGGCAGAGTTTTGCCAAAGCTGGGTAATTTTGTGTCGTTCTATTTCTGATTTATTATTCTGCTATTATCTATGCTACTATTATTCTGTGATCTGTGTTGAAATTTTTCTATAAGCCTCCGCAATTAATTTTTATAATTAACAGCATCACCCTATTCACCCCCCTTTTAGGGTGAAATCGATCCTACAAGTGGTATCAGAGCTTGGAATATAAGTCAACTTTTGTTTTAAAAATTCATTTTTCAAAAATCAGTTTTTGTTTTAAAAAATTTGAATTTTTAAAATGGCTTCTTTTAATAATGCTTTTGCTGAGGGTCAGTCCATAGTTAGGCCACCAATGTTCAATGGTGAATATGCTTACTGGAAAAATAGGATGGAAATTTTTCTGAAAACCATTGTCGCTTGGAATATTGTAGAGACAGGTTATAGAGCATCGAGTATAACTGTAGATAATCAGGAAATAGATAAACCAAAGGAACAATGGATAGAACTAGAAAATAAATTACAAAATACTAATGCTAAAGCTATTAATTCTATTATCTGTTCATTGGATCAATTTGAATTTAATCGTGTCTCACATTGTCTAACTGCGCAGGAAATATGGAACACACTAGAAGTGACTCACGAAGGAACATCTCAAGTCAAAGAATCTCTCCTTGCCATGCTAAGCAGCGAATACGAGAACTTCACAATGGCGAAGGAAGAAAATGTCAAAGAGATGCATGGACGACTTTCCAATATCGTAAACAAATCAAAAGCTCTTGGAAAATCATATACAGAGTTGGAGATAGTCCGAAAAATCCTCAGAGTCCTTCCACGAAGTTTTGAAGCCAAATTGACTGCCATTCAAGAATCAAAAGATTTGAAACAAATGAAAATCGAAGAACTCATCGGAAATCTCACCACTTATGTGCTAGAAATGAAATTCAAGGAAGAGCGTGAAGGAGGAGATACTCGAAAGAAATCAATAGCTCTCAAAGGAACAACTGAAAGTGATGACGATGACGATGATGACGGAGTAGCAGAATTGGAGCTGATAATAAAGAAAGTCAAAATGTGGAATTACAATACGGAAATCCAGCTCTAAATCGAAAATTGAAAAGCAGAATAAATAAAATATAGGACAATTCAGAAGAACAAAAAATCATCTGTCATAAGTACCATTAACCCGGACACATCAAGCCCAATTGTCCTTAAAATCAACGGGACTTTGAAAAGAAATCAGAAAGAAAAATTTTTGCAGCCACGTGGAACACAAGTGATGAAGATAATCAAAGTTCTAGCAGTGAGAGTGAGAAAGCAGATATGTGCCTTCATGGAAATATAATTGATAGCGACAATGACGAGCCAAGCGAGGTATCAAAACTCACTCACTCAGAATTCCTTATATATTTTCACGAAGTAAATGGCTGTTTTGAACGACTTAGGGAGAAGTATGCCAAATTTGAATCAAAAAAAGATACTTTGATAGAATTAAATGAACAATTTGACCAATTGGTTAAAAACTATCAAAGTAGGATCCCTAAGTGTGATAAGTGTCCAGCATTCGAAGAAGAAATTAAAAAATCAGAAACTAATATAAAATCACTTGAAAATGAAATTCTGATTTGGAAAGAGGGTGAAAATACGAGGAGAGAGAACTCTATTAAAAAGTGCACACAATTGTTAAATGAAAATGAATCTCTCAAAACACAAGTCTAACAATTGTCAACGATTTTAGATTAATTTTCAAAAAGTGAAAAATCATTGAATATGCTATTAGGAAAGCAAACTGGTAATACAGTTAGACAAGGACTTGAATATAATCAATCTGAAAATGTTGAAAGCAATATTAATCAAGTCAATCCAATGTGCACAATTTGTAGAAAATTTGGACACAATCAAAATAGTTGTTGGTATAGACCCAAACACGAGAAAACTATACCAATTTGGGTTCGAAAAGGCACAAATATAAAAACTCTCAAAGTTAAACAAATTTGGGTGCCGAAGAGGACAATTATAAATAGTTTTGGGTCTCCACAAAATTATTTTTCTAAATATTCTGCCACTAACAACCATGGACCTATAAAAACAAATAGGTCACAAAAATCTTTCATCGTGTAGGTGTGGTGGCGGGCTAAGGAACAACAATAGTGTTACTTGGATTCTGGCTGTTCCAAGGACACAACGAGCGACAAAGAAAAGTTCCTTAGCCTAGTTCAAAGGTGACAGAATCACAATAGACAACAACGAAAAATATCATAAAGGTAAAACAGGTAATGGTATATTTTGAACGATATATTAAATGTGATAATCTGCACCGTATTCTGAATTAAATCAGCCAATAATGTGATAATGATGATTTTGACTCTGACTTATTCAAAATTGTTGGCCAATTATATTCTTATGCCAAAAACACTATGAAAATCTCTAGAGCCTTTGAATTACTTCTTATGTATTAGTTTGGATTAAAAATAGTGTTTGTTGGATGATAATACATTTGGTTATGATACGACTAACTCTATATTCACGTTTTTGATTATTTACACGGCTTCATTTCAAATTCAAGAGAATGTCATTTGAAAAGCTGTTAAAATTGATTTTGAGATATTTTGTTGCATACTTCATGGTCTGGTCTATCAAATTCAATTAATGATAATTTTGAGTGAAAGAGAAATTCAGATGCAGATTACACTGGTAATTTAGCTGATAGAAAAATTACTAGTTGAACGTGACTTTTGTTGAGACATTTAGTAACTGCATCGTTTTTCAAAGAAAATATCTGCATGTTTTTCAATTCAAATAGCAGAAATTTTCCTCATATAACCCCCTCGAGAAAATCATTTTTGACCATATTTTCAGATTAGTCATTTTGAAAAATTGATTTCATAACTATTTTTGAATTTTATTTTAAATGACTATTTTGACTAATCTGACTCCCTAATAATTATCGAAAAGATAAATAGTGATTAAAAAAAAGGTGATGAGTGTTGATATTTATCACATATTATGACTCGAGACGGTATAATTAGTAAATTTCTTTAGAAATTTAAACAAGAGTTATAAAACTTTTGTTGGTAAAAATTCCATGATCATCTCTATTTCTATCATATTTCTAACAACCATCGCTCATCAAAATTCTATATAGTTTGTTCATATGTGGTACTTTAAACGGGAATCATTCGTTTTTCATTTAACCTTTTTTTTCAAAGAATAATAAAAATTTATATAGTAAAAAAAATACCAAAGTATTCACTCTCATTTAAAAGTCCTCACGGTTATGCATGGGTGAATTACTTGGAATTTGTTATGTGCTTCCATGCTCATTTAAAAGTTCTCACGGTTATGCATGCATGGAACGCATATCAAACATTGATTTTTTAAAAATAAACAAGTTGATTCTAATCCCATTTAAAAGTCCTCACGGTTATGCATGGTTAGAAGATACTTGAATTCATTTTTTTAATAAAATTGGAATACTACTAATCTCATTTAAAAGTCCTAATGGTTATGCATGGTTAGTAGATATTCAAATTCCTGATATAAATATACCACAAATAGACACAACTGTATGGTTTTATATGATGAGATCATTCCCATCATTCTAAAAGTGGAATATGCGCCTAATAAAGTATTTATGATTTTTGTTTGATTTTTTATTGAAATTTAATATCTATATTCAATTGATTTTTAATGTTGGATTAATATCAATTACTTTATCTCTATTTTCTCTAACACTACTACTCTTTTGCTGATAACAGAAGGGGGAGAGAAAAGTTAAGATTTTGTCAAATAAAATCAAGCAAAGGTCAAATATTTTCCATTTGCATCTAGGCTCATTTGCATATTTTAGTTATATGCATATATGTAGGGGGAGCTTTGTGTAGAGAGGAAGCATTTAAATAGGGGGAGCAATTAGAGCATATCAATGATCAAATACATTTGACATATTCAAAATCTTAAATATATGTTTGTTATCATCAAAAGGGGGAGATTGTTGAATATGCGTTGAATATACGATTATATGATTTTTGTTTGATGATAACAAACATATATATTCGTTTAAATGTATTTGTTAATGTACTATTTTATTTTTCATAGGTTAAATAAATATTTGCTGAATAAAATTAAATAACACAGAATTTGAATTCAAACAGAAATTTTATTCAAACAAATATTTATTACAATTTTGAATAGTACAAATTCAAGCTCTCACTATACTTATACAACTTTGATTACAATACAAATTCAATTACATCACAATTTCACATTTACAGTTGACCTCACTACATATCACTCACACTCGTATTTATCTTCAACTTTATTCCAATATGAATCTAGCATCTGAGCAATCTGCAAAAATAAATATTGACGCAGTAAAATTGAAAAGGAAATACTTTTTGCAGTATAAAACAATATGTGAATTTTGAAAATAATATTTTCCTTAGTTATTTGGGTTGTTCATCATCATTTAAATTTGAATTCATCATACACGAACAATTTGTGACATGCACAGTGTATCATTGTACATGCCACAAGACCGTGCACGCCGATATACACTTGATAATATTACAGGGACAGGTGAGCACAAGGTCAAACCCAAATGCATGCCGGGTTCAACACAAGTGAAATAAATATAAATTCATGAAATTAGCACAAGGTCAAAGCCGAGCTATAAGCTGGATTCAACACAGGTGCAAATGGCCAAAACTCAAGAATCAAGTGTCGACTAGTTCAATATAAACAAGACCATAGAAGAAAATGAAATGGCACATGTATATACAGTGCATAGCCGCATCAAGAAACCAAAACTAGAAAGTACACATGACTATTTCAACTTCAAATTCACAACAAGCATGGTACAAAGACTACAATTACAAAACTCAACTCAACATAGATGCATATGCACAAGTCAAGTGATGCACCAGTGATACCAGTGGAATGAACAAGAGCAGCCTCTACATGAAGGTCTGAAACAAATGAAACCAGAGGCAACTGGCAACAAATAATACAATATAAACCAGACTACATGAAATACATGGAGGCAATGCCCAAACAGCCGCAAGTAACTCAACAATTCACAATGCAATAATATACATACATGAATGAATGTATACACAAAGCAATGCAAGCTAGTAACTCATCATAATTCAAACTGCAATTTCAAACCAGCTATGACCAGAGTGAAGCCAAAGCCAGTGAAATGTCGAAGACCAGACAACACAACATACAGTGACAATGTGGTTGAAGTGAGATTACAAACCAGAATGCAACCAGACTCCACAAAGCTACATGTAAGCATGTGAACTAGCTACAAACAACATGATGTGCAGATATACTTATATAAGTAGTTGCAGTAATCAAGTTATGGTTCAAACCATAGAATACTACAAAGCCTTTAATAGTTATAACAAAATCAAGTTGAAGCCGTGAAGGAACAGCAGTGCAAATCAATTACAACCAAACTGAATATTGCAGTGACAACATACATGAATGATGCAATGCAAACAGCAGATCGAAAATGCTCAGGGATGAACACAAAGATGGCCAGAGCCGAAGTACATAGGGGCCACAAAATCAAAGCCATAATGATCACTGAAGCCAGAAATTCAGTGAACAAAATCAAGTCAAAATCGAACAAGTCCAGGTTGACACAAATGGTAACAACATGTACAGACAGTGAAGAATCAAAGTCGAAGCCGACCAGAAATTCACGCAACAAGTCCAAGTCAAAGCCAGAAATTCACGAAATCAAACAAATAGGCGAAGTCAAAGGAAATCAACACCGTGGAATTCAAGCAACGAAAATATATTCGAATTGAACAAGTCATAAATCATCTCAAATGTTCAAGCATTATCCAGCGGCAGAGCAAAAGTTTTGACGAATTCAAATAAAAAATATACGACGAAAATTTAGGAGTTCGACTCCGATAAATTGCAATCAACGTCATCGGCAAATGGTATCGCGTTCAAGCAAGCATTAAACCAGAAAAGAAAAGGAATAAATTACATACCAGAATCAATCGAACTCGACCAACATCGAAGCAGCCAAACGCAACTCAAGGAGACGAACGATCGATGAAGCTACATGCAAATATCTGTTCGATCGATCAACAGAGGCGCGACTTCGATATTAATCACAAGCCCTAATTTCGCAAAGAGGAAGGAACGAGCATGAAGGAAGCCGCCATATTTTTCATCTCAAAGAAATCGGGCCGGAAATAAATAAAAGAGAAAGGGATAATTTAGGCCGGCCTTTCTTTTAGGCTTTAATTTTAAAAAGGGTTTAAATTGTTTAAATTAGGGTTTAGATATTGTTTTTAAAGCATTTTTGATTTCCTTCTTAAAATCGTTGTAATTTCGAGTCGTGTGATTAGGGGACAAACTACATGGCGCATTTTGAGAATTCGCAACTCAGTGGCTAAGCTGTGGTAGGGTTTTGAGCGTAGAGTTAGGTTAGTCAGTAGCGGGTGTCGCGAGTTTACACGTGTAAGCGTGTGACTACTTAATTTCTAGTAGAAATCTTGGGGGCAGCACGTAGGCAGGGTTTTGCCGAAGCTGGGTAAATTCTGTGTCGTTCTGTTTTTGCATTTATTATTCTGCTATTATTTGTGCTGTTATTATTCTGTGATCTGTGTTGAAATTATTCTATAAGCTTCCGCAATTAATTTTTATAAGCATCATCATATTCACCCCCCTCTAGGGTGTAATCGATCCTACAAATTCTTTGCCACTTTAGGGTTCAGTGGCGGCGGCAAAGAGACATGTCCTCCTCTTGTAAGTATACTTTCCTATATATATTAAAAAAATATAAGTTATACATTTATACTTAGTCGGTAAATTGTAAAGTGATTATATATAATGGTATATAATTTTACATTTACCAAGAAGTCCTACCATATGCTCTCCCATACATGGTTTGGGATCCAGCTCCACTTCGGCCAACATGTAGTCATATGGCTCATATGTGCCTGCTTTAATATGCTAGGCACAATGTTAGAAGGCTCAAGCTCAAAACCTCTGTATTAAATATGATACAGACAAATCATGACTAATATATCATACAAAATATTTACAATTCTGAAGTAAATTTAATACTTACGGGTCATCACCTTTCGATAGCAATCTAACTACCATACGCGACACATCCTACGAAGGTCTGCTGCCATCACCACCGCCGTGACCTGTCCCACTCTGAGAGTCGGAGGGGGAACCAGACTGTGAAGAACTTCACAGCCTAAAGAAGGACATCCGTAATACCTGCGACATACATATTATTTTATATGGCATAATATATCATTCAATTATGAGTAAACATATTAAGATTTAACATCAATAATCGCATGTAACATTCAAAAAAACGTAACATCAATACTCCCATAAATTACATTTTTTCAACATGTATACTATTAAATTAGTCGTCATCGTTTTCTAATTCAGACGCTGTCTCGTATTCTATATTGTTTTCCTTTGCGGTCTCAAATGCTTCTACTAATACATTTGATTCATTATTTAAAGGTCCTAAATCGGTTTGATTGTCATTTTCCTCGATATCCGCTTGATGCTTGTTCGTCCGAAATATTCTTTCCATGCTTCTCCATCGGCTGGGTGTTAACGTACCTTCTTCCTGTGTTCTCACACAGTGCCATCTCATATGATGCATGGTTATAGAAGATGCATATAAACCTTTAAAGCCTAGAAGTAATGGATAAGTAATGCATACGCTTGTACGAAACTTCATTTCTCTTCTTTTTTCTTGGTTTGTATCTTTCCTGATTACATATTTTACAACGCCTAAGACTGATGTCTTCTTTCCAAAACAACATGCAACCATTTAAACATGTATATATTTTTTGATACGGCAAACCAAAAGCAGACATAAGTTTTCTAACTTCATAATGATTTTCCCACATTAAATTATCGGATGGCATTTGCCGTTTTGCAGCTTGTACTATAGCTGTAAACCCGGCTTATGTGGAGTTGTACTTTGATTTCATCGTAATATATTCTGTAGTTACTGATAGTTGAGTACGCTTGTTCAACCATCCCAAAGGGGTTTCTTAGCATTCTCCAATAAATCATATTTTTTTTGCTTCAATACTTGGTTCTTCTTCGACATTAGCATCGTTACCATCAACTTCAACAGTAGGAAACATTGAACGTGCTGCATCTTCAACCATATCTACTATGAGATTCGTCGGAACAAGTTCATTATCCACCTCCTCCTCCGAATGTACGGGATTAGGTGCTATAAGTCTTCCATGGTGATCCTACACCAAATAATTCGACAAGATACCATATTGGCGCAAATGAACTATTACCATATCCGGTATCAAATGCTTCAATAGTTTGCACCAACTACATGGACAACGAATTTCTTCATCGTTTCCATTATTATGTAAAGCGAATTCAATAAAGAAGTGTACACCATTTTGAAAATGTTCACTTATTGAGCCTCCAATTTCTCTTCTTTGTTGGTACATCCAACTCCGACCGATAAAATAATTGATCATTTTTACTACTTTAAAACATAAAAATGCATTAATCATTTACGTCTTGACATTTTGTTTTTCAAATAAATCATACATTTAAATTTTCGCGAATATATAATATGAATCATTTACTTTTGTTTTCATACGGATTTACACAAATCATTATATGAATATAATCTATAAATTTTAGGTTATTGTTTTACACTTTGATGGTTGGTCATCCTACTTTCCATTACAAACATAGTAGTGATTATATTTTGCAAATCATTTTATTTTAAATGATACAATAAAATTTCGGTAGCACTTCCCCTTTGTTCCTTGTATCGTGCACATATGTGTGTACATAGAGAACAAAAAGAAAGTGTTGTCGAAATTTTGTGAACTGTTTCAGATAAAATGATTTGCAAAATACAATTACTACTGTGTTTGTAACTTGTCTAATGCAGGGACAAATCCGACAAATATTATATCGGATGAATATAATGTCCATTCTGTGATATAAATGAATATCTATATAACGATCATATACAATATTTATCAGATAGGGCCAAAAACTCCCTAAGGGATTTACAAAATGTCATATTATAAAACCATTTTTATAATAATTTATCTACATTCTAATAAACGCATACACTAAGTCGTCGTTTTCGCCATCTTGGAAATGCATACACCAAATTTTGAGCATCAACTCTAATTAATCCAAAGTAGTTTTAATGCGCGTATGCACTAATTAATCAATGCATATACACTAATTAATGCATATATACACTAAACAAATTTTCTCTCCCAACATTACAATGTTAAACAATTATAATAACTGCCTAATTAGCATTCAGTAGGGTATATCAAATAATCAATGGGATATTATACAACTATAACAACAAATTAACTCTAATTTAATAAATCAAAATTAAATAGGGTTTAGGAATTAAACATTCTTACCGAGAAATAGGTGACAGAGCTAGCTGAAAATCGAAGATGGAGACCTGCTGGCGGCGTGGAAGTCTGTTGATGATGTGGAGGAGGGGTTGAATGAGGGTTTGGAGGAAGGGAGGGCTGATTTGGGGAAGAGAATGAAATGAATGAAACCGTCGGCTACGGCAGTAAGCATTCGCAATTTTTAACGCTTCTGACGGCCGCCAACGGTTTCATTTGCGACGGCTTCCGATGGCTAGTTTATTTTATTTTCATTTATGCTATGGAAATTGCTTGCCGTCCGGAACCGTCATAAATTGATCGACGTGCCGTTGGAAATGGGCGTCGTAATTTACTGTGTTTCTAGCGGTGATATAATTAATTTATGCTGATTATTTCCATTTAAACGTTATGTCTATTATTCACGGTTGATCCATTAAACTTTATGTGCAAGTACGATATGCCTAACCTAACATCCTCCAAGGGGTGTGTATGTTCATCTTTATCTAAACATTTTACTACCCAAAAACATCGGCTACTTAATACTTCTTAATCGTGAAGCGGGCTCTTCGCATTGTCAATGCTAGTCTATCGTTTCTACCTATAAAGACTAATAACTCCTATATACAGCTTTCTAATATAAATTTAATTGTCGTACTACTAACGCAACTCAAAGACTCATCTAAGGGTTAACTAGCCCATCTTCACCACACAACCAACAAATAAATAATTAAATAAAACTTTAAGGCCTTTGCGTATCTCATACGGATTCTACATTAGTAGGCGGTAACATCCATCAAAGCATAATCCGAGTTTTTGCTAAAGACCATATGAGACCGTTGATGGTCAAAGCCTATATGCCAGCCCTACTATTAAATACCGATCCAACAACAACATTGACATAACCCGTCGACCTCCGCAGTCGAAATTCTATTTAGACTAACCACCTCTTATTAGATATAAAGCAGACCTCGTTTCCTAAATGATACTGGACCATTTACTTCAAATCTGAGGTGAACCCTCGATATATCTTTTTTTCCTTTCTTACCCATAACGCATATCCATTTCCCACGGGTTTTATGGTTGGCAATGTCCTATGTCAGCAGTAAGTGTACAAAACCGCCGGTAGCCTCTGAGTGAAGGACAAACTTCTGTTGCATAACTCTACTGACTTTGCAACCCTACCTACTAAATCAAATTGATCATCCTAAGTTTAAGTCTTGGGCTAAGCCTACTAATCATTGTTTGTATAATTAAAGCTTATAATTTACCATAATGACAATTATACTGCCTTATAAAATTTAATTACTACTTAACATGTGTATTTACTATTTTAAATGTCACTTTGCTTATAATAAATGATTATTATCTTATTCGGATATTTTCTAATGACATTTATTTACTTATTCAAATTTTACTTAATATTCCTTCCTTATCTCATTAATCAATCCCATCAATCCATTTGTAACCTATATAAATTCTTGTAACTCCTTATTTATTGCACATTTATTACTCTATTAGTTTTGGAGTTAGAAGTCTTTCCACCTTTATTTCTTAATCTTATTATTTATTACGCGGTTTATTCTAACGTTCTAATAATATCTAGTGCGAATATTAACGTGTGGTACACTGTATTGATTATGTTTTTATTTTGAATATTTGGCATGGTTATACGTATTTATCTATTTATATTTGTGTTCCTAGTTATTAATCTCTAACTACAATGTTCCTTTCTATATTTTAATCAATTAGAATTATTCTTCGAAAAAGGTTTTCCGTTATAACTTTCCATAAATTAACCTAAAATAAGAGATTTGCTTCATTAGAAATTACAAGGATTTGTTTATTTCCTTTTTATTGAAATAGACGGTGTAGACTATGGAAAGAATATCCATACTTTACACTTTCTATGTATTTAAGAAATTCACATTCCAATAGGATCAAGGTAAATCTTAATTATACTAACATCTTTACAACACGATTGTAGATTTGGAATAAATTCAACACCTTATCAATATCAAACTTTTAATAACTTGGGGATTGATTTCCAGATTTTGGTTTAAATAATATTTTTAAATTGCAGAATATGTAGACAATGTTTTTATGCGTTTGATTCGTGCGTACAACTCTTAAATTTTTATTTAGGCATAATTATTAAATAAGAATTCAACGAGATAAATTTCAGTCTCACAAATAAATTATATAATTTCTCACTCACCATTTTAAACTTCCAAATCTTCAGATCTGAATCCAACCCTTTAATTGACTCTATTTTTCATTCTAATCCAAAAGAGTATGTACAACAAGGTATATACATATCATTAGAATTAGAGATCTGAGAAGAGATTGGAAGTTAATGAGAATATATAATGAAATTCACCTTTTTCTGCAGTATTAATTAGTTTATTCTCTTCTCTTCTTTTATTTTCCTCCCTTCTTCATTTTTTTTGTGTGTACATAATATTTTATAATTTTTAGAAATTGTGGAGAAGAGAAGATGACAGCGCTTAACTGTTTGGATTGAAAAATATGAGAAGAGAAGTGAGGGGTTAGGCCTTTATTTATAGGTGCACGAATCAATCGTATCCGTTAGATTGAAATTATTAAATCTAAACCTTTGGCCAAGGTTCAAACCCTAGCCTGATGAGCGGTCAACCGACCCATAGTGGGGGTTGACCGGCGGGGTCTCGAATTTAATTTTTATTTATTTTATTTTTCGTATTTAATTGTTTTCGCTCTCAAAATTTTAAACGTTGATAATGTTTTTGATTGAACTTCGATCGCGAAACTCCATATATGAAAGTTGCTCAGAAAATCGCAATGTTGTAAGTTTCGTGGTCAAATTTCAATGTTTGGTCAAATTTTATTTTTGGAGCTTTATTAATTATTTATTAATTATCGTAAACTTTACGGGCGTTACACTACTCTAAAAGCATCCCTACTATGGGGATGTTCCTTTGTGTATTTGTTTATGTAGCGGCAACATACTATTTTGCTACCCAAATAGTCAAATCACTTAATCGATGTTCAAAAATGACAAGTAATTGTAATGTTTTAATACGATTTCATTTGATTTTCATACCACTAAAATCCAAAATAAAACTTACTTATTATTCCAAACCTCGAAGAAGTTCTTGCCAGATAGTTAATTGTTGTTACCCAGTAACAACAATTTTGTGTTCAATAACCATACGTTACCTCTATTATGGTTTTGGAGTATTACTATTCACATCATAAGTTTCAATTGATAGCACAAAACATGTAGGATTTTCACCATATTCATTAACGTAATGTCGAGATTGATGTGAATATCATACATACTTTGTATCGTCGTTTCAGTTTTTGTAATGTATTTTTTAAAATAGAACAAAACTGATCAACAAATGCTATGAAAAATATACTCTTTCTAATGCCATTTTAAACTTGTCAATGTTTGTTATGTTTAGCAGCGCTCATTATGTGAGTATTAACGCTCACTTAATTACCTATTGTGATGCTTTAATAAAAGTCTTCGTTTTACCCATCCCATTTTCTCATCTACTCCAATTTATCGTACATTATTTTAAGGTTATCCAATTCGGATGGTCGTATAATATATGTTGATTGATCGAAGTATTTTTTCCCTTTTTTTGTGGTATGGTTAAAAAACTCCACTTCTAAATATAAAGAAGTTTTCGATAGGGGCCTCATCATATTTGGACATGTTTTCACACCGAATACATATACCATATACCATACGAGTGTAACGGCACACGTTTTGCGCGTGAATTATTTTTCTTATAAATTGTATATATTCAAATCAGTCAAAAAAATAATTTTTTATTTCAAGTGATACAAAGATTTGTATATTTGTAGAGAAGTATTTTGAATTTAAAGAAAGTTTAATTTTATATCCTAATTTTAGAAGCGTTTTGAATTTGTAAAGTATGTTTAATTATTAGATCATACTTTTAGGGGCGTTTGAATTTTTATTTCTATTATTAATTAATAAAGAATGGATTTAATTTTATATCAGTTTAAATTTTTATTTCTATTATTAATTGGTAAAAAATGATTTTGAAAAAAGTTTATTCGTAAGATCCTATTTCTAAGTGACAATAAGATAAGTATGTTTGAATTGTTAAAAAAATTAACTGTTAGATCCTATTTTTAAGCAATGGTAATATTTAATAATATTTGAAGAGAGACATTTTTGCTAGTTAACGTTGATACCAAAAAAGTGTGACACCAAGTATATTACAACTATTATTAAAGAAAAAAAGAGAAAATAATAATAATAATTGACCGGTTGATCGCATCATGTCCAAATATAAGGTGCCATCCTTTTTTACGGGTTTATATGGCTAAAAAACATAATTCACATGCCCTATCAAACCCTAAAGTTATCTTCTCCTCGCTCGCTTCACCGCGCTGGGCAAATTTCACCCCATCCGACTTCAATTTTTGCATCCCATTTTAATTTTGCAAACCGTTGTGTTTCTTTCCCCGAATTCAGACAAGAAAAATAAGAAACTCCATTGATGGCGGATCAGACAAATGATTCCCAAACATGCAACTTCTTTCGCAAACCCTCGAAAAACCTAGCAAACCTCCGTAAACGCAAACCTCAATCCTCTTCTTCCGACTCCGATACCGACTCCAAAGCGAAACCCGAATCCTCACATAAACCCGTTAAGAAAAATCCGAATCTCCACTTTACCTCCTCTTCCAAACCTGCTACCAGTAACTCCGAAGCTGAACCTGACAAAATGTTCCATTTTGAGTCCTCCTCCCAAATTCAAACCCAATCCGACTCTCGCGCCACAGCCACTCTCGAAACCGAAACCGATTTCTCCAACGATGCTCGCGCCATCCGTGAGCGTATTTTAAAGAAATCAAGTTCGGATCCTAAAGCTGACGACAAAAAGCTTTATAAAGGGATTAATGGGTACACGGATTACAAGGCAGGGTTTAGAAGGGAGCAGACTATAGCATCAGAGAAGGCTGGTGGTGCACATGGGCCATTAAGAGCGTCTGCGCACATTAGAACTACTGCTAGGTTTGATTACCAGCCCGATATTTGTAAGGATTACAAGGAGACAGGTTATTGTGGATTTGGAGATGCCTGTAAGTTTATGCATGATAGAGGAGACTATAAGAGTGGGTGGGTGTTGGAGAAAGAGTGGGAGGAGAAGGAGAAGGCAAGGAAGCGAGCACTTGCAATGGGAGAAGGCAAGGATAGTGACGATGAGGATGGTAATGGTGGCGCGGACAGCGATGATGAGAATGAATTGCCTTTTGCATGTTTTATTTGTAGGAAGTCATTTGAGGACCCGGTTGTTACTAAGTGCAAACATTATTTTTGCGAGCATTGTGCATTAAAGGTATGTGTTTGTATACCTTTTCTTCAGTCCATATTGCGATATTCATCATTATAAAATATTCATAGTCATGCGTGTTGTAAAACATATAAAAAAGCAATACAATTAATAGGACAATAACGTAAGATGGTTGTGTAGAAATGAGAGAAAAAAGTGGTTGAAAGGACATATGAGACTGAAGATAACAATCTTCAAAAATCGTTAGTGCAAATTTCTAATGCAATTTATGTCTATGATGCGACAAGTTGAAACATTCAAGCTATAAATTCCTCTAGTGCTTATAAGCAGAAGTGTAGTGAATGATAAGATTTCTTTAGTTGGTTAAAAGAGGATTTAAGTTAGGTATTGAGATTATATGAATTGTGTTTCCAGTAAGCTCAATATATGTGGATTAAGTTTCAGTATCATTATGTTATTTAGTCCTGGCTCTTGGATATGTTATACATACATTAGATTGCTTAGCTCTATCCAACAATGACTTCACTGGTTAATATATGTGATATATACAACAAGGCAAGAAGGAAAAGAACCTTTTTACCAATGTCATACAGTCTTACTGAAATATCACATACATAGTCATTAGTCCATTTAATGTATTCCAGGTGGTTGTCTGGGATTACTCAAGTCTAATGTACAATTCCATTAGCTTTAATATCTTGCCTTTCTGGTTACCTTTTAGTGTATTTCATAGGCAGGAAATGGTTTTTTAAGATTTCATTTTTTTTTTTTAGGAAAATAAGATTTCATAATCAACAAATAGTTGCTTATGTCTTCTTATTTACATTCTGTTAAAATATATTTGATTTCATTTTTATGGAATAGTTGCTAAATATCAATTTTGTTTTAAGTTTGGAAAATGTGGTTTTTTAATTTGCCAAGTTTATTTAGATAACTAATGATACTTTGTACCTCGACGTTCCTAGTTGTCTAAATGGTTTTTGTGTGTGAGTTAATGAGTTATTTGAACCAAAGATGATTGGATGGTAAACAATTTTGCTTGGAGTAACTAACCATTTACTACACAAAATAAATGGACAAAATAGGTGATTACCGAGCAAACTTGCCATAGACTCATAAAACCAAGGAAAATGTTACTCGCTATTTTATCTCTGATTGCATTGTATTTGTTTTTGCATATATGAATTCGGTGTGCTTCGATGTATTAATTTGCTCTAATGTTAACAATATAGTTATGTTATTTTTATGTAATGAACAAAAGGGGAGGGATAAGTGGTGATTATTTAAGATGAGAATTTGTATCAGTGTACACTCCGCTTTTCGTAAATTTTGCTTTACATGCACTTAATGATATTGTTTATCTAACATATATGTTTGATTTTCAGCACCACTCGAAAAACAAGAAATGCTTTGTATGCAACCAACCAACCATGGGCATATTCAATACCGCCCATGAAATTCGGAAAAGAATGGCTCAGGAAAAAGGGAAACTGTAAATGGTATGTACAGTTTTTTGCGCTATCTTTATATTTTTTTGTCAGGCTCATAATTATTTTTGCACCAGTATAGCTTGTGGTAATTCCTGACTTATTTTATTTTTGAAATTGCAACGTAGAGCTTAGGTAGAGTTTGAAGAGCATAGCCCTCCTTGTTTTCCCTTCACACTAAATTGTGTTTACTTCAGTCATTCACCCACTTAACTCTGTTACTGAGTAATAAATCTTAATGAAAACTGATACAGTTGTTCCATTTCCGCTATGTAATGATTGGATGTTACATTCTAGGCAAGTTTTGTTTCTGTAGAACATACTTCTCTCATGTGTATGCTGGAGATGAATGTACCAAAAATATTATTTGATGTTTTTATTTATTTTAACAATGATTGGTGGTAGAGTTTGAGATGTGTTTTATTTAGACCTGTCAAATTTTGACCCAACCCATCAACCCAACCCATTTACCCTGCTTATAAATGGGTTGGGTCAACCCATTTATGAATATCATAAAATGGATTATGGGTTGGGTTGACCAATTTTTAAAAGGGTTATAAATGTGTAACCCATTTACCCAATTATTAAAAATATTAAATTTTAATATAAATTTAAAAAATAAGAATTTTGAACATACATTATAATTTTTCATGAAGACTGACAGTTGTAATTAGAAAATAACATGCTACCACATCTCCATATTTGAATCCACCTAGTGCAGAAGCCGCTATTTTTTTTGTTCAGACTGCAATAACTTCTTTATTCTAACTCGGAATCAAACGAGACTTCGACCGATCAACTCCAACTTAAATTACAGACAGTATGGAACATTCGGATATTTCATCGTTTGAACGCACACTGTAGTTTTCTAAGGAGGCTGACAGTTGTACTTAGAAAATAACAGTCTATTACATCCTTATATTTGAACTCCGCCTAGTGCAGAAGCTGCTTTTTTTTGTTCGGACTGCAATAACTCCTTCGTTCTAATTCGGAATCAGACGAGACTTCGACCGATCAACTCCCACCTAAATTACGGACAGTATGTAACACTCGGATACTTGATCGCGTGAACGCACACTGTAGTTCTTCATGGGGACTGACAGTTGTACTTAGAAAATAACAGGCTACCACACCTGCATATTGAACTCCACCTAGTGCAGAAACCGCTATTTTTTTTGTTCAGACTGCAATAACTCCTTCGTTCTAACTCGGAATCAGGCGAGACTTCGACCGATCAACTCCCACCTAAATTACGGACAGTATGTAGCACTCGGATACTTCATCGTGTGAACGTACACTGTAGTTCTACAAGGAGACTGACAGTTGTACTTGAAAAATAACAGGCTACCACACCTGCATATTGAACTCCGCCTAGTGCAGAAGCCGCTATTTTTTTGTTCAGACTGCAATAACTCATTCGTTCTAACTCGGATTCAGGTGAGACTTCGACCGATCAACTCCCACCTAAATTACGGACAGTATGGAATACTCGGATAGTTCATCGTGTGAACGTACAATGTAGTTCTCCAAGGAAACCGACAATTGTACTTAGAAAATAATAAGCTACCTCATCCCCATATTTGAATTTTGATGAAAATTAGAATTAAAATTTTAAATTTTTGTCGGATCTCAAAACATAAAACTTGGAATTAGAATTATTTTATATTTATTTGTTTTTTACTAGTCAAATTAAATTTAAATCTTTAAATGGGTTAGATGGGTAGAGAACATATAATAAAATAATTTTATTATATGTTCTCTCGTTTATTAAGTGGGTTGGGTCATAAATGGGTGAAAGAGAATGGGTCATAAATGGGTTGGGTCGAACTCGATCCAACCCATTTTGACCCAACCCAACCCATTTGACAGACCTAGTTCTATTAGACTTTGCATTTTACTGCTCTTGTTTGCACGAGCAGCAAGTCTACAACTGGAAAACTACAGGAGGCATTTTCCTAGGCATCTTCAGTTGTGATAACAGTTACATGTCCCTAAATTATAGTTAACAGGAGTACCTAAATTTTCTTTAATCTGCAGCTTTGCTTTGCACCTTCAGTTGTTCTAACGGTTCAGTATCTGTAAATCATAGTTATTATATGCACCTAAGATGTCTTTAATCTTAAGTTTGCATTTTTTTTAGCATGTGTGTTTGTCAATAATGCATATATTATTATAACTTGGGAATGCATATGATGATATTCTTTGTGCATGCAGGTAGTGGTAACTGATAACTAAAAAGTAGACTCATTATGTTGGCGAGATAGGTTTAATCTGGTGGATGCAAGAGTTTCCAGCATTTTCAATATGAAATATTCTGAAGCAGAGCTATTAGATATATCTCTACGGTGTGACATTGTAATTTTTTTTGCCTCCTCTTACAAAAATAGTTACAAGTTCAGTTATTTGATCGAATTTTTATCGATGTTATGTTATTTTTGCCAAATCAATGTATGCATGTTATCTTCAACCTGTTATTAGAGGCGACTGTGTTATATAACTGGAATATCTAAGGCATGTGTGAGATACTGTCTATCATGTTTTCAACATTAATGTATGATTGTCTATACTGATGCTTTATCACTGGGAGTAATCTGTTGTTATGGTACATAAATGATCTGCTGAAATGCTTTGTTTATGATAATCTTATTATTTAGAATTCTTCGATATGAATGGTTAAAGATGTATCATGTTCTGTTATTTTTTCATAACTCGTACTTTATTCAAGCAGTCATTGTGATGTCTCGTGTTCTTCAGTTTTTAAGTGTGCCAGAACTAACAAAATGCAGGTAAGGTGGTAATGATAATGTTTCACGATTGAATACACCAGATTAAAACCTTGGGTCCGCCACAAACATTTGCAGACCAGGTTCTGTTTTTGATACTTGGAAAACTAAACGATTTACCGTCGGTGCAATGCAAGGGTGGCCACATGAGTAAGATAGATTGATAAAGATACTGTACTGCCACGGGGAACATACTTTTTGTCAGTAGGCTTTAATGACTAATAAATCCTAAGGTTAGTATGTGTGTTATACATATGCATACATATACATACATACATATACATATATACATACGTATATACATATACATACATACATACATGTATATACACACACATATATGATTAGACTTTCAGCAAATGGGAAGATTAGCCACTTTTATGCTACTCCATGCTTTTCTTTTTTTAGGACAAATGGTAGCCTTGTAATATTTTCTGAAAACTGCTTCAATTTTACTATTAATTATTAATGTTATTATTATTATTGCTTTCGGAGAAACAAGCTCTTTAATATATCAAAATTGTGTTTGACAATAAAGGTTCGCACCTTGAATGAGTGTCAAAAGCTCGGTTTGCATCCTCATTTAGTTTTTATTGAATGGAAATGATAATACATAGAAACACTGCTAGAACGGTTTCGTATAGCGACGGGCTTTTGCGACGGCTGACGACGGATAAAAAATGCGGCCGTCGCTATACGAAATATACAGCTGCTTCCCGCGAGCAGAACTTTCATTCTCTTTCCCACCAAAATTAAACCCTCCTTCCCTCAATCCGTCGCCCCCCGTCACCGCAGCCGTCGTCCCGCCTTCCGCCGACTCCAAATCACCCAAATTCGTCTAGGTATGCTTCTAATATCTATTTTGAATATAAATTTGATGTTTTTTAGGTTTAGTTTAAACCCTAATTAAATTAGGATTTGTTGTTAAATTAGGACTTGTTGTTAAATTAGGTATTAGTAGTGTTGTTAAATTAGGTATTAGTAGTGTTGTATGTTGATTTGGTAGATTAATTAGTTTATTATTATGAAGTTAAATAAGGTATTAGATTAATTAGTTTATCATGAAGTTGAATAAATGGTTGATGTAAATAATTAGTGTTGGCGATTAACATGCTTAGTTGTGTTAGGTGAAAAATTAGTGTATATTAATGATTAACTTGGTTATTGATAAATTTACATGAAAATATTTCATAGTTTGTGAAATTGATATATTACAAATTTAAGTTGTTAAGTGAATTTAAATTGACAAATTTTTATTTAATAATTAGATTTTTATTGTTTTCTAATTATCTATTTGATAATTAGATTTTGTGGTTTTATAATTATCTTCATTGATAATTCTTCTATTTATCTTGTTGATTTAACGACGGCTAGCGACGATCATTTTAATAATTTTAGCGATGGCTAGCGACGGCTAGCAACGGCCAAAATGCAAAAGATTGTATATATTGTACAAAAAAAAGTTTATACAAAAAATTAAAAAATGAATATGAGAACATTAAAAATTCTGCAAATATCTATTTTAAAAAATAATAATAGGAAATGACTTTAAAAACAACTGATATTGTACTAAAATCAATTTTGTAAAGAAATTAAGAAATGAATATAACAACAACAAATATTCCGCTAAAATCTATGTCGTAAAAAAATAAAAAAATGAATATTGAACTACAATTGTTATTGAATGTTGAACTAAAATTTAAATACACAAATTTATGAAATAAAATTTAAATAGTTGAAATATTGTCAAAATTTAAAAAGAACAACAATATTTGATAAAATTTGAAGAAATTTTTTTATCCCTTAGATTGGCTTTGGCCCCGTCTGGCAAGTGTTGTATATGATCGTTATATGTATGTTCGTTTTGTAACGGAACGGACATTTATATTCATCCGATACAATATTTGTCGGATTTGTCCCTGTATTGGACAAATTACAAACATAATGAAGTAATTACATATTATAAATCATTTCATTTTATAACCAGATTAGCAATAATATTTATATATTTTCAGGCCGCGAGATACAACCGCGAGCCCACTATGGCCGAGTTGTTCAAGGTGACGCATGCCGTGGAGAGGACTGATGAAGAAGGCAATGTTTCATACGAGTGGACGGATGACAAATCCCAATCCGTAATGGTAAACTAATTTATTGTTAATAACAATATTTTGTCTCATTTTATTTTCAAAAACTTGAAATTCAGTTTTTATCGTGTAAAACAATTGTTAGCAATCGCAGGAGATGTACGAAGCTGAGCGGGCTTGGGTAGCACAGTCCACTGGTCGGGAAGAGCTTACGCTAGAGGAGGCGAACAATATCTGGGATGCTATTATTAACCCGCCTTTTTGGACCAATGTGTGGTATAGCTATGGAAATCTGGAGGTAAATTTTGACATGTACTAATATATAAATTTACACATGCATATGAATAGTTAAATAATTTTAATAATATTATATATATATATACTAATATATAAATAATTATGAACTATTTTATAGGCGATGAGGTTGCAGAGTGCATACAGGAGGTCCAGTAAGAAGAGGAGATTGCTCAGTTGAAGAAAACAGTGGATGAAATAAATGATTGGAGGAAGAGTTTCTTCGAGCAACAGCTGGATGAGCGGATTGCAGGTTATTTGCAACAGCATGGGAGGATGCCTGGAGAGGATGGCAGCAATGGTGAGGAGTAGGTATGCTTGTTTGCTCATGTTACAGTTTGGTATATACACATTTTGGTTGGTTTGATGTATATATATTTCGGGATATTATGTACATATTTTGATGACTTGTAGTTGTGTTAGCGGTTTGGGTTAATGATTTGTAGTTGTGGTTGGAAAACTATGTACACATTTTGGTTGGAAAACTATGTACATATTTTGATGACTTGTATTGGTTGACATGATATGTATTGTTGTTGGGATTGTATATGATTTTGTTGGATTTTATATTGTTTGAATGTATAGTGATGTTATATGATGGATATATGATGGTTATAGTTGATGAATATAGTGTATAGCGGTTGTGATGATGGTATTTGATGGTTATTGTGTGAAGTGTATATGGGCTGTGCAAGTGCATAGAATTTTGTTCAGTATAGCGACAGCTAGCGACGGATGACGACGGCCATTTTGTTCAGATTAGCGACGGCTAGCGACGACCATTTTGTTCAGATTAGCGACGGCTAGCAACGGCCATTTTGTTCAGATTAGCGACGGCTAGCGACGACCATTAGACGTTGAAAAATTACCACATGGCATATTTGCAGTCGCGAGCTGTCGCTAAAGCCGTCGCGATTCTATTGGACGACGAAGTAAATAGCGACGACATTTAGCGTCGGCTAGCGACGGCCGGCGACGGCTAAAAGCCGTGGCTATCAGGTGTCGTTCTTATAGTGAAATGGAAATGAAATATCCACCGTTTTAATTTATCTTCCTCTTCCAAAATGCTTTTACTGTAGAGAGATCATGATATAAGGGAGATGTGCAAAATTAGAGATGAGCAATTTGTCGAATTTGTATGAAACTCCTTAGAAAGAAAAACATCATCAAAAATTTGATGAATCTACTAAAGTTCTTAGGTTTTTTTTCCATACCTCCGGATAAATTTATATAGGATAGGAAAGCGCAAGATAGGAATAGAACTTGGGTCTTTTTACTAGAACCCAAGTCTTCTTTCCACTGCGCTACACAAGTTTTAATATGCTCATATATGGTTTTGTCCACGGAAAACGTGAATGATAACCACCTAGCGTCTTCTCTAACAATCTTGAGTAACCCATATATACATGTTACATAAATGAAGAAAGTCCTACAAAATATGTGCTGACACATGACATACTTTTAATCCAGAAAACTCTAAAAAGTACTTAACATAGTCTTCTTTTTTTGGATTCACCATTTAAGAGCATCTCCAAAAGATTCAGGACGTAGCGGTCAGACCATAAATATTAAGGGCTAACTCCAATAGCCGAGCGTCTGATGTGGACGTTGATTAAGTCAACATTCGAGACTGAAAGCCCAGCCTCTTTTCCCTCGTAATGTCCTTCTTATTTTACTTTCTTATTAAAAAACCGTCGAAATGCCACCACGTGTGACTAAAATTGCATGATGTACCATTCGACAGCAAACAGAGTAACTTGCAGGCCCAGCATACATTGCTCCAGCACCAGAGATGACGATTTTCCAGCTACGGATTCGGCACGAGCTGCCAGAGGGATACACTCATCGCATCTTCACAACATCGGATGCGGTCGAGGTACAATTCTAAATAATAAGTAACTATTGGTACATGATGGATACATTTATCGTACATTAACCATGAAATAATGTTCATTAGCTAGATATGTGATATTATAAAGTGTATTACTTAGTTATTTGAATTTAAATTGTACAATAATGCCGAACAACCCTTTAATTTTTTAGTCATAGTACATCATTTATCGGGGTAGTTGGGCAAAGTGTATAGCACATAAGTATGACATACTACCTCAGGGTTTAGTAGATAGGCTTCAGACCAGTCCTTTTGCATAATTCTTACAGATTAGACCACCACAGTCATTTGATCGTCCACTCACAACAACCCTAATTGAGAGGTGGTGGCCTACAACATACACTTTTCATTTTTCAAATTTTGAGCTCGGCGTTACCCTGATGATTTTTTTATGTTGACTGTGATTGAGATCGGAGGTCTAGACAGGATACCATTTCCTTTTAATCATACGCTTGAGAGCTCCAAGGTTTTCACTATTTATCTACCACAGTTTGAGAAGGGTCATGTTGCCTTCGGCGCGATCTCCCTTACATATCTATAGGAGTATATTGCAGCTTATATAGGCACCGATGCTATGAGTGACGCCGTACTTATAACATTTATGTTCTACTTATTTGGTTAGACTTTCTTTTCGAACCAAAAGAGTACCACTAGATTAGGTTACCTTGCAGCGGTCGATTTAGATCAGCTTCACACTATCGATTGGCATTCCTCTATACTTGGATATTTGTACACCGCTCTTGATTCTTATGCTTTGGGGGAGGTTAGACAGATTTTTGGGTTTTTGTATATTCTGTCGTACTGGTACTATGAGTACACGACGAACATGCATTCCCGCATTGTTGAGACGGCTATTTAGGTACCACAGACATATTTTCCATGCATGCGACGATGGGAGCGTGTTCAATTATTTTCTCACACACCTACGGATTAGACATGACTTGATGGAGGTCTGTACTCAGATTGATATGAGGTGCAGAGATAATATTTTTCGGATACCATGGGTTTTATATTGGATTGCACTGACACATGCATGCCAAATGCATGATGGTCATCCTCTTTCTATTTCGTATCATTTTGGTTTGCAGATGATGATCTTACTCCCACCAGCGTTTTTTCCTATTTGATATTTGGGGAAGAGATGCTTGTTCCAGACTAGCGGAGAATTACGTATCCTTGTAGATCCATTATCTTGTGACAACATGTTCGAAATACGTCAAACAATTAGATTATAATATATACAGGGATTGAGACAGACTGGATGGGTAGATGCTTCTGCGTTTTTCTAAACCGACGGAGATTACGTGGGTTAGAATTGCTCCTCGACGATACATATTACCTGACAACGCTCGAGGAGTGAATTCCGAGCATGTAGGTCCACACGTAGCCAGCGGTAGAATTTAAGCACCTCCATTTTCTTTTGATTTCACTCCATCCCATTACTCTCAGCAACCCATGGACTTCGGTCTTGATGCCTATTATAGAGCGTATGATATTACCGGTACTCCTATCGAGCAGCCGATAGTTTATCCTCAACATCATGAGATTGCTGGTATCCCCACTATTGGACTATACCTGCCTTTTAGGCAATTCATTGTATGAATAATTCATTGTAATAATAATTCATTGTACAACATTAGCTAAGCAAATGTATAGTAATATATTATGTGTAAGTACAGTATGCATGTAGGTTGGACGAGCATATGCGATATGTTGCCGCCGTTCAGCATATGACACTCATTCATACTCAGAATGTCAATCATCTAGCTCAGCAGACTCAACAGACGATGCAGACACAGATTGTTGATTTGCAGGCTCAGCTGGCTGCATTTCATTTTAATTATGGTAGTCCTGCTTATTTTGATGACGTAACGGACGACGATGGCGATGTCGTAGACTTAGGATGATCAGGTACTGTACTGTTACATTTATTTTACCGTTATTTATCTTTATTGATGTACTTCTGTATTGCGCTGTGGACATATTTTGCTGTTGTTTTGTTACCTTATATAGCTTTATTTACATTGCATATTTTTATTTAAATTTTAGCACACCGACAAACGAATTTTGATATTTTATTTACAGTGTCACGTCATATCAAGCATTATTTGCACGTTGCACTACTTTTGATGTTTGTATAGCTTTATTTACAACATATTTACATTGCATAGCTTTATTTACAATGATACGTCATATCAAACACTATTTGCACATTGCAGTATTTTTGATGTTTGTTAGCCTTAGCACTGTAGCCACGTTGTAGTACTTTAGATGTCAATGCTATTACAAAGTGGTACAGTATTTCATATTATTCGAACACTGTAGCCATGTTGCATAGTTTTTGCCATATATACTGCTATATATTCTACTGTTTGACAAATTGTTCTAAATTCGCCTCATCTTATTAAGCAAAAAATGGTGGATTGCAGCTATATTTCCTTGACAGAATCATACTCATACGATCCTTTAAGTCACGAGATCCTTCCTAATCCATCTTACCCCGAAGAACCAACCGAATGATATGTTGAAATGGAGGAAAAACATTATGAAGATGTAAGAGAGCACGAAAGAGCTTTGCAAGAGTAGAAGCTTTTGGAGGAGGGAAGAAGATAAAGGGAGGAGCGGAAGAGCAAGAATGGAAGAAGGCAAAGAAGGTACGAAATACGACATCAACTACCTTAAGCAGAACAAGAGGTTTATTCTAGAGAAATATACTGAAATTGTAGAGTAATGTTTTGTATTCCTTCATAAAAAACGGATCTGACATTGGTCGACGTCACTATAGATGCTGCAAATTTTCGGATGGTCTTTGGAAATGGTTGGACAATCCTTTACCTCATTGTGCGGTAATGTATGCAACTGAACTTGAATAAGAAATTGAAACGCTCAGGAGGACATTTGGTTCTGTTATCACATGATCGAATATAGTTTTTTAAATCATCCTATATGTGTTTGTTTTAGATCTTGTTTGCATCATTTCAATTATCAGTTAAGTTCCACTGTATTAGTTTATTTCAACGTTGGTTGTTCTTTCTGTATCAGTTAATTTCAGTGTTAGTTGTCCTTTCTGTATTAGTTTATTTCAATGTTGTTTGTCCTTTTTGTATCACTCTACTTCAATTTTGGTTGCCTTGTTTCATTGTTAGTTTCTTATATTACGTACTTAGTAGGTAGTGAATGTGTATACAACTTATTAAAGAACTAAAAGAAAATACATAGAACTTAAAGAACATACATTGAACTAAAAGAAAATACATGGAATTGAATCTTAATACATTGCATTGAAAGGAAATACATAGAACTTAAAGAAAATATATCGAACTAAAAGAAAATACATAGAACTGAAAGAAAAACACATAGTACTTAAAGAGAAATATGTGAAACATCATTTACATTGTTTAGTATAGCTAACTCATAGATCATGTACAACATGTCCAACAAAACTAGTAAGATACTCCCAGAAATAGCGTGAATCATACGTAGCCCATGTTACTGAAATAGATCTTCTTCCTTCGCTGTGTTTATAATGCTTCTGTATCGTTGATAAGCTTTAGTAAACGTGACATAAGTATTGTGAGTTTCCAAAATCCGTCGAATTAATCTATAATCAGGATGATTGTTAAAGACTTCGTTTAGAGTAATCTAAAAAACTTGCTCAATCTCCTCTACTATATGTCTTGTATCGGCTTCAATGCACGCTTTGATTAGTACCAAATAATCCCGGGGAGTCCAATTTCATTTACCATGGAACTTTTTGTAACTTCCACTGTGGAATTTCCAATTAAATAGGCAAGTCATAATCGTTGTTATACAAATCAATGCTTGTTCCTTCACAATCAATAATGTCTGTCACTTGCTAAAGTCGAGCGGGCCACACTAAGTATCAATAATGTCTGCCACTTGCTACAGTTGATTTGACTACACTTTGCATTTTTTGTCTGTCGCTTGCTAAAGTCGAGCTGACCACACTAAGTATCAATAATGTCTGACACTTGCTAAAGTTGATTGACTACGCTCTGCATTTTTTATCTACCACTTGCTAAAGTCGAGCCGACAACACTAAGTATCAATAATGTCTGCCACTTGCAACAGTTGATTTGACCACTCTTTGCATTTTTTCTGCCCCCTTGCTAAAGTCGAGCTGACCACACTGAGTGTCAATAATATCCACCACTTTCTAAAGTTGATTTGACTAGACTCTGCATTTTTTGTCTGTCACTAACTCAGCATATCGTCTCATTTCTATATAAGGACTTCAACGCCCATTCCAGAAATCACATTTAACATCTTCTTTCTTTCTCTCGTAGCATTAAACTATATACAACAATAAATACTTCATCCTTCCTCAAACGTGTTATGATATTCGATAGTGATTCCGATGAAGAAGAGATGTTTCGAGAGAAAGCCAAAGAATTGCAAGAAATAGTTGACATATGCCATGGAGCTTATGGCTCCATATCACGAAAACACGGTGGATCGGTCATGGGTTGGAAACATGTAACTGTAATCAATTTGCCTTCCAAAAAACTCTGATGCAATGCTACTTTAATCCAAATTGCACTTATAGACCTGATATGTTCAAGAGAAGATACAAAATGAGAAAATATCTATTTTTAAGAATTTCAACAAGTACTCAAAATAACGACAAATATTTTATTTAAAAACCAAATGCTTCAAAAACACGGGGGCTTAGCGGTGAACAAAAAATGACTGCTGCTATGAGGATGTTAGCTTATGACACCCCAGCAGATAATTGGATGATGCGTATTGGATCGTAGAGACTACCGCATTAGAAACTCTCGACAAATTCTGCCAATCTGTGGTGGACGTTTTTGGCACTGAGTACTTTAGATCTTCAAATGAGGATGAAGTGGTGCAGATTCGAGAAACGCACGAGAGCAGAGGTTGGCATGCAATGCTTGGAAGTCTCAACTGTGTGCATTGAGAATGGAAGAACTGCCCCAAAACATACCATGGAGCTTACAATGGTAAAGAAAGAAAGCCAACTATTATTTTGAAAGTCGTTATTTCATACGATTTATGGAGCGGATATCATCTTGGCGATGCGATTTATCCAAAATAGAGCACCATTGTAAAAACATGTCCAAACCCAATAACAACAAAGCAAGCAAAGTTTGGTGCGATGCAAGTAGGAAAAAGAAATGATGTAGAAAAGATTTTGACGTTCTTCAATCCAGATTTGCAGTGATTAGTAAACCATGTCGACTGTGATCTCGAGAAAAAATGTCCAGAATCATGTTTGCATGTATTATTATGCATAATATGATTATTGAAGACGAAATAGATATGAACGAAGAACAACGTCACTACCAATATGATGGTGCATGGAAAATGCCAGAAGTATGATGGTGCATGGAAAATGCCAGAAGTATTTGTAGATGATGTTCTTATAACCGAAGATGCATTCAACATCCACGTGGAACGTTAACTTTCGTACCGAGATGCACAACTTCACAACCGACTACAAAAAGATCTTATGAATCATATTTTGAAATTACTTTGGCGATTATCAGTTCAATTTTATATTTGATTTCTCATGTGTGTACGCGTTTGTGTAGTAGTCGTATTTTAGTTATCTTATTAATATGTATTGCATTGTCGTATTTTAGTTATCTTATTAATATGTATTGCATTTCCTTCAAAAAGTTATTCAGTTTGGTTATCGATTTTGTCTAACTGAAAACAAGAACAATACAATATTAATTAATAACAAAATTCAGCGGATTTAAATAAACAATACAGTACACCGAAACTGGTACAAATTATACAATTCTAAGACTGAAATAAATTACTTTGAGGGAACTTACAAGTATTTGTCTTTTGCGCTATATCCAATACAGCTTTTGAATGTCATCCATCACCGTCAGAACTTTATCCATAATCATATGTTCTTGATTTTCCCGTTTAATATCCAGCTTTTGTTTCTCAATTTCTGCAAATTTATGTATCACATCGATATTCTCTTGCGCTTGCTTTCTTCTATCTTGATGCATTTTTTCGTGAATTTTAAGAGCGACATTCACTTTTGCGTTCACCACGACATCAAGCTTATTCTTTCTCTTTACTGCTTTGACTCCCATTGGTTTATAATCTTCATCTGGTCTCTGGATGCGTGCATCCGATTCGTTTCACTACAACAAAAATACTCTATTACAACGCACTTTTTACAACGGGCATTGGCTGTCCGTTGTAATAGTAGGCTATTACAACGGTCCATTCAGGCCCGTTGTAATAGATGCTCTATACAATGCCTTTTTTTACAATGGGCAATGACTGTCGTTGTAATAGAAGCTTATGGCTCCATATCACGAAAACACGGTGGAATGGTCATGGGTTGGAAACATGTAACTGTAATCAATTTGCCTTCCAAAAAACTCTGATGCAAGGCTACTTCAATCCAAATTGCACTTATAGACCTGATATGTTCAAGAGAAGATACAAAATGAGAAAATATCTATTTTTAAGAATTTCAACAAGTATTCAAAATAATGACAAATATTTTATTTAAAAACCAAATGCTTCAAAAACACGGGGGTATAGCGGTGAACAAAAAATGACTGCTGCAATGAGGATGTTAGCTTATGACACCCCAGCAGATAGGATGATGCGTATTGGATCGTAGAGACTACCGCATTAGAAACTCTCGACAAATTCTGCCAATCTGTGGTGGACGTTTTGGCACTGGGTACTCTAGATCTTCAAATGAGGATGAAGTGGTGCAGATTCGAGAAACGCACGAGAGCAGAGGTTGGCATGCAATGCTTGGAAGTCTCGACTGTGTGCATTGGGAATGGAAGAACTGCCCCAAAACATACCATGGAGCTTACAATGGTAAAGAAAGAAAACCAACTATTATTTTGAAAGTCGTTGCTTGATACGATTTATGGAGCGGATATCATCTTGGCGATGCGATTTATCCAAAATAGAGCACCATTGTAAAAACATGTCCAATCCCAATAACAACAAAGCAAGCAAAGTTTGTTGTGATGCAAGTAGGAAAAAGAAATGATGTAGAAAAAGATTTTGACGTTCTTCGATCCAGATTTGCAGTGATTAGTAAACCATGTCGACTGTGATCTCGAGAAAAAATATCCAGAATCATGTTTGCATGTATGCATAATATGATTATTGAAGACGAAATAGATATGGACGAAGAACAACGTCACTACCAATATGATGGTGCATGGAAAATGCCAGAAGTATGATGGTGCATGGAAAATGCCAGAAGTATTTGTAGATGATGTTCTTATAACCGAAGATGCATTCAACATCCAAGTTGAACGTTAACTTTCGTACCGAGATGCACAACTTCACAACCGACTACAAAAAGATCCTATGAATCATATTTTGAAATCACTTTGGTGATTGTTAGTTCACTTTTATATTTGATTTCTCATGTGTGTACGCGTTTGTGTAGTAGTCGTATTTTAGTTATCTTATTAATATGTATTGCATTGTCGTATTTTAGTTATCTTATTAATATGTATTGCATTTCCTTCAAAAAGTTATTCAGTTTGGTTATCGATTTTGTCTAACTGAAAACAAGAACAATACACTATTAATTAATAACAAAATACAGCGGATTTAAATAAGCAATACAGTACACCGAAACTGGTACAAATTATACAATTCTAAAGCTGAAATAAATTACTTTGAGGGAACTTACAAGTATTTGTCTTTTGCGCTCCATCCAATACAACTTTTGAATGTCATCCATCACCGTCAGAACTTTATCCATAATCATATGTTCTTGATTTTCCCGTTCAATATTCAGCTTTTGTTACTCAATTTCTGCAAATTTATGTATCACATCGATATTCTCCTGCGCTTGCTTGCTTCTATCTTGATGCATTTTTTCGTGAATTCTAAGAGCGACATTCACTTTTGCATTCACCACGACATCAAGCTTATTCTTTCTCTTTACTGCTTTGACTCTCATTGGTTTATAACCTTCATCTGGTCTCTGGATGTGTGCATCTGATTCGTTTCACTACAACAAAAATACTCTATTACAACGCACTTTTAACAACGGACATTAGTTGCCCGTTGTAATAGTAGGCTATTACAACGGTCCATTCAGGCCCGTTGTAATAGATGCTCTATACGCCTTTTTTTACAATGGGCAATGACTGTCGTTGTAATAGAAGCTTATGGCTCCATATCACGAAAACACGGTGGATCGGTTATGGATTGGAAACATGTAACTGTAATCAATTTGCCTTCCAAAAAACTCTGATGCAAGGCTACTTCAATCCAAATTGCACTTATAGACCTGATATGTTCAAGAGAAGATACAAAATGAGAAAATATCTATTTTTAAGAATTTCAACAAGTATTCAAAATATTGACAAATATTTTATTTAAAAACCAAATGCTTCAAAAACACGGGGGCATAGCGGTGAACAAAAAATGACTGCTGCAATGATGATGTTAGCTTATGATACCCCAACAGATAATTAGATGATGCGTATTGGATCGTAGAGACTACCGCATTAGAAACTCTCGACAAATTCCGCCAATCTGTGGTGGACGTTTTTGACACTGGGTACTTTAGATCTTCAAATGAGGATGAAGTGGTGCGGATTCGAGAAACGCAGGAGAGCAGAGGTTGGCATGCAATGCTTGGAAGTCTCGACTGTGTGCATTGGGAATGCAAGAACTGCCCCAAAACATACCATGGAGCTTACAATGGTAAAGAAGAAAATCAACTATTATTTTGAAAGTCGTTGCTTCATACGATTTATAGAGCGAATATCATCTTGGCGATGCGATTTATCCAAAATAGAGCACCATTGTAAAAACATGTCCAAACCCAATAACAACAAAGCAAGCAAAGTTTGCTGCGATGCAAGTAGGAAAAAGAAATGATGTAGAAAGAGCTTTTGACGTTCTTCAATCCAAATTTGCAGTGATTAGTAAACCTTGTCAACTGTGATCTCGAGAAAAAATGTCCAGAATCATGTTTGCATGTATTATTATACATAATATGATATTGAAGACGAAATAGATATGGACGAAGAACAACGTCACAACCAATATGATGGTGCATGGAAAATGCCAGAAGTATGATGGTGCATGGATGTTCTTATTACCGAAGATGCATTCAACATTCACGTGGAACGTTAACTTTCATACCGAGATGCACAACTTCACAACCGACTACAAAAAGATCTTATGAATCATATTTTAAAATTACTATGGCGATTATCAGTTCAATTTTATATTTGATTTCTCATGTGTGTACGCGTTTGTGTAGTAGTCGTATTTTAGTTATCTTATTAATATGTATTGCATTGTCGTATTTTAGTTATCTTATTAATATGTATTGCATTTTCTTCAAAAAGTTATTCAGTTTAGTTATCGATTTTGTCTAACTGAAAACAAGAACAATACAATATTAATTAATAACAAAATACGGCAGATTTAAATAAACAATACAGTACATCGAAACGGGTACAAATTATACAATTCTAAGACTGAAATAAATTACTTTAAGGGAACTTAGAAGTATTTGTCTTTTGCGCTCCATCCAATACAGCTTTTGAATGTCATCCATCCCCGTTAGAACTTTATCCATAATCATATGTTCTTGATTTTCCCGTTCAATATCCAGCTTTTGTTGCTCAATTTTTGCAAAGTTATGTATCACATCAATATTCTCCTACACTTGCTTGCTTCTATCTTGATGCATTTTTTCGTGAATTTAAAGAGCGACATTCACTTTTGCGTTCACCACGACATTAAGTTTATTCTTTCTCTTTACTACTTTGACTCCCATTGGTTTATAACCTTCATCTGGTCTCTGGATGCGTGCATCCGATTCGTTTTCTCCCTCGAATTGAGTTTCCTTAACCGAACTAGACGATATGATGATTTCGATATTTTGTTCTTTCCTTTCACCTTTGTTTGAACGTCTCGAAGGCTCTTCGCATTATCGGAGTTCCACTTTGGCGTGCTCATCAGCAAATCATAACAGTTTGGAAATTGATAGTAGCGTGAATTTTTAGCACCGTTTTTTCCTTAGAGAAAGCTTTATGAATTTCTCGTTCGCTATTCTTTTCTAAAAACCAAAAAAGGAATAAATTAATAATAAGATTAAATACGAAAAAAAATAAAAACAAGAAACATACCAAATGCTCTTCATCTTTCATTCCACTAGGGTTCTTTTTTTTTATATTATAAATATGTGATTCATAAAACTGAGTTTGACGATTGATTTTTCCGAATCGACCTTGAATCGCCAACAAAGATTGAGTATTTTTAGGATGCTTGAGGTGGAAGGTATTCATTATTTTCTTTTAAAACTTATCGCCGATCCGATCGTTGCCTCTAATCGAGTCGTTCGTATTATAACAGTAAACGATGCATAAATCGTAGTCCTTATCGCTTCTCCATGGATTGGATGAATGCTGTGTCGGGGGAGTATTCGATTATTGATGGCTATCATCGAAGAAATAGTTTTGAGACCGAGAATGATGCGTAAAATCATCGAAAGGTGGAACCATTTCAAATTAATACATGTTAGAGAAGAAAGCAGTGAAGATGTTTGTGTAGATATGAAGAGTGAAAAATATAGTTATGGAGTTGAAGAGAAAAAAAGTAGCCGTTGGAGAGAGGTCGAAAGGAGTCTTTGGGACAAATAGCCGTTATGGCTTTGGGCGCCGAACCTATAGCTGGACAATGAATTGACCTCTGAATACGTAATATGATTTGTTGGAGTATGTTAAATTAGATTTTCTTAATATTAAGCCTTAATATGGCTTTGTTGGAGATGCTCTAAGCACTAAATGTAAAGCATGCACATGGAAAAGTGAGCTAGAGATGCCTGGAGGTGCGTTTATTTTGGTGTTTAAGCTTTTTCTCTGTAGGTCGCATCTTTTCTTCACGTTAAGTATGGACCATCTTGTAAAACTTATTAAGTGTACGTAGACGTTTTAGGAAATCACCAAGAAACAAAATAATAATAGGAGTATGTCCCCTCTTTTCTCCCAATAAGTATGGGCTAAATCTGTAAAATATGCAGAGACATTTAAAACCATTAGTACAAAATAATAATGATAATAAGAATGTTACAAGGAATATGTGTTAAAAAGAACCTTCACTTATTGGAAATGAAAGTGAATATGCGCAAAACTTCAAATATCTTGTGACATGTGACAAGATATGGGACAAAGGTAGTAAATTTGTCCCAAAATAAGATAGCGTATGCACATGACACAGGATATATTGCTTATGCTCTCAGGGTATTTGAAAAGCCAAGGATATATTGGTTCATCGCACTACAGTCCTCATATGACACCAATACAGTGCCAAAGCTCTTCTTTTACCCAAGGAGCTAACTCTACTTCTCTTGTTCATATCCTTCTGTTGTCTTCTTCTCAATTTCCTCACATTTGGAATTTTCTTTCTGTAAACTAGCAACTACCCATTTCTCATTTCTCACTTCTAATCAAAATTTATTAAACAAAATTAAATCTTGGAGCTTAATTATGGCATTTAAAGCTCTAAGATTGCTCATTTTATTACCATTTGTGTTACTTGTTGCTATCAGTGAAGCTGAAATGACGTGTTCTGGCATTGTGCCAATGAAGGAGAGAAGAGAAACCATAAATATTGTAAATTTTGGAGGGGTAGGAGATGGAAGAAAGATAAACACATGGGCATTCAGAAAAGCAATATATAGAATTCAACACATGAGAAAGAGAGGTGGAACAAAGCTTTATATTCCTCCTGGAGTTTGGTTGACTGGAAATTTTAATCTTACCAGTCATATGACTCTTTATTTGGCTAGAGGAGCAGTCATCAAGGCTACTAAGGTACTTTGATTGCAAAACTTTCTGAAGAGTAGAATATATTTTACTTGATGATTTAATCATATCTTACAGTATGTGTTTATGATGAATCAATGATGAGTTAAAAAAACAATGAACATAAGAAAGTAAAGGTACATATGACCTTTAACAGTAGTGTTTTAAAGACTAACCCAAACTCATTTGACCACGATTAACCTTGAAGCCTAAAGCGTTACGGTCTCTAAAATGGAATAACCATACGCGTGCGTGGATCCACGGTTTAGCCCTGTAACCTTGAAAAAACCTTTTGAACTCTACCCTAAAAACCATGGTTCCCAAAAATTGAATAATATACTGACTGATCAGTTCTCACTTTTCACTTTCCTATCCTCATAATTTTCTTACTAAATTCTTTTACTTCCAAACCCTAGATTTCAAATGAACGTTATATCTTAGTATACTGTCATTATTCTAGTCGTAAATGCAAACATGCAATCATTAAGCATTGCTTTTATGTTAGCATACTGGGTATGATCGTAACTTGAGTTCTCTGTTTGTGGTTGTAGCTGATATAGTTAATATTATAGTTGGTGCTCTTTTGTGGTACCGGGTACTGCTTTTTGGTTTAATGTAACATGAATAATATTCGTGTTATGGTTATCGCTCTTTTGTGACCCTTCTTAGTAAAAATACACTAATGCCACTACGTATTTAAGATCTAAATGACGCAATTTGATACTGCTTTATATATTACTAATAATATAATTTGATACATTATGTAATACGATTTATTTAATAAAATAAAGAAGGTGTGCAGTTTCGATAGTTCGACCGGTTCGTCCTTCGAAACCTTAGACCGTGAACGATCATGGTTCGACTTGCGGTTCGATATCCAAAACTATATTCAACAGTATAGAGCCTTTTCAATTGCCTATATTATCTGTCATTTTGTTTATAAATTGTTTTAAATACAAGATATTTTCTTGAACTTTTAGAACACATGGAATTGGCCTTTGGTTGATCCTTTACCATCATATGGAAGAGGCAGAGAACTACCAGGAGGACGATATGCAAGTTTCATTCTTGGTGATAAAATCAGCGATGTCATCATTACAGGTATAATCGCACTTATACAACATATAATTCTGTATAATGTTGATAAGGTCAACCTTTATTAACTAAATTGTATATCATATCATCTTAAAATGTCAGGTGACAAAGGAGTAATTGATGGACAAGGTGAAGTATGGTGGAATATGTGGAGACAAAGATCGCTTCGATTTACTCGACCTCATTTGCTTGAATTCATGCATTCAAAAGATATCCTAATCACAAATTTAGTGTTTAAGAACTCGCCTTTTTGGAACATTCATCCTGTCTACTGCTAGTACGTTTTCTGCCCCATACTTCACTCTTACTTGTATAATCACGTACATGATTAATCTTCCTACACACATATATATGTGAGCTCATTTCATCTGCTTCCAGCAATGTGGTAATAAGGCATTTAAGCATTGTTGCTCCACGTAATTCTCCAAACACTGATGGAATCGATCCAGGTATATTTACTCTCACGTACATACACATATACAATGAATTCCTTAATTACGTGGTCTGTATGTATTGTGAGAATGCGTTACTAGAGTATTCAAGAAACAAACACACATACATACGTACATATAAACCTACACATATACACATATTTGATTGTTCACCCTTGTGGTATAGATTCAAGCTCTAATGTATGCATCGAGGATTCCTTCATCTCAACAGGAGACGACTTGGTGGCAATAAAGAGTGGCTGGGACGAATATGGCATTTACTATGGGCGACCCAGCTCAGACATTACCATACGAAGAATCACCGGTTCAACCCCATTCTCAGGAATCGCTATAGGCAGCGAAGCATCAGGCGGCATACAAAACATCTACATTGAAAACATAAATATATACAACACGGGCATCGGCATTCATATCAAAACAACTGCTGGCAGAGGGGGTTATATAAAAAACGTAAGAGTTTCAGATATAATCATGAGCAATGTAAGGAAAGGAGTAAGAATAGTTGGAAATGCAGGAGACCATCCTGACAAAAGGTTTAATGTTAATGCATTGCCCGTGGTTGATGGAGTTACGATAAGGAACGTATGGGGTGTTGGGATCGAGCAACCTGGGTTGATTCAGGGGATTAGAGGGTCGAGGTTCACGAGGATTTGCATGCAAAACGTGAAGCTTTGGGGGGTTAAGTGGAAAAGGAATGTGCCGTGGAAGTGCGAGGATGTTAGTGGAGTTGCGGTGGGAGTGGAACCATGGCCTTGTGTGGGGTTGAGTTGGGGAGTTGAAAGGGGCTATTGTTATGGTGATTATTGATTGGTTTTGTGGTTTTATGATTTGATTGATTGTTTGAATTGTTTGTCTACGTTGTGATGTTTTATGTGGAATTTAATTAGTTTAATGGCTAGAGATGGCTGATGAAGTTCGAACTTAGAAGGAAAGCTTCGAGATATAATCTAGATGGTTGCCTCTAAAAAATGTTCTTTTTTCTAATCACAACCTTTTTATTAGAGCAGACCCAATAGGGAATGAGTTGTCTCATAACCGACCTAACAGTAGTTCAGAAATCAACAAAAGTGATAATTGTTGGAAAATTAGGTTTTAAGAATAAATTATTAAAAATATTGAAAAAAAAAGATAGAATGTCTCTTTTATTGAATAGTCCCACATTGTGTAGAATTATAGAGTGCTTCTATTTAAATATATGATTCACAAAAAAAAGACCGAGCTTTTTGGACATTCAATGTTTTCTCTTGTGTTGAAGAGAAAGACCGTGCTGACCATCATACATGCAAGCACCGATTGACTCAACCTGGACCGGAGAATTTTTTATTTTTTGCAGTATATTTTTAAACCGACTTTGACTTGGTAATAAGACATAGCAAACTCAGATTTCATATTTTCTTATGAGTTGGTTCCATTTTTTGCTCAGATTTTTTCCTATATAAACCAAGCTATTTGATAAAAATTTATCAGTTTCAAAAAACTGAATTCTCTTCTTCCGTTTTAAAACACAAATCTAGATCCGAGCAATATTTTTTTGGATGCTATTGAATCATCGGTCGTTGTGCAAGAGGCTGTTGATACTGATATTTATGGATGTTTTATCTCGAAAGTGGCGCTGCATCAAAGACTGCCTTATACAATTCCGTCACAGTGGTGAAACGTCTTAAAGAGAGCGATCTAGTCCGTGACCCAGCCAAAAAACACTGCATATTCAAAACGAGGTACAACAATTTTAAGACGATACGGCTTCAATCACTGCCGACTCTACTGCCCCGACGTCAATATTTCAGGTTTCGATTGTGCCTACTGTGCCGTTCAGATTCGAGGCCCTGCATTTCAAACAATGGCGCCAAAAGATGGATTCTATTCTACTACGCTGAAGGTGGTCGTTGTACTGATAACAGATAAACCATAGCTGCCGGACAAACCCAACAAAGCTGAGACAGAGCAGATGCAAGTCTGGATAGAAAATTAAAAAAAGTTGCAGACATGTACGGAGCAAGATTACCCATGTAATAATTTCATCCTCAACGGACTCAACGATGATCTGTACGATTACTACAACTCAGACAAGTCAACAAAGGAGATCTGAGATGCTCTGTAAAAGAAATATGATATCGAGAAAGCTGAAGCGGAAAAGTACGTTGTCAGTCGCTATTTGAAGTTTTAGATGACAGATGACAAATCTATGGAGGCGTAGTCGCATAAGTATTAGAAAATTGCGCATAAGATCATTCCAAAGGTGTGGCTTTAGATGAACAGTTTCAGGTTGCTGTGTTAATTGATAAATTTTACCCAATGTGGAAAGACATTAAAAATATTCTCAAGCATAAGACTTAGAAGTTTTCCTTAAAAAGTTTGATTATTCATCTTTGTATTGAAGGGGAAGCCAGAAAACACGACCAGAAAGAAGAGGTACTTGTTGTATCTAGCAACAACACTAAGAAACCCACAAACGTAGGTCTGAAACCAAATGCGAAATTTTTTAAACATCAGAATTGCAAACCAAATCAGAACCGCAACAATTAGCTCTAGAACAAACAGCAAAATGCACCCTTAAAGAATGGTACATGATAGTTGTTCTTATGTTACAACTGTGGCAAACCAAGCCATATGGCACGAAAGTTTCAAAACAGACCAAATCCTGCACCGTAGGCTACCTGACTGAAGAAACCCTTATGGCTATGCTTACTGAGACCAATTAAGTCGGTAGATCAGAAGAGTGGTGGGTAGATACTGGCACTTCTCGCCATGTCTGCTATGATCGTGAAATGTTTAAAACATATAATGCTGCTAATGACATGAAAGTGGTGTTAGAAGATTTTTACGCCGCTACTATTGCTAGAATTAGAACTGTGGAGTTAAAACTTACCTCTGGAAAGAACTTGTTGCCGAAAGATGTGATGCATACTCCAAAGCTAAGGAAAAATTTAGCATTTGGTTTCTTGTTAAATAAAGCTGGTTTTACTCAAACTATTGGATCTGACTTGTATACCATCACTAAAAATGATGTTTTTGTTAGTAAAGAATATGTTGTAGATTGGATGTTTAAGTTAATGTTGATTTGAATAAAATTAACAGTTCTGCATATATGTTATATGATTTTAATATTTGGCATGCTAGACTTTGTCATGTTAATAAGCGACTAATTCATAACATGAGTGACTTAGCTTAATCACTAAAGTATCTCTAAGTGATTAAAAAAAAATATGAATAGTATAGCTAAGCAAGAATTACAAAGACCTCACATCAATCTGTGTTTAGCTAAGCAAGAATGATATTTGTGAACTTGATGGCACTCTGACTAGGGATGACAAAAACTTCTTTATTACTTTTATTGATGCTTTCTCTGATTTCACTTATGTTTATTTCATGAAAAATAAAAGTGATGCGCTAAATATGTTTAAGTTATTTATCACTGAAATTGAAAACCAATTTAATAAGAAAATTAAGAAATTTCGAAGTGATAGAGGAAAAAAAATGAACCTAGCCTATTCATTGAATTTTATATCAACATGACATAATACATGAAAGAACTGCACCTTATTCGCTTGAAATGAATGGTAAAGCTGAAAGAAAAAATAGGACTATCACCAAATTAGTTGTAGTTGTTTTGTTAAATTCGGGTGCAGCATCACATTGGTGGGGCGAAATTTTGTTAACCGTTTGTTATGTTTTAAATAGAATTCCTAAATCTAAGAGCAACATTTCATCTTTTGAGATTTTCAAAAATCATGAACCCAACTTGTCTTATTTTAAAACTTGGGTTGCTTAGCATATATTCGTATTTTTGACCCTAAAAGGATTAAATTAGCAAGTTAAGCGTATAAATGTGTTTTCATTGGTTATTCCATTAATAATAAACCATATTTTTTTTTATTTGAATACTCGAGTTGTTATTGAGTCAAATGATGTTGATTTGTTTAAAAACAAATTTTCGTTTAAACTTAGGAGTAATGGAGGCACATCTAATACTAATAATCCAATAATCATAAATAATGAACATAATGCAAAAATTAAATATAAACCTAGAAGAAATAAACAAGCTAGAATAACTAAAGATTTTGGTCCAGAATATTATGCTTATACACTAGAAGAGGATCCCGCTAATCTAAAAGAAGCTCTATCTTCTTTAAATTCAGACCTCTGGAAAGAAGCTATAAATGATGAAATGAAATCTCTTGATTCTAGTAAACTTGGCATCTTGTTGACTAACCTCCAGGCTGTAAAACTATAGGTCGTAAGTGGATACATAAAAATAAATTGAAACCTCATGGTATAATTGATTGATATATATATATATATATATATATATATATATATATATATATAAGGCTCGTCTTGTAGCTAAAGGATTTAGACAAAGAGAAAACCTTGACTTTTTGATACATTCACATGTTACAAGAATAACATCTATTCGAGTATTAATTTCTCTTGCTTTACTTTATGATCTACTAATTCATCAAATGAATGTAAAAACTGCTTTTTTGAATGGTGAATTAGAAGAAGAGATTTATATGGACAATCTGAAGGTTTTGTTATACCTAGTAAAGAGCATAAAGTTTGTAAATTACATAAATCTTTATATGGCCTTAAATAAGCACCTAAAAAATGGAATGAGAATTTTAACAATCTAGTTATTTCACATGGGTTTAAATTAAATGAAAGCAATAAATGTATGTATTATAAATCCAAGAATAACACTTGTACTATCGTATGTTTTTATATGGATGATTTACTTATATTTGGTTGAAATATTCATGCTGTGAATCATGTTAAGTCAATACTATGTGCCAAATTTGGTATGAAAGGTCCTGGTGAAGCGAGTGTAATTCTTGATATTGAAGTTACTGTGTTTGTATATGCTTTGAATGTAAACCTGCTAGTATACCATATGATCCAAGTGTAAAACTATTTAAGAACATTGGTGAAGGTGTAAGACAATTTGAATATGGGAGCATCATTAGTAGCTTTCGTTATGCCGCTGATTGTACTAGAACCGACAATAACGATGTCGTTGGATTATTATGCATGCTTACTAGCAGAAATAGTACAGAGCATTGGCACGCTATTGAAAGGGTCATGAGAAATTTAATAGAACTATGAGCCTTGGATTACATTATCAGAAGTTTACCACTGTCCTCAAAGTATATAACACTAGTGGATATTTTTTCAGTATTGCAGGACGAGCTGTTTCTTGGAAATCTAAGAAATAGACTATTTTGACTCAATCCAATATGGAATCAGAAATGATAGCACTAGCTACAACTATCGAAGAAGCAGATTAATTATGAAATCTGCTAGATGAGATCCCCTTATAGGGAAAAACCAAAACCATCTATGTAGATCCATTCCGATAATACCACGGCTATTGCAAAAGTTGATAACCTTTATTACAATGGTAAGAGACAACAAATTCTTTGTAAGCACAGTACTATAAGAGAGTATTTCTCTTCGGGATTTGTAAGAGTCGATCATGTATATACTGATGAGAATCTAGCGGATCTTTAACGAGTGGATTTTCCAAAAAAAAGTCCTTTCTATATCTAAAAGACTGAGATTATTACTGATAGAATGAGAATTCAAAGAATGAGTAGTCACCCATAATAGTAACCCAACCTAATGACTGGAGATCTCAGGAACTAGGTTCAATAGGTAATAACAACTTATAAAGTGACATTGATTGAACATACTAGTTTCATTAAATAGAAGCATATAGTCTTGAAGCGATAGGAGGACGAGTTGAATTGTGAATGAAATCTATATTGTATGTGGAGCGGAGTACCTGGCTGTAGGAGTACTCTTGATTGATTCACCTATGTGAATGTGGGAATGTGGCTGTTTTCTATGGAATTTTGGGTAAAATTCTTAGAGCGTTCACTAAACCAGGATAGACGTACATGACCTTTAAGCATCGGCTATATATTGCACCTTTGAAAGGTTGTGTGTGGTTTGATGTTAGAAATAAAGTTCAAGACTACGAGTCACTCTAGTATAATATGGATTTTACTCACCATGCAAAGGTTCAAATTAAAAGATACCTTTGTTTATGTGCAATCTTATAAAATTAAAAGTTGTTCGAGAAAAATATTTTCAAAAGTTCAAGTGAGGGATTGTTGAAAATTTTGGTTTTAAAAATGAAATATTAAAAAAAAGTATAGAATACCCTCTTATTGAATAATCCCACATTGTGGGGAATTATAGAGTGTTCCTATTTAAATATGAGATTCACAAGAGAAAAGATGTGCCCTTCGGGCACCTAATGTTTTCTCTTTTATTGATGAGGGAAACCATGCTGATCATCATACACGCGCGTGTCGACCGATTGATTGAACTCAACCCGACCCGGGCTAGGCTGGTCTCGGTGAATATGATGTAGAATCTTTATTTTTGGCAGCATATTTTTAAATCGACTTTGACTTGGTAAGAAGACCCAATAAAATCTTTGGTATTTTCTCATGACTCAGCTCCATTTTCCACTCAATTTTTTTCTTATATAAGCTATGCTATTTAACAGAATTTCATCAGTTTCAAAAAACCAAATTCTCTTCTTCTACCTTAAACACAACTCTAGATCCAAGCAATATTTTTCAGGTGATATTGGATCATCGGTCTTTGTGCAAGAGACTGTTGGTACTGATATTTATGGCTGTTTTATCATGGAGACGTGGCTGCATCAGAGGCTGTCTTGCACAGTTCTGGCACAGTGGCGAAAAGTCTTCCACCTAGTCCGCGAATCAACCACAAAGACACTACATATTCATATCAATGCACAATAATTTTAAGATGACATGTCTTCAATAACCGATGACTCTAATGTCCTGTTGTCAATATTTCAGCTCCTGATTGTGTTTACTGCATTGTCAGATTTTAGGGCCTGTATTTTAAATGATGGTTCCAAAAAATGGAATTTTTTTGACTATGTAGAAGGTGGTCGCTGTATTGACAACAGACAAACCACAGCTATCAAAAACCTAACGAAGCTGAGACAGAGTAGATGCGAGCCTAGACAAAAAAATCAAAAGATCTACGGACTTGGATGGTGCAAGATTATCTATCCAAGAATTTCATTCTCAACAAACTCAGCGACGATCTATACGATTACTACAACTTAGACAAGTCAGCAAAGGAGATTTGGTATGCGCTACAAAAGAAATATGATACCGAGGAAGCTGGAGTGAAAAAGTATGTTGTCAGTCACTATTTGAAATTTCAGATGACGGACGACAAATTTGTGGAGGTGCAGTCACACAAGCTTCGTAAAATTGCGCATGAGAACATCTTCGAAGGTATAACTTTAGATGAACAGTTTCATGTTGCCGTGTTAATTGACAAATTAACCCCAAGTTGGAAAGATTATAAAAATATTCTCAGGCATATGACTAAGGAGTTTTCCTTAGAAATTTTGATTATTCGTCTTTGTATTGAAGAGGAGGCCAGAAAGAAGAGGTGCTTGTTGTATCTAGCAACAACACTAAGAAATCCAACACAGTTCTAAAACCAAATGCGAAAAATTTCAAAAACCATTATCTCAAACCAAATCAGAACCACAACAATCAGCCTCAGAACAAATAGCAAAATACCTTTCTAAATAATGGTACTAGACAATTGTACTTGTGTTACAACTGTGTGAAACTAGGCCCTATGGCACGAAAGTGTTAGAACTAGCCAAATCCTGCACCGCAGGCTAACCTGACTAAAGAAGCCCTTATGGCTATGCTTACTGAGATCAACCTAGTCGATGGATCAGAAGGGTGGTGGGTAGACACTGGTACTTCTTGCCATGTCTATTATGATCGTGAAATGTTTAAAACATATAATGCTGTTAATGACATGAAAGTGATGTTGGGAAATTCTCACACCACTACTGTTACTGGAATTGGAACCGTGGAGATAAAGTTTACCTTTGGAAGGAACTTGTTGCTGAAAGATGTAATGCATACTCCAGAGATGGGGAAAAATTTAGTATCTGATTTCTTGTTAAATAAAGCTGGTTTTACTCAAACTATTGGATTTAGCTTGTACACCATCGCTAAAAATGGTGTTTTTGTTGAAAAAGGATATGCTGTAGATGGAATGTTCAAGTTAAATATTGATTTGAATAAAATTAATAGTTCTGCTTATATGCTGTGTGATTTTAATATCTGACATGCTAGACTTTGTCATGTTAATAAACGACTGATTCATAACATAAGTAACTTAGGCTTAATCCCTAAAATATTCATAAGTGATTCAAAAATATAAATATTGTAGCCAAGTTAAAATTACAGTGTCCTAATATAAATCTGTGTTTAGGAGTCAGAATCTTTAAATTTAATATATTCTGATATATGTGAACTTGATGAGACTCTAATTAGGAATGACAAATGCTACTTTATTACTTTTATTGATGATTGCTCTGATTTCACTTATGTTTAAATAAAAGCAATGCGCTTGATATGTTTAAGTTATTTGTCACTGAAATTGAAAACCAATTTAATAAGAAAATTAAGAGATTTCGAAGTGATAGAGGAATATAATTTGAATCAATCCTATTTATTAAATTTTATAATCAACAAGGCATAATACATGAGAGAACTGCACCTTATTCGCCAGAAATGAACGGTAAAGCTGAAAGAAGAAATAAGACACTTGCCAAATTAGTTGTAGCCATTTTATTAAATTCGGGTGAAGCATCGCACTGATTGGGGGGAGGGGGATTTGTTAACTGTTTGTTCTGTTTTAAACAGAATTCCTAAATTTAAAAGCAAAATTTCACCTTTTGAGATTTTTAGAAGTCTTATTTTAAAACTTGGGGTTGCTTAGCAAATGTTCGTATTCCTGACCCTAATAGGATTAAATTAGCAAGTCGAGCATATGAACATGTTTTCATTGGCCATTCCATTAACAGTAAAGCACATAGATATTTTTTGTTTGAATGCTGGAGTTATTATTGAGTCACATGATGCTGATTTCTTTGCAAATAAATTTCCTTTTAAACTTAGGAATAGTGGGGGCACATCTACCACTAATAATCCAACAATCAAAATAATGAACATAATGCGGAAATTGAATCTAAACCTAGAAAAAGTAAATGAGATAGGATAGCTAAAGATTTTGGACCATAATATTATGCTTATGTATTGGAAAAGGATTGTGCTAATCCAAAAGATGCTTTGTCTTCTTTAGATTCAGAACTCTGGCAAGAAGCTATAAATGATAAAATGGAATATCCTGAATCTAATAGAACTTAGCATCTTGTTGACTTACCTCCAGGTTGTAAAACTATAGGTCTTAAGTCTGTACTTTAAAAAATTTGAAACTTGATGGTTCAGTTGATGAATATAAGGATCGTCTTGTAGCTAAAGGATTTAGACAAAGAGAAACACTAACTTTTTTGATACTTATTCACCTGTTACAAGAATATTCAAGTATTAATTTCTTTTGCTTTACTTTTTGATATACTAATTCATTAAATAGATGTAAAAACTGCTTTTTTGAATAGTGAGTTAGAAAGAAGAGATTTATATGGACTAACCTGAAGATTTTGTTATACCCGGTCAAGAGCATAAAGTTTGTAAATTAGATAAATCTCTATACGGTTTTAAATATGCACCTAAACAATGACAGGAAAAATTGACAATCTAGTTATTTCACATGATTTTAAATTAAATAAAAGTGACAAGTGTATTTATTATAAATACAAGAATATAATTTGCACTATCATATGTTTATATGTGGATGATTTACTTGTATTTGGTTCAAATATTCATGCTGTGAATCATGTTAGGTATATACTTTGTGCCAATTTTAATATGAAAGCTCTTGGTGAAGCGAGTGTAATTCTTGGTATTAGGATTACTAAGTCAAAAAGGGGATTTTTTTCGGATCATTCTCAATATTGAGAAGATATTAAAGAAATAAAATTAATGTAAACCTATTAGTACACAATATGATCCCAGTGTAAACTATATAAGAACACTAGTGAAGGTGTAAGACCATCTGAATATACGAGCATCATCGATAGTCTTGGGTATGCCACTGATTATACTAGGCCCAATATTGCCTATATCGTAGGATTATTGTGCATGTTTACTGGCAAACCTAGTATAGAGCATTTGCACACTACTGAAAGGATCATGAGATATCTTAAAAGAACTATGAACCTTGGATTACGCTATTAAAAGTTTGTCGCTGTCCTTGAAGGATATAGCGGTGTATATTGGAGTGACGATTCCAAAGCCACTAGTGGATATAATTTCAATATTGCAGGAGGAGCTGTTTCTTGAAAATCTAAGAAAAGGACTATTTTGGCACAATCCACCATGGAGTCGGAAATGATAACACTAGCTACTGCTAGTGAAGAAGCAGATTACTTAAGAAATATACTAGCTGAGATCCCTTATAGGAAAAACCGATACCAGCTATGTTGAACCATTGCAACAGTACCAAGACTGTCGTAAAAGTTGAGACTGTTATTACAATGGTAAGAGATAACAAATTCGTCATAAGCATATTACTATAAGAGAGTATATCTCTTCAGGGTCTGTAAGAGTGGATCATGTACGCACTGATGAGAATCTGATAGATCCTTTGAAGAAAGGATTGGCCAGAGAGAAAGTCCTTTCTACATCTAAAAAAATGGACTATTTCCCATAGAATGAGAACTCAGAGAATGAGTAGTCACTCATAATAGTAACCCAACCTAATGACTGGAGATCTTAGGAACTAGGTTCAATGGATAATAACAAGTTATGAAGTGACATTAATTGAATATGCTAGTTTCATTAGATAGATGCATGTAGTCCTAAAGCGATAGTAGGAGAGTTAAACTCTTAATGAAATCTTTACTCTATGTAGAGTGGACTACCTAGCTACAGAAGTACTCTTGATAGATTCACTTATGTGAATGTGGAAATGTAGCCATTTCCTATGGAATTTTGGAAAAAATTCCTAAAGCATTTGCTAAAATGGGATAGATGTGCATGTCCTTTAAAGCACGGACTATAGGCACCCTAAAAAAGTTGTGTGTGATTTAATGTCAGAGATAGAGTTCAAGACTGCGAGTCATTCTAGTATAATTTGAATCTTACTCAATGTGTAAAGGTTCAAATCGAAGGATACCTTTGTTTATGTGCAATATTATAAAATATGAAATCGCTTGAGAAAAATATTTTTTAAAATTCAAGTAGGGGATTGTTGAAAAATTTGGTTTAAAAATGAATTATTAAAAATATTGAAAGGAGTATAGAAAATCCCTCTTATTGAATAGTCAATCGTTGTGGAGAACTATATAGTGTTCCTATTTAAATATGGGATTCAAAAGGGAAAGAATGGACCCCTTTGGAACCCGATGTTTTCTCTTGTGTTGAGAAAGGAGATCATACTTTCCATCACAAATGCGCATGCATGCCGACCAACTGACTCAACCAACCCGACCCAGGCCGATCTGGGCTTGGCTAATGTGATATAGAACTTTTTATTTTTGATAGTGTATTTCTAAACTGACTTTGACTTGTTAATAAGACCTAGTACTTAGATCCGGTATTTTATCATAACTCGGCCCCGTTTTTTACTTAGATTTTTCCATATATAAACCAAGCTGTTTGACAGATTTTTTTATTAGTTAAAAATATCGAATTATCTACTTCTTCTGCCCTAAAACACAATTTTAGATCCAAGCAATACTTTTTAGGTGCTATCGAACCATTGGTCTTTGTGCAAGAGATTTTTGATATTGATATTGATATTTATGGCTGTTTTATAGTGAAGGCGGCATGACATCAGAGACTGCCTTGCACAATCCCGGTACAGCGGCGAAATTTCTTAAAGGAAGTGACCTAGTCTGTGACTCAGCGACAAAGATATTACATATTCAGATCAAGTTACAACAATAATCACAAAGTTTTCTTCTCATTCAGCCTTTTACATGTCGGATAAATATGTTAAATAATTGCTAGTGAATTATTATCATTTCAATCTGAATGGCTGATGTGATATATTTGTTTATTATGGAAATTAGGGACACATCCTTATTTCTAAACTTTATTAGACCCACATCCCTCTACACTTTAAAATACAAATAATGTCAATGGACTTATTGAGCCTAGTTACCGCTGGATCTTCATAACTGGATATCATAGTTACATAAATATCTGTAATATAAAAAATGTGATATCTTTCAGTTGATTTTTCAAATTTCAATTTCGTTTACACCATTAAATCACAAATTTTATCATCTTTCTATTAAGATCTGTATATGATATGTTCTGACAGTATTTTTTTAAATATTTACAGAGGTAAATATTTGCCCCACAGCAAATATTTTCTTGAATAAGCCAAGCAAATATTTGCCTACTGATAAATATTTGTCTGAACTTCCCTAGGCAAATATTAACCGGGAAAATATTTGCCTAAAAGGCATTTGAATTTCTCCAAGAAAATATTTTCCCTTGTAAAAAATGGTCAAAACATATGACATATAGATCTTAATAGAAAGATAATAAAATTTGTGATTTAATGGTGGAAACGAAATTGAAATCCGATAAATCTGCTGAAAGATATCACCTTTTTAATATTACAATTTAACTTCACATAATTGCCGATTCAAATGAGTGTTAAATATGGTAAATAACTCTAGGTATGTAATTTGTATTTCAAAGTATGGAGAAATGTGATGCTAATTTTATTTAAAGAGAGGTATGTGAGCTAAAAGTTACCTTGTTTATATGGTATTACACATGCCTTATAAACCGATAACATGCGCTATATCATTAGAGTAATCAATGCAATTAATTATTTATTTATTAACGAATCCACTTGTAATTGCTCTTAGAGTCTATTGTTGGCTGTTGCTTTGATCATGTTTGGTGAACTCAGTTTTTTGTTAATTTTGTTTCACTGACAGAAATATTACTACTAGAGTGAAGATTCTTTTGTTGAGATGTCGATTTCAAGTGATACAGTAAGTGTCAAAAAGGATATTATAGTTTTTTTTACTTTCAAAAATTTCAATTGATACCAATGAAATTAAATTCTAATACCTCTAAGTAGAAAATTTAGAAGAAGAAACATCAATGCATTAACACATCTAAATGTTAATGTTTGAATTACCACGATAAGGCTACCAACTATGAGAACCACCGACAATGTAAAAGCGTAATGAAATGGTAAATTAATAAATTTACTGCCAAAAGAAGAAATATCAATAATTTAATTAATTAGAAAAGAAAAGTAGAGTTCTAGAGTTGTTGTTTGAGTAGAGTATCCCTGATATGAATATTTTATGGGCATATGTACTCGCAAAATACAATTAATATAAGTATCATTGGTATTAAACTTCGTAAAGTTGACAAAGTTAGCAGCAATTAATTATGTCGTAGCAACTACTTACCCAATATTCAGAACATCGAGCAAGGGATGATATAACCATTACAAATTGCGATGGTTATTTTCTTTGCAAATCCCTTTAAATTTCAATTTACTCTACCATTGCATATGAAACACCTCTTCATGTTTAGTGCTTACAAATGATATAGATAATACATCCACAATATTGAGATTCATAGCCATGTAAGATGTTAATACATACATACATGCATATACATATACATATACATATACATACATATATATATATATGTATGAATGTATTATTGTGTGTGTGTATGTAAGCATTGGCTACACCTCATTCTTCTATACCTATATTCTCTCTTGATTTCAACCACATGTTCCAATTTAAATAATATAACTAGGTGATAAGAGAGAGAAAATGTATTATTTAAATCAGAATGTGTGGTTGAAATCAAAGGGGAATAGAGGTGTAGCAAGAATGAGGTATAGCTGATCCTTGCTATACATATATACATATACATACACACACACACATATCTCTATGCGTGTCTCTGTGTGTGTGTGTGTGTCATATTTAGTATAATGCATATTAAATGTGTTTATGTTTGTGTGTGCGTATATAGACATATATAAATTATACGCAGCATGTATAAAAGAAGTTGCTCTTTTTCATTTGTCCATGCACACATGGACTATATATTAAAAACAAATACACTTATTAGGCATTTAAAATTTCCTAAATTATATATGAATGATTTTATTAATTAAAGATTTAATGTCTAAAGTTGTTGTCTTTGATTCTAAATTTAGCCTGAAAATTCCCTTTCCTTTTCAAACAAACTCGATTTCTATTTATTACACTCAGATTAAATTTAAACAAAATTAATTTTAAAAAAAAATCAAAAACTATACAATATTCATGCGTTGTTTTTCCCCAAAATTAATGTTGTTGCTAAAACATAGTTTTTTTAAAATTTATTATTGATTACATGAGAATAATATACATTAACTTAAGCAAAACCAATATTATACCCTGTTTAAATTCAAATATAGTTAACCTCAAATATAAATTCGTATCCAATATAAACTAAAATAAGATTTGTATTCATGAAAAATTTTACCAGTAAATTTTCACGGTTTTAGAATTGACTCAAACCTATGGCAAAATGTCCACAATAAAAAATAATAAACGGTGGTCGAAACTGCATCCAAATTCGAGTTAATGTGACCAAGATATCATCGTTTGATGATGGATTGTCTATTTTTTCCAATTGGGTCCACCTTGGTAAATTCCCTTGGACATTCAAAACAAGACAACAGAGTGCATCGACATGTTCAATTTGATGATACAATATGGTGATTTAAAATGTATACGAATCTGACTTGATATGAAAAAGTCACGGATATTTCATCTTTTTTCTCCTAAGACTATTCTTATCGATAAACCCTTATCGATAAGTATGCTGACATAGACAAATACCTTGGATGGTTCGTAATAAATAGTGTTCGAGTATTCTATATGAATGGTTCAAGTCTGGGGAGAATACGTCTTAAGACGAAGGAATTATGGATCGATCATCATTTTTTTCCTTAGTCTATTATGATCGATCGACCCTAATCGATAAGGATGGACTAATCCTGGTATCAATAAAAATGGATCAGTATCGATCGATAAGGATGAATCAGTACTGATCCATAATAATGGATCAAGGCCGATCGATAAAGATAGATTACCCAATTGATAGGGATGAATCATGACCGATCGATAGGGATAAATCAATACTGATCGATTGAGATGGATTAATACCGATCCATAAGGATGGATCAATAAGATTTATAGGGATGGATTGTGACCGGTCGATGGGGATAGATCAATGGATTAGTATCGATCCATTAAGTTTTAGTCAACTTTTACATATTCTTCAACCTTTTTTGTGCATCTTGACTAGAATGTGACACTCTGTAAATTGTAATGGTTTAATTAATAATTTATAAAGGACAATTTGGTTATCTTCCATAATAAGGGGCAAGGTTGTAACTTTTATAGATGAATGAATTAGATGGCGAAAATTATACCATTGTAAAGATCAAAATTTTCTAGTTTAGTTCACTATAAAAACATATTACTTGGACGGAGAGATTTAGAGTTGAATGGATTAGTATTAGGGTTTGATTATGGCTAACTTGATGTTCTTAGGCACGTTAGTGCCAAAATGAACATACAAATGGTCATTCAATTTCTGAAATCGTGTATATTCACGACTTCTTGCTCCGCTTTTTAGTTAGAACAAACGAATTCATTCAACTTCTTGCTCCTCTTCTCAATTAGAACAAACAAATTCATTCTCTAAAACTGGATCCCAAATTCCAAAAGCAATACATAAGCAAATTAAATACCTTTCCAGGCTAAAGTGATTAGTGTGATGAAAGCTACATGAAGATAAAACATTTGACTCGATTCATGGAAATTGGAGCCATGCATTTCTAAATAGCAAAGAGAAAGGAGATTCAATTCGATTTGAGAGCTTCTCTTAGTATTCACCGAGTAGGAAATGTTAATTAAGATGTATAATATTATATTTGCTTATATTTCATTACCAATGGCCTACAGTAGATCAGTGACCTTGTTTAATATGATATGGATTTTAGTATATACCTAAGGTTGGACATTTGCAATTAGATTGTTGTTAGGAAATGTGAATTGGCCATTGGAGATGATTTATGACCTTGAGTTTATAATAAACAAAGAAGATGAATATACCATGGTTAAGTTAATGAATTATATATGAACTAATCCTATGTAAGACACTGGTGATGATGTATGAATATGAATGTGTATAATTAACATGATAAATAAGTTATAATTATGCTAATAATGCATTGATAATAGTTGTATAAATGTCTTAGTGAAATTTTAAGCAATTATGATAATCAGAGATAATAATATAACAGTCGATATATTAGAACAATCGAATATGTTTATAATGTGGTAATAATGCTAAAACAATCATATAAGAAGTCAGACTGCAATTAAAAAATGTATAATGAAGGATACGTGAAATTTGAATGAAAATAAGTTTGAATATTTGGTGAAATGTTTGGAAAAACGATTTTTATAGCCAACTTGTAACTACCACGTTTTCTATGCCATATAAATAAATAAATTTAACTAAAATAAAATTTTCAAATTCGATATTTGATAATTTACATTTTAAAAATAAATTTTAGTTAATAAATATTTTTTTAATAAATTGAATTAAGACCAATGAATGCTTTTCAGACAATATGATGAATTGAATAAAATTATCCTGTTACCAAAATATAATTTATAGAATGAAGTGTAAATTTGTTTAAACTGGATCAGAACATATTATAAATAAAATTTGAAGATTAATAATTTAAATTTAAATGGGAAATAAAGTAAATTTTAACTAAATCGGAATTTAAATTTAATTGAGATAAGGCCCAAATTCAAGCCTATGCCCACCTTCCATCCTATAATTCTCTCCTTTACTCTATTTTCAAACTCGTTCCTCAAATCAAAACTGAAAACTTATATTTTTGATTTTATTTCCAAAACCCCTCAAAATCAAAATCGTGAAAGAAAAGAAAAAATTGAAAAATGATCGTGTGACAAAAGAAGGCGATGCAGGTGAGGCCGACTGTTTGCTGAAAGGCTGACGATGGCATGGAGCTGAAGCACGCACGACATCGAAGAGGCGAGGCAGCGTTCTTGGGTTTGGGGCGGTTGCTGATGGTGAACTGGGCGAGGTTGCCGGTGATTGGAGGCGAACTTCACAATTGTTGTTGACAGAGGCATTGGGATTTTTATTTTTAGATTGTGCTGGATTTTGATATTGAGGTTAATGATGGCGTACTGAAGGCCAAAATGTTGTGTAACTTGAGTTGTGATCATCATTTGGTGTGTTTTCTAACTCACAACTGTATTTAAAATTTATTATCCACTAAATATATACCTATAATCCAAATTTTGGTTGAATTATTTTATTGGGATGTTTGTTCGGGATTTGCTAGATTATGAATGATGACTGGATTACTTGGATTAATTATTCGATTGGGATATTTGACTGATTGTATGATATTGGATTTGTATATGTTGGATTATTAAATATATAAAGGAGATGTTGTCCATTTACATTCTAATTTATGTAATTTATTTATATTGTTTTGATGGTCGAAGTTTGATGGAGTTTGACTTGGCCACACGATAAAATTTATATAGATGATTTGTTGTTGATTTTGAAGAATTTAGCTCCATGGTTTTTATTTTAGACGATTTATTGATTTTCCCGTTTCTAAAATATTTTGAAAGCTTTTAAAAAATATTATGGGATTTTAAAATTGAATTGTAGTATATCTTTAAACAAATATATGCAGATGGGAAAATAAAAATACTATATTGATCCGAAATTAGTTTATCTGATGATTCTGTATAATTGGAAGTTCTAATAATATTTTCGAAAAGGAATTTATTTTGTAAAGTGTTTGTTTAATACATAGGATTTGAGGGAAATTTTCAAAGAGGGATTTTTGAGTACACGAGCCTATTTTAACGATAAACCAAATTTGAAATATATTGTTGAATGGTTTTAAGAGTATTATAATATAAATCCCTTTTTGTATATATACTTTGGTGGTTTGAAATTGGTTTATTGATACTATGAAAAAAAATCATATGATAAGAAGATACTGAATTATATTCTATAGTTTGAAATAAAATAATTTATTTTGTAACTTACAAATTTATTTTCAAATATTGTTTTGTTATAGAAGATTATGAAGTGAATTTAAAGCAATATTTGGTGATTTTCAATATGGCCTATTAGAGATTTTGAATATATAATGAAGGTTCTGATTTATAAATTATATTTTGAACTGAAAAGAATTATCTGAAAGTTTATCAATTTTATTTCAAAGTATATTTTATGAAATTATGGATATAATTAAATTTTTGAAAAATATATATTTATGAATTTGGATTATAATAAATTAATTGGATGATATTAAATTATTTAAAAACAGTATTTAACTATAGGAAATTATGAAATAGTTTTTTTCCCATAATATTTAGCTTTATACACTATTTATGGGGTTCTTAAAGAAAGGAACAAGTTTTCTAATGTTTTTAGGGAAGATTAAATTATTATTTAAGGTTGAGAAATTAGTTATTATTGTAAAGAATTTATTGATTTGGGTATTAATTAGTTATCTAGTTAATCCTGTAATATATATTAATATCCATTTCAAAATATTTTTTATATGAGACTATTATATGTTGTGATTGGTTTGTTATTGAATATTGGTTTCTTCCTTATATATATATGTGTGTGTGTGTGTGTGTGTGTGTGTGTGTGTGTGTGTATGTTATATTTGTGTGTGTATGTGCATATTATTAATTAATTCATTTTATCTTACTTTTTTTCCTATATATATAATTGGATTATATGAGTGATCCACTATTGATGTTGAGTTGTTTAGTGATTTGGTATGATATAGCGATGACATCCTTCTATGTGATTTTTTAATGATTTCTATTTTGTATGACAAGGAATTTGAATAAACGGAGTTATAATACGTTTGGGATGAGACATTCGATAATATTTCTCTGGTTATTTTTAGGACTCGTTATACATAATATTGAAGGAGCAAGTGTGATGTACGAGCTTTGAGTAAAAGGACTAATAACACATGGTGGTATGAGACACCGTTGTGTTATTTAATCGGTTATACTTTGCTCATTAATGACATTCAAATGATAATTTATTATGTACTATAGGATCGATGCGGTGAGTCACATATTTAGCCATGTGTAGGCATATGTATCGTGCTGTGTGTCGGCACGAGTATATACCTCTGTGTCAGCTATTACACACACACACACCTGTGTGCCATATGCTTAAGTCTTTATGTCTTCCAACATCTATTATACAATTAATCCATGAAGGTATTTCAAATCCTACTTTTTCTATAATGATTGATGGGAGACCACATGAGTTTATTACCTCAAATAGAGAACTACGGTAGGGAGACCTGTTATCTCCTTACTTATTCTACATAGCCATGGAATTTTTTACTTTACTCATAAAGAGGGTGTTGTAAATAAACAGTTAGAGCCTATAATCAAGTTTCAGCCTGCTATTAACCACCTACCATATGCTGACGATGTTATGATTTTCCTCGCCACAACAAGACAAAATGCTACTTATATGATCACTACTGGATTACGAATTAGGAAAACTAAATCCCAATTATTTTTCAGTAAAGGTTCTATGTGGACATCAGATATTTCAAATATTCTAAACATCACAGAGAAGGATTTACGTGTAAAATCTCTCGGGTCCCACTGACATCAGACTACATCCATGCTGCCTACTGTTCTCCCTTGTTAAAAAAGATCAATTCTAAATTAGAAGGATGAGACGGTAACTTATTAACAATAACAGGACGTGTTGAACTAATATATAGCACAATAACTCCAATTGTTATGTACTGGTTTCTCATATATCATTTGCTTGCCTCAGTTCTAAAGAAATAGATAATTTATGTGCAGATTTCTTTTAGAAAGGCAAATTACATAAGATATTCTATGATACCTTATGCAAGCCAAAAACGGAGGGTGGTATAGGGCTACGAAAATTTTATGATCTCCATACAACTACCAGACTGAAATTGCTTTGGAATGTATTAACAATTAATAATCTATGGTCCACATGGATGAAGACCAAGTATTTATCGAAGATAAATTTTTGGGTCTTGCCCATTAATAACAATTTTTCCGGTACGATAAAATCTATTCTACGACAACGTGATTTCGCTGCTAATATCATGTCTCGAATTATAGTCAATGGGAAACATACAGATTTATGGTACGACCCTTGGATTAATCACAAATCCCTTGTTGATTTAATTGGCTGGAACATGATTTCACTAAGTAGTACGGCTAACAGCAAGGTGAGCTGCATAATACAAGATTATCAACAACAACCTCGCCTATTGCCTGAGACTAGGGAGGTGGCATTTTACATTATGCGGGTTAATATTTGTACCGAAATGCCCACTGACCACTGGAATATTGTTAACAACAGAAAATTTATATTTCTTTAGTGTGGAATGAGATTCTACTACACGCAGATAGAGATGATAACTATAAGCTCATATGGTATAATAAAATCGATAGAAGATTTCCATTTACAAGCTTCATGGCATATGTACAACGTCTGCCCACTGCGGACAGATTAATAACGTGGGGAATGAATATAGATCTACAATGCGACCGTTGTAAAAAAAATAATGAATCTCATCAACACATTTTCACAGAGTGTGAGTTTAGCACTTATCTGCGGTCAACATTGCTTATTAAGTTAGAGCTTCAATCAACACCCAATACTTCACCGTGGCAACAAATTACCACTCTGATGTGTAAATTTGCAACGAAATTAGCATCTCAACACTTGGCTTACGTTGCGGCTGTAATGACAATCCATCACATCTGGTTGGAAAGGGTAAGGAGACGCTTCTAGGGAAAAAGTTGATCGATGGAGCAACGAGCAAAATTGATAGAAATCGACGTTCGTCCACAACTAAAAGGGTGTTTTCGACAACTATCGCTAGAAATAAATAAATTTCTGAAATGGGAAATTGATCTGAAAGACATTGGATAGAAGGATGCGAGCTAGCTTTGAAGTTAGGTTTTTGCTTGGACTTCGTTTCCTCTTGTTTTCGTGGGCCGAGCTAGGTGGCTATACTGGATTGCAGTCGTATTTTTTCTTATACCCAGTTTAGGTCGGGCTTAGTTTTTTGTTTTCTACATTTCTTCTTGGTATTGTCTTCTTGTTTTCCTAGCAATATGTACAACAATATTAGAGTTTGTTACAATAGAGATATTGTGCTCTTTTTTCTTACCACGATGATAATGTTTTTTTAAGAAGGCGAATCCTTCTATTTATGGTTAGAACACGTTATTAATTAGTTTTAAATATTTGAAATGCGGTTTTATAATAAAATCTATATACAAATAATTGTCCAATTTTTGATGATGTATTTTTAATTTAATTTACAAAAAAATTCCATAATTTTTAATTTGAAAAATAATGGAATTTGTCATTTGACGTATTTAACGTCGAACGTCACTGTTTTCGAAATTTAACAGAATTTGATAACCGGTGTGTTTTATTATTGTTTTGAGATCGTGCTACACTATTGTACACGATCGTCTTCTATTTTGGATCGTTTACGGCTCGTAAGCGGACACGTATGGTATAGCGGTGCACCATATTTTTTTTTATTCAAATCAATAGATGCACACATAGCACATTGCCCTTCCCCATGCATCTTCCATGCTTCAGCCTATATTTGTCACTTATCCTTGGCCATGCTTCTCACCTTATCATTTGCCATCTCCTCCTTGATCTTTTCCTATACTTCTTCTTTGATTACTTCTTCCAGTGAACAATTTAAAAATGCAACAACCTCCACTTCAAACCTTCAAAAATCCAAACCTTCCAATCCGTTGAGATTTAGCCTTAGCAACAAAAATAGAAATTGTCTGTCTACATCTGTAGTATTTTTAGAAATTAGGTTCACTCGATTTCATAAAGAAACGTTCGAGTTATTGCCAAATTGCAGAAAAGGAAAAATAATGTTTATAATCTTCAAAAATTGAATTCTCTCAATCCGCTTCAAATTGATCATCACCGTTAGTGTTGTTGGACTCGTATGACGACGTACTATTTTTGGTGGAAGTTCGACAAAATTTTGTGATGGTCGCCAACGTTCGTCGATGCCTAGGTTTTGATTTTGGTAGAGGTACAAGCGTTGATGGGAAAACAGAGAGTGGCGTCGGGTTTAGCTTGGAAATTGGAGCTACGGTCAATTATGCTAGAGTTCGATGATAAAATTTATCGCGACTTTTGTTAGAGGGTGGCTATGGGAATTCGGTCGGAAATGATCAGGGGCGTGTGGGCCGTGGATGATGGTGACCGACACGTGGAGATTGTAAAGCCCGCCGTGTTGGCGAAGTCGGATTTTGTTTTAGTCGAGTATCGGTGGACCTAAGGCGTGCGTGCGCAAATTTGTGCACTATAGCTCTTGTACAGGAACGTTAGTTGGTGGTTTGGGAAGAAGGCAATACTCCTATTAGAGAGGGTTCGGGTATGCATGGTTGGGCTTTGGGCCTAATAGCTTTGGGTGAAAAATCTATACTTGTTGATATTTAAAAATAAATAAATGTGATAACTTGCTCGTTTGAAATCCGATTAACCTCCGATTTTTGCATTGAAACCGTATCGACAAGTACAATGTTGTAGTGTAACTTGTTGATAGCTTTGGCTATGTAGAAACTTATGGCATACTAAAACATACTAAATTTAAATTATGTTATTTTAATTAATAACATCGTTAAATTTATATATCTTAATTAGTGATGTTTATTTGGCCAAATAAAATAGTTTTGAATTAAATTAGATTGATGTGGTAATTTGGACACCTGTTTGGCGGAATAAAACACCGTTCCAATTAATTAAATCATTTAGACACCTGTTTAGCAAAATAAATCACAGTTCTACCATAATTAATCGAATATGTTATAATTGAACATCTATTTAGCAGAAATAAATCACACTTCTGCTATTACATTAGTGTAAACACTTATGCTCATACCAGTTGATCAACGTTGGATAATTGTTGTGTTAAAAATTAATTATTAAATATGAATTTAATTTATACATATGCTTGCCTGTGTAAATACCATGGTAACTTGGAAAGTTAAACTAAATAAAATGGCAACTTGTTCAAATATCTTAATGGCCGCTAAGCCTCTTTCGTGTTAATTATTGAATCAAAGTTATTTTGACAATATTTATTATTTATTAACAAGGTTTATAAATAATTATTTTATATAAATAATATTTATAAGGAAATTGTTAATTATTAATAATGTTTTAAAATAATTAATAATTGTTTTAATCATGATTTAAAGTAATCATTTTAATAATATGATTCTTAAAAGTTATTTAAAAAATATTTATTTATTGTTTTAAAGATTATTTAATTATTTATTTAAAATGTTTTAAATTATATTTTAATTCTTAACTAAAGTTATTTAATTATATTGATATATTTTTTATTATTTATTTAAAGGTTTATTAATTATCATATTAACATTTCTAAAAGTTGATAAATTACTTCATTTATATTGCTTAAAGGTTAATTATTATTATATTATTGAAAAGTTTAAAAGTTTATTTATTATACTATTGATAATGTTTTAAAGTTTATTTTTACATTATTCAAAATGTTTAAAGATATTTCTATGAAGTTTAAGTTTATTTATTATAATTATATAGTAAATTGTTTATAAAAAGGGTTTGTTAAAGGAGTTTATAAATTTGAAAAAGGTTTGAAATTGAAAAGAAGTTGGGTTTGAATGATTTTAGAAAACAGGTTTATAAATGGGTTTCGAGATTTATAAAAGAATAATTTATAAATAAAATTGGAGATAGAAAGAAGGTTTATAAAGGATTTGGGAATTTAAAAAGAAGGCATTTGTGGGATAAAAGAGATTTGTGGAAAGAATTAATGTTTTGAAATATTAATATTTTCGTTAAATGACATATGAGGTTTGATCCTTTTAATACGATTTGAAATAGAAATCTTCCTAAACGGTTTGTGAATATAGTTATACCATTGAGACAATATGGTTATATGTTCGAAGTACCGAAAATATAGCGTTTTGTGAATATATTTATTCCGTTGAGATAAGTATACAAAAGCGATTTCAAAATATTTACAAAGTGATTTTTATTAATGAATGATTAATTTTAGGGGCTTAGTGATTTCCATGGGAAATATAATCTATGTTGAATGATTGTTATTTGATAGTTAAATAACCAATTATCAAATCTGGACTGAAATGCAAGTTTGGAAATATCTAGGAGGAACACGGGAATTATATGGTACAGTTACCATCGGTGGTGTTATACTGCACGTGTAAACTCGTTTCGCTCTTCTACGACAATGATATAGAAATCCATTCATTCAATGGTTAGGAGGAGAACATCGCTCTTATTCTTTTATTTGCTTATTTCCTAAAGAACCGAGATTGAGTTTACCAAAAATCGTCGAATGTTGTTTCGAAGAGACGGGGATCAGATAACATATCTGAAAATCACTTCGATCCAACTCAACTGTTTCGAAGTGAAAGCATCTGGAAGGGCATGAAATTGAAGATGGAGTTTTTTGCAAGGGATATTTTCTATTTTTTTGGAAGGGATTCCCCGTAATGGATGTAATCGAAGTAGTGCATTTGGTTTCATTCAGTCCCAGAATGAACTTGTATGGATGAATGCTAGCATTGCAATGATTCCTGGAGGGTAGTGTAGAATTCCAAGTGGGTGCTATTTAAAAGGTAAAGACGTGACCTCACAAGTCTCACAAACCATGAAATGGAAAAAACATGGTCTACAGTAGAGCTATGTGGTTAGCTACCATTAGAAGTTGTCAACCCATTCTATATTGTCCCTATTATAGTTGGTTTGCACGTAAGCACTGTGGTAGTATAAGTCCTCAGTGCCAAAAGGGATGAGGTAATCTGGTTCGCGGTGTTAAAGATGCAGCCGACTCTATGTTGCAGGGATACAAGAAGTTCTTGTCAGACTGATGCATTTTCTAGGGGTGTACCATCAAAAGGAAGCCCCTTACCTTGCCATAGTATGGAATCCGTTCTTCAATACCAGCCTTTACTGATTAAGATGTGTCTAACTATGTTGGTATGTGAGATGCAAGCATTTCGGCTATTTTATATATTTATTTTAAACCTCTAGACATTATTATAATGTCATTGGGTTTTATGTAGAAAGTGTTTTGGCCATCGTAAGGTAAAAGCCCGTCTGTGTTTATGTGCGGTGTAGTCTTACGAGATGCCCTTTATTCAAAAGAGTTTTTAAGATAAAAAATCAGTTATTTTGATTTCTCACACCAGACACATGTCCGACCTGAAGTTTTATTTTCTTTCCTTAAAACTCTTGGGTGCTCAAACTTGTATGAGCAGCCAAGTAGTTCAGATTTCCTATGGTTGCATTTTGGAGGAGCATGGAGTAGGAGGCTTCACCAATAGCTAGTTATTATCATGTTTCCGCTGTATTTTATATATTCTGTATCAGTTAGGTAGGGACATATTGTTATAACCATCCAAGGGTATAAATAGTATTACTATGACTCTGATGTATCATTTTAGAAATGACTTTGTAAAGAATTATGTTGTTTAATATATGTTATTCCATTGCTTTGTGAGATTCTGAATTTTTTAGTTTCTTCTTATCTTCCATCTTCTTTCTTTTCCCTAACAATCTGCCTTTCCGGCACTTGGTTGTTTGGCATGTGAATACTGTGGATGTATTAATGTTGACTTCTTGAGTTCAAATATACAGATCGTTACATAGGGTCATGACCCATGCATAGCGTAGTCGTGTAGTGTGATTTACATAGGCGGGCGCCCATTTACTTCAAAATCTGAACTGCACATGGTTAGAAAATCCTTGATAACTCGAGTTGTAATATATATTTTTGCAATCCAAAAGTTGTTTTGGAGAGTTAATTCACGATTCAACATTTTATTCTCTGAAATCATTACCTAAATTTGTATTTTGAGATTTAGAAATCCTATTGGAAAGTGGGTAAAACATGAATGTGATGTTTTTTTTATTGTAAATGAATGTATACTTATTATAACTTTTAATATGTGACTAATGCTCAAACTAAGTTAAGTATAAGTAATTTCGAAGCTTACTGCAATTTCTTTGCAGCAATAGCTCATTTTTGCTTGCATTATAGCAAAGAAACTTGCTTGAAGGTTAAATTAAATGGTATTTTTTTACGGTATATCGTTATATGTTGTGATATTATGTTGTTTACTCATGTTTTAGGATGCCCGTGTTGGGATGTATATATATTGTGATATTATCATGTTTCAGTTTGTCGGAATGCTCTTCGTACAAAGGAGTTCTTACCGGAATTTTCTAAAAAATCCGACAGTTAGAAAATTTTCATAAAATTTTTATTGTACACAAAAATAGGAAGTTGTCGAATGAAATCTACTTAAATTGTTGCATACAATAAGAGAAACAAAGGAAGAGCCTAAGTAGTTTAAGTTTAATATAAGATAGCAATTCGGAAGAAAGTTAAGGTATGAGTAGTTTGACGTCTGCCTACAAAAAATTGTGAGGACGCAATTTTCATAAGGAAGAGTCTGTAACAACCTCTGTTTTCTACGCATATAAATATATTAATTAAAATAAAATTATTTGAATTTGATATTTGATAATTTATGCTATGAAAATAAATTTTAGTTAATAGAATTTTATTTAATGAAATATTTTATTTAATAAATTGAATTAAAGTAATAAATGCATATCAAATAGTATATTGAATTGAATAAAATTCTTATGTTATTGAAATATAATTTGTAGAACAAAGTATAAATTAGTTTAAACTGGATTAGAACATATTTATAAATAAATGTTGATGATTAATAATTTAAACTTGAATGGGAAATAAAGTAAAATTTTGATTAAATTGGAATTTAAATTTAATTGAGATAAGGCCCAAACTCAAGCCTAAACCTACCTTCCATTCTCGAATTATCTGCTTTATATTTCCAAACCCATTCCTCAAATCAAAACTGGGAACTAATATTTTCGATTTTATTCCCAATACCCCTTAAAATCCAAATCGTGAAAGAAAGGGGAAAACAAGAGAAATGATCATGCGACACGAGGAGGAGATGTAGAGGCCGACATGGTAGCTGACAAAAGCCGACGACGACATTGTGCTGGAGCACGCATAACACCAGAGGGGCAGGGCAGCGTTCTCGGGTTTAGGGTGGTTGTTGATGGCGAATTGAACGGAGTTGCTAGTGATTGGAGGCGAACTTCACGATTGTTATTTATGGTGGCATTGGGAATTTTGGTTTTAGGTTATGTTGGATTTTGATGTTGGGGATAATGATGGCGTATCGAAGTTGAAGCACTGTGTAACTTGAGTATGCTATCATCGTTTGGTGAGTTTTCTAACTCACAACTGTATCTAAAATTCATTTTCTGATAAATGTGTACTATAATCCCGATATTGGTTGAACTGCTGGTCGAGATGTTTGTTTGGGGTTTTATAGATTGTGCATATTGATTAGATTACTTGGATGAAATTTTTGATCGGTATATTTGATTGATTACGTGATGTTGGATTATTAAAGTTGCAAAGGAGATTTTGTCTGTTTGCATTTTAATTTGTGTAATTTATTTATATCGTGTGTACATTGTATGAATGGCCGAAATTCTATGGAATTCGACTTGGCTAAATGACAATTTATATGCATGATTTGTTGTTGATTTTAGAGAGTTGTGCTCCATGGTTTTTATTTTAGACAATTTATTGATTTTTCGATTTCTAAAATATTTTAAAAGTTTCAGGAAATTATTACGGGATTTTAAAATTTAATTGAAGTATATTTATTAAAAAATAGATGTAGATAGGAAAAACAAAATAATTTATTGGTTTGGAATTAGTTTATTTGATGATTCTGTATAATTGGAAGTTTTAATAATATTTTCAAGAAGAAATTTATTTTGTAAAGTGTTTGTCTAGTACATAGGATTGAAGAGATATTTTCAAATAAGAAGTTTTGAGTATATGAGCCTATTTTAATTATAAACCAATTTTTAAATATATTGTTGAGTGGTTTTAAGAGTATCATAATACAAATACCTTTTTGTATATATATTTTGGTGGTTCGAAATTGATCTATTGATATGAAATAAATTATATGATAAGAAGAATTTGAAATATATCCAACAGTTTGAAATAAGTATAATTTATTTTGTAACTTGTAAATTTTATTTTGAAATAATGTTTTGTTATAGAAGATTATAAAATGAATTTAAAGCAATATTTGGTGATTTTCAATATGAGCTATTAGAGATTTTGAATATATAGTGAAGGTTTTAAATTATAAATTATGGTTTGAACTGAAAAGAATTATTCTGGAAGTTTATCAATTTTCTTTTAAATGATATTTTATGCAATTTTGATTATAATTACTGTTATTTAAAAATATATATTTATATATTTGGAATATAATAGATTGTTTGGCTATTATAAAATTATTTTAAAAAGTATTTAATTATAGAAAATTATGAGATAGTTGTTTTGCATAATATTTAGTTTTATTCACTATTTTTATGGTTCTTAAAGAAAAGAGCAAGTTTTCTAATATTTTAGTTAAAGATTAAATTATTATTTAAGGTTGAGAAATTAGTTATTTATTGTAGAAATATTTATTGAATTTGGGTATTAGTTAACAATTTAGTTAATTCTATAATATATATTTAATATCCATTTCTAAGTATTTTGTACATAAGGTTATATGTTGTGATTGGTTTATTATTGAATATTGGTTCGTTCTTTGTATGCATACATATACATATCTATACAAACATATACATATACATATATATGTATATGTATATGTATTATTGATTAACCTATTTTATCTTACTTTTCATATTCCTACACACACACACACACACACACACACATATATATATTGAATTGGATTATATGAGCGATTCACCGTTGGTGTTGAGTTGTTTAGTGATTTGGTATGATATGGTGATGACATCCTTCTATGTGATTTTATGATGATTTCTATTCTGTGTGATAAGGAATCTGAATAAACGAAGTTATATTACCGTTTAGGATGGAACGTTCGGTAATATTTATTTGGTTATTCTTAGGACTCGTTATATAGGATATTGAAGGAGCGGGTGTGATATATGAGCTCTGAGTAAACGGGCTAGTAATATATGATGGTAAGGAATGCCATTACGTTATTTATCCAGTTATACTTTGCTCATTAGTGGCACTCAAATGTGGATTTATTATGTACAATGGGCTCGCTGCGATGAGTCACATATTTAGCCTTGTGTCGGCATATGTATCGTGTAGTGTGTCGACCGAGTGTATAGCTGCGTGTTAGGTATATTTTTTTTGAAATTGGGTAAGAATTTTATAAAAGGCATTTCAGCCCAAAGTTAAAGCCCAAGCCAGAGGCCCAAGTATTACATACAAATGGATCCGACAAAAAAACGAAGCACTCGATCTTTCCAAAAATAAAATCAACGAAAAAATGTTGCTCCTTCTTCTTTAGTTTTCATGGCGGTTGGTGCTGAGTAAGGTAACTGGTACTTGGGTTATTTGCCAATGGAAAGCTCAGATCCTCTTCTCCGGTTCGAGCTCCGTCTCATACCCGTGAGGTAAAAGCCCAATTTTTAATTCTTCTCTGTACCAATCGCATGTCGTTTAAAGCAAGTTTGCAGACCTCTGTACAATTTCTTTGTTCATTCTGAAAAAAACGACGATTTCTTTCCTTCCACATGCTCCAAACAATAACAGTGATAACTATGCTGTCCAGTTTGGTTTCCATGTCTTCGCCGTGCCCCCTTTGAATCAGGTAATTGATTTCTTCCTCCAATAAAATTGGTTGAGTTGACAAGTTTGTTTGGTTTTTACACATTTTCCACACCTCAGTCGAGAATTTGCAGGAGAAGAAGAGATGTTCGTGGGTTTCCTCTTCTTGGTTACATAATACACATCTATTTTTTGATAAAATCCCCCATTTCACGAGTCTTTCCTTTGTGTTAGGTATTATATATATATATATATATATATATATATATATATATATATATATATATATATATATATATATTCACTGTCTAACTCCCTTTATAATGTGGAAGTTGAGCCAAATAGGCAGATCACGGTGGTCACACCTTGGATATGTGACACTATAGCTATGTGTCAGAAATCTATATAGCTACGTGTCGGCAACATATATAACCGTGTGTTGGCATTGTATAGCCTATGCGTGTCCCCTAGGCTAGCAGTCTGCTACCATTTGTGGGCATGTATAGGGTATCGATCGATGCATAGCGTAGTCGTGTAGCATGTTTATGACATGCGATGGATAAGAGTTATGATATTCATTGAGGTAACTAAGACTGTAGGAGCAGTGTTGGAATATGTGTGTCATGTTTGCCAATCACGTGTGTAGTCGCTTGGAGAAAGTGTGATTATCAGTCTCCTAATGGTTCTGGTGTGTGTGGTTTAGGCATATACTTATACAAATTTGAGACGATGAGCTACAATTGTACCTGTGACTATGTCTAGAGTATGGTTAATCCCCGTATCCTTCTCAGGCGTATGTCGTTAAATATTTTTTCATTGGCACATGTCTCCAACTATTATTCATTAACACGTGTTACTTATTATCTTTTGCGTTGATTTTTTATCTTTCTCAGGGGTGTGTCACCAATTATATCCTTCACTGGCATGTGTCGTCATTTCTATGATTCTTTTATGGATGATTATTTATATTGATATTGAGAATAATTTATTTATTGAGATGGAGTGATATATTTGGGCAACCTACGGGTTAGCCTAATTATGATATCTCTTCATAAATGTTTGCTGGATTTAGATGATGATATCTAGATGTGGATGATTCATCCGTTTGATGTGTTTCATGATTTTTGATTTGATGAGTTACTATGTGGATGATGACATTTTATACTAGGTTTTGTGGCGTTCTACGTTATATGATATTTGAATATTTTTGAGGTGACATCATCATACTTATACCCAGTATATATGGAATTCTATATGTTTATTGAACTTAGATATAGATATTATCTGACCCGTTTATTATTTATATAATACTCGGGTCAACCCAAGACATTTCAGATACATGGACGATTATACCGGTTTGAGTTTTTTGGGCATAAAGGAAATTAGATATTCAGTATTGAAGATTATAATCCTGTATTGTCTTGTGTGTATAATATTGTGATGTATACTGGACATATTTTGTATATTATATATTTATATTATCGCTGCGATTGACTCTATAATCTCTGATGTTTCTTGTATATTCTGTATTGTTCTATCCTAGAGGCACACATGTTTATTGTTTTGTACTTATAGTATATATGTATAGGTGAGTTATTTATTTGATATTTTAATACGTATCCGTGTTAGCCCAAGGGAATATTCATGTGTGTACCCTATACCGCCTTATTCTCTGTATTATTTGATAGTATAACCTAGTAATACTCTTGGACAGTATGAGTATAGAGGCAGGGGTGTTTCACAACTAGTCAAATGTTCAAAACTACCAACTGGCAAACTATTTCCCTATAGAAACCTTATAATTTATAGTGCAAACTTAGTAGGTTTCAATTGATTGAAATGGCCTTAGTCCGTAGAAATTTGGTGGCTATTTACAAAACGACGAGAATAATTCTCCAGTCAACCGATCGAATGAACCATTCAGTTAGTCGATGGATGATCTGCTTCTAGGCCATGTTGAGCCTGTAACATCTCGTCATCTACTATATCCCAAACCATGTCCAAATGTGGAACTAGCGTAACTAACCTCACAGACAATGTATAATTTTAAATAAATTAACAAAAAGCAGATCTCAGAGTTATCTACAATATTCTGCACTTTCTAAAACTCACAATGAAAGGAACCAAATATAATACTAAAAATAAAATTAATGTAATTTTGGATAAATATAATAAACTATAACTGGTAGCCTCTAGTTTTAGAATATCTCCAGATGCTAAAAATAAATAAATAATTTGAATGTCTGGGGAAAATGTCAAACAAGTAGTAGATAACTAATAGTAGATGTGCATCTCCGTTGTACCGCTACGTCTTTAAAATCTTTACCAATCCTTTTTAGCTATCTATCAGAGTAAACATATAATGACCCATCTTTTCGATCCTTAGACGTTGACACTAATACATCCATGGTATTCACATGCCGAACAACCAAGTGCCAGAAAGATAGATTTTTTAGGAAAAAGAAAAAGAAAATGACAGAACTAAATCTACTAACATTATGAATAATATATATTTCAAATTCATCTTTACAAATAAAAATTCTTTAATACACAAACAACATCAGAGTCTATCCTATCATCCTGGACAGTTGTAATAGCCTATCTTTACACGTGCTGATAAATGTCATTAGAAAAAAATAGCAGAAATACAAATACAGAAATACATTTTGGGCATCCAACTCGACTCTTGAAGCTCCAAAGCATCCAAAGCTATTTCTGGAAAACATACTCGGGTCTGACCCGAGCATTATAGGAAAAATAACACCCTAATTAGTTTGGTAACCAGCATGAGAAACTCACATCACAAGGAATTGTTATATGTTATAAAACCTTCCAAATCAAAAGTATCTCGTAAAACCACGCCGCACATAAACATGGATAAGTTCCAATGATGTCTAGGGTTTAAGGTAAATTGGGTAAATTATTAAATCATAGCCCAGATTGTTACATTAATTGAATTCCAGCATAATAGGTATATAAGTAAGTCTGAAAGGCATCTATTAGAGAATGGATTCCATACAGTGACAAGGCACCGGGGTACCGCCTGCCATAGTACACCTCTAGAAAAAAATATCGAAGGCCTCACGTAGACCCTCTGCCAACATAGGACCGGCCTACCCCTACTGGATAGTACCGAATATTTCATCACCTTGGTTGCTTTGCAACCTTACCCTAAGAGCTCTCATACACAACCAAATCCATAAATTATAATCTAGATGGGTGATGATAATACCTGTCACGATCCATCTTTCACTATCCAGAAAGACGTATCATAAGTAAGAAAGAAAGGGATAAAGAATAGAAAGATAGAGAAAAAAGAAGAAACAACATCAGAATCTCAATAGCGGAACAAATAAATTATATTAATAATATAAGTATTACATAGTATACAACCATTATCAGAGTTACATAGATTATACATCACATACTAGACAGTTATAAACACCTGTCTAGTTATTACAATTCAATACAACACAAACAAATGACTCAAAGAACACACAGCGGAACACTATAAATATCTACAACGCTGAAGCCTCCTGCTCCATTGCTCCTCTACAATTCGTCAAAGCTAACCTGAATCCCTTGGCTACTCGTAAAAATTTGAGTACCCAAGAGTATAAGAAAACAGAAATAAACTCCGGGTCAGAAATGGGTCTGGTGTGAGTAACAGGTTAAAGTTGCTTAACTTTTGAAAACCTTTGAAAACAAAAGGTATCACGTAAGAATCCCCACAAATAAACACGGGTAAGTTTATACCTTACGCTAACCAAAACATTTGATAGAAAATCCGGTGATATTATAATAGTGTCTAAGGTTTTCAAGTAAAATATAGAAATAGCTGGAATGCTTACATCTCACATTCCAACATAGTTGGGCACAACTAAAACGTACGGCACTTATTGGAGTTTGGATTCCATACAATGACAGGGCTAGTGGGGTACCGCCCATCACAGTACGAGGCCTAGATCACCGTACCGAGGATCCACCCTAAATCCCCTACAACACAAGGCCGGAACCATCCCTTACTAGACAGTCCCGAACAAGACAACCCTGCAGTTGGCCGTGACCCAAATGCCCACACAGCCGAATAAAAAGGGACTTCTAGACAGGGGAAAATCTCGTCCTACTTGGGCATGACCCACTTAGCCTTGCTGCACCTCCCCTGTTTTAGCCATTCCCGGTTGATGAGGTTTGAGGCTACGATTACCTTTATCAGAACACATCACTTAGAATGCTCATCGTCCACCTGACGATGTTCTGAAAGCATTCAATCCATACAAGTTCATTCCGGGTTTGAACGAAACCGAAGGCATTATCTCGTTACACTCATTTTGGAATCACCCTAAGAGTTAACGATGATAATCCTTGCACTCTGAATCTTTATCTCCACTTGAGATTCACGACCTATCGTTAATTTGGATCGATGCGGTTTTCGGATATCCAAATCTGGAAACCCGATCCCGATCTCATCGAAATCCAAAACGTATCTTTTAGGTCCAAGTTGTTTTAAGTTTAAAACAATTCAATTTAATTATCTATATACACACAGATAGATAATTCACAGCATCACAATAGATAATCAACATTATCATCATAAACAGATAATCCATATTATCATCACAAATAGATAATCTACATTATCATCACAAATAGATAATTCATATTATCATCACAATGCAACCAAAGCATCCATATCACACAACATTATTTATCTCGTATTTGAGATTCAAACCATTCAAGGAAATCTATATCATCTATATATAAACAAGGATTAATAATCACACTATTTATAATTAATTTAAATTGAATTAAATTAATTATTTCATCTCTAATTAATTTAAAGTAAATTAAATTAATTACTTCATTCTATAAATCCTACTTATATAACCATTAATTAATTACAAATCAATCAATTAATTAACCTCCAATTAATCCCCTGAATTAATCACCCTTGTTTAATTATCCTTTAATTACATTCAAGTAATTATACTTTAATTAATTTCACAAATTAATTACTCTTAATCACTTACAGTAATTAACCTTTAATTACTGCATTAATTAATTAACTATAATTAATTGCATTAATCCTTAATAAATTACATTAATTAATTACTTTAATAACTTATTATTGATTAATTAATCTTAATTAATCAATTCTTAATTACATTATTAATCATATTAATTAATGATCCCTAATTACATTTTTAATTAATTACTTTGTTTAAATTAATTACATTAACTAATTAATCTTTAATTAAACCACAATTATTACTCACTCTTGATTAATCACATTCAGTAATTAACTACCCTTAATTACTTCATTAAAATAAATTATTTACTCCTTAATTAATTATCTTAATTAATCCCTTGATTAATTACAAAGTAATTAAACTCAAATTACTTCCATTAATACATCACCATTCAATTAATTACATCCAGTAATTATCCATTAATGACTTCCCTAAGTAATCATACTTTATTAATTACATTAAGTAATTATCTATCAAACCATCCATTGATTATTCTAAATTAATTAAACATAATTAATTAACTTAAACAAATCAAATTAACTTAATTAATTACAATGAGTAATTAATTCCTTGATTACTTTCATTAAGTAATTACACTTAAACAATTCCATAAATGATTATCCTTAATTAATTAATCTAATTAATTATTAAAATTAATCACATTAATTAATTATTAAATAATCTTAAGTTAACGACCTTCATTAACTATTAAAAATTCTTTAATTACTTTTCTTAAGCAATTAACTTAAATTAATCATTATTAATTACAAATTAATTAATCTTTAATAACCATTTGATTAACCACTAATTATTTAATTAATTAAGTGTTAACTGTAACTTAATTAAGCTTAAATTACTTGATTAATTAATCCCTAATCAGTAATTAAATCTAATTTAATTAATTAATGATCCTTAATTACCATTTAATTATTCTTTAATTAATTAACTTAAACCTTAATTGATTAATTCAGTCCCTTAATTACTAAATTAATTTACCCAAATCATCAATTAATTGAATTAATTAATTATTCATTTTAATTACCTTACTAATTGAATTTATCATAAATCATTAAGTCTTTATAAAAATATTTCCTTATTAATGATAATTATCATTTGTAACACATTTGAAAGCATTTAGCTTTCAAATTCACTTCTAAATTCCCTTTCAAATTAAAGATTTGAGATAATTACAAATTTAACTTTAACAAATTAAACCAAGTTAAAACCTTTTAAAATCAAATGTTAAAGAACATTTATCATATAAAGAAATTTATATGAGTTTTTTTAAACCAAATTTAATTAAATTCAAAACATTTTAAAATATACTTTACACCTTAAAGTTGTTTAAATATTTAAATTTTATAAAAATTTATTTATTTCAAACTAGGATTCAAAGGTTATTTTGAATTCCTACTTTAAATTCTGATTTCAAACTTTCTTTTAAATCCCGCTTCAAATTTTAAAACCAGTTTAAAATTTTAAAACAGACAGGTTTTTAAAGAAAACCTGTAACAAATCAAAATGACCCGAGGCCAACCTAACTTGCTTCGAGTCCAAACCCCTCCTACTTCGGGCCAACCACTTAAATTACTCGAGTAAAATTCGATTACAAACTCTGCTCAAACCCAAAAATCAACATCACAAGAAAATGTGCACAGTGCACATGCACCGGCCATCCACCCATCTTCGATCAACCATGATGACTTAAACAAGTCACCGATCACCATCACATCCTATCTCGATCACCAGAACCGTTGATTTCTCCCTTGAAATCAGATTCAGGTCATTCAAACCCAAACTGGAACCACTATCCAAAGCCTGAAAACTACTCGAACTCATCTCTCCGATCATCAGAGCACCAGCGACTCCGGCCAAACTTCCTTCAGCATCCAAGCTACCATCTCCTCAAATATTGTAGCACTCGATCATCCAGAGGAACAATGCCGATCAAAATTTCAGAGCACACCACAACTAGGTTTAGAAACTTAAAATGTTCGCCGCCGCTGCCACCGTGATCTGCCACCACTTCCACCAATTTTCCCATCATCACCGATGGTTCTACCATCATCTCTGGAAACTACAACCTCTCAGATCCTCGAAAACATCAGCAACTCCTCAAATACTAATTTCTAGTAAAACCAGAACTGCTCATTCAATTTACTATTAAAATTTGTGATTTCATTTTTAAAAATCATGATTTTGGTTAAGTATTCAGTTTATAATCCTGAATCAATGAATTCGAGTGTTTGAATTTTACCCAAAACTTAACTTCCCTGTTCATTTTGGTTTCCAGGGCAATACACAATTTATTTCCACTCAAATAAATTTTTAAACTTTGATTTATGATTAAACAAACAATTTTTTGTTTATAACATAAATCCTGACAGTGCCTAGAACCAGAGGTAAAGAATTTTAAACTAAAGCTAGAGTTTTAAAAAAAACCTGGAAATATAGATGTTTACAGATATTCACAAACATGCATATATCATACATCCAAAAATGCACATAAATTCACTAATATATATTCACATAAACATACTTACTTCATACATAGATCATGCAACCAGATTTATATATTTAAGCTTTTTAAAATAAATGTTACCCACCAGTTTTATGATGATGAACAGAGCACCAAATTTGAAGTTGCTGGAAATGTCAAATCTTCTTTGTTTTTGATAAAACTTAATGTTGCATGTTGTTTAGATTTGCATGCAGGCTTGATTTTGCTTCAGATTTTACTTGCTTGCTTTAAACTTGGGTTGAAAAGAAAATGCTTTGATACTTCTCAGGTTTGCAAAAGAACAGACTTTGAAAATCTCTATCTTTAAGAATGCATGCAAGTTTATTTTCTCAGTTTTGAAATGCAGATGCTCAGTTTTGAACAAAAATGCAAGCCTTTGAATTGAAAATGCTTTGCATGTTTTGTTCTCAGATTTGGAAAAATGTAGATGCTCAGAATTTAAAACATGCAGGCTTTGATTTGTATTTAGTTTGAGGAGGAAATTTTCAGATTTGAACATGATTTTGGTTTGCTTTTGAAGATGAGATTACAGGGAAATGATTTGCTTTGGTTTCTGGCTTGAGGAGTTTGATTATAGATTTGATTTTCAGTTTTGATTCAGCTGAAACTTTTATCTTAGCTTTTGAAAAAATGAAGATTAGAAAAAAATGAGGGAATGACAAAAACATGTTTTATAAGTGTAAATGGTTTATTTAAAAGAAAATCAAAAATTAAAAGGACACTTGTCATTAAAATAGTTTATTATTTAACACTTGTCTCTTATACCACTTAATATATTAACATATGTCTTATAAGTAATTTTATTTGTTTTTATTTAATTTAAAAGTAAATAAAAGCCTTTTCTTTATTTATTAAGTACTAATTTATATACAAACTGTTTTAAAGAAACAAAACTAATTATATTTATAAATAAAAGTTTATACATATATTTTAAAATCCAAAATAATTTAAAATATCTATCTTTGAATTTCAAAACTTTAAATTCAAATTCAAACCAAAGTCAAAAGTCAAATTTTAAAATCAAGTTATATATAAATATAACTACACAAATTCAAATTGAAATAATAATTCTATTTTTATTAAAAATCTATTTATTATTTATATAAAACAATACATTATATTTATTATTTGAAGATAACACATTTATCAATTTTAAATAATTTATAAAAGAGATTATAAATTACTTATTTCTTATCTTACTAAAACGACTTAATGTTTTATTTGCAAATTGTATTCTAAACTTTCATATATAATTACAAATCATATTTATCAAGTAATATTAAAAAGAAAATAACCTAAACCCTTTATTTAAACTTAAGCTAAGAAAAAATTTAAACAATTAATATTTATCTTAAGTATTTAAAACCATATAGTTATTTATGAACTAACTTCGAAAAGCTTAATATTAATTTAAATCAAAATTTCCAAATTACTAAAAATATATTATAATTTTAAAACAAGATTTTATTTGTTAAATTTAAAACAAAGCTTACCTATTTACAATATGTACAAATATATATACACTATAGATAGAAAACATTTTATTAGCTTTTAAAAGATAAAATTCACCAATTAAATATTTATTCAATTAGATTATTAAATTAAATCAGATTTAATTACAAAGATTATCAAATCAGTTTAAATTTTAATACAGATTATTAAATTGATATTGCCAAAAATTCTGGGATATCACATTCCTCCACCCTTAAAAGAATTTCGTCCCCGAAATTTAAAACAAAGGCAATTTAATAATCTCATTAAAGATTTAATTTTAAAACACAAGCATATATCAATCATATGCTAACAACCGTAGCAACCAATTTATCCAATGAAACAAATTTAACTATCCAGACAAAATTCTAGATAGAATTTCCTCGAGTTTCCCAAGTATAAATACCGGGATACTCGCTCCATAAAATCCATACAATCAATACTAATAAGCTACAGAGCTCCAACTCATCTAGATCTATAAAACTAAATAGGATATCAGACTACAGACAAGTCTGACTCAACAACCAAACCTCCTGAACTGCTGGTTCCAAAACCGGAGATAGATCATACACGTACTCCCTCAGAGATACGTGAAACTCATCGAATCCCAGTTATCCAAACTGACAATTCAATCCTGAAGACCAAACACTCAACCTCACAAGAACACAGAAAAGATCCAAGATACCTCGGAGCTAGCTTCCCAGACTTACCCAATCTTATAGCTCCTTGGATCGGAGAAAACTTACTCAAAATCAAATCTTCGACTTCGAAATCCAAATTCCTTCGTCTCTTATCCTCAAAACTCTTCCGACAATCCTGGGCTGCCTACATCCTCCCTGATCAGCTCACCCTTGCTGATACCTCAAGAAACAAACTGGACCAAAAACAACCCATCAAAATGATCCTCTCACGATCAACCAAGATCAAGAACACCAACTCTATTCTACAAACATCAGAAGACTGATCTTACTTCTCCTATCCGGAAAAGACAAAACAGATGCACTTTCAAACAGCTTCCACTGCACAACTCTGATCTGGAGTAGATGAGAATGCTGACGATGAACACGAGCACAGACTAGACAACACATTCCAGAAATATGGTTCAACAGATCCATAAAGAAAACTCGAAAGTTCCACCAAAACCCAAGCCGCTTCACCAACTCTATCTCTAGGAACCATCCTTCTACCAAGTTGGACCACCGATATTACTCCTGGAATCCTAGTCGATAAGAAAACTCAATCTTCAAATGCTAAGGCAAACCTTAACTTTCCTGTAGACATCCGTAAAAATCTCCAACAATCCAAGAGAACACTCAAACTATCGCAAGTCACTTTTGCGATCAACCCCAGACTAATATCCAAAGAAAACTGTTCTCTGTAAACCAATCAGAACGGCTTACGCTTATCTAACCCATCCATCGAAGAAATGGATCCACTCTGCTGCTTCTGAACTCCACCTCAGAAAACTGTTGACCAGAAGACCTTCTTGCTGGCACACAGAATACTCCAAGCTGCACTGCAGACACAGATGCCCAAAGACTTCCTTATCCAAAGCTCTTCGAGAAACTCGAACCTCAAAGCCAAACACAAATAACCTGCTGAACTCAGCCACATTACCGAAGCAGACACACCTCCTTAAACTTGTTCCAAAGAAACATCTTCGAAAACTTCCATAGTCACTGCATCTCATCACTCAGCTACTACTTCCTGAGGTATCAAGATACCATCACTCGCTTCTGCACAACCGACAAATCCAAACTCTACTCATCCAACTTCAAAGATAGACTACGACCTTTAAAAGGTTTCCTTAAGAGATCGACACAATCCCTACACCAAGCTGCAAAGCTCACTCGAGACGGTATTAGGTCTACAGTCTCGACAAATACACTTCCAACCTCAAACATTCAAACTCCAACCATTTGTAGTCGTGTTACACACACCATTACCTTATCTACCTTTATAATTTATATTGGAAAACCCGAACAGGTAACCGAAAAAATAGATAGAAATAAATATATATATGTATATTAAAAATACAAATACGCTCTCTCAAGAAAGAAAACATTCCAAAGCCTAGGTATTCACTCTACCTAGCGTTCTGATACCAACTGTCACGACCCATCTTTCACTATCCAGAAAGACGTATCATGAGTAAGAAAGAAAGGGATAGAGAATAGAAAGATAGAGAAAACGAAGAAACAACATCAAAATCTCAACAGCGGAACAAATAAATTATATTAATAACATAAGTATTACATAGTATACAACCATTATCAGAGTTACACAGATTATACATCACATACTAGATAGTTATAAACACCTGTCTAGTTATTACAATTCAATACAACACAAACAAATGACTCAGAGAACACATAGTGGAACACTATAAATATCTACAACGCTGAAGCCTTCTGCTCCATTGCTTCTCCACAATTCGTCAAAGCTAACCTGAATCCCTTGGCTACTCGTAAAAATTTGAGTACCCAAGAGTTTAAGAAAACAGAAATAAACTCCTGGTCAGACATGGGTCTGGTCTCATTAACATGTTAAAGCTGCTTAACTTTTGAAAACCTTTGAAAACAAAAGGTATCACGTAAGACTCCCCACAAATAAACACGGGTAAGTTTTTACCTTACGCTAACCAAAACATTTGATAGGAAATTCGGTGATATTATAATAGTGTCTAAGGTTTTCAAGTAAAATATAGAAATAGCTGGAATGCTTACATCTCACGTTCCAACATAGTTGGGCACAACTAAAACGTACGACACTTATTGGAGTTTGGATTCCATACAATGGCAGAGCTACTGGGGTACCGCCCGTCACAGTACGGGGCCTAGATCACCGTACCGAGGATCCACCCTAAATCCCCTACAACACAAGGCCGGAACCATCCCTTATTGGACAGTCCCGAACAAGACAACCCTGTAGTTGGCCGCGACCTAACTGCCCTCACAACCGAATAAAAAGGGACTTCTAGAAGGGGAAAATCTCGTCCTACTTGGGCATGACCCACTTAACCTTGCTGCACCTCCCATGTTTTATCCATTTTCGGTTGATGAGGCTTGAGGCTACGATTACCTTTATCAGAACACACCATTTAGAATGCTCATCATCCACCTGACGATGTTCTGAAAGCATTCAGTCCATACAAGTTCGTTCCGGGTTCGAACGAAACCGAAGGCATTATCTCGTTACACTCATTTTGGAATCACCCTCAGAGTTAACGATGATAACCCTTGCACTCTGAATCTTTATCTTCACTTGAGATTCACGACCTATCGTTAATTTGGATCGATGTGGTTTTTGGATATCCAAATCAGGAAACCCGATCCCAGTCTCATCGAAATCCAAAACGTATCTTTTAGGTCCAAGTTGTTTTAAGTTTAAAACAATTCACTTTAATTATCTATACACACACAGATAGATAATTCACATCATCACAATAGATAATCAACATTATCATCATAAACAGAAAATCCATATTATCATCACAAATAGATAATCTACATTATCATCACAAATAGTAATTCATATTATCATCATAATGCAACTAAAGCATCCATATCACACAACATTATTTATCTCATATTTGAGATTCAAACCATTCAAGGAAATCTATATCATCCATATATAAACAAGGATTAATAATCACACCATTTATAATTAATTTAAAATGAATTAAATTAATTATTTCATCTCTAATTAATTTAAAGTAAATTAAATTAATTACTTCATTCTATAAATCCAACTTATATAACCATTAATTAATTACAAATCAATTAATTAATTAACCTCTAATTAATCCCCTTAATTAATCACCCTTAATTAATTATCCTTTAATTACCTTCAAGCAATTATCCTTTAATTAATTTCACAAATTAATTACTCTTAATCACTTACAGTAATTAACCTTTTATTACTGCATTAATTAATTAAATATAATTAATTACATTAATCCTTAATAAATTACATTAATTAATTACTTTAATCACTTATTATTGATTAATTAATCTTAGTTAATCAATTCTTAATTACATCATTAATTATATTAATTAATGATCCCTAATTACATTTTTAATTAATTACTTTATTTAAATTAATTACATTAAGTAATTAATCTTTAATTAAACCACAATTATTACTCACTCTTGATTAATCACATTCAGTAATTAACTACCCTTAATTACTTCATTAAAATAAATTAATTACTCCTTAATTAATTATCTTAATTAATCCCTTGTTTAATTACAAAGTAATTAAACTCAAATTACTTCCATTAATACATCACCATTCAATTAATTACATCCAGTAATTATCCATTAATTACTTCCCTAAGTAATCATATTTTATTAATTACATTAAATAATTATCTATCAAACCATCCATTGATTATTCTAAATTAATTAATTAACTTAAACTAATCAAAGTAACTTAATTAATTATAATAAGTAATTAATTCCTTAATTATGTTCATTAAGTAATTGCACTTAATCAATTCCATAAATGATTATCCTTAATTAATTAATCTAATTAATTATTAAAATTTATCACATTAATTAATTATTAAATAATCTTAAGTTAACGACCTTCATCAACAATTAACAATTCTTTAATTACTTTTCTTAAGTAATTAACTTAAATTAATCATTATTAATTATAATTAATATTTAATAACCATTGAATTAATCACTAATTATTTAATTAATTAAGTGTTAACTGTAACTTAATTAATCTTAAATTACTTGATTAATTAATCCCTAATCACTAATTAAAATCTAATTTAATTAATTAATGATCCTTAATTACCATTTAATTATTCTTTAATTAATTAGCTTAAACCTTAATTTATTAATTCAATCCCTTAATTACTAAATTAATTAACCTAAATCATCAACTAATCGAATTAATTAATTATTCATTTTAATTACCTTACTAATTTAATTTATCATAAGTCATTAAGTCATTATAAAAACATTTCCTTATTAATGATAATTATCATTTGTAACACATTTGAAAGCATTTACTTTCAAATTCACTTTTAAATTCCATTTCAAATTAAAGATTTGAAATAATTAATAATTTAACTTTAACAAATTAAACCAAGTTAAAACCTTTTAAAATCAAATGTTAAAGAACATTTATCATATAAAGAAATTTATATGATTTTTTTTAAACCAAATTTAATTAAATTCAAAACATTTTAAAATATACTTTACACCTTAAAGTTGTTTAAATATTTAAATTTTATAAAACTTTATCTATTTTAAATTAGGATTCAAAGGTTATTTTGAATTCCTACTTTAAATTCTGATTTCAAACTTTATTTAAAAATCCTGTTTCAAATTTTAAAACCAGTTTAAAATTTTAACACAAACAGGTTTTTAAAGAAAACCTGTAACAAATCAAAATGACCCGAGGCCAACCTAACTTGCTTCGAGTCCAAACCCCTCCTACTTCGGGCCAACCACTCAAATTACTTGAGTAAAACTCGAGTACAAACTCTTCTCAAACCCAAAAATCAACATCACCAGAAAATGTGCACAGTGCACATGCACCGGCCATCCACCCATCTCCGATCAACCATGATGACTTAAACAAGTCATCGATCACCATCGCATCCTATCTTGATCACCAGAACCATTGATTTCTCCCTCGAAATCAGATTCAGGTCATTCAAACCCAAACTGGAACCACCATCCAAAACCTGAAAACTGCTCGAACTCATCTCTCTGATCATCAGAGCACCAGCGACTCTGGCCAAACTTCCTTCAGCATCCAAGCTACCATCTCCTCAAATATTGTAGCACTCGATCATCCAGAGGAACAATGCCGATCAAAATTCCAAAGCACACCACAACTAGGTTTAGAAACTTAAAACGTTCGCCGCCGCCGCCATCGTGATCTGCCACCACTTCCACCAATTCTCCCATCATCACCATGGTTCTACTATCATCTCTGGAAACTACAGCCTCTCAGATCCTCGAGAACATCAGCAACTCCTCAAATACTAATTTCTAGTAAAACCAGAACTGCTCATTCAATTTACTATTAAAATTTGTGATTTCATTTTTAAAAATCATGATTTTGGTTAAGTATTCAGTTTATAATCCTGAATCAATGAATTCGAGTGTTTGAATTTTACCCAAAACTTAACTTCCCTGTTCATTTTGGTTTCCAGGGCAATACACAATTTATTTCCACTCAAATAAATTTTTAAACTTTGATTTATGATTAAACAAACAATTTTTTGTTTATAACATAAATCCTAATAGTGACTAGAACAAGAGATAAAGAATTTAAACTAAAGCTAGATTTTTAAAAAAAACTGGAAATATAGATGTTTACAGATGTTCACAAATATGCATATATCATACATCCAAAAATGCATGGAAATTCACTAATATATATTCACACAAACATACTTATTTCATACATAGATCATGCAACCAGATTTATATATTTAATCTTTTTAAAATAAATGTTACTCACCAGTTTTATGATGATGAACAGAGCACCAAATTTGAAGTTGCTGGAAATGTCAAATCTTCTTTGTTTTTGATAAAACTTAATGTTGCTTGTTGTTTAGATTTGCATGCAAGCTTGATCTTGCTTCAGATTTTACTTGCTTGCTTTAAAACTCAGGTTGAAAAGAAAAGACTTTGAAAATCTCTGTCTTTAAGAATGCATGCAAGTTTATTTTCTCAGTTTTGAAATGCAGATGCTCAGTTTTGAACAAAAATGCAAGCCTTTGAATTGAAAATGCTTTGCATGTTTTGTTCTCAGATTTGGAAAAATGTAGATGCTCAGAATTTAAAACATGCAGGCTTTGATTTGTATTTAGTTTGAGGAGGAAATTTTCAGATTTGAACATGATTTTGGTTTGCTTTTGAAGATGAGATTACAGGGAAATGATTTGCTTTGGTTTCTGGCTTGAGAACTTTGATTATAGATTTGATTTTCAGTTTTGATTCAGCTGAAACTTTTATCTTAGCTTTTGAAAAAATGAAGAGTAGAAAAAAATGAGGGAATGAAGAAAACATGTTTTATAAGTATAAATGGTTTATTTTAAAGAAATAAAAGAAAATCAAAAATTAAAAGGACACTTGTCATTAAAATAGTTTATTATTTAACACTTGTCTCTTATACCACTTAATATATTAACATATGTCTTATAAGTAATTTTATTTGTTTTTATTTAATTTAAAAGTAAATAAAAGCCTTTTCTTTATTTATTAAGTACTTATTTATATATAAACTCTTTTAAAGAAACAAAACTAATTATATTTATAAATAAAAGTTTATACATATATTTTAAAATCCGAAACAATTTAAAATATCTATCTTTGAATTTCAAAACTTTAAATTCAAATTCAAACCAAAGTCAAAAGTCAAATTTTAAAATCAAGTTATATATAAATATAACTACACAAATTCAAATTGAAATAATAATTCGATTTTTATTAAAAATCTATTTATTATTTATATAAAACAATACATTATATTTATTATTTGAAGATAACACATTTATCAATTTTAAATAATTTATAAAAGAGATTATAAATTATTTATTTCTTATTTTACTAAAATGACTTAATGTTTTATTTGTAAATTGTATTCTAAACTTTCATATATAATTACAAATCATATTTATCAAGTAATATTAAAAAGAAAATGACCTAAACCCTTTATTTAAATTTAAACTTAAGCTAAGATAAAATTTAAACAATTAATATTTATCTTAAGTATTTAAAACCATATAGTTTTTTATTAACTAACTTTGAAAAGCTTAATATTAATTTAAATCAAAATTTTCGAATTACTAAAAATATATTAGAACTTTAAAACAAGATTTTATTTGTTAAATTTAAAACAAAGCTTATCTATTTACAATATATACAAATATTTATACATTATAGGTAGAAAACATTTTATTATCTTTTAAAATATAAAATTCACCAATTAAATATTTATTCAATTAGATTATTAAATTAAATCAGATTTTATTACAAAGATTATCAAATCAATTTAAATTTTAATACAGATTATTAAATTGATATTGTCAAAAATTTCGGGATATCACAATACCCTAATAGGTGTGACAAACATAACATTGCCGTATATTCCTTGTTTTTGTCATTCTCAGTTGATGAGGCTTGAGGCTACATTTTACCTTTTCAATAGCAATCCCACCTAGAATGCTAACACCGCCCTCCACGCATCAATGCAACGCTAGCGTTCACCCATACAAGTTGTTCAGGACATGAACACACCAAAGGCACTACTTTTACTACATCCCTTTTGGAATCACCCTTAGGATTAGTAGAAAGTAGCCCTTTGTAACGACCTTCAAATTTATCACTTTGATAAATTATATTTATTTTTAAAATATTCTATTATAGGCTTTTTACCATAGATTATGTTGTCTTAAATAACAAATAATGATGGCAATCTTATTTTGATTAAGTATTTACAAAAAATATATACTTCGAAAAAATATCGATAAAATGGTCGAAAACCATTTTATCAATAAATTGCTCTATAACCATCAGAAGTCACGCATAGAGCTGGATACATATACTTATTTATCCATTTAAATTTGAATATAAAATATTTTATTTTATTTTTGGGAATTAAAAATATTTATGATACGCATCATATTTAATAATCGATTTATGAATTTAATTGAGATTTAATAATTTAATAATTATCTTAATTATTCTAATAATTGTTTTTAAAACGATAATAATTCATTTTAATTAGTTATGAAGTGATAATAAATCATTTATAGCATTTTTATAAAGTGATATACTTAATTTGAAAATATAAGAAAATTTGTATCGCTTTATCGATATAACAACACTTTTGTAAACAATTGTTTAATCTTAAATTATATGGTTTTATAAATCAAATGCGATCATTTTAATTAGTTAGAAATGATAAGAAAATAGTCAAATTTTGTTTACATTTATACGTAAATTAGTTAATAAGTGAAAATGTGACCGAGAATCGACTTTGGATTTTCAACGATTTAACGAATGGAAGTTGTTTAAAGTTATTGAAACTTTATTTATATCACTTGAACACATATATAACATAGACATACACACCCTAACGTATACATGAACACGTATATACATACAAATAGAATTACCATTTACATTTGAATTTACATATAGTAAAAAGTATAAATGTCTAAGATATTTTCTACCCTAAAAAGAAAACATCAACTCACTTACACACCATCATCATTACATACATGGAGACACAAAAGGGATGTGGCTTCTCGTTCGTTTGGAAGAGATGGAGGGGGTGTGGGCAAGGGGCAAATGTGTAACTATGCATTTAGATATTTATTTCTAAAATTTTTCTATAAATACCCACCGTTCTCTTCCTAATTTTACACACTATTCTACTTTATCTTCTTCCTCATTCTTAAGCTTTTCCATGGATTCCTACCTTAAGGAAATTATGAAGAAAAATATTGCAAAAAGAAATTAAAATTGTACAAGTATATATACATAAAAAATCCACTTCAAAACCAAAGCAAATCAACTTTTCTCTTCACTCAAACCCCACGGCCACCACCCTTCATCACCACGGCCTAGCATAATTCCATTTGAAAGCTTAGGCCATGCCCGTCTCAAGGTCCAAGGCTCGATTCCGTAGGCTTTAATTCAATCGTAGTGAAGCTATAGCGAATTTTCAAGAAGTTAGAAACCAATGAAGGTGAGAAACTACACACACACACATGCACGCACACACACACACACACATATGTAATGATGTGATATAATTGCTATGGTTGTTTACTATATTTGATCATCAAGTTTGGATGTTGATTATATGTTTACATTGATGTTGAAATGATTCACGTTTAATACACGTCGAATATCATAAAGGAAATCAATTTCCTTAAATAAATGAAATGGTGTATATGAATTTTTTAAACCTCTTTAAAATGGTTTATAAGTGTTTTATAAACACCGAAACCTAATTTGGTGAACTTTTGACAAGCTATGAAAATTTAGTCAGAAAAGGCGCGTCGCGTAACGTCAGTTCGCGATTTTGCGTCGTAGAAAGGTAAATCCATTTATATAGTGGATTCAGAGTCAAAATTCTTGGTAATAATAATTTCTAAACCCTTACAATCATAGTTTCCAATTAAAATAAAATGATCAAGATTTTGTTTAGTTTATTTTGAAACATGAGCAAAACAAGTTTTCAAAATAGTCACGCTTTGGCTGTTGGAAAACCAAAGCGATAAAATTTTTAGAAGCAATATTTTTAATTCTTGAAAAATATGAGATAAATTCCATAAATATTATAAATTGTTTTAAAAGAGATTTGAGTTAAAAAATAAATCTGTAAATGATAGAAAAGTTGTTTTGATCAAATAAGCCTTAAAAGCACTATTCACAACACTTTTTGTAGCACTTTTATTAACTTTTGAAATATGGTTTTAAATTTAAGTATTATTTTCCAAATCATTTATAAATGTTTTCAAATAAATAATTAAGTAATTTAAAGATGATTTAAAGGTTTTATAATTTGTTTTAAAAGAATTTAAGTAAATGATTTAAAGAAAAACCGTTATAATCAAGTGATTTAATCTTGACTCTAAAAGCCGATGAGTAGACTGGATTTTTCTATTCGTGAGATTCGGATGTGACATGCTTAAACTAGGGATATGTTCAGGAGAAACTAGTACCTTGGCTCAGATGGCTTTTGTAACAACCCGGGGTTTTACAACAATTAATTATCGTTGTTTGACGATTAATATTGGTAGCTAATTTCTAATTGGAGTTTTTAAAATCGAGTAGTTATTCTTTAATATTGATTGGAATTTTCGTAAGTTGAAATTCTTTAATAAATTGTTAAATGTTGTTGGGCTTTGAGGAATATTTTTGGCCACATTCTTTTTTTTCGTGTTGTGTTTAATATCAAAAGCATTGTAACCGGACCCGTCCCTCCTCTCTATTTTCGGTTTTCATTCGACACCCTAAAAACAAAAAACATACGAAAATAATGGTGGCCTCGTTCGTTCTCATTCCAAAAATCAAATTAGGGCATGCTTGTTCGTCGTTCGTTCCTCTGTGCTCGCGGCTACTTCAATTCGCGATGAACAAATGTGAGTAATTCTCACATCTAATTCATCCTTAAGTCCGTGTTTAGGTCGTTCGACTTTATTTTGATGTTGATGATTTTTCCTGTCTTGGTTCGATTTCGTGTTTTCGTGGTTTTGTTCTTCCTGACTTGGACTTTGCTCGAATTTGTATATTTAGGGATGCTTGCTTACTGATTTTCACGGCATCGATTTCCTTTGATTTCGGTATCCTTTGTTGAACCACAACTTCGATTTTTGACTTGGTGAAGAAGGTTGACTAATTCATCATGGCTTCGATTGATTTTGAACTTGTTCGTTTTAGATAAAGCTGCTGCTTGATTTTATTTCGTTCGATCTTGCTATTACTGTTTGATTCTCTGATGCTTGGTTGATTTTATGAAAATATTTGGGTTTGGCATTGATTTTGTTTCTGGGTCACCTTAATTCGAACTGCAGGCGACTTCGGTATTACTGTGAACTGCAGTTGTTTGAATTCAAATATTTTGGTTTGAAAAATAGCAATATATTTTATTTGTAGCACTTGCTCGATCCATTTCAATGTTGCTGGCCTTTGTTGTTGCTTCAATGTTTGCGCAAAAAATGGGCAAACACCTCTAATCCGTATAATTTAGTTGATTATATGTTATTTTCAAGGTTTTAGGTTACTTATACAAATATGAAAAAAGCAGGGGCTAAACTGTAAAAGACACACAAATTTATAGTGGTTCGGCCAGAATGTGCCTACGTCCACTTTATATGTTATTCTCCTTTCTTTTTCAGATTACAAGTACAAAGCTTTAAGTACAAGTATAAGAAAGTTGTTTGAAAGTTCCTTCCGTGCTTGAGCTCTCAAACTTGTCTGCCATTGTTGTACCCCTGCCCCTCTATTTATAGAGTGAGGCCGGGGGCAGGGGTCTTGGATGTATATAGCTGCTGGAGGGCCTGGGCTGAAGCAATCTGGCCTGGCAGCGTTCTGGTTCGGCGAGGCTTTGGTTCGGCCGTGGTTGGAGAAGGTTGGGGTTTGGTCCAGTAGGGAAGAGATGTTTGGGCTCGGTAGGGATGTGGTCCGGTGGTAGGTTGGTTCGGCAGCACTGGCCTTGGGGGCTTGGTTCGGCATTGATGTGGAGTGTCTCTGGTTCGGCAAGGGGGATGGTCCGGCTAGGACTTGGAGATTGGCTGGTTCGGTGGAGGATGAGGTTGGAGTTTGGACCGGCAGAGGCTGATCATGGAAGTTGGTTCGGCATTGTTGGGAGGAACGGTGGTTCGGCATTGCTTGAAATATGTTTTGGATCGGTGGTGAGAATTCGCCCAACATTTGCCCCCCAAAGTGGGGCACATGCCTGCATGTGTCGCGCTTTGTTTTCTTGCGGTTGGGATAGCTTTATTCGGTTCCAAGTGCCGAATCATCCGGTCCGGTTATCCTGTGCTCGCCTATAAGTAGGGGCATCATACTACTGTTATCCCTTTACCGTTTGATATAGCTGAATCACTTGAGTGCCCAATCAAACTCGTTTATTCGAAACAGACGAATCAACCAAGTACTGCGTCGATCCTAACTGCCGCTCCAGGTGAGGTTGCTTCTGCCGAATGAACTTGTGCTTGTATTGCCGAATGGGATTTGGAGTTTTAAATGCCGAATGAGATTTTATGTTTGAATACCGAACGAGCATAAGTCTCTAGGTTGGGCCTTGCTGAATGAACTCGGGGATTCCGAGTGTTGAATGAACTCCTTACCAGATGGACTTTTATATTTGCTTTACCGAATGACACCAGGAGTTCGGGCGAAATTTCAGACTATGATACTTGCATGTTTATACCTTTCGTTTCAATGATGTACTTCCTTGAGTTGCAGATAAATGTCCCATAAAGTGGAAACTCGATCAGATAAGAGGAAATTTAAGGACAGAAGAGAGTCCCCTATTGTGCCCCCAGCCCAGCCAGGACCGGGACGACCAGGACCCATCCCGAGATTACTAGTGGATGGATATGGCCCAGTTTACTGAGGATGAGAAAGTGGCGGTGAAGGAGGGCATGCGGCAGCCTGCTGCTGAGGAGGTTGGCGTGCAGTTGGAGGATGAGGACCAAGGAGCGGAAGCTGGTGAGTTTTCCCTTCTCAGCTTTTCATAACTCGGTCGTCTATTGTTTGTTTAATGGATTCTTTTCTTGAATTGGACAGGTGGGACCTCTGGTCAACATGCTGGGAGTTCCGATCCTGCAGCCAGGTAGATTCGGAGAGCTGGTAGAATGAGGGCGGAGAACTGATGCAGCTGGTTATTTTATTTAGTCTGCTTGACATTCCTGTATATGCTAGTTCAAAACATTAATGTACTTTCGAGCTGTAATTATGTCATTGAACGACTTTATGTGAGTTTATAACACAAGCTGATTCTGTTATATTTTGAATGCTGTTATTATTTTGATGTGCTGCATAAGAAGTATAACTATGCATATGCCTGTGATTTAGTTGTGTTTGATGCTAAGCTCTTGTTTGAAACATAATTTCATGTTTTGCAATGTTAGTGTGATGTATGAGCAAGTTATAGTTACATGTTTATGTACAAGAGAAGAGAGTACCACCCTTCATGTTTTAGTTGCAGGGGGTAGCTTTGAGCGTCTTGTGTAACTGACCATGGATACAGCTAAGTGCCTTGTTATCCAGTTTGCGGGCTCTGATTCTTACGAGCGAATGTCTCCCAGTTGGTGTCCTGTACTTTAGGGACCGTTACACAGGATAAGAGAAAAGTATTTAAATGGAATGGAAATATAGGAAAAGTAAAACTTCCAGTCACGGAAGGCCGTCGATGTGCTTAAGTTCGTGGCAAACGGATTTTGTAGTCACTTTCCCTAGCTGTGGGTCTTGGAGATATTTGTCACCCATCTTACGCCTCTGCGGGGAGTTTTCTTTTTTACCACAGCCGCACTTAAGACACATCGGAGCCGATCGCGCACAGTAACTACCCGGGCCATTATGGCCCGTAATCGCGGGTATTATTCGATTTACTATGGCCGGCTAGCGTGGGGGCCGATCGTCAACTGTGAACTTCCCCTGGCTGGCCACACCTTATGTTGGGGCTTATGATCGGTTCACAGTTGCCGGCGAGCCGAATCGCTGTAATGAGCTGCCATGGCATAATCGGCCTTCTCGGTGGCTTATACTCGGCTTATTACAGTCGGCTTTAAGGGCCGAGGCAAACAATGAGTTAACTCGCGGTAGAGGGATACCGGAGAAAAGTGTCTCATTGGCGAGGGCATAGGATCGTAGCGTACCTGTTAGATTTTGTCCAGGTGGAGTTGTGTCGTGAAGCTCTGAATTGAAATGTCATCTGCAAAGGATTTTGTTCAACAGCAAAGGATAAAGCTTAACAAGTAGCCAAGATATAAAGGAACAAGTTAACAAGAGCCAAGTTTTTTAAAGTGGTTTGGCACGAAAATGCCTATGTCCACTGATTCTCTTTGTTAATTCACTTCATATGGGCAGTACAAGTTAAGAAAAGTATCGACGGAGGTGTCGGATGTTCCATGCCCTTTGGAACACCTCTCCGTCCACTGTTGACAAAATATAAGCTCCGTTGTGGAGATCTTTATGAGTTACATATGGTCCATCCCAGATGGGGTCCAGTGCCCCGGGGCGCGGAAAGATTCGCTTGAGGACAAGATCTCCTTCTTGTAAGCTGCGATGTTTGACTTTGGAGTTGTATAGTGCTTCCACTCTTTGTTTGTGAGCTGCTGCTTTGAGTGCTGCGTCATTTCTTCTCTCCTCAATCAGATCCAAAGACATGAGGAGGAGCTCTTCGTTCTCTTCCGGGTTGTAGTGGATCCTATGGTGAGAGGGCACTATAGTTTCAACTAGGAGCATAGCCTCCGATCCGTATGCCAAAGAGAAGGGAGTATGCCCTGTTGAAGTTCTGTAAGATGTGCGATAGGCCCAAAGTGCCGTAGGAAGTTCGTCCACCCAAGCGCCTTTCGACTTTTCAAGTTTCTTCTTGATTAAGGTTTTGAGGATCTTGTTGACAACTTCGACTTGGCCGTTTGCCTGGGGATAAGCCACGGATGAGAAGCTTTTGTGAATCCCGTGCTCTTGACACCAGTTGGCGAATTCTTCGCTGTCAAATTGAAGTCCGTTGTCTGATATGATCTTGAGTGGGACTCCGTACCTGCACAGAATATTTTTGATCAAGAAGTTGATAACTTTTGCTGAAGATATTTTATTTAGAGGTTCCGCCTCCACCCATTTAGTGAAATAGTCAACTGCCACTATAGCATATTTGGCTCCGCCTCGGCCCGTTGGCAGTTCGCCAATCAAGTCAATTCCCCATACTGCAAAGGGCTGGTCATTTGAGTAATCTCATTTGTGGGCAGTCGAGGAATCTTGGCAAATTTCTGACATCTGTCACATCTCTTGACGAAGTCCAAGGCATCTTTGTTTAAAGTGGGCCAGAAATACCCATATCGGAGTATCTTTTTTGCTAGGGTCTGCCCTCCGGTGTGGTCTCCACAACTTCCCTGATGGATATTGGATAGAATTTCCCTGGCTTCTCTTCCAGCAACGCACCTCAATAAGGGGTTAGAGAAGCCGCGTCGATAGAGGATGCCTTCTTGCATTGTGTAGCAGGAGGCTTTCCTTAGAATTTTCTTAATTTCATTTCGCCCGTCGGGTAGGGTGCCGTTTTGTAAGTATTCTCGGATAGGGGTCATCCATGTTTCTTCTTCGGTTGCAGCTATCAGATTTACTTGCTCGAAACTCGGGGTTAGTAGCCTTGAGACAGTTATCGTTCCAGAAGTGGTATCATCTCCCATGCTAGCTTGCTTTGCCAGCTCGTCGGCCTCTTGATTTTCTTCTCGAGGAATGTGTTTGATCGAGTAGTGATCCAATTGATTGAGCAGCCGCTTGGTCTTTTTCAGATATGCCGTGAGCCGCTCTCCTCGAGTCTGGAACTCCCCTAGTATTTGATTTACGATGAGTTGTGAATCACTGTGAAGACATAAGGAACTGACTCCGATCTCCAGGGCGAGCTCTAATCCGGCTATTACTGCTTATTCGGCATCATTGTTGGTGGCAGCGAATTCTAGCCTTAGTGCATAACATAGCTTTCTTCCCCTGGGAGTGATTATCACAACGCCTGCCCCCGAGCCTTGTTCGTTCGACGCTCCATCTACGAAGAGATTCCACTTGATATCTTCTGCTATTTTAGATTGGTCCCAGCCTTCGTTGATAGTGAATTCGGCGATGAAATCGGCTATGTCTTGTCCCTTGATGGCAGTGCGAGGATGGTAGGTGATATCATATTGGCTTAGCTCGATGCACCACTTGAGCAGTCGCCCAAAGGTGTCGGGACGATGGAGCACTTGCCTCAATGGTTGGTCGGTTAGGACTCTGATGGGATGAGATTGGAAATAGTGTCGTAGCTTCCTTGATGTGATTAGTAAACAGTACGCCAGTTTCTCGAGTTTGGGATACCGGGCTTCTGCTCCCGTGAACCTTTTGCTTATGAAGTACACTGGCCGTTGTGTGCGGTTTTCTTCTCTTACCAAAGCGGCGCTTAGAGCATGGGATGACACAGCAAGATATAGGTATAGTTCTTCGCCTTCATTCGGAGTCGGGAGTACTGGTGGCCGTTGGAGGTGCTCGATTAGGTTAAGGAAAGCTGCTGAACACTCATCGGTCCATTCGAATTTTCCTTTGTCTTTCTTCAGGGCTTCGAAGAAAGGAATGCATTTGTCAGTTGCTTTAGAGATGAACCGGCTTAGGGCGGCCACCTTCCCGTTTAGGCTTTGCATTTCTTTCCGAGTGGATGGTATTTTGATATCTTGCAAGGCTCGGACTTGTTCGGGGTTTGCTTCGATCCCTCTGGCATGGACGATGAATCCCAAGAACTTTCCTGATGACACTCCGAAGGAGCACTTTAGAGGATTCAGCTTCATTCCATATTGGCGGAGTACTTGGAACATCTCGTCCAGGTGGCTTACATGATCGTTGGCTTTTCTTGATTTAACCAGCATGTCATCCGCATAGACCTCCATAGTTCGTCACATCAATTCCGCAAACATCTTGTTGACGAGGCGTTGATAAGTAGCTCCGGCGTTTTTAAGTCCAAATGGCATTACCTTGTAGCAGTACAATCCTCGGTCGGTGATGAAGCTAGTGTGGTCTTGATCGGGAGCATGCATAGGGATCTAGTTATATCCTGAGTATGCGTCCATAAAGGATAAGAGTTCGTGTCCGGCAGTGCTGTCCACGAGTTGGTCGATTCGGGGGAGTGGGAAGCAGTCTTTCGGGCAAGCGTCATTTAAGTTGGAGAAATCGATGCATGTTCGCCACTTCCCATTAGCTTTCTTTACCAGTACCGGGTTGGCGATCCATTCCGGGTAGATGGCTTCACGTATGAAGTCATTGGCAAGTAAGTTCTTTACTTCTTCCTCGAGGGCTGCTGATCGTTCCGCCCCCATACTTCTCTTCTTCTGCTTTACCGGCACCTTGGTAGGATCAATGTTCAGTGCGTGGCATGCTATGTCCGGGGAGATTCCAGTCATATCAGCGTGTGTCCATGCAAATGCATCCATGTTGCGGCGAAGAAAATCAATGAGTTGATTCTTTAATTCTCTTTTTAACTGAGATCCGACTCTCAGCAGTTTACTTGGGTCGCGTTTGTCTACAGATACGAATTCCATAGCCTCTGCAGGCTCGGCGGTAGCCTCCTCCTCTTTGTCCGTGGGGTCTAATTCATTGAAAGGATCACTGGTATACCGAAGAGGAGGGGCTTTCTTTAGTTGCTATGCTTCCAAGCTTTTCATGCAGAGAATAGTCTTTGCATTTTTCCCTTTATCTCTCCTGTGATTATTGCGAAGATCGGTTACATAGCAGTCCCGAGCGGCGTCTTGATCCCCTTCTACTTCTCCCACTCCATTATCCGTTGGGAACTTCATCTTCAGGCACCATGGGGAAAGGACAATTTGGAAGTCGGACAAGGCTGGTCTTCCTAAAAAGGCATTGTAGGCCGAGTGGTTATCTATTAGCACGAATGTTTGTTTTCGAACGGCGGAGCGGGGATGACTTCCCAATTCAACAAAGAGATCTAATTGTCCGAGGGGCATCTTTGCTTCTCCACTGAAACCGTGTAGTGGTTTGTTACAGGGGGATACATCCTTCATTGACAGCTTCATTTTGTCGAAAGCATGCTTGAATAAGATATTTACTGAACTTCCAGTGTCTATTAAAATTCGGAAAACTTTGGCTGGACCGAACCAGGCAGAGACGACCATAGGGTCCATGTGTGGGTACTGCCTTCCTTCTAGGTCGCGCCCACTGAATGTGATGTCATTATTTTCCTTCCGCTTAGGGTGGCGTTCTTCCATAACAGAATTGACGCAGTCTTCCTCGCTTCTGAGTGAGTTTCCATATCTTTCCATTTCTGCCCAGCTCTTGTCGGCGATGTGTGGCCCTCCTGATATTGTATGGACCACTATCTTCTCTTGGCTGGAGCCGCTGGTGTGGCGATTTCCTCCGCCTGTCTCTGGGTGGAGCTGCCCTGGGTTTTCCTTGGCAGGGGCTGGGGTCCTGTCCTGTCCCTTCACATAGCGTTCTAATCTCTTTCTCCTGATGTGTTCTTCAATTAGGTCTCGAAGATGGCGGCATTCATTGGTATCGTGTCCATGAGACCCATGGAAACGGCAGAATTTTCCGGACTGGATTGCGCGATCTGACTCTTTCTTGTACGGGAGGCGCTTGTATGTAAGTTCGTCCTGGGTGGCCAGGAAGATGTTCTCGACTGTTTCATTCAAGGGAGTGTAAGCGTCAAATCTCGGTCCTGGTCGGTACAAGCGCTTTTCTCCCTTCTTTCCCCCTGCATTGTCTCTGGAGTCGTTTCTCCGAATGTCCTTCGCTGCGGCGGGGGCGTTCCCATGAGCCGTCTTAGTCTGTGGTCCTGTCTGCCTTTCAGCGGCAATCTCTTCGAGTCTCATGTACTTCGCAGCTTCATGGAAGAAATCGGGAAAGGTAGCTGGTTTTTCTTTAGTTAGTCTTCTAGCAAACTTGGTATCTGGGTGCACACCACTACAGAGGGCCATTATGGTGAGTTTCTCATCGGCATCTTGAACTGCTGCCGCTGCGGCATTGAACCGGGTTAGGTATTGCTGCAGTGTCTCTCCGGATTTCTGTTTGACAGTAGATAGAGAATAAGCATCCTTGGGTTGTTCCACATGAATGCGGAACTGGCTAATGAACTTTTCTTTCAACATCTCCCATGAGCTGATGGACCCTTGAGGTAGGTGGCAGAACCAGGAGGTAACTAGATCTGCCAAGAAAAGTGGGAAGTATTTACATAGCACTCCCTCCGTTGCTCCGCTCATGAGCATATGCTTGGTGTATCTCTGTAGGTGTACGATGGGGTCAGAGGTTCCCTTGTAAGGTTCCATTGTCGGCATTTTCCATTCTCGAGGGGTGATGGCGGTTTCGATGTCGCGGGTGAAAGGGCTGGTTACCCTAGCTCCTATCCCTCGATCCCTTTGCTCCCGTCGGACGCATTCCCTGAATAATCGTGCCATTCTTTCATCAGAATTTGGAGCGGACAAAAATGAGCTTGGTTCTTCCCTGCGGGATCGATCTCGTCCAGATGACCTGTAGGGATGGTATAGTCTATCACTTCTGACGTTATCCAGTGGCTGTCTTTGGCTGCTCGGATGCATGCTAGGACCAGCTACAGTTGCCCCCGCCTTGATCTTCCCCTGTGGGGTTCTGTTTCGAGCATTTCCATGGGGTCAACTTCGGGCTGGGTTCTAGCTCGGCTCCGTTTAGCGGGGTTTCTATGATTAGGCGGCATGACTGGCTCAGCTACATCCGACCCTCGCCTGGTGCCTCCCCCATTGGGTTCGGTTCCAAGCGCTTCCTCGAGTCGGAGTTCGGGCTGAGTCCGGGCACGGCCCCTATCATTGTTGTTCCTGTTGATAGTTTCTTCGAAGAGGGAAGACCTTTGTTGTCTCTGAGATCCTCCAGATTGAGACTCACCCCATAATTCAGTATTGCGGTTGGATTCTTCGGCATCCCTCAAGCGTGACATGAGTTGGTTCACCAAAGCTTCTTGTTGGGATGCGAAGCGGTTAGTCACTTCAACCACAACTCTGTCTAGGTCTGCCCTAGTGATTGCTGCCGGTTGTTCCGCGGCAGGGGCTGTCGGAATTGCCTGATCTACATTTGGCACTGCTGTGGTAGTGGGACGGTTCTCTTGATCTGGATCCACTGGATCTGGAGCGCTGCTGGTTGCAACGTTCTTTCCCTTGTTGGCGTCTTTTCTCGGCCTGGAAGTCATGTTTCCTAGGCAATGAAGGGTGTTATTGGGAAAGAAGGTTGAATGAGGGAAGCTAAAGCTTCGAGTTCCAAGTTCTCAGTAAAAGCACCAAAAATGTTTGCGCAAAAAATGGGCAAACACCTCCAATCCGTATAATTTAGTTGATTATATGTTATTTTCAAGGTTTTAGGTTACTTATGCAAATATGAAAAAAGCAGGGGCTAAACTGTAAAAGACACACATATTTATAGTGGTTCGGCCAGAATGTGCCTACGTCCACTTTATATGTTATTCTCCTTTCTTTTTCAGATTACAAGTACAAAGCTTTAAGTACAACTATAAGAAAGTTGTTTGAAAGTTCCTTCCGTGCTTGAGCTCTCAAACTTGTCTGCCATTGTTGTACCCCTGCACCTCTATTTATAGAGTGAGGCTGGGGGCAGGGGTCTTGGATGTATATAGCTGCTGAAGGGCCTGGGCTGAAGCAATCTGGCCTGGCAGCGTTTTGGTTCGGCGAGGCTTTGGTTCGGCCGTGCTTGGAGAAGGTTGGGGTTTGGTCCGGTAGGGAAGAGATGTTTGGGCTCGGTAGGGATGTGGTCCGGTGGTAGGTTGGTTCAGCATAGGGGTGTAAGGCAGTTGGTTCGGTGGTGATGAGATGTGGTTCGGTGTTAGTTGGTTCCGTGGGAAGCGGTTCGGCAGGGTGTTGGCTCGGCATCACTGCACTTGGGGGTTTGGTTCGGCAGCACTGCCGTAGGGAGCTTGGTTCGGCAGCACTGGCCTTGGGGGCTTGGTTCGGCATTGATGTGGAGTGTCTCTGGTTCGGCAGGGGGGATGGTCCGGCTAGGACTTGGAGATTGGCTGGTTCGGTGGAGGATGAGGTTGGAGTTTGGACCGGCAGAGGCTGATCATGGAAGTTGGTTCGACATTGTTGGGAGGAACGGTGGTTCGGCATTGCTTGAAAAATGTTTTGGATCGGCGGTGAGAATTCGCCCAACATTCGGCAATGTGCATTGTTTTTGATGTTGATACTTGCATTATCCAGTTTTATGTATTTGTTACTGGTGCCTCCTTTGGTTCAAGATGCATTCACTTGCCTACCCATTCATCGCATAGTTCCTGTATTGAGATTCGAACATGGTTATTTTATTATTGAGGCTGTTACACATGAAATCTATGCTTGCATATATGTTCACTAAACTACAGTATACTTGGGCCTGCATTGTCGTGAGCATTGAATTTGATTATACTATTGCATATATTGATAGAGCCATTTGCATTGTAGTTGTCTTAGTTCTAACTGCTGTTGTTAGTCCCCTACCGTTTCACTAACTCCCCTGTAGTTGAGTTGAGATGTACTACGGCCTTTGGTCGTGTGCGTGATAGTTGCACTATCCAGTTTACAGTGCATACATGTTATCTTTGTTCATATCACTCTGTTGGCTTGTGATTTCATTGTGGCCTTGCTGTTGAGTACATGTTGGGTTTGTTGCATCTGTGCTCCTTCATGATATTTTCATGTTGTTGCTAAACTTTTTATGTGCAGTTCACTATTGATGCACTGTTGAGGCTGCATATTTTGGCCTGCACATCCATGTGCCTCCTCTGTTTCATTATGTTCTTTTGGTTTCCCTGCATAGCTTTGAGCCTTCTTGCTTATGCTCAGATCATTGCGAGTTTTATGCTTGCATCTGAGTTTTTTTTGTTGTAGCCTTGCCCTTGTGATATTGTGGTGGCTACAGTTTTTTGTTGCGGTTTGCCCTTGTATGTTTGGGGTTGTTGCTATTTGGCTCTTGTTGTTTTGTATTGCACTGACCACTGTATTCATGTACACTTGGTCGTTCGAGTTGAATGGCTGTACAGTTGCGTTGAGGCAGTTTGCATATGAATTAACTGTCTTGACCACTTGATTTCAATTGGATTGGTTATTTTAAATTTCACTTGAGTTGAATCCGGTATTCGGGTTTGACCTTGTGTTCATTTGTGAATTTTCATTGTGTACATACGTGCACATTGCCCATGTCTGTCTACTTTGACCACTGAGGCCGTGACATTGATACTTGAATCTTCATTGATTATGGTTCGTTGATCTTTTGGGTACATCATCACTGTAGTGGCAAGGCAGTGCACGCAAGCGTGAACTGCAGCCACACGGTAGGGCTTTTATGATATTCTATTTTGTTTTGATTTATTGATCTTTTGCATATTCCATATGCTGTAGTGGCGAGGCAGTACACGCGTGCGTGTACTGCAGCCCTACTCGAGTTGGCATTTTAATTGATATTTCAATACGTTTTGGATTTATATTTTGATTGGTTAATTTGATGATTTTGTGTTAATTGTCGTTTTGGCAATTCTGATGTTTTCTAAATTATCTTCATTGATATTCTTTTCACTTATCTTCATTGATGATTTGCATCTGCTGATCTGTTGTTTAACACTGTTATGTGTTATATTTACCGTTATCCGATTTCCTTGTTAAAGGTTTGGATATACGAAATTTATTGTGACTGTCGTCTAATTGTTATTTAATTATTATTGCTTTCGTGCATTAATAACTGAGTTTGAATTAGACTGACCCGTGTATTATTTTCTTTTGAATTTAATACTCGGGTCAGACCGAGTATTTACAGGTTGTAGAAATCTTGCTTTGGGTTGCTGCTAGAGCTATGAAGTCTTTTCATACTTTTGGAGTAGTCGTTGTCTTAGTATAGGTTATTATGTATTCATGTATATTAATCACGATAATGTACTTGTGTATATAACTTCCTGAGTCGACAGTTGTAGTTGTATCATATGTACTATATCACATGTATTGTAACTGATTTCAGTTATATGTGTGTGTGTGTGTGTGTGTGTGTGTGTGTATGAGAGACTTTGTATTATCCATGTTCCGCATTTATATTATCTGTGTTATTATTATATTTATTGTCCTAAACTATTATGAACCATCGTAGTTCGTTTTATACTGGAATTGGGTATGTCGATGAGAGTAAATAAATAAGAGATGAAAAATAAAAATATATACCACTCCTATCGAGATAACCAATACTAGTGTAAGGCCTAACTACGGATGGCCGCTCCTATCCAGCCTTATTCTTCGTAATAACGGACAGTATTTCTTTTAATACTCTGTGTTATTGTGAGTATAGAGGTGGGGTGTCACAGTTGGTATCAGAGCTTGGGGTTTATGGACATAATATAAAACATAACTTAGATGGAACATGTGTTACAACTATCAGTCGATGTTTTATTGTGCTTTGAGCCAAAACTAAAGTTTTGAAAATATGTTGAAATTTTTAAAATTTCTTTATTTAAAAATAAAAAGTGAAACTGTATTTTGATGATTGGTTGATTTGTGCTCTGTTTATCAGAGTCCGCAGCGAAAACAGTGAGACTGTCTTCGTTGAGTACGGCTGATAACCTTTTTGATTTGAAAATAAAAATATGAAATTTAAATAAATTTCATTTGTTGTTACATAGATGTGTTTAATTTGTTTTCTTTAAAAAAAAAATTCGAATCCGATTTGAGGATTCGAAGAGATAGCAGTTATGTGATTTTGTTGAGATTTTTGCTGTTTTAAATTATCTTCATTGAAGATATATTTGAATGATTTCTTTGTTCATTTGCGGCATACGTGCAAATTTATGTTGCACGTTACTGCATTATTTTTACATTGAACCGATATTTGGTTCTAAACGTATTTTGTTGCCGTTATTTTTATAACGGCATTTTCACACTGATGCTAAGTTTTTGAAGCACGGTGTTTTGTTGACATTTTGATGAATGAAAATTCTCTGGTGTTATATTTTGATGCAATTTATTTTGATGAGATTTTGACGTTTAAAAATCACCGTCGCTTTGGCTTCAGTAACCGTCAAGTTTTAAAGTGGATTTTCAAGCGGTTATCCCGCAATGCTGATTTTGAGATCCGTTTCTACGGTGCTTTGAAAAGTGCAGTTTCTTTGTCGAAATTGTCACCAATATTGCTGTTTTTATCACGGATTTGCAAATCGTTTTAAAAATAAAAAAATTTTCCAATTTTTTTTATAGTTTACGCTTTCAAAAGAATGAGGAAGCGATTTAAACGATTCTGCAAAATCGAGGACTATGTACCCTTTCTATTACTGATTCGCTTAATTCCGGACTTGTCCGTTTGAGAATGTGAAATGTCATTTTTGGAATACACAATTTTGCACTTTCAAGGAAACGATGAAGAGAATTAAACGATTTAGTAAAACTCGTGGTTATGAGACATGTGCGTTTGCTATTTTGGTTAATTCCGGACTCGTTAATTGAAATATTTGATGATTTTCGTGTGTTTTCGAGCCACTATGATGGACCTTCGGGTCATATGATGGACCTTCGGGTCAAATACCAGTACCAGACCTTCGGGTCATATGTTGGACCTTCGGGTCATATGATGGACGCCAAAATTATGATGACGGTACTTGGTAGGCTTCGGCCATATGAGATGCATGTATGGCGTATCTAAAACTCGCCATATGATGGGATCGATCCACCTTTTATGTTGATTTTCTAGAATATCTTAATTGATTTCTAGATATTTGTTGAATCTAATTATCTGCAGGTAATTAGATATTTGATGTTATGAGTTCTGATTATCGTTCTTGATAATCAGATATTTGTTGTCTCTGATTATCGCTTGTGATAATTAGATATTTGATGTTATGAGTTCTGATTATCGTTCTTGATAATCGGATATTTGTTGTTTCTGATTATCGCTTGTGATAATTAGATATTTGATGTTCTGATTATCGTTCTTGATAATCGGATATTTGTTGTTTCTGATTATCGCTTGTGATAATTAGATATTTGATGTTATGAGTTCTGATTATCGTTTTTGATAATCGAATATTTGTTTATTTGATTATCGTTTTTGATAATCGAATATTTGTTGATTTGAGATTTGATTATCGTTTTTGATAATCGAATATTTGTTGATTTGATTATCGTTTTTGATAATCAGATATTTGTTGATTTGATTATCGTTTTTGATAATCGAATATTTATCGTTTTTGATAATCGAATATTTGTTGATTTGATTATCATTTTTGATAATCGAATATTTTTTGATTTGAGATTTGATTATCGTTTTTGGTAATCGAATATTTGTTGATTTGATTATCGTTTTTGATAATCGAATATTTGTTATTTGATTAACGTTTTTGATAATCGAATATTTGTTGATTTGAGATTTGATTATCGTTTTTGATAATCGAATATTTGTTGATTTGATTATCGTTTTTGATAATCGAATATTTGTTGATTTGATTATCGCTTTTGATAATCAAATATTTGTTGATTTGAGATTTGATTATCGTTTTTGATAATCGAATATTTGTTGATTTGATTATCGTTTTTGATAATCGAATATTTGTCGTTTTTGATAATCGAATATTTATCGTTTTTGATAATCGAATATTTTTTGATTTGAGATTTGATTATCGTTTTTGATAATCGAATATTTGTTGATTTGATTATCGTTTTTGATAATCAGATATTTGTTGTTTTCTGATTATCTATTTGATAGCTAGATTTTGTTGGGAAATTGTGGATTTCTTTTATGAAATTAAAAGATTTCTTTGGTGTTTATATTCTCGACCTTTATTTTTCTAGCTTAACCAGTTTATGTTAGTAAAATAATTGTTATTGACGCCTTTAATTATGAAAATTGCGGGAACGCAATTTTTATAAGGAGGGGAGTCTGTAACAACCCGGGCTTTTACAACAATTAATTATCGTTGTTTGACGATTAATATTGGTAGCTAATTTCTAATTGGAGTTTTTAAAATCGAGTAGTTATTCTTTAATATTGATTGGAATTTTCGCAAGTTGAAATTCTTTAATAAATTGTTAAATGTTGTTGGGCTTTGAGGAATATTTTTGGCCACATTCTTTTTTTTTGTGTTGTGTTTAATATCAAAAGCATTGTAACCGGACCCGTCCCTCCTCTCTATTTTCGGTTTACATTCGAAACCCTAAAAACCAAAAACATACGAAAATAATGGCGGCCTCGTTCGTTCTCATTCCAAAAATCAAATTAGGGCTTGCTCGTTCGTCGTTCGTTCCTCTGTGCTCGCGGCTACTTCAATTCGCGACGAACAAAGGTGAGTAATTCTCACATCTAATTCATCCTTAAGTCCGTGTTTAGGTCGTTCGACTTTATTTTGATGTTGATGATTTTCCTGTCTTGGTTCGATTTCGTGTTTTCGTGGTTTTGTTCTTCCTGACTTGGACTTTGCTCGAATTCGTATATTTAGGGATGCTTGCTTACTGATTTTCACGGCATCGATTCCCTTTGACTTCGGTATCCTTTGTTGAACCACGACTTCGATTTTTGACTTGGTGAAGAAGGTTGACTAGTTCATTATGGCTTCGATTGATTTTGAACTTGTTCGTTTTAGATAAAGCTGCTGCTTGATTTTATTTCGTTCGATCTTGCTATTACTGTTTGATTCTCTGATGCTTGGTTGATTTTATGAAAATAATTGGGTTTGGCATCGATTTTGTTTCTGGGTCACCTTAATTCGAACTGCAGGCGACTTCTTATTACTGCGAACTGGAGTTGTTTGAATTCAAATATTTTGGTTTGAAAAAAAAAGCAATATATTTTATTTGTAGCACTTGCTCGATCCATTTCAATGTTGCTGGCCTTTGTTGTTGCTTCGGCAATGTGCATTGTTTTTGATGTTGATACTTGCATTATCCAGTTTCATGTATTTGTTACCGGTGCCTCCTTTAGTTCAAGATGCATTCACTTGCCTACCCATTAATCGCATAGATCCTGTATTGAGATTCGAACATGGTTATTTTATTATTGAGGCTGTTACACATGAAATCTATGCTTGCATATATGTTCACTAAACAGCAGTATACTTGGGTCTGCATTGTCGTGAGCATTGAATTTGATTATACTATTGCATATATTGATAGAGCCATTTGCATTGTAGTTGTCTTAGTTCTAACTGCTGTTGTTAGTCCCCTGCTGTTTCACTAACTCCCCTGTAGTTGAGTTGAGATATACTAAGGCCTTTGGTCGTGTGTGTGATAGTTGCACTATCCAGTTTACAATGCATACATGTTATCTTTGTTCATATCACTCTGATGGCTTGTGATTTCATTGTGGCCTTGCTGTTGAGTACATGTTGGGTTTGTTGCATCTGTGCTCCTTCATGATATTTTCATGTTGTTGCTAAACTTTTTATGTGCAGTTCACTATTGATGCACTGTTGAGGCTGCATCTTTTGGCCTGCACATCCATGTGCCTCCTCTGTTTCATTCTGTTCTTTTGGTTTCCCTACATAGCTTTGAGCCTTCTTGCTTATGCTCAGATCATTGCGAGTTTTATGCTTGCATCTGAGTTTTTTTTTTGTTGTAGCCTTGCCCTTGTGATATTGTGGTGGCTGCAGTTTTTTGTTGCGGTTTGCCCTTGTATGTTTGGGGTTGTTGCTATTTGGCTCTTGTTGTTTTGTATTACACTGACCACTGTATTCATGTGCACTTGGTCGTTCGAGTTGAATGGCTGTACAGTTGCGTTGAGGCAGTTTGCATATGAATTAACTGTCTTGACCACTTGATTTCAATTGGATTTGTTATTTTAAATTTCACTTGAGTTGAATCCGTTCGTTTGTGAATTTTCGTTGTGTACATGCGTGCACATTGCCCATGTCTGTCTACTTTGACCACTGAGGTCGTGACATTGATACTTGAATCTTCATTGATTTTGATTCGTTGATCTTTTGGGTACATCATCACTGTAGTGGTAAGGAAGTGCACACAAGCGTGAACTACAGCCACACGGTAGGGCTTTTATGATATTCTATTTTGTTTTGATTTATTGATCTTTTGCATATTCTATATGCTGTAGTGGCGAGGCAGTACACGCGTGCATGTACTGCAGCCCTACTCGAGTTGGCATTTTAATTGATATTTCAATACGTTTTGGATTTGTATTTTAATTGGTTAATTTGATGATTTTGTGTTAATTTTCGTTTTGGCAATTCTGATGTTTTCTAAATTATCTTCATTGATACTCTTTTCACTTATCTTTGTTGATGATTTGCATCTGCTGATCTGTTGTTTAACACTGTTATGTGTTATATTTACCGTTATCCGATTTCCTTGTTAAAGGCTTGGATATACGAAATTTATTGTGACTGTCATCTAATTGTTATTTAATTATTATTGCTTTCGTGCATTAATAACTGAGTTTGAATTAGACTGACCCGTGTATTATTTTCTTTTGAATTTAATACTCGGGTCGGACCGAGTATTTACAGGTTTGTAGAAATCTTGCTTTGGGTTGCTGCTAGAGCTATGAAGTCTTTTCATACTTTTGGAGTAGTCGTTGTCTTAATATAGGTTGTTATGTATTCATGTATATTAATCACGATAATGTACTTGTGTATATAACTTCCTGAGTCGACAGTTGTAGTTGTATCATATGTACTATATCACATGTATTGTAACTAATTTCAGTTTTATATATATATATATATATATATATATATATATGAGACTTTGTATTATCTGAGTTCCGCATTTATATTATCTGTGTTATTATTATATTTATTGTCCTAAACTATTATGAACCATCGTAGTTCGTTTTATACTGGAATTGGGTATGTCGATGAGAGTAAATAAATAAGAGATGAAAGATAAAAATATATACCACTCCTATCGAGATAACCAATACTAGTGTAAGGCCTAACTACGGATGGCCGCTCCTATTCAGCCTTATTCTTCGTAATAACGGACGGTATTTCTTTTAATACTCTTTGTTATTGTGAGCATAGAGGTGGGGCGTCACAGTTGGTATCAGAGCTTGGGATTTATGGACATAATATAAAACATAACATAGATGGAACATGTGTTACAACTATCAGTCGATGTTTTATTGTGCTTTGAGCCAAAATTAAAGTTTTGAAAATATGTTGAAATTTTTAAAATTTATTTATTTAAAAATAAAAAGTGAAACTGTATTTTGATGATTGGTTGATTTGTGTTCTGTTTATCAGAGTGCGCAGCGAAAACAGTGAGACTGTCTTCGCTGAGTACGGCTGATAACCTTTTTGATTTGAAAATAAAAATATGAAATTTAAATAAATTTCATTTGTTGTTTACATAGCTGTGTTTAATTTGTTTTCTTTAAAGAAAAATTTCGAATCCGATTTGAGGATTCGAAGAGATAGCAGTTATGTGATTTTGTTGAGATTTTTGCTGTTTTAAATTATCTTCACTGAAGATATATTTGAATGATTTCTTTGTTCATTTGCGGCATACGTGCAAATTTATATTGCACGTTACTGCATTATTTTTACGTTGAACCGATGTTTGGTTCTAAACGTATTTTGTTGCCGTTATTTTTATAACGGCATTTTCACACTGATGCTAAGTTTTTGAAGCACGGTGTTTTGTTGACATTTTGATGAATGAAAATTCTCTGGTGTTATATTTTGATGCAATTTATTTTGATGAGATTTTGACGTTTAAAAATCACCGTCGCTTTGGCTTCAGTAATCGTCAAGTTTTAAAGTGGATTTTCAAGCGGTTATCCCGCAATGCTGATTTTGAAATCCGTTTCTACGGTGCTTTGAAAAGTGCAGTTTCTTTGTCGAAATTGTCACCAATATTGCTGTTTTTATCACGGATTTGCAAATCGTTTTAAAAATATTAATTGTTTCCAAATTTTTTTTATAGTTTACGCTTTCAAAAGAATGAAGAAGCGATTTAAACGATTCAGCAAAATCGAGGACTATGAACCCTTTCTTTTATTGATTCGCTTAATTCCGGACTTGTCCGTTTGAGAATGTAAAATGTCATTTTTGGAATACACAATTTTGCACTTTCAAGGAAACGATGAAGAGAATTAGACGATTTAGTAAAACTCGTGGTTATGGGATATGTGCGTTTGCTATTTTGGTTAATTCCGGACTCGTTAATTGAAATATTTGATGATTTTCGTGTGCTTTCGAGCCACTATGATGGACCTCCGGGTCATATGATGGACCTTCGGGTCAAATACCAGTACCAGACCTTCGGGTCATATGTTGGACCTTCGGGTCATATGATGGGCGCCAAAATTATGATGACAGTACTTGGTAGGCTTCGGCCATATGAGATGCATGTGCGGCGTATCTAAAACTCGCCATATGATGGGATCGATCCACCTTTTATGTTGATTTTCTAGAATATCTTAATTGATTTCTAGATATTTGTTGAATCTAATTATCTGCAGGTAGTTAGATATTTGATGTTATGAGTTCTGATTATCGTTCTTGATAATCGGATATTTGTTGTCTCTGATTATCGCTTGTGATAATTAGATATTTGATGTTATGAGTTCTGATTATCGTTCTTGATAATCAGATATTTGTTGTTTCTGATTATCGCTTGTGATAACTAGATATTTGATGTTATGAGTTCTGATTATTGTTCTTGATAATCAGATATTTGTTGTCTCTGATTATCGCTTGTGATAATTAGATATTTGATGTTATGAGTTCTGATTATCGTTCTTGATAATCAGATATTTGTTGTTTCTAATTATCGCTTGTGATAATTAGATATTTGATGTTATGAGTTCTGATTATCGTTTCTGATAATCGAATATTTGTTTATTTGATTATCGTTTTTGATAATCGAATATTTGTTGATTTGAGATTTGATTATCGTTTTTGATAATCGAATATTTGTTGATTTGATTATCGTTTTTGATAATCGAATATTTATCGTTTTTGATAATCGAATATTTGTTGATTTTGATTATCATTTTTGATAATCGAATATTTGTTGATTTGAGATTTGATTATCGCTTTTGATAATTGAATATTTGATGATTTGATTATCGTTTTTGATAATCGAATATTGATTGATTTGATTATCATTTTTGATAATCGAATATTTGTCGTTTTTGATAATCGAATATTTGTTGATTTGAGATTTGATTATCGTTTTTGATAATTGAATATTTGTTGATTTGATTATCGTTTTTGATATTCGAATATTAGTCGTTTTTGATAATCGAATATTTGTTGATTTGACTATCGCTTTTGATAATCGAATATTTGTTGATTTGAGATTTGATTGTCGTTTTTGATAATCGAATATTTGTTGATTTGATTATCGTTTTTGATAATCGAATATTTGCCGTTTTTGATAATCGAATATTTGTCGTTTTTGATAATCGAATATTTGTTGATTTGAGATTTGATTATCGTTTTTGATAATCGAATATTTGTTGATTTGATTATCGTTTTTGATAACTAGATATTTGTTGTTTTCTGATTATCTATTTCATAGCTAGATTTTGTTGAGAAATTGTGGATTTCTTTTATGAAATTAAAAGATTTCTTTGGTGTTTATATTCTCGACCTTTATTTTTCTAGCTTAACCAGTTTATGTTAGTAAAATAATTGTTATTGACGCCTTTAATTATGAAAATTGCGGGGACGTAATTTTTATAAGGAGGGGAGTCTGTAACAACCCGGGGTTTTACAACAATTAATTATCGTTGTTTGACGATTAATATTGGTAGCTAATTTCTAATTGGAGTTTTTAAAATCGAGTAGTTATTCTTTTATATTGATTGGAATTTTCGTAAGTTGAAATTCTTTAATAAATTGTTAAATGTTGTTGGGCTTTGAGGAATATTTTTGGCCACGTTCTTTTTTTGTGTGTTGTGTTTAATATCAAAAGCATTGTAACCTGACCCGTCCCTCCTCTCTATTTTCGGTTTTCATTCGAAACCCTAAAAACCAAAAACATATGAAAATAATGGCGGCCTCGTTCGTTCTCATTCCAAAAATCAAATTAGGGCTTGCTTGTTCGTCGTTCGTTCCTCTGTGCTTGCGGCTACTTCAATTCGCGACGAACAAAGGTGACTAATTCTCACATCTAATTCATCCTTAAGTCCGTGTTTAGGTCGTTCGACTTTATTTTGATGTTGATGATTTTTCCTGTCTTGTTCGATTTCGTGTTTTCGTGGTTTTGTTCTTCCTGACTTGGACTTTGCTCGAATTCGTATATTTAGGGATGCTTGCTTACTGATTTTCACGGCATCGATTTCCTTTGACTTCGGTATCCTTTGTTGAACCACGACTTCGATTTTTGACTTGGTGAAGAAGGTTGACTAGTTCATCATGGCTTCGATTGATTTTGAACTTGTTCGTTTTAGATAAAGCTGCTGCTTGATTTTATTTCGTTCGATCTTGCTATTACTGTTTGATTCTCTGATGCTTGGTTGATTTTATGAAAATAATTGGGTTTGGCATTGATTTTGTTTCTGGGTCACCTTAATTCGAACTGCAGGCGACTTCGGTATTACTGTGAACTGCAGTTGTTTGAATTCAAATATTTTGGTTTGAAAAATAGAAATATATTTTATTTGTAGCACTTGCTTGATCCATTTCAATGTTGCTGGCCTTTGTTGTTGCTTCGGCAATGTGCATTGTTTTTGATGTTGATACTTGCATTATCCAGTTTCATGTATTTGTTACTGGTGCCTCCTTTGGTTCAAGATGCATTCACTTGCCAACCCATTCATCGCATAGTTCCTGTATTGAGATTCGAACATGGTTATATTATTTAGGTTGTTACACATGAAATTTATGCTTGCATATATGTTCACTAAACTGCAGTATACTTGGGTCTGCATTATCGTGAGCATTGAATTTGATTATACTATTGCATATATTGATAGAGCCATTTGCATTGTAGTTGTCTTAGTTCTAACTGCTATTGTTAGTCCCCTGCTGTTTCACTAACTCCCCTGTAGTTGAGTTGAGATGTACTACGGCCTTTGGTCGTGTGTGTGATAGTTGCACTATCCAGTTTACAGTGCATACATGTTATCTTTGTTCATATCACTCTATTGGCTTGTGATTTCATTGTGGCCTTGCTGTTAAGTACATGTTGGGTTTGTTGCATCTGTGCTCCTTCATGATATTTTCATGTTGTTGCTAAACTTTTTATATGCAGTTCACTATTGATGCACTGTTGAGGCTGCATCTTTTGGCCTGCACATCCATGTGCCTCCTCTGTTTCATTATGTTCTTTTGGTTTCCCTGCATAATTTTGAGCCTTCTTGCTTATGCTCAGATCATTGCGAGTTTTATGCTTGCATCTGAGTTTTTTTGTTGTTGTAGCCTTGCCCTTGTGATATTGTGGTGGCTGCAGTTTTTTATTGCGGTTTGCCCTTGTATGTTTGGGGTTGTTGCTATTTGGCTCTTGTTGTTTTGTATTGCATTGACCACTGTATTCATGTGCACTTGGTCGTTCGAGTTGAATGGCTGTACAGTTGCGTTGAGGCAGTTTGCATATGAATTAACTGTCTTGACCACTTGATTTCAATTGGATTTGTTATTTTAAATTTCACTTGAGTTGAATCCGGTATTCGGGTTTGACTTTGTGTTCATTTGTGAATTTTCATTGTGTACATACGTGCACATTGCCCATGTCTGTGTACTTTGACCATTGAGGCCGTGACATTGATATTTGAATCTTCATTGATTTTGGTTCGTTGATCTTTTGGGTACATCATCACTGCAGTGGCAAGGCAGTGCACGCAAGCGTGAACTGCAGCCACACGGTAGGGCTTTTATGATATTCTATTTTGTTTTGATTTATTGATCTTTTGCATATTCCATATGCTGTAGTGGCGAGGCAGTACACGCGTGCGTGTACTGCAGCCCTACTCGAGTTGGCATTTTAATTGATATTTCAATACGTTTTGGATTTGTATTTTGATTGGTTAATTTGATGATTTTGTGTTAATTGTCGTTTTGGCAATTCTGATGTTTTCTAAATTATCTTCATTGATATTCTTCTTACTTATCTTTGTTGATGATTTGCATCTGCTGATCTGTTGTTTAACACTATTATGTGTTATATTTACCGTTATCCGATTTCCTTGTTAAAGGTTTGGATATACGAAATTTATTGTGACCGTCGTCTAATTGTTATTTAATTATTATTGCTTCCGTGCATTAATAACTGAGTTTGAATTAGACTGACCCGTGTATTATTTTCTTTTGAATTTAATACTCGGGTCAGATCGAGTATTTACAGGTTGTAGAAATCTTGCTTTGGGTTGCTGCTAGAGCTATGAAGTCTTTTTATACTTTTGGAGTAGTCATTGTCTTAGTATAGGTTGTTATGTATTCATGTATATTAATCACGATAATGTACTTGTGTATATAACTTCCTGAGTCGACATTTGTAGTTGTATCATATGTACTATATCACATGTATTGTAACTGATTTCAGTTATATATATATATATATATATATATATATATATATATATATATATATGAGACTTTCTATTATCTGAGTTCCGCATTTATATTATCTGTGTTATTATTATATTTATTGTCCTAAACTATTATGAACCATCATAGTTCGTTTTATACTGGAATTGGGTATGTCGATGGGAGTAAATAAATAAGAGATGAAAAATAAAAATATATACCACTCCTATCGAGATAATCAATACTAGTGTAAGGCCTAACTACGGATGACCGCTCCTATCCAGCCTTATTCTTCGTAATAACGGACGATATTTCTTTTAATACTCTTTGTTATTGTGAGCATAGAGGTGGGGCATCACAGCTTTTTTCCTGGGCAGGGAATTGATAAGGTGGAAATGTCAGAAACGAGACAAGTATAAAAGACCTAATTTTTTTTAATTAATTAATGGAAACTTGGATTGTATAGAAATACTCTTCTTATACTTGATATAAATTCCAAGGAGGGAATCCATACTATCCGTCTAAATTCAAAAGGTGATTTCACTGTTATTCGACGTCTAGCAAAGGTTGAATACATAAATTGATGTTGAGTAAAATTTCTGTGGATCTGTTTTACTCGAATACTGACTAATTTGGATTTACCATCTTAGATAACATGGTTTCAAATTATTAATAAGATATGTATTAGAAATAAGAAATCTTTTGTTGAGATTTAAATAAATGATTTGGAATTTTTTAATTCATATGTATTCTTTTATTTATAATTGTTTTTGGGTTTACAATAAACGATGTCTTAGACAACTTTTTTCTTTGATCCATTTTAAAAGTTATGATTTGAAAATAAGAAATCTTTGTTAAGATTTAAATAAATGATCTGGAGATATTCTCTTAAGTAAAGGATGAAATTATTTTGAATTATTCCAAGATATAAAAAGGTTTTAATTGAATAAAGATTTGATAAATGAGGTTTAACGATTCTGTATATACCGGATGCTCTAAAGATATATATACACACCTCTAGAAGGTACTTTAGATAAAAAGAGAAGTAATTAATCAAATGATAAGCACCTATTTACTTAACATCTTTTTATCGATGTCTAGTTCGGAAAAAACCGAGGTCGGATTTGAGTGATTCTTATCTGAAATCCACTTTGAACCAATTTACAAGTTTGAATATATAGACATGTTGGTGACAATGAAGTTAATAGTGGGGTTCTTTATAAAGGAAGTACCGCTTGTCGATAATTTCGAAGTAGCTTTTGAGATAATTAAATTGCAGTGGTCCTTTCGTTCTGGGATCTTCATATGCAAGGACTACTCGCTACTAATCTTAAGGGTAATGCACGATAGGATGCGATAGAAGAGTGCCTTTGGTTTTTCCTAGTCTTGGATAAATTGTATGGATGAATGTCTAATATTTCATTTCTAAGATCATCGTGCATTGATCTCTCCAAACGTACATCTATTTGGTGGTGTAGGAGGTAAGTCTATTATACTTAACACCCTTCTCTGAGACGTACAAGCTCAGAGGTTGTACTTTGTTGAAATCAATAGTGTGTTGTTGGAAAGGCAATGTGTCATTTTAAGTGAAAATATTCTAAGAAAGGTGAACGTTACCTTCAGCCTCACATCCGAGAAATTGTGAAACAGGGGTTGCTTTAAGGCTAAGTGGATCGCAACCATTAGGGTATGATATTACCTTTCTAGATTTACTTTGTGCCCACTATGACGTCGGGTAAAAATATATGTGATGTATGGCTTGAGAGCTCTTGGATAGGTCAACAACGGCCGGGGTGATATCATATTCGGTTTTATCCGACACCAAGATGGGTCTGTCGGTAGGCCGGTCTTAATTCGTAGAGGTTTCAAAGATTTGATCTTCGGTACATCCTTCTAGAAATGTACTATACGAGAGGTAGTCACTTACCTCGCTATTCATTGGATGTTTATTCTCCAATAAGTGCCTTCAGTTTTAGTTGTAAACCTATTATGCCGTCAAATTTAACCAATGTAACAATTTCGACTATTTTGTTATGTTTATTTGAAAGGTTTTCAAAAGAATATCATTAATAACAATATTCCTAGATTTTTCATAGCAAATGTTTTGCTTATCATATGGTAAAAACATGTTCCATGTTTACGTGTGGTGTGGTCTTACGAGATAAACTTTATTTTCAAATACTCGAATTTTGAGTCTGTCACCCTAGTACCATGACTGATCCGGAGTTTATTTTCTTTCCCTTAAACTCTAGGTGGCCTATTTTTCCGAGCAGCGTATTAGTTAAATTTAGTTTGGAGCATTTTGAAAGAGTTGGAAGCATTGAGCTAAAAGATTCTTCTAAATATTATTATCCATTTCCATTACACTTTTGTACTACTGTATTTCGCATTAGTAAGAATGGGATTTATAGCTGTCCATGTTGACGTTATGTTAAATTTTTATAAATGTATTTAATTTTTTTGACGTAAATATTATATATTAAAATAATATACATTATTCCATTCATATAAGATTCTGCTCTGTCTTTATTTTCTTTTCCCATAACTATCCACATTTTCGTTCAAATTGAGTTGGACATGTGTGGCTTATTGTCACTTAAAATGTATGGAATTGTGGGTCGTTACAAGTGATATTAAAGCTTAGGTTGAGCAACTCCTAATCCTAATAAGATATAGTCTCATCAAAGATAAGGTTAGTTACACCCTAGGATGAGTAACTTATTAGAGATAGGGTTAGTAACAACCAAAATTGAGTTGAGAGTATACTAAATAAGAGCGCGTATTTGTTAATGATATAAAAATGATTTTTGTTTTAGAAAATATAGTTAATGAAATATTTTACCTAGTATTATATTTTGAATATAAAGAATATATTTTGAAATATATATAGATATGTTATAACTTTAATAATAGTTTGAGATCAAAACTAGTAAAATCAAACTTTAAACATCTTGCGATTATAATTTCATAGTTTGACTATAAGACGTTTATTAACAACACTGAGAAGATTAAGAGTAATACCTTAGTAAAGGATTTGGATAAATGAGAACTTTTGTTTAAAGAAGAGATTTTAGGAAGAGAATTTTCAAAGGATTTTATTTGAAATATTCTAATTTTGGTTTGCAGAACAATATCGCGTGCTTAACAAACTATAACCCTTAAAACTGTATAATTAAAATGAATATATGATGGGATAAACTTAGATTTATAACCTAACATTAGAATTAGTTAAGACAATTAAAAAAGCTTAGTATCTAAGTGTTTGTTGTTGATAATTGTAGAAACTCTTAAGCTATGGGGGAAAGTATTTGAAAGGGGAGACCTCGAGAGCAACTGGGGTGAGAAGAATGATCTAATCATTCTTTTTAGTGACGAGAAGGAACCGAGAAAATGCCACTTTGCAATATTAGGCCCATTATTGAAGAAGAATTAGATCCATACACCGATTAGATAAAGATGGTTACCCTATGGCCGAAATTCCTATATCTTCCCCAACTCCAGAACTTATTATAGTGTCTAGTGACGAAGAGACCCCTCAGGCCTCAGAAAGAATGTGGATCACTGACCCGGTAAGTACAAAACTTGAACCATAAGAAGGAATTCCTCAGGACAAACTGATGGAAGAAGAATCTGAATCTGAAGAAGACCAAACTTTATGATATCCCATGAGTCAAACAACAGCAGTAGAGATAGTAACATCATATGGGAGATAGACAGCGACCATATTATTTGGCGCGAGGAGTCGTCAGATTCCCCCTTTCGTTGGGTTGACATGAAAGACGAAGAGGAAGAATTTGTGGATCCTGAGTAAGGAGAAGTGCAAGATTCAAAAGAACTAGAAGAAGAAGAAAGTATGCAAGAGATGCCAGCCAGACTGGGGCATGTGCCATGGAATCAACCTTGGTTACCATATGAAGTGGATGTGATACCACAGATTGAGGACGGAAATGAAGCCGATAATAAACAAGATGATAGTGATGACAATGGAGAAGTCTTATTTGATTTTGGATACGGAAGTGGACGATCAGCGTCGGACTCAGAGGAGCGATTATGATGAGAGATTGGAGGATTTGGAAACAAACATCTAGTACTAGTATTATGTAGTGGCATGTTTATATAAATATATATGTCTTGTATGGTATTTATGTTTGTATCGGTATTCTTGAAAACCCAAGTAGGTTTAGAAGGAGTAAACAATGGCTTAAGTATGTGAGAAGCATGACGTGTGTAAGATAAGGATGAATGTGAAATATTAAGCATGTATAGTATAATTATGTCCTTTGTTATTGACTTCGTTCAAATGTGAATACAAAAACCACTTAAGAAAATTTCATAAGAATAAAACTATATCTTTATGCAATGTACAAAAAAACTTAAACCAAGATTTTCTAAACATTTTGGAAAAGATAAAAAGTATATGCTTTTACATGAATTATTTCATAACACAAAATTTGGTCTAAAGATTTGAATATAGGATTTTGATATCCGAAAAAGATTTATCACTTGATGCTTTAGGGCAACATTGATGTAACGACCCAACTTCCACACTCCAGGAAGTCGCATCGCTAAGAAGAAAGAAAGGGATAGAAAAGAGAAAAGAAAGGAAAGAAAGAACAGACAACATCAGAATCTCACAGCGGAATCGAATAAATTATAATATATCACATAATACTTTACATAGTATCATATACATCAGAGTTAAATAGCTAATACAACACAAAACTAGACAGTTATAAACATCTGTCTAGCTATTACAATTCAAGTACATCAGAGAAACAGATACAACTCAAACACAGCGGAACTACTAAATATATCTACACGTTGAAGCCTCCTGCTCCATTATCTCCTCCAGAACTCGTCAAAGCAATCCTGAAACACTTGACTACTCATACGTAATATGAGTACCCAAGATTTTAATAAAACAGAAAATAAACACTCGGGTCAGACAGGGGTCTGGTGTGAGTAAACGGGGATAAAGGTTGCTTAACTTTAGAAAATCCTTTGAAAACAAAAGGTATCACGTAAGACTTCCCACACTTAAACATGGAAAAGTTTTTACCTTACGTTAACCAAAACATTTGATAGGAAATCCAGTGATATTATAATAGTATCTAGGGTTTTCAAAATAAAATACAGAAATAGCTGGAATGCTTACATCTCACGTTCCAACATAGTTGGGCACAATCAAAACCGTACAGGCACTTATTGGATTATGGATTCCATTAATGGCAGGGCTACTGGGGTACCGCCCGTCACAGTACGTGGCCTAGATCACCGTACCGAGGAGTACTCCCACTCCCCTGCAACACAAAGCCGGACCCATTCCTTACTGAACAGTTCCGAACAAGACCACCCCGCAGATTGGTCGTCACCAACTGCCACACAGCCGAATATAAAGGGACCTCTAGACAGGAGTAAATCTTGCTCTCCAGTGGGGGCTACCCATGAAGCTTTGCTGCACCTCCCATGTTTTAGCCATTCCCGGTTGATGAGGCTTGAGGCTACGATTACCTTTATAGGACTCATAAATCTTAGAATGCTCATCGTCCACCTGACGATGTTATGAAAGCATTCAATCCATACAAGTTCGTTCCGGGTTCGAACGAAACCGAAGGCATTATCTCGTTACACTCGTATTGGAATCACCCTCAGAGTTAACGACAATAACCCTTGCACTCCAAATCACCATCTCGAATCTATAAGCACTATTCCATCAACTCATTACGGAATCACCCACAGAGTTATATTGACGTATAGCCCTTACACCTCGAGTCTTCACTTGCTCCACTTGGATTAACGATCTAACGTTTAATTGGAATCGATGTGGTTTTCGGATATCCAAATATGGAAACCCGATCCCGGTCTCACCGAAACCAAACGCCATTTTAATGTCCAAGTTGTACTTAAGGGTTTTAAACAATTAACTTCTTTCATTATTATCTAATTCACATAGATTGATGAACTACATCTAATAATAGATAATCACATTCATATCATAAACAGATAATCTGTATCATCCATAAACAGATAATCATCACAACCAAATAATCCATCACAAACCATCATACTTAAACCAATCATCCATATCATACAGATACAACTAATCTCATTACTGAGATCACAACCATTCAACCAATAACATCCATAAGCAATGATTTATTAACCATCAATTATAATTAATTTAAAATGAATTAAATTAATTACAACCATCTCTAATTAATTTAAATTAAATTAAATTAATTAACACATTTAAATCCTGCTTAACATCCATTAATTAATTAACCCAGTTAATTAATTCACTTCCTAAGTATTCAACTTGATTAAACAACTTTGATTAATCATTCACTAATTACAATAAGTAATTAGTCTTTAATTAATTTTATAAATTAATTAACCTTAATCATAAGTAATTAACATTTAATTACTCATTTATTAATTAATTATAATTAATTATAATTTATCCTAAATTAATTACAATTAATTAATCACTTAATTAATTAATTACAATTAATTAATCACTTAATTAATTAATTATTTAATCAAACAATCCTTAATTACATCATTAATTATAATAATTAATGATCTCTAATATTTAAATAAATTACTTAATTAAAATTAATTACATTTAGTAATTAATCTAATTATTAATCACCTTGATTAATATTAAATTAAGTAATTAACTATCTTTAATTACTCATTTATAAATTAATTAACTAATAATTAATCATTAAATAATTCCTTAATTAATTACAAAAGTAATTATCCAAATTACTAATTACATTCCAGTAATTATCATTATTACTTCTCTGAGTAATCCTGCTCCACTAATTACATTAAGTAATTATTCTCATAAAAATCATTAGATGATTATTTAAATTAATTAAACTAAATTAATTAACTTAATTAAATCAAAATATTAAAATTAATTACAACAAGTAATTAATTCCTTAATTACTTTAACAATTAATTATACTTAACAAATTACAATTATATTCAATTAATTAATCTGGTTAATTATCAAAATTAATTACATTAATTAATTACTAAATTATCCTTAGATAATTATCACCAATTATTAATTAACAACATTTCATTAATTATACTTAAGAAAATTTGAATTAGATTAATAAATCATTTCTAATTAATATTAACCTAAACCATTATTTAAAAGTCAAATAATTAAGAAAAATCTTTAATTATTTTAAATATTTTTCAAAATAATTTAACTACTTATTAAATGACTCATTTAAATTCAAAATGTATTAAAACAATACATTTCTAAATTTAAATTCAAATTCCATTTAAAAATTAAATATTTAAAATGTTTAATCATTAAACATTAATTCAAATTAAAATAATTATAAACCTTACAACAAAATTAATGTTAAAGAACATTCATTACCTAAATATAAAGAAAGATTTAAATTGATTATTTCAATTTCCAAATTTAAATTAAACACTTCATATTTTAATTCAAATACTAAAGGAAACAAATTCTTTCAAGTTTAAAACTTATTTGAAAACAATTTCTCTTAAACTTTTGAATATGTTCATTCATTTTAAATTTACAACTGTTTGAATTCAAAACTGGTTTACAAAGAAACTTGAAAATAGTTTTTAGTCTGAATTTAAAAAAAACAAATTTAAGTTTTGCTGAAACATTTAAATCTGTTCATAATTTAAAATCTTACAAAACCGTTTTAAATTAAAAATCAGGTTTTAAAGATAACCCTGAAACTGTTTTTAACTCGATTCAATACTCAGTTTAAATCTTGTTTAAATTCAAGATTTTCATTTTTAAAAACCTTTAAACTCAAAACTACATTTGAATTCAGATTCAAGTTATACTTGAATCAAGTTTTCAACTTAAAATATGAATTTATTAAAAATTTAAAACTGCAAATCTCTCAGGCTTAAACCTGAAACTGTTTTAAATTTTGATTTAAAACAGAATTTAAATTTTGTTTAAATTTAAAAGTTTCATTTTAAAAACTTTGAATTTCAAACTACATTTGAATTCAGTTTAATCTTACATTTGAATCAATTTACAGTTTTTAAAATATAAGTTCATTCAAAGTTTTAAAACCGTAAAATTACAGATTCTAAAACCTGCAACCAAATACCCGAGTAACCCCATCATGAACTTCGAGTTTTCTAACCCCTAGCTTCGAGTCAAAAACAAAAACACCCGAGTTCTACTTCGGGTCAAAACCCTGCACACCCCAATAATTCACCTGAGTTACCACTGCAACAAGACCCACCTGTCAACACCCAGAAATTCCACCTCCAGCCACCATCATCGACACAACCTTGGATATAGCTTCCTTTACACCCCCTCTACAAATTCCCAAAGCCTCAAATAACTCGATGCAACAGAGAGGATGGGGATAAACTAAGAACTGCACACTTTAAACAGGGTTTTGAAACCTGGGAAAAAAAACTCAATCCCCAACTCCTCTCTTTCTCTGATCATCTAACACCAAATTTACTCCATTTTACATCCATACCCCACTAACATGAAACATCATAACATCCTAACTCCACTAGCTTAATAGACCTCTTCCAAATTCCTGATTTTATTCAAAACAGGATAGCTAATACTACAGTTCATTTTAAAAGTGAAATTTGTTTTACACTTTTTGATTTCTAACATACATCAATGTTATAATCTTGTTTTAAATAATTTCAGATGTTTGGTACTCTTAATTAAAACAAAAATTGTCAGTATTTGTTATAGAGACAACAATTAAGTTTTTAATTTAGCTAAGTCATGATTTACAAACCTGCATCTAAACTAAACATACACATTTTGTTCACATATCAATCCTAACAGAGAACTAAACTCAGAGATAAAGATTTTCTTTTAAAAATCTTAGTAAAAATAAAACAAACAGGTATGCAGCTTCCTAGCCGAAGCATCATATATATACATAGTTATATATGTATACACAGAACATTCATCAAAATTCAATCATACAAGCTTGCTTATTACTATCAATACACATGCAATAGATTATTAAGCTTTTCCGTTTGTGAAGTTATTTTCCTCAAACAAAATGAATCACTGCAGTTTCATCCATAGCAGTTTATATATCTATATATATATATTTATAATGACAGTTTTGCTTTGAACTTGAGTTCTAATACTTGCATGTGCATTTATTTTAAAAGAAAACTATTTTTAAAATTAAAAGTTTACTCACATATCAATTGAAGAGGCAGAGAATCAATTCTATTGCAATTCTGTTTCCTGGAACTGCTAAATTTGAATTTCCTGTAGAATTGAATCTCCCCTTTTTGAACTTGCTGATTTGTCAGTTGATTCAGGTGAATTTGTTTGCTGTTGTAGTGGATTTAGATTTGCAACTGACCCCATTTCTTCTTTTTCATAGAGTATGAGTTGATCCTTACTTTACATTGCAGTTAATATTTTGAAGAAAATGATTGCAGATCTTATAATTGAAGTTTGTTTTGCAGATTTTAAATATGAATTTGGGTTTCCTGAATTGGTTTTGCATTTGGTTTTCAATTTCCTTTTTTAAAATCTGATTTTCATATTTCATTTGAAGATAATGTTTTAACAAAATGTAATGTTATGTTTTCTTATCAATAATAATAAATTTCAAAAATAAATTAGCATGCCACTTGTTATGTTAAGTAAGATAAATGATTTACAAGTGTCTCTTTATGTTTTAAAAAGCTAACACATGTTCATTTACAAAATAAAAAGAAAATTTTAAATTTATAAATGTATTTGAATTTACCTTAAACTATTTCAAACTTATTTTAGAAAGATTTAAATGTTGTATTAACATTAGTCTTAAATAATAACATATAAACTTCTTTATAAAATTATACACTTACATTTAAACGTTTGTTTAATTATTTTTAAAATAATATTCTTCATGAAACTAAATTTCAAAAGAAAAGATTTTAAGAAGAAAAAGAAATGTTGAATTAGATTTTATTCCAGAGTTTTTAAATCAAATGTTATACTTTAACAAAAATGAACTAAATCTTATTTCAAAGAGAAAAACAATTTTAAAATAAAACAAAACAACTTTTATTATAAAACAAAATTTTAAACTATATTTATTCTTATAAACAAATAAATACTTACTTACATTTATATGAAAATATAAGATAGATTTTTAAAACAAACTTTTATTATAAAACAAAATAAATACTCATTTACTTTTCTATAAAGATATAAGAAAGATTTTTAAAAGTTTACAATACTAATTTAAATCACATTAAATCAAATTTACAAATTATACATTTATATAATAATTAGAAAATATCCTTTATTTAAAATTAAAACCAAATCCTCTATTTACAATGTATAAACATTTATACATTATAAATAAAATATTTTTAAATCAGTTTAGAAAGATGTATTTATTACTTAAATATTTTTAACTTTGAAAAGAATATCATTTAAAAAACTAAATAATTATTAATTTTCAAAAGAAAATTCCAGCTTGAATTAATTTATTAAATCAATATTTCACATTTTAAAATAATTATCAATGAAATTATTAAATAATTATTGCCTAAATTTCCGGGACATCACATTCCTCCCCCCTTAAAAGAATTTCGTTCCCGAAATTTAAAAGCAAAAGTAATTTAATAATTCTATACATATTTTAAATTTAAAACAGCAAACATATACTATCAACCAAATACTAGCAACCATAGCAACCAATTCAAACAAACAATTCTAATTACCCAGACAAAATTCTGGATAGAATTCCCTAGAGTTACCCAGGTACAAACACCGGGACACTTGCCCTATAAAATCTAAACTAGCTACACCACTCAGATCTAGAGCTCCTATATATCTAGATCTACAAATCTAAACAGAATACAGGACTACAGACAAGTCCTGATCAACTCTCAAATCTCCCAGAACTACTGATTCTAAAACTAAAGATAAACCATACACGTACTCCCTCAGAGATACGTGAAAAACAAAACAAATTCCAGCCATCTGAATTGGCAATTCAATCCTGTAGACCAAACACTTAACTCTCAAGAGAAAACAGAAAGATCCAATCTCTTATCCACACATCTCTTCTGCTTCCAGATCAAACAGATCTACCACACAAACTCTATTACACAAATATCAAAAGACTCCAGGAAAACTACTCTATCCAGAAAACAAACAGATACAAAACAATCAAGTCTCCAGATCCAAAATAAATTTCCTGTAGAAATCCTCTGATCCAAGACAAAACTCAAATTCCCAAAGAATCGGGTGCTGCTTCTATTCTGGAATAGCTGCCACCATGCTTCCACTGCGCAACTCTGATTTGAGAATGTTGTTGATGAACACAAATACAAACTTGATCAACTTATCCCGGAAATATTGTTCATCAAATTCCATAAAATCTCAGTGACCTATCCGATTCAGTCACAAACACACAACAAAAATTCAACCAGAAAACTGGATTCAATAAATCCTGCCAACTTAAACAGATCACATTCTCAAAGAATTTCCCTACTAATCTGATCCATCGGTAAAATTCCAAGAATCAAGTCGAATCAGAACTCAATCTCTCGATGGATGCAAATCTTAACTCCTTCGAAGACATCCAGAAAATACCACTTCGATAACTTAAACATCCTCTAGAGATGTTTCAATCCAAACAAAGATCACTCAGAGAACTTCCGAACCGTCGCAAGTCACTTTTGCGATCCCACTCAGTTCAGATTTCAAGAAATCGTTCTCTCTACAAAATCAGAACAGCTAAAGCCTTTAAATTAAAGAAGAAACTTGTGGTCCACCTCTTAACCACTAACATCACTCCCAATTGAGCTTCCAGAAGAAAAGGACAAGCCCCACCATCTGCCCGGACTACTGACATAAGAATCACAGAGATTTCTGAACCATCGAAGAACAGGTCACTTACTGCTGTTACTGCGGCCAAAACTTCCTTATCCAAAAGCTCATCGAACCTCAAAGCTACACCAGCCTCTTCACAATAGAGCCTTCCAGATAGACAGATATCTCTCAGGAAACTTGCTCCCAAACCAAGCTCAAAACATTCTGCCAAACTGAGCCTCAAACTCAATTACAGACAGATCTCCTTCTTGAAGTTGTCAAAATACCATTGCTGGCTTCTGCACTTCCAACTAGTCCAAACTCAAGAGAGTCCACTCACATGAGTGCTACAAAGCTTACAATCCAAAGATAAACTCCGAATCTTGAAAAGATTTCCTTCAGAGATCGGTGAAATCCTTCAAACCAAACTGCCAAGCTACTCAAGATGCCAAAAATGCCCTAGCAGATCCACTTCCAATCTCAAACACTCAAACTCCAACCATTGGTAGTTGTGTTACACACACCACTACCTTATCTACCTTTATTACTTATATTAGAAAACCCGAACAGGTAACCCAATCTAATAGGTAGAAATAAATATATATACATATTCAAAATTACAAATACGCTCTCTCAGGATAGACACCACTCCAGAGCATAGGTATTCGCTCAACCTAGTGCTCTGATACCATGTTGTAACGACCCAACTTCCACACTCCAGGAAGTCGCATCGCTAAGAAGAAAGAAAGGGATAGAAAAGAGAAAAGAAAGGAAAGAAAGAACAGACAACATCAGAATCTCACAGCGGAATCGAATAAATTATAATATATCACATAATACTTTACATAGTATCATATACATCAGAGTTAAATAGCTAATACAACACAAAACTAGACAGTTATAAACATCTGTCTAGCTATTACAATTCAAGTACATCAGAGAAACAGATACAACTCAAACACAGCGGAACTACTAAATATATCTACACGCTGAAGCCTCCTACTCCATTATCTCCTCCAGAACTCGTCAAAGCAATCCTGAAACACTTGACTACTCGTACGTGATATGAGTACCCAAGATTTTAATAAAACAGAAAATAAACACTCGGGTCAGACAGGGGTCTGGTGTGAGTAAACGGGGATAAAGGTTGCTTAACTTTAGAAAATCCTTTGAAAACAAAAGGTATCACGTAAGACTTCCCACACATAAACATGGAAAAGTTTTTACCTTACGTTAACCAAAACATTTGATAGGAAATCCAGTGATATTATAATAGTGTCTAGGGTTTTCAAAATAAAATACGGAAATAGCTGGAATGCTTACATCTCACGTTCCAACATAGTTGGGCACAATCAAAACCGTACAGGCACTTATTGGATTATGGATTCCATCAATGGCAGGGCTACTGGGGTACCGCCCGTCACAGTACGTGGCCTAGATCACCGTACCGAGGAGTACTCCCACTCCCCTGCAACACAAAGCCGGACCCGTTCCTTACTGAACAGTTCCGAACAAGACCACCCCGCAGATTGGTCGTCACCAACTGCCACACAGCCGAATATAAAGGGACCTCTAGACAGGAGTAAATCTTGCTCTCCAGTGGGGGCTACCCACGAAGCTTTGCTGCACCTCCCCTGTTTTAGCCATTCCCGGTTGATGAGGCTTGAGGCTACGATTACCTTTATAGGACTCATAAATCTTAGAATGCTCATCGTCCACCTGACGATGTTCTGAAAGCATTCAATCCATACAAGTTCGTTCCGGGTTCGAACGAAACCGAAGGCATTATCTCGTTACACTCGTATTGGAATCACCCTCAGAGTTAACGATAATAACCCTTACACTCTAAATCACCATCTCGAATCTATAAGCACTATTCCGTCAACTCATTACGGAATCACCCATAGAGTTATACTTACGTATAGCCCTTACACCTCGAGTCTTCACTTGCTCCACTTGGATTAACGACCTAACGTTTAATTGGAATCGATGTGGTTTTCAGATATCCAAATATGGAAACCCGATCCCGGTCTCACCGAAACCAAACGCCATTTTAATGTCCAAGTTGTACTTAAGGGTTTTAAACAATTAACTTATTTCATTATTATCTAATTCACATAGATTGATGAACTACATCTAACAATAGATAATCACATTCATATCATAAACAGATAATCTGTATCATCCATAAACAGATAATTATCACAATCTAATAATCCATCACAAACCATCATACTTAAACCAATCATCCATATCATACAGATACAACTAATCTCATTACTGAGATCACAACCATTCAACCAATAACATCCATAAGCAATGATTTATTAACCATCAATTATAATTAATTTAAAATGAATTAAATTAATTACAACCATCTCTAATTAATTTAAATTAAATTAAATTAATTAACACATTTAAATCCTGCTTAACATCCATTAATTAATTAACCCAGTTAATTAATTCATTTCCTAAGTATTCAACTTGATTAAACAACTTTGATTAATCATTCACTAATTACAATAAGTAATTAGTCTTTAATTAATTTTATAAATTAATTAACCTTAATCATAAGTAATTAACATTTAATTACTCATTTATTAATTAATTATAATTAATTATATTTTATCCTTAATTAATTACAATTAATTAATCACTTAATTAATTAATTACAATTAATTAATCACTTAATTAATTAATTATTTAATCAAACAATCCTTAATTACATCATTAATTATAATAATTAATGATCTCTAATATTTAAATAAATTACTTAATTAAAATTAATTACATTTAGTAATTAATCTAATTATAATTCACCTTGATTAATATTAAATTAAGTAATTAACTATCTTTACTTACTCATTTATAAATTAATTAACCAATAATTAATCATTAAATAATTCCTTAATTAATTACAAAAGTAATTATCCAAATTACTAATTACATTCCAGTAATTATCATTATTACTTCTCTGAGTAATCCTGCTCCACTAATTACATTAAGTAATTATTCTCATAAAAATCATTAGATGATTTATTTAAATTAATTAAACTAAATTAATTAACTTAATTAAATCGAAATATTAAAATTAATTACAATAAGTAATTAATTCCTTAATTACTTTAACAATTAATTATACTTAACAAATTACAATTATATTCAATTAATTAATCTGGTTAATTATCAAAATTAATTACATTAATCAATTACTAAATTATCCTTAGATAATTATCACCAATTATTAATTAACAACATTTCATTAATTATATACTTAAGAAAATTTGAATTAGATTAATAAATCATTTCTAATTAATATTAACCTAAACCATTATTTAAAGTCAAATAATTAAGAAAAATCCTTAATTATTTTAAATATTTTTCAAAATAATTTAACTACTTATTAAATGACTCATTTATTCAAAATGTATTAAAACAATACATTTCTAAATTTAAATTCAAATTCCATTTAAAAATTAAATATTTGAAATGTTTAATCATTAAACATTAATTCAAATTAAAATAATTATAAACCTTACAATAAAATGAATGTTAAAGAACATTCATTACCTAAATATAAAGAAAGATTTAAATTGATTATTTCAATTTCCAAATTTAAATTAAACACTTCATATTTTAATTCAAATACTAAAGGAAACAAATTCTTTCAAGTTTAAAACTTATTTGAAAACAATTTCTCTTAAACTTTTGAATATGTTCATTCATTTTAAATTTACAACTGTTTGAGTTCAAAACTGGTTTTCAAAGAAACTTGAAAATAGTTTTTAATCTGAATTTAAAAAAACAAATTTAAGTTTTGCTTAAACATTTAAATCTATTCATAATTTAAAATCTTACAAAACTGTTTTAAATTGAAAATCAGGTTTTAAAGATAACCCTGAAACTGTTTTTAACTTGATTCAATACTCAGTTTAAATCTTGTTTAAATTTAAGATTTTCATTTTCAAAAACCTTTGAACTCAAAACTACATTTGAATTCAGATTCAAGTTATACTTGAATCAAGTTTTCAACTTAAAATATGAATTTATTCAAAAATTTAAAACTGCAAATCTCTCAGGCTTAAACCTGAAACTGTTTTAAATTTTGATTTAAAACAGAATTTAAGTTTTGTTTAAATTTAAAAGTTTCATTTTAAAAACTTTGAATTTCAAACTACATTTGGATTCATTTTAATCTTACATTTGAATCAATTTACAATTTTTAAAATATGAGTTCATTCAAAGTTTTAAAAACTGTAAAATTACAGATTCTAAAACCTGCAACCAAATACCCGAGTAACCCCATCATAAACTTCGAGTTTTCTAACCCCTAGCTTCGAGTCAAAAGCAAAAACACCCGAGTTCTACTTCGGGTCAAAACCCTGCACACCCCAATAATTCACCTGAGTTACCACTGCAACAAGACCCACCTGTCAACACCCAGAAATTCCACCTCCAGCCACCATCATCGACACAACCTTGGATATAGCTTCCTTTACACCCCCTCTACAAATTCCCAAAGCCTCAAATAACTCGATGCAACAGAGAGGATGGGGATAAACTAAGAACTGCACACTTTAAACAGTGTTTTGAAACCTGGGAAATAAAACTCATTCCCCAACTCCTCTCTTTCTCTGATCATCTAACACCAAATTTACTCCATTTTACATCCATACCCCACTAACATGAAACATCATAACATCCTAAATCCACTAGCTTAACAGACCTCTTCCAAATTCCTGATTTTATTCAAAACAGGATAGCTAATACTACAGTTCATTTTAAAAGTGAAATTTGTTTTACACTTTCTGATTTCTAACATACATCAATGTTATAATCTTGTTTTAAATAATTTCAGATGTTTGGTACTCTTAATTAAAACAAAAATTGTCAGTATTTGTTATAGAGACAACAATTAAGTTTTCAATTTAGCTAAGTCATGATTTACAAACCTGCATCTAAACTAAACATACACATTTTGTTCACATATCATCCTAACAGAGAACTAAACTCAGAGATAAAGATTTTCTTTTAAAAATCTTAGTAAAAATAAAACAAACAGGTATGCAGCTTCCTGGCCGAAGCATCATATATATACATAGTTATATATGTATACGCAGAACATTCATCAAAATTCAATCATACAAGCTTGCTTATTACTATCAATACACATGCAACAGATTATTAAGCTTTTCCATTTGTGAAGTTATTTTCCTCAAACAATATGAATCACTGCAGTTTCATCCATAGCAGTTTATATATATATATATATATATATATATATATATATATATATATATTTATAATGACAGTTTTACTTTGAACTTGAGTTCTAATACTTGCATGTGCATTTATTTTAAAAGAAAACTGTTTTTAAAATTAAAAGTTTACTCACATATCAATTGAAGAGGCAGAGAACCAATTCTATTGCAATTCTGTTTCCTGGAACTGCTAAATTTGAATTTCCTGTAGAATTGAATCTCCCCTTTTTGAACTTGCTGATTTGTCAGTTGATTCAGGTGAATTTGTTTGCTGTTGTAGTGGATTTAGATTTGCAGCTGACCCCATTTCTTCTTTTTCTTAGAGTATGAGTTGATCCTTACTTTACATTGCAGTTAATACTTTGAAGAAAATGATTGCAGATCTTATAATTGATGTTTGTTTTGCAGATTTTAAATATGAATTTGGGTTTCCTGAATTGGTTTTGCATTTGGTTTTCAATTTCCTTTTTTAAAATCTGATTTTCAGATTTCATTTGAAGATAATGTTTTAACAAAATGTAATGTTATGTTTTCTTATCAATAATAATAAATTTCAAAAATAAATTAGCATGCCACTTGTTATGTTAAGTAAGATAAATGATTTACAAGTGTCTCTTTATGTTTTAAAATGCTAACACATGTTCATTTTCAAAATAAAAAGAAAATTTTAAATTTATAAATGTATTTGAATTTATCTTAAACTATTTCAAACTTATTTTAGAAAGATTTAAATATTGTATTAACATTAGTCTTAAATAATAACATATAAACTTCTTTATAAAATTATACACTTACATTTAAACGTTTGTTTAATTATTTTTAAAATAATATTCTTCATGAAACTAAATTTCAAAAGAAAAGATTTTAAGAAGAAAAAGAAATGTTGAATTAGATTTTATTCAAGAGTTTTTAAATCAAATGTTGTACTTTAACAAAAATGAACTAAATCTTATTTCAAAGAGAAAAACAATTTTAAAATAAAACAAAACAACTTTTATTATAAAACAAAATTTTAAACTATATTTATTCTTATAAACAAATAAATACTTACTTACATTTATATGAAAATATAAGATAGATTTTTAAAACAAACTTTTATTATAAAACAAAATAAATACTCATTTACTTTTCTATAAAGATATAAGAAAGATTTTAAAAGTTTACAATACTAATTTAGATCACATTAAATCAAATTTACAAATTATACATTTATATAATAATTAGAAAATATCCTTTATTTAAAATTAAAACCAAATCCTCTATTTACAATGTATAAACATTTATACATTATAAATAAAATATTTTTAAATCAGTTTAGAAAGATGTATTTATTACTTAAATATTTTTAACTTTGAAAAGAATATCATTTAACAAACTAAATAATTATTAATTTTCAAAAGAAAATTCCAGCTTGAATTAATTTATTAAATCAATATTTCACATTTTAAAATAATTAGCAATGAAATTATTAAATAATTATTGCCTAAATTTCCGGGACATCACAATTAATGAGGATCTGTAGTCGAATCTTTACATTTTCTATCATAGTTGAGAGCTATGCAAGGAAAATAGAAGTTTCTGAGCTCGATAAAAGTCTGCATTAGAGAATCGGGGGATCAATACTAGTTTGTAAGTAAAGTAGTGGATTCGAATAGTAGTTCAAATCAGATACTTTGTACAGATGATCTACATACATCGTACGGGTGTAAGTTTAAAAATAAATATTTTGGGCAAAAATCTATAGGTTTTGCATTGTAATTTCGAAGACGAAATTCTTTTAAGCAGGGGAATCTATAATGACCTGCAAATTTATCCCTTTGATAAATTATATTTATTTTTAAAATATTCAAATATAAGCTTTTTAACATAGATTATGTTCTCTTAAATAATAACTACTGATGACAATCTTATTTTGAATAAGTATTTACAAAAATATGTACTTCGGAAAATATCGATAAAATGCTCGAAAACCATTTTATCAATATACACTCTCTAATTATCACAAGTCACACACGGAGTAGGATACACACACTTATTTATCCATTTAAATAATAATATAAAATAAAATAATTTATTTTATTTTTGGGAGTAAAAAATATTTATCATATCATCAATAATGACATCATATTTAATAATTGATTTTTAAATTTAATTGAAATTTAATGATTTAATAATTATTTTAATTATTCAAATAATTATTTTTAAAATGATAATAATTCATTCTAATTAGTTATGAACTGATAATAAATAATTTATAATAGACATATAAAGAGATATACTTAATTTGAAAATATAAGAAAATTCGTATCGCTTTATCAATATAACAGCACTTTTTGCAAAAAATTATTTAATATTAAATTATATGGTTTTATAAATCAAATATGATCATTTTAATTATTTAAAATGATAAGAAATTAGTTTTCAATTTTTTTACATTTATATGTATATATTAGTTACTAAGTGAATTTGTGACCGAGAACGGACTTCCCGATTTTCAACGGTTTAACGAACAAAAGTTGTTCAAAGTTGTTGCATTGTTTATATCACTTCAACACATATCTAACATACATATACATACTCTAACATATACATGAACACATATATACATACAAATATAATTACCATTTACATTTGAATTTACATATAGTAAAAAGTATAAATATCTAAAATATTTTCTACTGTAAAAAGCAAACATCAACTCACTTACACACCATCATCACACACATAGAGGCACAAGGGCGATGTGGCATGCCATGCATTTGGAAGAGATGGTGAGGGTGTGGATAATGGGAAATGTGTAATTATGCATTTAGATATTTATTTCCAATTTTTTCTATAGATACCCCTCATTCTCTTCATAATATTACACACTATCTACTTTATCTTCTTCCCCATTCTCAAGCTTTTCTTTGGCTTCCTACCTTAAGGAAATTATAAAGAAAAACATTGCAAAAAGAAATTAAATTCACATAAGTATATATACATAAGCAATCCACTTCAAAACCAAAACAAATCACCTCCTTTCTTAACTCAAATCCCACGACCACCATCCTTCATCACCTAGGTCGAGCATAGTTCCATTTGCAAGCTTAGGCCATGCCCTTCTCCATTTCCAAGGCTCGATTCTGTAGGCTTTAATTCGGTCATAGAAAAGCTATAACGAAGTTTCGAGAAGTTAAAAATCAATGAAGGTGAGAAACTATATATATATATATGATGATGTGATATGATTGCTATGGTTTTTTACATGTATGATCATCAAGTTTGGATGTTGGTTATATGTTTATACTGATGTTGAAATGATTCACATTTAATACACATCGAATATCACAAAGGAAATCACTTTCTTTTAATAAATGAAATGATGTATATGAGATTGTTCAACCTCTTTAAAATGGTTTAAATAGTTCATAAATGTTTTATAAATACTAAAACCCAATTTGGTGAAAATTTGACAAGTTATGAAAATTTAGTCAAAAAGGCGCGTTGCGTAACAGCGGTTCACGATTCCATGCCGTATAAAGTTAAATTCATTTACACAATGGATTCAGAGTCGTAAGAATTTTTTGAACTCGTATAATCATAGTTTTCAAATAAAAGAAAAGGGTCAAGATTTCGTTTAGTAGATTTTGAAATATAAGCAAAATAAGTTTTCAAAATAGTCAAGCTTTGGCAGTACGTAAACCAAAGCAATAAAATCTTCAAAAGCAATAATTTTCTCCTTTAAATATATGGAATAGATTCTATAAATGTTTTGAAATGTTTAAAATGATATTTTAGTTATAAAAATAGATTTCTAAATGATAGAATAGTTGTTTTGATCAAATAAGCCTTAAAAGCACTATTCGCAGCAATTTTTGCAGCACTTTTAATAATTTTTAGAATATGGTTTTAAACTTAAGTATTCTTTCCCACATATTTTACAAATGTTTTCAGGTAAATAATTAAGCATTTTAAAGATGATTTACAGGTTTTATAATTTATTTTAAATGAATTTAAATAAATGATTTAAAGAAAAGCTGTTATAATCAAGTGATTTAATCTTGACTCTAAAAGCTGGTGAATAAACTGGATTTCCTTTTCATGAGTTCCGGATGTGAGGTGCTTAAACTAAGGAGATGTTCTAGAGAAACTAATGCCATAGCTCACCTAGCCTTTTTCCCGGACGAGGAATAGATAAGGTCGAAATGTCGGAAACGAGACAAGTATAAAAGATTTAATTTTTATAATTAATTAATGGCAACTTGGATTTTATGGAAATAATCTTCTTATAGTTGATATTAAGTTCTAAGGAGGGACTATTCATGTGAATTTAAAAGGTGATTTCACCGTTATTCGGTGGATAGTAAAGGTTGATTACAAAAATTGACGTTGAGTAAAATTAATGTAATTTCCCTGGGTCCATTTTACTCGAATACTAACTAATTTGGATTTAACATCTTAGATAACATGGTTTCAACCTGTTAAAAATATATGTACTGGAAATAGAATTTTTTTTATTGAGATTTAGATAAATGATTTGGAATTATTTTAATTCATATGGATCCTTTCACTTAAAATTAATTGTTTTGAGTTTATAGTAAACGATGTCTTAAATAACATTTTTTTACCCATATTAAAAATTATGATTTGGACATAAGAAATCATTGTTAAGATTTAAATAAATGATCTGGCTATATTTTCATAAGTAAAGGATGAAATTATTTGGAATTATTCCAAGATATAAAAAGGATTTAATTAAACAAAGATTTCATAAATAAGGTTTAATGATTCCATATATACCGGAAAGAAAGGTTTTAAAGATATATACCCTAGAAGATACTTTAGATAAAGAGAAAGGTAATTAATCAAATGATAAGCACCTATTTACTTAATATCTTTTTATCGATGATTGGTTCGAAGGACCAAGGTCGGTTCAGTGATTCTTATCCGAAATCCACTTCGAACGAATTTACAAGTTCGGAAGTGAAGACATGTTAAAGACAATGAAGTTAAAGGTATGGTTGTTCATAATGGAATGACCGCTTGTTGATAATTTCAGAGTAGCTCTCGAGATAAATAATTTGTAGTGGTCCCTTCGTTCTGGGATCTTCGTATGCAAGGACTACTCGCTACTAATCCTAAGGGTAATGTCCGACAGGATATGGTAGGAGAGTGCCTTCGGTTTGTTCAGCTCCTGGACAACTTGTATGGATGGATGTTTGACATTGTATTTCTATGATCACCGTGCATTGATCTCTATAAACTTACATCTATTTGGTGGTATAGGAGGTAACTCTCTTATAGTTAACACCCTTCTTTGAGACATACGAGCTCAGAGGTTGCATTTTTTTGAAATTAATAGTGTGTTATTGGAAATGACAATTTGGAAATTTAAGTGAAATGTTCTAAAAAAGGTAAACGTTACCTCTACCCTTACACATAGGGAATTATAATACATGGGTTACTTTAAGGCTAAGTGGATCACAATCATTAGGGTATGATATCACCTTTCTAGATTTATTTTGCATCCACTACGACGTTGGGTAAAAAAGTATGTGATGTGTGGTAGGAGAGCTCTTGGATGGGTCAGGAACGGCCGGGGTGATATCATATTCGGTTCTATCCGCCACCAAGATGGGTCTGGGGGTAGGCCGGTCTTGATTTGCAAAGGTTTCGAAGAAGTTTATTCTCGGTATATTCCTCTATAAATGTACTGTACGGGTGGTAATCCCTTACCTCACTATTCATTGAAAATTCATCCTCTAATAATTGCCTTCGGGTTTAGTTGTAAACCTATTATGCTGTCAAATTTAACTAATGTAACAATTTCAGCTATTTCAATACGTTTATTTGAAAGGTTTTCAAAAGAATGCCATTAAAAAGTAATATTCCCAGATTTTGCATACAAAATGTTTTGGTTATCATAGGTTAAAAACTTGTTCTGCGTTTATTTATGGCGTGGTCTTACGAGATGCCCTTTTCTTTCAAATACTCGTTTTTTGAGTTTCTCAATCCTGTACCATGACTGACTCGAAGTTTGTTGTCTTTCCCTTAAAACCCAGTTGCCTTATTTTTTCGGGCAACCTGGTAGTCAGGTTTAGTTTGGAGCATTTTAAAAGTGCTCAGAGCATGAAGCTAAAAAATTCTTCTAACGAATGTTATCCATTTCCACCACACTTATGTACTATTGTATTCCGCATTTGTAAGGACAAAAATTTATAACTTTCCTCGTTGATGTTAAGTTAAACTCTGACAAATATATTTAAAATATTCTGATGTAAAGATTATATGTTGAAATAATATATGTTATTTCATTCGTGTAAAATTCTATTCTGTCTTTATTTTCTTTTCCCCTTAACTATCCTCCTTTTCGTTCAAATTGAGTTGGACATGCGTGGCCTATTGTCAACTTAAAATGTACGGAATTATGGGTCATTATACTGTTGCACTTCAAAAAGCTCCGTCTTAACTTCAGTCAACTTTAAGATACTTCTAAATCGATTATTTGAGTTGGTTCAAAGTGGTTTTCAAATAATTCATACTAATCCGATACCAATATTTTTGAACCAACATTCGATAGTTTTTGGTAAACTCAGATTTGTTTCTTTTAGAAATAAATAGACAACGCATAAGAGCAGGGATCACCCCTTAACCACTTAAGTGGACAGATCTCCTTATCATTTGTTGTAATGACCCGCCATTCGTAATACCTAAAGGTTGGCACCTTACATCACCATACATTCAAATACCACAAAAAGCTGATTGTCGGGGTAAAATTAGAACAAAACATTAAACCAAAACATCGATGAGATCTCACAACGGAGTGAGGACATATAATATACTGAATATACATGAACAGAGATAGAATAACAATATGTAAAGATTAGTCAGAATAGATCAACTCAAAAGGCACAGAGTTCTGAAAAATATCTGATACAATAGTCTCGTATATAAATAACAGGTCTCTCATGTACATTAAAATAACAAGTATATACATCTCAAAGCATCGATGCCACGCCTCTAAAATGCTCCAGCTGCGCACTTTATTAGTGTATCCCCAAAAGCTATTGACTCCTGGACTACTCAGTCGAGTACCCGAGAGTTGTCATGACATAAATAGACAAAGAAAAACGTGGGTCAGGCATGAAGCCTGGTGTGAGGGGATCTATCTCAAAATAATGTATATTAAAACTATATAGAAATGGGTCAGATAAAAATATCACATCCGGTCCTCTCCATAAACATGGATCAGGGGAAATCCGAACAACCTATAACTCCATCTTAGGGGTCATACCATAACTCGCTCCTCTCCTATAACAAAATGTTAGCACAATATCTCATTGGACTATACTAGCCCGAAAACAACAATAATATAGTACCAATATACCATGATCAAACCATGATCCTAATGCAACGATCACTACTGTTAAGATTGGTAAGATATGCCCCAACGCATATAGTCCCTATGTAAAAAACCAAAGAAGTACGCCACAATGTGTATGGTTACTACTGCTAAGACTAAATCGTAGATGGCTCGCTACCGGTGAACTCTACGTCCCAACCCGCTATCATCGAAATCGTAGATGACTCGCTACCGAGGAACTTCATGTCTCAGCTCGCTATCATCATAAATCATTTACCACTCGCTACTAAGGAATTATAAGTCTCAGAATGCTATCATATAAAAACCAAGATAACCCGCTATCGAGGAATTGTATGTCCTAGCTTGTTATCATCGAAATCGCAGATGACTCGCTACTGAGGAACTCCATGTCTCAGCCCGCTATCATCACAAATCGTATAGGATCGCCATGCATGGCTCTAGTCTCTAGTGCCTAAAATCCACTCGAAAACTCTAGAAAAAAACCTATACCAACCCAAATCATATTCCAAATCAAACGCATGAACCCAATGTCATAATACTCTCCTGGTCTAGCAAAAATCTATGGTTGTGGAATACGTGCAATCCCCTATGGGCCCACAATCAAAGTAATTAAAAACCTACCATAATTTTCTAGATTATAGCCCTTGAAAAATGAAGAACTCTGGTCCAAACGGTATGTAAATCCAAGTTCTTATGCGAAAGTTATTGCATTTTGAAGTTTCAATCGAATCGGGCGATACAACCGAATAGTCGAGGAATAATGTTGACCAATCAACTGGGGTCAGTCAACCAACCAAGAACATTCAGTCGACTGAATCCTACCTGCCTTTTTAGTGTGAAAAATGGGGTTATTCATTCGGTTGGTCGGTCCCACCAGTCGACTGATCGGCTCCTAGCCAGTTTTCCAATTTTCTTCCAATACTTCAACCACCCATAACTTTTGATCCGTAGCTCCAAATGACTCACTGTTTATTCTGTTACAATGATGAAAGAGTCCATTTCAGTCTAAATACTTTAAATCATGAATTCACATAACTTGAACTATTCCCTTGTGTGCAGCTTGTACGTGTGTCGATACACTTATTCGTGCACGCCTATGCACACACGTTCACGCAAACACACTCTAACTTAACAATTCACATTTTTGTACCTCACAGGGTCAATTACTCAACTCAGTGTGCTCTCATGCAACTTAATGCACAAGATAGTGCCAATGGCTATATGAAATTCCCATAATAACCTTATGTTAATAGTACATCTATATAATCAAACAATTTTATTGGAGCTTCACCGTGGCGATTACTTGACTCGGGACTTTCCCATGCAACTTAGCACACCCGGTGGTCGCTATGGTTACATGAGATCGCTCTTCACAAGACCATATACACATACAGACATTCCCATATGCGTACACAATTTATTTTTAAATATTCACCGCTTACCAACATAACTCTCATCATTATTCTAGCTACAACACTAGAGTTGTTTCGATCATTGTTTTACTTTGAATACACATATAGGTATAGCCTTCGTGCATGCATGCACACACATATATATAGTAGGCAAGTCAACAATTTCTAGTTCAATTATTTTGTTTTAGTAATCATTCTAATAAGGATGAAATATCTCTTTATATCATTTTATAAAATCATGAACCATTTTATAAAATATCATACTAGCTTATAATCACCTTGTAGCCTTTAAAATACTTACTTCTCCTTACTGAGAATCAAGTATTCATCATTTTACTATTTTATAAAATCCCATATCCATTTTATGAATATATACCTCATTTATAAAATCATAAAACAACTTTATAAATATAATTAAGGCTTATAGGATCTCTAATCACTTTAATGAGTGGTGTAGAACTCCTAAACCCCTTAATTAGTTTACTAGCCTTTTTGAAAATCAATTCAAATGGATTAATTAGTTATTAATAATGACGTGCACATTATTACTCTGCATAATTAATCCTTAATTAAACAATAACATAATAAACAATCACCCAGTTAGCATAAATTAAATCTAGGGCTTACTATCTATTTTCAAAACATAGTATTGAGTCTTAAATAATCAATTAGCTTAGGAAAACATATTTATAACCCGAATACAAGTCTAAACTAATTCAATCGTTCTCCAAATCACTTCATACGATTCAATATTAAGCAATTAACGAAAATATGAAGTATAACATATAAAATAATAAAGAGAATCATCTCACTCACCTTCTCTTTCCTTAAATCAAGCTCTAATCACCAAAACTCATCTCCAAGCTAACTATAAAGTTGAGATCTCTCTCCCAAATCCGATTCAAACTAATTGCTTCACATGCTTTTTAAAAAATTGAAAGAGAGGAATTATGGTGATTTTTATTTGAATTTAGGAATTTTATTTGAGCTTGGATTAGTGGATCTAGGTTTAGGCTTAAGGTGTTGATTAGGAAAGTGATTAGGAGATGGAATAAGAAATGAATATGGAATTTAAAATGAATGATGAACTTAGCTTGATATAAGCTAAGTTAAAGGCAAGCCAGTGGGCTTAGCCCAAATCTCTTCATCCGACACTATTTGCTCCCCAAAATTCTAAACTCCAAACATATCGAACCTTATACTCCATCAAGTTCTGAAAGCTATTCAAGGCCCAAAAAGGTTTTGGGACCCAGTTTCATCGCATACAAAAGTTTGCCTTTTGGATTGATTTCGAATGCAGGCTACCAGCTTTAAATCCATCGGTCGAAATATATTGATACTTGTACTTAAAAAAATTCACAACATCGATTCAGACTCAATATAAGTGGTATCGAGTCCTAATTCGACCGTATGCGAAAAGCCACATTTTGAATTTCTAATTCAGTAATGACTTAATATTTAAATTAACTATTTAAATATATTATTGTTAAAAAATGGGTTGTTATATTCTCCCCTCTTTAAAAGGATTTCGTCCTTGAAATTCACACGAGTACAGGAAAGTAACAGGACCGACCACACTTCTTGAATCTCAATTTCGAAAAGTCCCAACAATACCTTCCTAAATTAGAATGCATCACACACTATGGATTATGTGTTAGAAATTCTATTCTATGGTTTGATGACAACAACTGTACAGTCATACAAATACAATATATTCCATCTATTTGCAGGTAAATGCTTCGAGAGTTCGCAATACCATGACTTGAAGACGAATAGTAAATGAAAAGAATTATTGGCATTAGAGAAGCTTTTATAGTATGTTATAGTCATGGATAGACGGATTGTAAAATCTCCTTTAGTAGTACACAAAATTGCACATTAAAGTTTTTACAAAGTTTTCGCTATTTCAAACAAATTAATTTTAGAAGTACACAGGCATCAGACATCTGTTCGTAAAAGTCAGACGTCTGACCGAGTTCTCTGGTTAAAAAATATATAACCAGACAAACATCTAAATTCTATCCAAGATGTCTAACTAAGTTCACTGCTTAAAATATATATAGCCAGATAGATGCTTGAATTTTATCCCAGATGTCTGAACTGGGTAACGGGCTAAAACTATGAATAGCCATTTACTTCATTCTAATGGTTGCATCAATATCTTTTCACTACATCTCTTCTTCCTTAAAGGTTACAACCCTTAGATTGAAATAGAACATACTAAAGGTTGTTACTCCTCAAGAAAACTCTTTAACACCTACAAAATGTAAAGTTTTTGAGAGAAAAAAACTTCTAAACCTTTTTATCTTTACTTTTGCATACTTCGATTTCTAGAAGCAATCATTACATCGTTGTTATTTCTTCCTAAAAACGAAGCCTCACATACACATATTACTCAAAGGAGATTATAGGAAGATTTATACTATGCAGTCAAAATCATTGTTACTAAGAACATATACTTGTCAAGAAAAGACTTTCTGTATCAAGTCTATTTCTCTAGGCAAAGCGAAGGTTGTTTACTAGTTTAAAGCCAAATGGGAGCTTCGAGACTGGACGCATGACGGGAGATCCGAATCAGTATAAAAACTCTGGTGTGATTGTTTCTTTATTTTTATTTACTTAACTCTATAGTTATAAGTTAGCATTTTATTACACTTGTGTATTAAGACATAAATACATGATCCATACATACTTTCAATTTGCGATGACCTTCGTCATCCCACATTTCCCAAAAATTCATATCTCTTAAGAAAGCTTCTTCTATTTAAATACTAATCTAAGCAAATAAGCAATTATAATAGCTATACATCAACTCTTAAGTATCTAATTGTACTATACAAAGAGGATTGTGCACTAACACAGAATTCAAACATGTATAACCTTAATGTAGTAACGATACTGCCCTAGTCATGCATGACAATCAATTAGAGAGTAAGCTCAGTGAGTCGATCACAAGATATATTATTGACTCGGAGTCACATCAAATGGAAGCGGACTCGTAGAGATTACATCTTGCTCTATAGCAGGCATGGATGATATGCGATCTATTCCAAATAACTAAGGAATACAGATTAATACCCATCATTACTAACGGGTGGAGTCGATAATGGACACTTATCGTGATATGATAATTCATGATAAACAAGGCCAGTACACTAACATACTCAGACACCTATCTCGATCTAATAATAGATGAGGCCACTAATACAAGTCAATGATCTACAAGGCCATAAATACAAGTCCAATACAATGTAGGATCACTAATATAAGATCAATACTGTACACGGTCATTAATATAAGACCGATATAATGTACAGTCGCTAATATAAGACCAATACAATTTATATAACCATACATACCCTGGATTAAACCCCAAAGTTAGGAATCCTTCATTGTCAATCAAATGGCATGCACTTATCTATCTCATATAATTAACCTCTAATCAATCAATGGCTATAAGAAGCAAGAAACTATCAAGCAATAACCAATAATTATAAGCAACAAACTAGCATTCAAACTATTAAACATGCTCGAACAAAATCGGCCATGATAAAATCAGCCACCAATAGCGACAACAAACACAATCAAATAGTAGCAATAATAGCAACAAACAATAGCAGCAATAAGCAAGTAGTAAACAATATCAAAAAACAAACAATAACAAGCAACGAACAATAGAAAGCACAAACAATAACAAGCAACAAATAAGAATACAAGCAATGAAATATTTCAAAGAGTTTGCACAAACATGCTCGGTAATCGTCAAGAGTCAAACACACATGTTGAACCATAAATTCTAGTGAGTCTGTTTGTCATTCAAGAGGAAAAAATCTAAGTGGTGAAACTCCTTTTGTAAATATAACACACGAACGACTACTACACCTCCCTGCTATTAAGAGGAAAAATCTATAAGATATGCAGGATATAGAGTCTCAAAACTATTGGATAGATCTAGTAATCAATGCCTCAACTTTACTTTTCTTTCGAACAGAAATCATTCCCTAAAAGAGAAAATTATATCAATTAAATCATCATTAAGAATGAAGATTTACTATAGCCTATGTTTGCTCAGGTTCAGAATCACCTTGACTGCACAATGTTAATAAGGATAATATACTAAGTGCACTAGGGCACTCGCCTAGACAAGTACCATCTTGTCACTTAGATGATTATCCAAATCGCCACACAACTGGTCAAGAAATCCTTCCTCGAACTATCCCATGCAATAATTACTACACTAAAGATTTACAATTTCCCAAAGATCATTCCAAGTGACATGATTCTCGTTCCAAACCTTCATTTGCTCGCAAGATTTCTTTGTTAAATTATGGTCGGCCACCTGACTCTATCCATGCGAACTCCTATCCCGTTCCTTAATCCAACTATTGAAATCTCCTGACAATACCAAGGTCGTGTTTCAAATATCTCTTATTCATCTCAAGAATCTGACTCAAGTGCTTGTCTATTAGAATCAAGAGAAAAACCCTATCCTAACTGGTGCAAATCACCTGAAAAATCTACGCTCGAGCTATAGGTTAAGAATTGGCACGTGGTTGGAAAAATCTTTAGAAAATATTCCTTTAGGCATGTGGAATTTCTCCCATCACCTAAGGTTTACTGACACAAAGGAAAACAATTATAACACGAGTGACTCTAGATAATCGCTTACAAGTCATCTGCTCAGTATCTGCTCATTACTGGACATCCACTGAACCCTGCCTGGATACAAATCTAACTCACACTTCATCGACCGAGCCTACTCAACTTGAAAGCTCGTGCATCAAGTTCGAATGGTAATACATCGATCACTTCATCCAGTCTTGTAACTAAGGTGACTCATACAAGGTTTATCTCTACCGAAGAATTTACCTACTATGAAAGGTGTCAAGTTTAGCCTATCTACCGAGTAACTAGTAATAGATAAATATACTACTCAAGTGTCGGATGGAACATAAGTGAGTTCTCAAAATAAAGCATACCTCATTAGATAAGCTCCTTCCGATTTTCCTGAGCCGTAAGCCGCTAGGACTAGGTAATGCCCGAAAGGCACAAGTCATCATCACTTACACACCCTTCAAAAATATAGGATAGTCCTTCTACAAGTGATCAAGCTGATCGAAATCGAATTACTACACTTCGCTTTAGCTGGGTGGCATTCCATAGAGAAATGCCTACCATATGCCGTAGGAGTGACATACCACGCCATCTTTTTATTTTTCGAACAAGGTCGGTCTTCCTTGTATAATGGTCTTTACACTTTGGTTGGAGTTTCGATTGCTTTCCACTTTTATTACCTTAATAGTATCCTACGAGCATTACTACTAAGGAGAACCATCCCTATGAGATATTTAAAAGTGGACCCTAATAGGGATAAGGCTAAGCAATAATCCCCAACCAATGCTTAAGACCCAAGACAAATCTCTTTTCCCACAATAATGGAGTACCAAGCAACTCAAAATGTAAACAAAAGGTTGAATCAGTCAACACTCCTACACTGATAAGCTATCCTGCTCAAGAATGATGGAATGCTTAAGTTATACGCTCTACTCAATCTCAAAAATGAACCGACAACTTAAAACGACGCCTAAATAAATTCCGAATCACATATCTACTTATCAGCCGCAAAAACACTACATCCTACTCAGCCAAAGTACCCCTTCCATGATTATCGAGAAACATCTTACTTACGAGAACATTCCCTAGACTTATATTGATGGAAGTCTTCCCATGCACATATCCAAAATCATGTCCCAACAATAGTCTCACGACCCAAATATTGCTCCCTTTCAAGGCTTAGGATATTCGATACTTTTTGAAGTGTCTAAAGCTGGTGGAGCTAAAAATACTATTTCCTAAAGGGCCATACCACTTATGACGCTAACCGCAATCAGTTGGAAATGTTCACAGGTGATGGAACATCTTTAGCAGTGGCTAAATACGCTTTAAACAAATCCGGCATCTCAGACTACCCATCCGTAGTTGTTCCCATATTTCATCCGCTCATACGGATAACTTGATGAAAATACCTTAACAACTAACGGTAGAAATAATTTAAGTTCAGAAGACAAGCAGTGCATACAGTATTATATAGTAGAAAAATACAATTACGCTCTCTCAAAGTATTTCCTACTACCAGATCAATTAACTCATACTGGTCTACTTGGTCCGAATGTTGAGCCCAAGCTCTGATACCAATTTGTAACGACCCATCCTTCGTAAAAGTTGGTGCGTTACCGCATCGCCTTACTTTCAAATACTACAAAAGATAGAATGTCGGGGTAAATTAGAAAAAAACACTAAACCATGACATCAATAAGATCTCATAATGGAATGACAACATATAATATACTGAATAACCATGAACAGAGATAGAATAACAATATATATAAGAAACCACACTAGCAGAAGCAATTGACAAATAAATACAGTGTAGAAAGTCAGAATACATCAACTCCAAAAGCACGGAGTTCTTAATAAATATCTAATGCAATAGTCTTGTATATAAATAACAGGTCTGTCATATAGAATAAAATAACAAGTATATATATATATATATATATATATATATATATATATATATATATATATATCTCAAAACATTGATGCCACGTCTCAAAGTACTTAGTTGCGCACTCTACTAGCATATCTCCAAAAACATCTGACTTCCAAACTACTCAATCGAGTACCCGTAGTTTTCATGACATAAGCAGATGAAGACAAAACACGAGTAAACATAAAGCTGGTATGAGGGGAACTATTTCAAAATATTGTATATTCAAACTATATACAAATAGGCAAGAATAATAAAACCACAGCCGGCCCTCTCCGTAAACATGGCTCAGGGGAAATCCAAAATCCTAGAAAAAATATAGTAAATCCATCTCAAAAGCAAGGGATCATACCATAACCTGCTCATCCTGCGTAAAATAGGTTAGCACAATATCTCATTGCACTATACTATCCTAAAAACCACAGTAATATAGTACCAATATACCATGATCAAACTATGATCCCAAAGCAACAATCACTACTACTAAGATCGATAAGATATGCCCCAATGCTTATAGTCCCTACGGTTAAAACCAAATAAGTATGCCATTTTGCATACGGTCACTATTGCTAAGATCAAATCATAAGTGACTCGCTACTAGAGAACTCTATGCCCCAGCCTGCTATCATCGAAATCATTGATGACACGCTACTGAGGAACTCTATGTCTCGACTTGCTATCATCACAAATCGTATATGACTCACTATGAGAAACACTAAGTCTCGGCCCATTATCACATAAAAACCTAGATCATTCACTACTGTGGAACTCTATGTCCTAGTCCCTCATCATTGAAATCATAGATGACTTGCAACCTAGGAACTCCATGTCTTAGCTCGCTACCATTACAAATCGTATACGATCGCCACACACGGGCTTATTCGCCACAATCTAAAACCCACCGGATAACTCTAAAAAAATTCCATACAAATCCAAACTGCATTTCAAATTGAAGCATGACCCTAATGTCATAATACTCTCCCGGCATACACTTCCGTTCTACCAAAAATTTATGGTTTTCGAATACCTGTCAGGTAAGTCCCGCGTGGGTCCCGAAATCAAAATATGCCAAAACCTACCAAAATTTCCTTAATTACAGCCTTTGAAAAATGATGAACACTGTCCAAATGGTGCCTCAATCCGAGTTTGTACGCAAAAGTTATCGCGTTCCGAAGTCTCTATTGAATTGGGCGTTATAGCCGAACAGTCGACTGGAATAATGCTGACCAATCGACCGGGGTCAATTGATCAGCCAAGAAGATCCAGTCGACTGAATGTCGTTGGATAGAACATCCTAGAGTTTCCCATATATAAATACTGGTATACTCGCTCTACAGGATCCAAGCAGTCTACACAACTAGCTATAGAGCTTCTACTCATCTAGATCTACAAAACTGAACAGGATATCAGACTACAGACAAGTCTGACTCAACTACCAAATCTTCCTAAACTGCTGGTTTCACAACCAAAGATGGAACAGACACGTACTCCCTCAGAGATACGTGAAATATAATGAATCCCAGTCTTCCAAACAGGCAATTCAACTCTGTAGATCAAATCTTATCCTTACAAGAACATAGAAAGATCCAATGCCTCGGAGCTAGCTTCCCAGCCTTACCCAATCTTATAGCTCCTTTGATTGGAGAATACTTATCCAAAACTAAATCTTCGACTTTGAAATCCAAATTCTTTCGACTCTATATCCACAAAATTCTTTTGACGATCCTAGGCTGCCTTCATCCTTCTTGATCAGCTCAACCTTCGCTGATGCCTTTAGAAACAAATTGGACCAAAAAAACAACCCAACAGAATGATCCTCACAAGATCAACCAAAATCAAGATCAAACTCTAAAATCATCAGTAGAAAACAACTTCTCCTATCCGAAAAAGACAGAACATGATCACTCGCCAAACTTGCCTCAGATCCTGAAAAATTCGAGTAGAAACCCTATAATCCAAAACACTACAACTTCCAGTTGCTTCCACAACTGCTACCTCGCTTCCGCTGCACAACTCTAATCTGGAGTAGATGAAAATGTTGATGATGAACACGAGCACAAACTGGACAACACATCCTAGAAATATGGTTCAACGGATCCATAAAAGGAAACTCAGAAGTTCCACAAAAACCCGAGCTGCTTCACCAAACTCTCACACTAGGAATCATCCTTCTACTAGCTGAACCACTGGTACCACTCCTGGAATCCTAGTCAATACAAAACTCAATCTCCAGATGCTATGGCAAACCTCTGCTTTCTTGAAGACATCCGGAAAAAAATCTCTGATAACTACGAAGAGAACACTCAACTATCGCAAGTCGCTTTTGCGATCAACCTAGACAAATATCCATAGATATTGTTCTCTCTTTACCAATCAGAACAGTTTATACTAATCTAGCCAATCTGTCAAAGAAACGGATCCACTCAGCTGCTTCTGAACTCCACTTCTAGAAAACTGCTAGCCAGATGACCTCCTTGCCAGCTCATAGAACACCTCCGAGCTGCAATGCTTCCACTGATGCCAAAGACTTCCTATCCAAAGCTTTTCGAAAAACTCGGGCCTCAAACCAAACACAAATACCCTGCTGAACTCAGCCTCATCACCGAAGCAGACACTCTTCCTTAAAACTTGCTCCAAAAGAACATCTTTGGAAAAATCCATAGTTACTGCATCTCATCACACAGTTACTACTTCCTGAGTTGCCAAGATACCATCACTCGCTTCTGCTTAACCGGCAGATCCAAACTCTACTCAACCAACTTCCAAGATGGACTCTGAACCTTTTAAAGGTTTCCTTCAAGGATTGATGAAATCCTTCACCACAGCAAAGCTTACTCGAGACGGTATTGGATTTACAGTCTCGGCAGATACACTTCCAAACCCAAGAATCAGACTCCTACCATTGGTAGTCGTGCTACACACACCACTACCCTATCTACCTCTAGAACTTATATTGGAAAACCTAAACAGGTAATCCAATCAAATAGGTAGAAATAATATATATAAATACAAATACGCTCTCTTAAGGAAAAAAAATACTCCAAAGCCTAGGTATTCACTCAACCTAGCGCTCTGATACCAACTGAGACGACCCGCCTTTCTATCCACATAAAGACGCATCATCTTTAAGAAAGAAAGGGATAGAAAAGAGAAAGATAGAGAAGAAAGAAAGAAAATAACATCAGAATCTCAACAGCGGAACAAATAAATTATATTAATCACATAAAATAGTACATAGTATACAACATACATCAGAGTTACATAGATTATACATCACATGCTAGACAGTTATAAACACCTGCCTAGTTATTACAACTCAATACAACATAAAAAACGATTCGGAGAACACACATCGAAACACTATATATATATATGTGTATATATATAAATACCTACAAATGTTGAAGCCTCTTGCTTCATTTCTCATCCAGAATTCGTCAAAGCTAACCTGAATCCCTTGGCTACTCGTAAAAATTTGAGTACCCAAGAGTTTAAGAAAATAGAAGATAAACTCCGGGTCATACATGGGTCTGGTGTGAGTAGCAGGTTAAAGTTGCTTAACTTTAAAAACCTTTGAAAAGAAAAGGTATCACGTAAGACTCCTCACACATAAACATGGGTAAGTTTTTACCTTACGCTAACCAAAACAATTAATAGGAAATCTAGTGATATTATAATGGGGTCTAGGGTTTTCAAGTAAATAAGAAATAGCTGAAATTGTTACATGATTAAATTCCAGCATACTAGCCACAAAGTGGGTAATACAATCAAAACCGTAAGGGCACGTATAAAGAATGGGTTTCCATCAATAGCAGGGCTACTGGGGTACCGCCCGTCACAGTACGTGGCCTAGATCACCGTACCGAGGATCCAACCTAAATCCCTTGCAATACAAGGCCGGAACCATCTCTTACTGGATAGTCCCAAACCAAGACAACCCCGGCAGTTGTTGCAATCAACTGCCCGACGCAGTCGAATATAAAGGGACTTCTAGACATGGGTAAATCTCGTCCTACTTGGGTGCTACCCACTTAGCGTTGCTGCACCTCCCTTGTTTTAGCCATTCCCCGTTGATAAGGCTTGAGGCTATGATTACCTTTAGAGAACACATCTCTTAGAATGCTCATCGTCTACCTGATGATGTTTTGAAAACATTCAATCCATACAAGTTCGTTCCAAGTTCGAACGAAACCGAAGGCATTATCTCATTACACTCATTTTGGAATCACCCTCAGAGTTAACGACGATAACCCTTGCACTCTGAATCTTCATCTTCACTTGAGGTTCATGACCTATCGTTAATTTGGATCAATGTGGTTTTCGGATAAATCTGATCTCGGTTTCATCGAAATCCAAAACGCCATCTTTTAGGTCCAAGTTGTTTTAAAGTTAAAACAATTCAATTCTATTATCTATATTCACACAGATAGATAATTCAGTCTCACAAATAGATAACTCATATTATCATCACAAATAGATAACTCACATTATCATCACAAATAGATAATTCACATTATTCTCCCAAATAGATAATTTACATTATCACCACACTTCAACCAAAGCATCCATATCACACAACACCACTTATCACATATCTGAGATCTCAAACCATTCAAGGCAAACAATATCATCCATCCATACATAAGCAAGGATTAATTAATCACACTATAATTAATTTAAAAATGAATTAAATTAATTACTTCCATTTCTAATTAATTTAAAATAAATTAAATTAATTACTTTCATCACCTAAATCTTGCTTACTTACAAATCAATTAGTTAATCACTATCTAATTTCCATCTTAATTAATCATCCTTGATTAATTATTCTCTAATTACATTTTATGTAATTAACCTTTAATTAATTTCACAAATTAATTATCCTTAACCACTTACAGTAATTAACCTTTAATTACTTCATTAATTAATTAACTATAATCAATTACATTAATCCTCAATTAATTACATTAATTAATTACTCTTAAATTATTTCATTGATTAATAAATCTTAATTAATCAACCCTTAATTACATCATTAATTAATTAATGATCCCTTAAATTACTTCTTAATTATTAATCATATTTAATAATTAATCTTTAATTAATCTTTTTAATTAATTAAATTCATTAATCAATATTGATTAATCCCATTCAGTAATTAATTACCTTATTGAAATAAATTTATTAATTAATTCTTAAATTAATTACACTAAGTAATTAATTATTAATTACCTTCACTAAGTAATTATCCTTTCAGTAATTACACAAAGTAATTAATCCCATAACTACTTCCAATCTTCAATTAGTTACATCCTGTAATTCCCATCACTAATTACTTCACTAAGTAATTATTCTTCATTAATTACATTTAGTAATTATACTTAATAAATCATCCAGTGATTATCTTAGAATAATTAAACTTAATTAATTAACTTAAACTAATCACATTACTTTAATTAATTACATTGAGTAATTAATTCCTTTAATTACTTTCATTAAGTAATTATACTTAAACAATTCCACAAATGATAATTTTTAATTAATTAATATAATTAATTATTAAAATCAATCACATTAATTAATTATTTAATAATCCCTGGTTAATGATCTTTATTAACTATTATTAATTCTCTAATTACTTTCCTTAAGTAATTATGCTTTAATTAACCATTATTAATTACAAATTAATTAAGTCTTAATTACCAATTAATTAATCTCTAATTACTTAATTAATTAAGTGCTTAATTTTAAATTAATTAGTCTTTAATTACAAGATTAATCAATTTCTAATCAATGATTAATAATCTATAATTATCTAATTAATGATCCTTAATTACAAATTAATTAACACTTAATTAATTTACTTAAATTCTTAATTACTTATTTAAGTAATCCTTAATTTATTAAATTACACCCTTAATTACTTAACTAATTAATCTTAAATCATTAATTAATTAAATTACCTTAAATTTCCTTATTTATTTAATGGATCACAAATCATTAAATCTTAATTTACGTTAAGATAAAATATTTTCTTATTTATGACTAATTTTGTCATTAACAAAAACATTTGAAAACATTTTACTTTTAAATTTTCCTTTAAATTCATTTCTAATTAAGATTCAAAATAAATACAAATTTAAATTTAACAAAATTAAAAACAATTTAAAAACCTTTTAAATCACATGTTAAAGAAATGATTATCTTATAAAAGAAATTTACATTAGTTTTTAAAACCAAATTCATTTTAAATTCCAATCATTTAAAATATACTTTAACATTTAAAGTTGTTTTAAACATTTTAAATTTTCTTAAAAACTTTATTTATCTCAAAACTAGGATACAAATTAAATTTGAATCCAGATTTAAAACTTTGATTTAAAACTTTTTTTAAATCTTTGCTTTCAAATTTTAAATTCAATTTAAAATTTGAAACAGACACGTTTTAAAACCTGTAATCAAAACAATGACCCGAGCCCAGACTTCAAATACTTCGAGCCAAACTCCCCAATGCTTCGAGCAAAACACAAAACAAATCGAATAAATTCTCAAGCACTCATCCCCTACTTCAAACCAACATCACCAGGCGCAAAAATGCATCATGCATATGCACGGTAGTTCCGACCACCACTGGTCGACATCGCGACCTTCCCTAGGTCGGCGACTACACCCTCAAACCATCCAAAATCCAATTCCATCGATTCTACTCGAAATCGAATTCGAGTACCCTAAATAAAAATTGGCACAAAACACTCAAGCCTGAAACCACCTTAAACTCGCGCCTCCGACCACCACCATATCTGAGACTCCGGCCTCGCCTTCACCAACTTCCCAGCTATCATCTCCCTAAGTTCTGTTGAACTCGATCATCCAGGGAAGTCGTGCCGATCAAATTACCCGAGCAAATCAAAACTAGGTTACAGACTTCATTGATTAACCACCGTCGCCACCGTGCTTTGATCATCTACCAGACATTTTTCCCAGACCCTCCGTCCATCCTTTCATCACCAGAAAAGACCCCAACCTATACGAGCAAGTGGTTCACCAGAAACCACCCAAACCACAAAATTTAGTCAACCCCAAACTACTCTTACATCCTCAAGCTAAAAATTATGATTTTAGTTTTAAAAATCAAGATTTTGGATGAGTTTTCAGATCCTAAGCCTGAAACATTGAATCATGATGTTTGAATTTTCACTTAATATAAACTTGCTCTATTGTTTTAATTTCCAAAGACAAAACAAAATTATTTTAACTTAAATAAACTTTTAAACTTTAATCTATGATACAACAAACATATTTCGTTTAAGACTTAAATCCTGACAAAGATTAGCTCATGAGATAATAAATTTTGATTTAAACTTAACCCTGGAAACTAGAATCAGGAACACCTAGATACACAACATGCACACACCAATATATTCATATATATACACACACATAGAAACACACTTATAAATATACGCACAACATACTTATTTCCAGAGATGAATATACAACATATTTCATATACTTAAACTTTTTAAATGTGATGTTACTCACCTGTTTGAGAATGAAGAACAGAGCACTCTTAATTTTTGAAATAGCTTGAAATAGGAATGTGCTTTAATTTTAAAACTGGAATGCTAACATGAATTGCTCCTCTGATCTTAAAAACTTTGAGTTGCTGGAATGCTGAAGATTTCTTCTTTGATTTAAAAACTGTATATTGAAACTTGTTGAAGATGATTGCAAGCTTTGTTTCAGGTATTGAAAATGGATTACATGCTTGATTTTAATTTGAAAATGAAATTACAGGTTTGCTTGCTTTGTTTGTCATATATTTTTGGTTTTGAATCTTGAAAATGGGTTGCAGTATATTGACTTGAAGAGGATTAACAGGTTTGATGAATTTTGACTTGTTTTCTGGTTGAAGAAATGATACAGGTTTGGATTCATCTTAGGTTTCAAAAGTGCTGGCTTATGGTTTTTGAGTTGAAGATGAACTTCCTGTTGATGATTACAGATAATTGAATTTTGATCTGGTTTAGAGGAAGTACTGATTTTGGATTTGTTTTTGAGGGGATTTTGTTTTTAATTTCTTCTTCGCTTTGAGTAAGAAAATAGAAAAGAAATAAAGATAAGAAAACAATGGGTTTATATAAATGAAAAATTTGGTTTAATAAAAATAAAAGGAAAATCAAAATTGAAGTTGACACTTGTAAAAAACTCTTAACATTTGTCATTAGAGTTAATCATTAGTTTACACATGTTAAAACAAAGCCTTATTATATTAACACTTGTCCATTAAGTATTTTCTTTTTATTTTAAATGTTAGTAAAAGCTTTTAACTTAATTTATTAATTTACAAATACTTATTTATATATAAATAACTTTAAAGAAATAAAACCAATTATGCTTATAAATAAAAGCTTATACAAATATCTTTAAAAATCCAAAACATTTAAAATATCTATTTTTTTGAATTTCAATTTTAAATCCAAATTCAAATTCAAATTAAATTTTAAAATCCAAATTAAAGTCAACGTAGTCGATTTGAAATAACAGTCCCACTTCTTGTTGAAATCTTTTTTTATTTATATATAAAAATAATACATTATTAATATTGTTTAAAAGTAACAAATTTGTAAATTTTAAATAATTTATAAAAGAGATTATAAATTACTTCTATTACTAAATGAATTAATGTATCATATGCTTTAAGTATTTGTAAATTGTATTTTAAACTGATATATTTCAAATCATATTTCTCAAGTAATATTTAAAAACAAAACAAATCTTTTTATTAATCTTATTTAAATTTAAACTTAGGCTAAAAATATATTTTAAACAATTCAACATTTACCTTGAATATTTTAAAACTATGAAATTAACCTTTAAATAGCTTTGAAAAGTTTTTATATTAAATTTTAATCCTAATTTCCAAATTGCCAAGTATCTTATAGAATTTGAAAACAAGATTTTATTTATTAAATTTAAACCAAGATTTACTATTTACAATATATACAAATATATATACATTATAAATAGAAAACATTTATTAGCTTTAAAAGATAAAATTTACCAATTAAATAATTATTTGCTTTTAAAAGAATAAATTTTCCAATTTAAATTACAATTATAAAAGACAATTACCAAATTAATTTAATTATTAATGCAGATTATTAAATTGATATTGCCCAAAATTCCGGGTCATCACAGAGAGGATAGAGTTGATCAAAGCTGTCATCTTCCCAATGATCATGTTTTGGATGTAATTCAATCAAATTCCTTCAAGCATCATTACTAAGTTAAATTCTTTGTATGCTGACTTCATTTGGGAATCCAAATCACACAAAATGTCTTAGGCCGATGTGTGACAAACTAAGGAAGACGGTGGAATTGGCATAAGGAAATCGAAAGATGTGGCCAAGGCAATAAACATTAAGCTGGTTTGGAAGTTTTTACACCAAGACTGTTTTTGGGCTAAATGGCTGGAAAATAAATATTGTAAAAACAAAATATTTTGGACCATTCAAATAGACAACAATGCATCTGACACATGGAATCTCTATAAAAAGTACAACAAGCTGCAAAGGCCTCATTGGCAGGAAAATTAGAAATGGTGAAGACTCAAACATGTGGTTTGACCTCTGAGTTAATGGATCATCCCTTATTGACATTCTATGTTGGAATCAATTATCAATGATTGGTGGTTCCAACAACAAAGTTTCTTACCTCCTTGATAATGCTCATTGGAATGCGATATTAAATATTCTACCTAGTTCTATTAGACAAGAAATCATTAGCAATAAAATCCATCAGCAACGTGACAAAGATTCATGGTTTCGGCTGCCTAAAGAAAATGGTCAGTTTGAATTCAAATCCGCATGGAATAAGGTCAAGGCCAAGTCTATAGAATGTAACTGGTGCACAACGTATTTATATTATGGAAATATAACTAGTCAAGGTCAATTGGGTTTTGGTCTACATAAAAATACGCACAAGGTATTTATATTATGGAAAAATATCAATTTACAAAACAAAATTAACATATAAAACATAAAACACTTTTATTTTTATTTTTCATGTTGTGAGAAATAAGTGAAGCACGAGAAACAATCCATCCTTCCATCGTTTCTCCATCTCTTCCTTGGTCTCCTCCATCTTCCTTCCATCCTATCCATTGTCCCTTCAATCCTTTCATATTTTATAATTAATGTTGAAAATTCAAAATGCAAAACTCATTTTAAACCAGACGCTATCTAAAGTTTTGACCTTCGCCTTGGCTTGATTTCTTTTTTCGTTTTAGTGTTGAAAAGTAAAGTTGCATGAGCTTTGAGAGAATTTGCATAATGGATAGCAGTGCGTTCTGGCCGAGAAAACTTTTTTTATTGTTTTTAATGCTTCACTTTTGTATTTTTTTCATTTGAATCAGTGCTTCGTATAGATGGATTTGAGTAACCCTGGATATTTCACTCTCTCGTCTATTTGAATACAGGTCCTTCCTATTAGATAATTTTCGCCTACTAAGTAAATATATGAAAATAATATATAACTTTCTCCTTGGAAGACACCCATTAAGATTAGAGGGTTGTAAGGTTTTGATGAGGCATATTATTAAAGTATATGAATCTTTTCAGTTATTAGTATAGTACCGTTTCCAAAAAAATTATTATTTAATTTTAAAAAATTATAGGGTGTTACATTCTCTCATTTAAAAGCATTTTGACCTCGAAATTCCATGGGATGGAAAATGAACTCATAAACGTCTAAACATTAAAAGATACACATATAGTTACACATCCATTACATACATCCATGTTAGCTATATACACAGATATATAATATACGGGAAATACACAAAGTCACAAGTAACACAAAAGTCATTAACATTGTTCAAACATCACACAAAAGCATAGTATATATGATGGTTATGATATGATGATAATAATTAACAAAATGCAAGACTCAACTCAATCGGATCCTTATATATGCATGTATTCATGATAACAACAATTTATGGATGCAAATCCTAACATATGCATAAATATCTACGTGTATGCACTCAAAATAATAAGCAATCGGAAGCATGTATTATAAGAACCATCTCATACAAGGTAACATCAAAACACATATACATTAAATATCCTAGTGGAAATCAAACCAAACATATGAACCAAACAAAGAAAACTAATCTAGCAAGCATTCTAGCAAGCAATCCTAAAAATATTTTAGCTAAAACAATCAACTAATAAGGAAACATATCAGAAAAGAGTTTGGGATGAGAAGCTCGGATTTTCTCCTTGGGTTCCCAAGTACTCTTGGCCTGGTTGTTTCTTCACTGAACTCGGATCAACTTCGCCATTTTATTCCTCAACCGCTTTACATATGCTCCAAAATACAAATAGGCCCATGAGGTGGCATCAGTTCTAACTCTACCTCCACTTCTTCTAGTCTACTAGGCTCCATTACCACCATTGTGTCATGAATACATTTGCACAGATGTGACACATGGAACACATTGTAAACGCTCGCCAACTTTTCGGGAAGTTCTACTATGTGGGCTAACTACCCTACTCTCTTCAAAATTGAAAAAGGCCTAATGGATTGGCGCTAACTTTCCTATACTACCAAAACACATAACATGTCTCAATGGGGATACTTTCAAAAATGCCATGTCACCAACAGCGAATTCCAAATCTTCTGTCTCCCCTCTGTGTATGACTTTTTCTTATCCTGTGCGACCTTCATTCTTTTACAGATAATTTCTACTTTCTCCGAGGTATCTCTAACCATGTCTAGTCTAAGTATAATCCTATCCGTTGCCTTCCACCAACATGGAGGAGACATTCATGGCCTCTCATATAAAGCCTCAAAAGGTTCCATGCCTGTACTAGTTTGACAACTATTGTTATACGTGAACTCCACTAATGGTAAACGGTCTTTCGAAGCTCCACCAGAATCTAGTATGCAAGCTCTTAATAAATCCTCCAACATCATATTTTCCCTTTAGGTCTGCTCGTCCATCTGTGAATGATAAGTAATGCTTAGATTGAACTCCATACCCGATGCATGTTGAAGACTTCTCCAAAATTCATTCATAAAAAGTAGGTCTCGATTGCCAACGATTCTAAAAGGTATCGCATGCAAGCGAATAATCCCTAACGTATAGTGCAGCCAATGATGCTGCTATCTTCGTACTCTTCACCAAATGAATGGGCACAGTTTGTCAAGCAATCCACCATAACCAAAATGCTTTTATTTCCCCTCCTACTCCTATGTAGCTGCGACGACCTGACTTTCATCCACCAGAAAATCGCATCATCTTTAAGAAAGAAAGGGATAGAAAAGAGAAAAGATAGAGAAGAAGAAAGAAACAACATCAGAATCTAAACAGCGGAACGAATAAATTATATTAATCACATAATACTTTACATAGTATCATATACATCAGAGATGCACAGCATAATCAACTCATGCTAGACAGTTATAAACACCTGTCTAGTTATACAACTCCATACAACATCTCAGAGAACACACAGCGGAATACTCTATAGCTATACGCAGAAGCCTCCTGCTTCATTGCTCCTCCAGAATTCGTCAAGCCAACTTAAAATCCTAACCTGAATTCCCTTGGCTACTCGTAAAAATTTGAGTACCCAAGAGTTTAAGAAAACAGAATAAACTCCGGGTCAGACATGGGTCTAGTGTCAGTAAACGGTTAAAGTTGCTTAACTTTAAAATCCTTTGAAAAGAAAAGGTATCACGTAAGACTTCCCACACATAAACATGGAAAAGTTTTTACCTTACGCTAACCAAAACATTTGATAGGAAATTCTGTGATATTATAATAGGGTCTAGGGTTTTCAAATAAATATGAAATAGCCGAAATTGTTACATCTATTAAATTCCAGCTACTAGCCACAAAAGTGGGTAATACAATCAAAACCGTTGGCACTTATTGGATTTTGGATTCCATATAATGGCAGGGCTACTGGGATACCACCCGTCACAGTACGTGGCCTAGATCAGCGTACCGAGGAGCCACCCTAACTCCCCTGCAACACAAAGCCGGATCCGTTCCTTACTGAACAGTTCCGAATAAGACAACCCCGACGGTTGTAGCTATTCAACCGTCCACACAGCCGAAATAAAAGGGACCTCTAGACAGGGGTAAATCTTACTCTCCAGTGGGTGCGATCCACGAAGCTTTGCTGCACTTCCCCGGTTTTAGCCATTCCCGGTTGATGAGGCTTGAGGTTACGATTACCTTTATAGGACATATCACTTAGAATGCTTATCGTCCACCTGACGATGTTCTGAAAGCATTCAATCCGTACAAGTTCGTTCCGGGTTCGAACGAAACCGAAGGCATTATCTCGTTACACTCATTTTGGAATCACCCTCGGAGTTAACGACAATAACCCTTGCACTCTAAACCACCATCTCGAATCTATAAGAACTAGTTCCGTTAACTCATTACGGAATCACCCACAGAGTTATACCGACGTATTGCCCTTACACCTCGAGTCTTCACAAAGCTCCAATTTGACTCACGACCTAACGTTATTTGGAATCGATGTGGTTTTCGGATATCCAAATATGGAAACCCGATCCCGGTCTCATCGAAATCCAAAGCGTGTCTTTTAAGTCCAAGTTGTTTTAAAGGTTTTAAAACAATTAAATTCAACTGTCTATATATACACAGAATAGATAATTCACAAGCCACAATTGATAATTAACATTATCAAATAACAGGTAATCCACATAATCAATATCATAATAGATAATCCATATATCAACATCCCAATTGATAATCTATGTAATCATCATAATGCAACCAAGCATTCATATCACACAAACATACTTATCTCATTACTGAGATCACAAAGCATTCAATACAATCAATGTCATCCAATCATTCATAAGCAATGATTCACTCATACCACAATATAATTAATTTAAAATGAATTAAATTAACTATCTCTAATTAATTTAAAGTGAATTAAATTAATTACTTCATCTATAATTAATTTAAAATAAATTAAATTAATTACTTCATCCAAATATATTGCTTACTTATTCTTCAATTAAACAAATTAATTAATCATCATCCTAATTAATCAACCTTGATTAATTAACTCTTAATCAAATGATTAATCCTTAATTATTCTCATTAATTATATCAATTAATGAACCTTAATTAATTACTTCATTAATTAATTAATTATAATTAATTACATTATTCCTTAATTAATCACTTTAATTAATCATGCTTAAATTAATCAACTTTAATTAATCAACTTAAATAAACAATAATTAATTATTATTAATTACTTCTTAATTACTTATAAATCCTTTGATTTATTACACTAAGTAATAAACTCTTAATTACTTTAACAAGTAATTATCTTTTTTTTTTAAATATCTTCCCAATCAGTAATTTACCTTAATTCAATTACCTCTGTAATTTATCAATTACTTATCTTAAGTAATTAGCCTTACTAAAACTTATTAAGTAATAATACTTAATCATTTATCAAGTGACTATGCTTAATTAATTAACAAATTAATTAATTTACTTGATCAAACTCATCTCATAAACAAAATTGAGTAATTCATTCCTTAATTACCCATTAACCAAATTAATCTTTAAAGGTGCTTTTTTCCCGTCCTCCATGGCCTCTCCCCCTCGTCCTTTTTCTCCTTCTTTCCCGCTTCTCTCTTCCACCTCCATCCCTTCGTACCGTCCGTGCAACTCTTCTGTCCCGTCTTTCTACTTTCGACCGCCTGACCCCCCTCCTTTTCCTCCACGTCCAGTCAATCAATCTTGTCCTGTTGAACCCCGTCCTATCCTTCCAACCCCATCTCTTGTCTCAGGTTCATCTCGTTCATCCTTTTCTGCTTCCCCTTCGTTGACAACTTCATCGTCTCAAACTTTACCCTGGTGTTCTCTTTTCAAATCTAGGCCTCGCAATGCTGGTAAATTCTCTCCTGTGAATTTTCCTTTAGTTTATGATGGGGAAGCCATTGTTCCTCCATCAGAGGTCATTCAAGCTGGTAATGAGGTATGGGGGCAGTACCTTGTCGGTTTCTTCCTTGATAGACCTCTGCCCTACCTTGTTGTCTTGAATCATCTAAAGAGGGTGTGGAAACTCAAAGGCTCTATTCAAGTCAAGTCTGATGGTAATTTGTTCCTCTTCAATCTATCCTCTGATGAGGATAGAAGGAAGATCATCCAGTCAGATCCTATAATTATGAGGAACAAATTGTTTATAGTTAAAGAATGGGATCCCACCATTGGAAATAGTGTAAGTACCATTAAAACTGTTCCAGTATGGATAAAGTTGTCCAACATCCCCCTTTATTGTTGGTCACATTTAGGCATTAATTGGTTAGCAACCAGACTAGGAAAATTTCTCTGTATGGATGAAGCAACTGAAAAGTTAGAGAGGATTGGGTATGCCAAGTGTATGGTTGAGGTTACTGCTATGTTTGAGTTACCTGAGACATTTGCAGTTAAGTTGTTGGATGGAACTACTCAATTAGTTAAGGTTGATTACTTGTGGAAACCAAAGATTTGTAGTTTTTGTAAGGAATTTGGTCATGACATGCAGAACTGTATGATTCAGGGAAAATCTAGTGGAACGAATGAGGAAGCATCCAAGCTTGAACATTCTGGTGATATTATGAATGATAAACAGAACAAGAAGGAAAATTCTAAGGTTGAAGATAAGGAGAAATTTGGAAGGAGGAGTGGATGGAGAAGGGTACCACAAAGGAAGGTTAGGACCAGTGACAATGATAAAAGGTGTGTAGACGATAAAGAAAATGGAAAGGTAATTACCACTGCTCTTCCAGTGATTGGTAATATTGCTGTGGAGGACAAGCCAGATGATATAATGGATAATACTGAAGTTGTGGCGACTGAGGATCCAGAATTACTTCGCGCAGATTCCGTGCAAATTGATGATATACCCGAAGCAATTTTGTGCCATAACCCTTTTAACTCTTTGCGCTATCCTGAAGTGGGTGAGAACTCTAAGGGAAATATGGATGGTATAAATGTTTTAGGTGAGTTTATTTCACCGGATTTATTGCCATTAAATGCAAAGTCGGACCAGTTAAAACAGAAAACTGACATATCTCGAGTGAATGGAAACAAGAAAAACATTCCCACTTGTATTGAAGATAATGTTTTGGTGTATTGTAGTTCTACTGTACAACCATGCAAAAGCAGCAACGTATCACATGCAAAGGTGTCTGCCTCTGCAAAATCCTTGCAGTGTCATGAGCATGAATTCATGCAAACCATTGAATCTTCCATCCTATCTCTTTTCCCTCTCTCTGCATCTAAACTTTTGCCATCTCTGCCTGCTTCGACTGCCTCCCCTTACACTTTCATCGGATCTCTACCAGGATGGATCTCTCCCCCTGCTGATCCACCCTCTGATCTCCCCAGACCCACAAAGTCCCCCTCTCTCCCTGCTAAGTTCAAATCAGCAAGAATTGATCCTCCTTCAACAAGGAGTAGGGCAGGTGTGTCCCATCTCTCTCTATAGTTATTCATGTTGAACAAAATTGCTGCTTGGAATATAAGGGGTGCCCATAACTCTGAGAAGCTTGACCATGTTAAAACAATCATTCACGACCATAATATCAAAATGTTTGCCATCCTGGAAACCAAGCTGTCTCTTCCTTTATCCATCAGAGCAGCTAACTACATTAACCCATTATGGGAATACAACCACAACTTGAATGAAGCCTCTTATGGTCGAATCCTTGTTGTTCATGATCCTTCTTTTTTCTCCCTCAATCTCATTCTTTCCACCATGCAAATGATGCACTTCCATGTTATCTTCCTGCCTTCCCAGCTTTCCTTCTATATAACCTTTATCTATGCTCACAATGCTGTTGCCTCTAGGCAACCTCTTCTCAACATTCTCCCTTCACTTCGACAAAACACCCATCCTTGGATTGTTCTAGGGGACTTCAACTGCTGTTTGAACCTAACTGATAAGGTTGGTGGTCTGCCACTGTTGCCTAGGGATATTGCCCCATTAAACATTTCTATATCTGATGCTGACCTACAACCTGTTGTTAGAAATGGTGTTCCCTTTTCTTGGAATAACAGAAGCCGTTCTGGTGCTCGTACTTTCTCCAATATTGACCATACCTTTTGTAACGCTGCTGCTATCTCTAGTTGGCCTTCCCTCTCGACTTTCATGCCTCACCCAATCTTGTCTGACCATTCCCCCATCATCCTTACCCTTTCTTGTATGGCTAATGGAGGAAAAAGAGCTTTTAAATTTTATAATGCTTGGGTTTCTGACCCTGAGTATAATAATATTATATCATCATCTTGGTCTATTAATGTGTATGGCAACCCGATGTTTGTTCTATGCAGGAAGTTGAAAGCAACTAGGTTAGCTCTACAGCAATGGGCACATAAAAAGTATGGAGATGGTACTCAACAAATCAATAACATCAAAATTCAGCTGAAGCTTGCTCAAGATATGCTTAATGAAGATCCCACCAACTGTATCCTTGCTAATAATGAATCCAATCTCTTTCTTCAGCTCAATGAAGCGCTTAAAACTGAGGCTAGTATGAGGAAGCAGCAGTTACATCAGAAGTGGGTTGCTGAAGGGGATAGAAACACTAAATTTTTCCATGCTTCAATCAAAGACAAGCGTGCTAGAAGCTATATCTCCACTCTCTGGGATGAGGAAGGAAATCTTCTTACAACTGCTGGAGAGATAGACAGTTATCTCCTTCATTCCTTTACTTACCAGCTTGGTAACGGATCTAGCTTTAATCCTCATCTTGATGATCTCAATAATATTCCCCTACCCAAGTTACAAAATGATATGAAGGTCATGCTTGTTGACAAAGTAACTGATAATGAAATTAAAAAAGCTTTATTTTCCTTAAAATCGACCTCCTGCGGAGGGCCAGATGGTTTCAACACTGTTTTTTTCAAGCATAGCTGGGAAATAGTGCAAAATGACTTTTTGGCAGCTGTTCATAACTTTTTTGAGAAATTTAAAATGTTGAGGGAAGTTAATGAAACTAACCTCGTTCTTATACCTAAGGTTAAGCCCACAATTAATGCTGCTTCCTTCAGACCGATTTCTTGCTGCAACATAGTTTATAAATGCATATCTAAAATCCTTGCTGCTAGGCTTGTTCAAGTTCTGCCAACAATAATTTCCCCCAATCAAGCTGCCTTCATTCCTGGTAGAAACATATTAGACAATGTTTTGTTAGCTCATGAGTTAATTAATGGCTATGGCAGAAGCCAGATTTCTCCACGTGCTATGATGAAGCTTGACTTAAGTAAAGCCTATGATAGTTTGCAATGGTCTTCTATTGTTCGAATAATGTCAGTAATGCGATTTCCTAAGGTGTTCGTCGCCTGGGTGTATGTGTGCATTTCCACTCCTACGTACTCTCTGAGTTATAATGGGTTATCTAATGGGTACTTCAGAGGGAAGCAAGGTGTGAGGCAAGGGGACCCAATTTCTTCTTATTTGTTTATCATTGTTATGGAGGCTCTCACCTGCATGCTTTCCTCCAAGTATGAAGACAAAAGTGTTGCATACCATCCGAAATGTCAGTACCTTTGCATTTCATCCCTATTTTTTGCCGATGATATAATGATCTTCACGAAGCCGTCTGAACAGTCCATTCAGCATATCCACGATATATTGAACAGGTTCCACAGAGCCACTGGCCTCAAACTGAACACTTCCAAATCCCATATTCTGATTGCTGGTTTATGCAGCAATGAGAGGAACAGAATTGAGGATCTTTCTGGTTTGCAACCAATGTCTAATAGCATGACTTATCTGGGTCTTCCTTTGTGTACGTCGAGAATCTCCAAATCTGCTTGCCTTCCTCTTTTTGAGAGAATCACAAGACGGTTGTCGTATTGGACAACTAAACTTCTATCCTTCGCTGGGCGTCTTGTGTTGATTAAAGCTGTTTGTTTTTCTATGACTGTTTATTGGGCAAGAAGTTACATTCTTCCATCCAAGCTTCTCCACATGATCAGAGCTGCAATGATGAGATTCCTATGGACTGGTTCCATTCACAATAGGAAAATAATACCTGTTTCATATTCAATCTTGGAAAAGCCGATAAGAAGAGGTGGCCTTGGTATCATTAACATCAAACAGTGGAATATTGCTGCTATTAGCACTCATGTTAATGCCATATTAGTGAAGAAGGACAGTCAATGGGTGAGGTGGACATGGAGATATCATATAAAGGAAAATGACTTCTGGTCTATGGAGGTTGCTCAGGGTAGTAGCTGGATTTGGCGGAAAATTATGTGCATAAGGCCACTTTTACTTCCCATTCTTAAATTCAGTTTAACCCTTAACAGTAATGTGAGCTTTTGGAAGGATCCTTGGGTTAAAAATGGTTGCATCTTAGCCAATCTGTTGACTGCTCAAGATTTGCAGCAATCCGGTATTGGTACTAATGCAAAGGCAATTAATTATATAACTGATGAGAAGTTGCGTGCTCCGAATACTAGTAATCATTCTGTTAACACCCTGTGGAGAAGCTTGGCTAACCGCAAAGTAATTATAGAAAATGAACATGCTCTTTCCTGGTGTGGGAAACCGCATAGCATCAGATTAGTTTACAATCACATTGCTAACGTAGACGAGTTGCCTGCTTGCATTTGGGTCAAAGTTGTTTGGACTGCGTATTCGACTTCCTCTGATAATGTGTTTCTTTGGAGAGCTATTAACAAAGCTATGAAGACAAGGGATAAGCTTATTGCTCTAGGCATGAACGTGGATGACCTCTGTGTCTTTTGCAATGCATCACCTGAATCGGTTGATCACATTCTTTTTGAATGCAGCTTTCTTGTTAACATGTGGATGTCTGTCATGAATAAAGCTGGAGTCGTTGATATTCAAGGTATCTCCTCTGCTGACTGGAATGTCCTTCGTAAAGCAACTAGGTGGCGACCTAGTAGATGGGATATAGTGTTCTACGTGCTAAAAGTTTATATACGCAATGTATGGTTGGAGAGGAATACGCGTTGCTTCAAAAATGTGGCATTGTCAGCTTCGAGCTTTTGGATTAAATTGATGAACGAGATAAAGTGTGGGTTACGTGATTCTGGTCATTGTTTCTCCCCACATCAAAATGACTTGTGGGGATAGCCTGATGCTTTTTCTTGTGCTTGGGTTTATGTCTTGCATTTGTGGGGTTTTGTTCTGTGGTGGTTCCTTTTTTTTGTAGGTCTTTGCTTTCTGTTGTTCTTCTCTTCCAATTTTGTTTTCCTTCTTCTGTTGTGTGTGTGTGTTTGTTATCTTCTTTTTTCTTATTTATAAAAATCTGGTAGGGGTCCAGTCAACCCCGCTGTCTTCTCCAAAAAAAAATCTTTAATTATCAGATTAATTATCTTCAACTATTAATTAATAAATCTTAATTATTAATCAATCCTCTAATACAAAGTAATTAATTACTAATTACTTTTATTGATTAATTAATTAAACTTAATTAACTAATTAATCAACTTTAATCATTAATTAACTTAATTATTAATTAACAATCTTAATTACAAATTAATTAATCCATAAATAAAATTAATTAATTCTTAATTAAAATTAATTAACCTTAAATAAAAATAGTTAATTAATTCTTAATTAATTAGCATTTATTTTAATAATCCTTTAATTATTAACTAAGAAAACTCAATTAAGACTTAATAAAACCTTTATTAATTTATTACTATTTTAATTAACTCTTAATTACTTAGTTAATAAGTAATTACAATTTAATTAATCATTTGTCATTAAATAAATCATCAACTTAATTAATAGTTAATTAAATAAATAATTATACTTAATTAATTACTTAATTAATCCTTTTTAAATAATTATTTAAATAAATTAATTAACTTAAAATTCTTAAATTAACTAACTAATTACAAATTATAAATACTTAATTATTATTTCAAGATAAAACATTATCTTAAATAAATCTTGAAATCTTTAACTTAACTTAATTCATAAATTAAATTAAATTATAAGAAATCATTAATTACTTTCTGTAATTATTAATTAACAAATCTAATTTCAAGCTAATAAATTATCTAAATCTTTAATTGTTAATTTAAAACATTTTTCACTAATTAATAAAACATTTATTTAAAATTCTCTTTTATATTTCAAAATAAGTTTTGAAATAATATTAACTTAAAAAATTTAAACAAATCATGCAAATTCAATTATAAAACAAATCAAACTAAAATAAGAATTTAACTAAGCTTAAATCATTTAAAGTTTAAAACTTTATTTATTTTAAATTAAAACCTGGTTGATCATTAAATCGGATGCAACCAATGTAAACTTGAATTTAAGTATGAGCACACATACTTAAAACAATAAGCCCCTTTTTAAAGTTTAAAACTGTTTAAATTTTAAAACTTAAAACTGTTAAACTAACAGTTTAACACTGCACAACAAATGCCCAGATCAACACAGTATAAACCCGAGCCATAACCAAAATGCTTCGAGTTTCCCCCGAGTCCTACTCCCTTTCTACCCGAGCTACAACCCAGTACCCAACCCAAAACAAAATCCAACACAACTGACACCATCCACCTCCCCGTGCAACCTGCACCGTCGCCGGACCCTCTCCGGTCATCGGCGAACCCACCGCCGAGTCACTCCACCACCCTACGAGCCTCCACGACCCACCAAACCTCAAAATTCATCCCAATTCAAAATCGAGCATTCTTGAGGTACAGAACCTAACACCTTCATCAGAAAACCCCAAAATCGTCACCTCCGACCGACAATAAGCACCTTAACCCCGGCCTTAGCTTGCTGACTCACCGTACATGCTCCTCCCCATAAATCATACGACTCGACGCAATATTGAAGGTGCAGTGATCAAATTTCAGTAAGAACCCCAAAACTAGGTTACGACCAATCTCTGACCAAAATCAAACATCACAATGATTTAAAAATTCTTCAACTATTTTTCCTATACTCTCTGATGTATACACTAACTCCATGAAGAATTTCAAGCAATCCAAATATAGGGATCATCAGTTAGAGATCAAAACCCAATTTGCAGTAAAACCCAAATTACTCACTAAATACTTTCTTATAAACTTGGATTTTTATCTTAAAAATCTTTATTTTCAGAATGCACTCGAATTTGGATCCTGAAACAACAATTCAGGATATTTAAATTTTTGACATATTTGAAATTTTATATGTAAATCAAGTTTTCCAGTGAAACATTGCTAAATAAAAATTTAAACTATTTTTAAAATTTGAGTCTTGTTAAAATTCATAACTTTTGTTTAGAAACTAATTTCTAAAATAAATCATAGAAGTAGGAATTGTTTTATGAATATATATCATGTTTGTAAGTTTTGTTCATTTGTCTGATACAATTCAGGCATGCTCAACAATTCCCATCATTTTTCTATGTATAACTATGTTCTAAAATTCCTAAAATCATCATGCAAGCATTACCTACAAACTTACATTACAGATCTACTTCAACCATATATCAATGCATCATATTCTTGCTAGCAGATTTCAAACAGGGGTTTAAATATTGGAACAGGGTACTTCAAAATTTGCAGAGAAACACTCAGTAAATTAACATATAGATATGCATGCAGATCAAAACATCAACACAATAATTTATAAGCAACACCTATTAGTTACTAACTTTAAATTTTAAAAAGTTTACTCACTTTATTTATGAAGTGCAGAGCCTCATGAAGAAGAGCGGGAAATTGCAAAAGAATTGAACTTGAAACTTTGAAAAGCTTTTGAACATTTGAACTACAAAACTGAAAAGCTTGAAAATCAATGCTTCTGGTTTCTTGCTTGCAGCTTCAGGTAATACCCCTTTGAGACTTGCATGCAATTGAAAATTTGATGCAGACATGAATTGGAACTTGCACTTGTTTTTGTTTTGAGAATAAACTGTAAATGTGTAGTTTTGATTTGGAACAAATATTGTAGGCATCTGAACTTGAGTTTTGAGGAATTTGTTTGAACTTTTACAAACAGAATGTTGCAGGCCTGTTGAGATTACAGATATTGGTTTGAGGAAATTAAATGCAGATTTTTAATTGAAAATTTCTGGGTTTTGGGTGTTTGAATAAAGGTTGCATGAAGATTTTAGTTTTCTTTTTAAGCATGAGCAAAGATTTAAAGAAAAAGGGAAAAAAAATGAAAAGAGTGCTTATATAGGATAAAATTTCAGATTTTAATAAAAATAAAAGAAAATACAAATATTATGACACTTGTCTCTATTTACACAAATGGTTTACACTTGTTAAATTAAAAGGTTTATAACATAACACTTGTAATTATTTATTTACATTTGTTGTAAAATGATTTTAAAGCTCTTTTTTAAAAAAAAAATGAATTTCCTAATTACTAATATGTTTTCTTCAAATTTAAAAGTACCTTTCTAATTAAATTTCAAGTAATCAAATACATTATAAAATTTACACATGTTTGCTAAATTTATATAAAATACAATCTTTGAAAAGAACATAAAATAGAATCAATTATAATCTAAATAAAATTACAAAACATTGCAATCTTATTTTTAAAAATGCTATTTCAAAAGCCTTACATTTATTTTATTAAATAAACACAAATCAAATTTGTTTAGATAAACATTTATAAAAGAAAAATAAAACAAAATCTTATTTCTAATTAAATATTATCTATATATTTTTAAAACCAAATTATATTATTATTTTATTTAAATATGAATGTATACCTTTAAATTCAAATTTATATTCCTTTTCAAAGTCAAATTTAAAAATCAAATCTAAAATAAATTTAAATAAATATAAACAACTATTTTAAAATAAGCTCATTATTATTTACAAATAATATATCCTATTTTAAAATCAATTTAAAATACACAGATTTAAATACATTTTAAACACACTTATAAATTTTGAACATAATAAATCTATCTAGAATTATATTTACACAAATAAAATAATTATTCCTATTTTAAAACTAATTTATAACCATAATTAAAACATTATATTATTATTACTTGGTTAATTATCTTTGAAAATAACAGTTTTATCAATCTCAAATAATTAAATTAAGCGATTATCAGCATTTTAAACTCCTGGAAATTCCAGGATATTACAGTAGCCCATCAATAAAGTCCATAGAAATGTCCTTCCACTTCCACCGTGGAATATCCAAAGGAAGCAATAATCCACTAGGCTTATTTTGCTCCATCTTCATCCTTCGACAAGTTAACCACCTAGAAAATATTCTGCCACTTGCCTCTTCATCTTTGACCAAAAGAAAACCTTTTCATATCCCGGTACTTTTTATCGCAACCCAAATGAATAGCCATCTTATAACGGTGACATTCACTAAGTACCTCATCTATTACTTCACCAACTACTAGCACAAATAACCTTCAGTCTCGCTAAGCCTACCTTTGTTGTTGATGGACCAACGGTTCAAATAAGTACCTTATCTATCATCTATCACCTCACTAACTATTAACACACATAACCTCCTTCCAACGGTTGAAATATACTAACCAATTCCACATCTTCCTTCTTCTTAGACCCAATATGATCACTAAACGTTGGCCTAACTTGTTGCCAATGAGTTCAAAAACCACTTCGTTGAAGGACGAAAATCAATACTTGCAATATACTTCAACTGCTTCCACTCCATAAACATCGAGCCTAACATAACATGCTTCCTACTTAAGGCATCCTCCACAACATTGCCTTTCCTCGATGTATACAAAATATCAAAAGCATATAAGGCTAAAAACTTCATTCACCTTTATTGTCTTAGTATTAGGTCTTTTTGTGAAAATAAATATTTGAGCGACTTGTGATCCATGAATAATTCGAAGGTTTTACCAAACAAATACTGTCCACATTACTTCAGTGCAAAAACGATAGCCACTAACACAAGATCATGAGTTGGACAGTTCCTTCTATGGACCTTCAACTGCCTATTAGCATATGCCATAACTCTTTGTTTTTGTAAAAAATAGCTCGTAGCCCCGTACCACAAGCATCGACATACGTGGTAAAAGGCTTCGTATAGCCGGGGACGACCAAATCAGATGCACTTGTAAAAACTCCTTTATGCATACAAACACATGTTCACACTTTGCATCCTAAGAAAAGATAGGATTATTCTTAGTAAAGCGAGTTAGGGGTGTGGAAATCTTTGCAAAATCCTTAATGAACTTTTAATAAAAACATACCAAACCAAGAAAGCTCCTACTTTGGTGGCATTTTTGGTACCTTGTAGTCTTGCACCACGACTGCTTTCCTTGGATCAACTGCTAATCCATGCTCTGACATGACAAGTCCAAGAAACGTACCTCCTTTCTCTAAAAATCGCACTTGGAGAATTTCGCCTTCAATTAGTGCTTTCTCAATGTATTAGGCACCTCTTCCAATTGAACTTTGTGCTCCTCCTCAGTATTGGAATAAACAAGAATGTCATACACAAACACCACTAAGAATTAATTTAGTTGTTTCCGAAAAAAATGACTTATAAGATCCAAGAAATAGGCTAAAGCATTGGTTAGTCTGAAAGGGATAGCTAACCACTCATAAGAACCCTTCGGCCCGCGAAAGGCAATTTTTGGTATGCTCTAATTTTCCACGCTTAGCTTATGAAAGCTTGTAGCGAGTTCTGACTATGAAAATGCTCTTGCTCCAACTAAAGTCAAACAAACCATCGATGCATGATAATGGATATTTATTATTCCTCATTAACTTATTTAGCTCGCGATAGTCAGCACACAACCATAAAGATCCATCTGCCTTTGTGGAAAACACAATTGGTGCTCCCTACTCGGATGTTCTTCTTCATATAACCCCTTCTGTAAGAGTTTGGAAAGTTGGATGTCCAAGTCCTTTCTTTCTTGAGGCACCATTCGCTTAATGGGTAATACGACTAGCTTTGTGCCTTCAACCAAATCAATATGAAACTCTATTTCTCGTCATTAAGGAAGACTAGTAACCTTTTGCAAATACATCAAGAAATCACTATATGATAGGAATGGATGCTAACTCAACTTGGGACAGATCCAATGAATATAGGTTACTCGCCATTAACGATCCACTGGGCTCACAATAAACATCTAAGTTACCCCCCATGAGAATGAATCAACCTCTTGCCACTATATGAAATGCGGATTATTGATCTTAAGGCAGAATTAACACTAGAGGAGGGAAGGGGGTGAATAGTGATTAATTAATTTTATGAATCTTTTTGAAATCTTTTCAAATTAAACCCAAACAGATGCAATTTGCAAACACAGAGACAATCACAGAACTAGACACATGCAAATAGTGAATAAAAGCAGTAAAGGAAAAAACATGCCGGAATTTTATACTGATTCGGAGTTACCTTACATCCAGTCCCACATAAATTCTTATGCAGATTTCTTTCCAAATATAATGTCGATATTACAACCTTGATTTCAAGGCCACGAGATACACCCTCCTGTCTTCGAGTCCAGGGCAAACTCTCTTGATTTAACTAGGCTACAAGATAACCTAATTGATTTACGGGTTACAATCACATCCAATTAATTTACATGCTACAATCACACCGATTCCAATCACACTTTGATAGAGAGAGACTCGATACACTTTGATTTTTCAATCTTTGATTACAAATGACCTTATAACTCTTAATTGCACTGAGATCATTGATCGAGTTTGATTCACTTAGGATTTCGGCATAATTTTGTTAAAGTATTTGAAATGTAAGAGAATATTTGAGTGGAGAAGGAGTGAAGAAAAATTCGTTGAAAACAATTGATATATATATATATATATATATATATAATATATATATATATAGGAGAATAACGGTTATTGCCATTCGCGGAAGGTTATGACGAATAGACACTTCTTTTGAAAATTTAAATTTTAAAATCTATGGCTACCATGTCAACATGAGGGGTATAAACATGTCAACATCCCCTAGTATTTTTTGAAAATTGATTTTTGTTTTAAAAGAGATTTTCTTTCTAAAGTTTGTTGAAACAATCTTAGAACTTTGTAAACTATTTGGAATAACTTTATGATTATAAAAACTTTTGGAAAGTGATCTTACGAAATATAAAGGTAATAAAAACTAAATATACAAATATTTTGATATTAAAGCTAAAACATTAAAACCAGGAGATAGTTTAAAATAAGAAATGATTTTGAAATTAATATGATTAAAAATAGTTTTTGAATTAGACTAAAATATTTAAACAGAGAGAGATGTCTTTTTAAAAAGATAGTTTTTAGAAAATCTAAAAATAAGTCATTTTGGAAATTCGTGGATTCAATTCCACTAGAGAAGGTCGTGGGTTCCAACCCACTAAAGAGGTTGTGGGTTCCATCTCACTATTAAAGCGAGAAGGTGGATTCCATTCCACAATTAAAATCCGAATAAAGATTTTAGTGCTATTATGAAGTTTTAACATAAATCTAGACTCCATTATTTATCTTGATATCTTGAACTCTTGAATTCTTGATAATCTTGATACTCACGAGTCTTCAGTCTTGATTTCAACAATCTTGAATTCGTCGGTCTTGAATCTCTATACTGTACAGTCTTCATTCTCAGTACCTGCATACACATATATATCTAGACAAAGATATTGATATTTATATTTTATAACAAGTCCTAAGGCAGTTGTCATCAAAACCATCATCTCAAGAACTAATAATCTCTCCCATTTTGATGATGACAACCTATGTTTATAAAATATACTCCACCAAACTCTGATTCTACTCTGACTCCCCCTTATTCCAACAAATCCCCCTTAATATACTAACTCCCCCTTAATCTAAGCCTAACTAACAACCTAACTATCCTATTTTATAATTCTCTCCCTTTTCCATCAACAAAAACTAAGCTTAAACTACATAACTCCCCCTTAAACTAATACTATGGAACTAAATGCTAATAACGAAGTATAATAAGTGAAACATAAATCTAATTTTATTATATACGATGTTACATTACACATATAAATAAAACATAGGCACAATGATATACAGGTACACAAAATATAAAAACATTATTATAATAACAGTCTAACGAGAGTCCTTGACAATTGGTGACTTGTGAATCGAACAATTAGGGTAATGGAGACATCTCTTTGAAAATTTTGACAATTTTGTTTTTCTCTATTTATTTAAATGTATGTTACTATACTTATGTTCTATATCTCAGTTATAGAACAAATACCTAGTTCTCTTCTTAATTTAGTAAAGGTTGACTGATTCAAGGGTTTGGTCAGAATATCAGCTATTTGATTTTCAGTGTTGATAAATTCAAGAGAAATAATCTCTTTACTTATATTATCTTTGAGAAAATGGTGTCTAATATCAATATGTTTGGTTCTAGCATGATGAGTAGGATTTTTGGATAAATCTATTGCACTTTTATTGTCACAATAAATTAGTGATTTTGAAATATTTAATCCAAAATCCTTTATGGTCTGCTGCCTATAGACAAACTGAGAACAAGCCAAAGCAGCAGAGATACATTCTGCTTTAGTTGTTGATAGTGAGAAGATATTTTTCTTTTTACTAAACTAGAGAACCAAAGAATGTCCTAAAAAGTGACAAGTTTCACTTGTACTTTTTCGGTCTAATTGACAACCAGCATAGTCAGCATCACAGTATGAGATTAAATAAATGAATCATATTTAGGGTAAAATAAGCCATAGTATAAAGTGCGTTTAATATATCTTAGGTTACGTTTAACATCTTTTAAATAGGTTTCTTTAGGTTGAGATTGGCATCTTGCACAAAGATAGACACTATGCACGATATCAGGCCTACTCGCAGTTATATGGAGTAGCGATCCAATCATTCCCCTGTATATTTATTGATCAACATCTTTTGATATGTCTTCTTTATTCAAGGCTTCATTGGTTGCCACATGAGTGGGCTTTCCACTCGTAGTGGTTATACCAAACTTACTAACTAGATCCCTAACATACTTTTCTTGACTAATGAAAATACCACTATCTAATTATTTTATTTGCAATCCTAAAATGAAAGTAAGTTTTCCCATATGACTCATCTCAAACTCTTTTGTCATTATTTCAGAAAACTCTTTGTTTATTTCATTGTTTGTTGATCCAAAAATGATATCATCTACATAAATCAGTACTAATTGGATATCATTTTTGTTTCTTTTAATAAAAAGAGTATTATCTACTATACCAATTTAAAATTTTAATTTTAATAGGTAAGATCTTAGTCTATCATACTAGGCTCTAGGAGCTTGTTTCAAACCATATAAAGATTTCTTTAATTTGTAAACAAGATTTGCAAAGTTTTCTTCTTCATAAAGTGGATGTTGTTCAACATAAACATCCTCTTTAACAAAACCATGTAAAAAGGCACTTTTGACATCCATTTGAATTGATTCATGTACTCCTTCAATGTCATGTTTCCTTGCCATAGATGAATGAATTTATCGATTTAAACTCACTACTCTGCTTTTGAGATAAACCTAGCCTCAAACCTTTGCTTGAAATTTCCCTAAACGATGTCATCCTCATTTGTCTCGGCCGTTACCATCTCTACCAGTTTAAGGCCTTTACCTGTAAGTTCCATGCTGCAAGTTATCGCCTTTTAACATCCTCAAGAGCCAAAGCTCCAAAGATATGCTCACATGTGTGAAGCCATGCACTTGTATCCACCAAAGACTCGGTTCCCACAAAAGGCTTCCCACACATGCTCATAAAATATTTGCACAGCTTCAGAAAGCTAGTAGAGGGTAGGTGATTGGTAACCACTGCAGGTGTATGGGATACATGTGTAGCGAGGTTACATAGGCTTGGAAAGTAGCATAAAAACATGCGGAACCATATTGGTATGTTCATGCCAGGTACCTCTGGCAACACATACTCAGCGCCCTCTTCATTCTGGCTACTAATTTCTACAACAGTTAGTTTCTTAACTCACAACTACTCTCTAGATGTTCATTTCTTCCATTTCCATTGATTGTTTGGTAGCGAATTTTTAATCGATATGGATTGAATTAGAGTGTATTAAGTTTCTTATCCTTGATGTCTATGTTGTAATGAGGTATTGGTTGATTGTTCAGCACATACACATTGTATATCATTGCATAATGAATTGATGTTTTTAAATAGTTTAAAATGATATATGAAATTGATCGGAAGCGAATAAATAAATTAAATTGATTTTTTAGGAGAAATGAATTATTGGGATCTAAATAGTAGATTTTTGGAAGGAGTTTATCTAATATCAAAAATATTATTAGTAATAGAAAAATTTGAAAGTGTTTATTTTTTGTATTGTTTAAATAAGAAGACTTATGTATGTATGTATATTCTTATTTATTTATCTATAAATATAAAGGTATTTGAAGAATTTTATAAAAGGATTTAAAATATATATTCTAAAATGACGAGTTTATTTTTATGGGAATTGAATAAACATGATGCTTGTAAAATAATATTTTTGGAATAATAATGAAATTGAGTGAGACTATTTATTGAATGCAAAATTTTAGTACTGAAAATTTATTCTATATACTGTTAGGTATAATTTTGAAAGTGATTTATTTTGTATTTGATTATTTTAAATAAAATGGAACAGATTTAAATTCCTTTAGAAATATTTACGTAGTGTTTGAATTAAATTATTTTAGAAAGTGAATTTTGGATTTTATTATACGAGCAGTTTTATAAATTAATAATTTAATGTTAAATGTTTGGAAGATTTCATATAAAATTGAACCTTGGCATGATAAATTATTTTTCTGTGGTAATTTAAAAAAGGTTTTGAAACCTAAATGTAGGTTTTAAAATATTGGTTTTGGACTTTTATATTATACCTTCGGGAAATTATTTTTAATTGAAAATCCTTATTAGCAGCATAGAATTACTTAAATTTGTTCTTTAAAGAAAATTATACATAATAAAACTTCTTTAGTATTATTATTATTGAATAATTCAAAGTTTAAAAATTATTTTAAAAAGGAGTTTAAGGATGTGAAATTGAAAATATGGATTTCCTTGTAATTACATAAGAGATTTTTAAATAAAGATTTTAGAAAAGAATGAGAATTTATTTATATAAACCTCACTGAAATTAATATTGATGTTTTTAAAATTCAATTAAAGATCTTATTATAAAACCCTTTTGACTCAATAAAGAATCGAATTGTGTAATTGTGTGTTGATTCTATATTGTGAGAATTCTGATTAAGTGGATTAGTGATACCAAGCGGTATGGAATGTTTGGTAATATTTTTTCAATTACTCTTTTGACTCATTGTAGAATAAATGTGCGATGAGGAGTGTAACTTAGGAGCATTGAGTAAATAGGTGAGTAACACCAGGTGGTATGGGACGCTTAAGCTATATTTGTTTAGTTACATTTTGCGAGTAAATGTCGCTTATATAGGGAAATATGAGGTATCATATGAGATTATTACATAGAGTTAGCCAATTGAGAATTGGTAGGCTGAGAGCTATTTATATATTTATCGACTGAGTAGTATACTCCTATTATTATTATGTGAGGAGTAAAACCAGATTTGGCTAGTATCCATCCTGACAAAATGATTATGAGGCCGCTTCTCGAATTCGTGACATATCTTTTGATGCATTTGGCTGAGAGCCAAAACTGAGAGCCACTGCCCCCATGTCACAGGCCAGCAGTCTTTTACCAATAAGGGCAATTGTAAGGCCATGTTCATGGCATAGCATAGATTTGCACCCGAAGGATATTGGATCATAATGCTCATCGAGGTGACTAAAGACTGTAGGAGTAGCACCGAGAGCATGTGAGGAAGGCTCTTGGAGCAGGCTGAGAGTTGTTAGTTTCCCATCTGGTTACAATGGACATGCGATATTGAGATTATACCTCTTTGTACTATTATTATTTGCAGTTGAGAGCCAATGTGTGGATTAACGGGACTAAGAGTCACGTGATTTACTATGTGTTTGGAAGTCAAGATGGGTACCTATGTGATTGAGGGTATTTATAAAATCGAGAGCTTACGAATTAGTGTGACCCCATATATACCTGTTATATGGTTATTGGAGAGATAATCTGACTCTTGAGAGCATACCTTGTTTGTATTTAATATATATTTTGTTTGGGCGGCTATTAGTTGTTTAATTTATATGCTGAGCATGACGAATCCTATGTATGTCTACTTTATGATTAACCAAGAGATAATCTTAGGCATAGTTGTATGCTTGCCCATATTGTACTTAATGATTTTTCATATTGAAAATAAATTGGATATGTTAGCTTCACCCATCTTGATATTATACTTCTTGATGTATTATTATTTAGTGTTTAGGTAATGGAATGTGCATGGTATGTTATATAGTGTCATGTATATATTGAGTTTTAGGCATGCTAGATTAGGATATATAGTTGTTGCCTTTTTTGTCACATACGATCTAGACATAGTCTGATCCGTGTGTTATTTACATAATACGTAGGTTAGTCTGAGACATTATAGGTTTAAGGACGAAAGTGATCAACATTTGATTGTGGTCATAGAGGAGGATAGCTATATACTATAGAGTTAAGTATAATTTTGTATGTTCGTAGCTACATGTGTTGTTGAGATGTATATATTCGACATGCCATGTATATTTTTGATAAAAGTGGGCATTTGACTAATTTTGTAGACCCATTTGGACTTTTGGATACTTTAAATTATATGTTATCGCTGCCTTGATGACTTTATATTCTCTGTGATTTATTTTATAATTTGTTCTATCTAAGAAATGCATGAGTTTATTTCTTTGTGCTGATATCGAGTATGTATGATGAGTAGTATATGATTTTGAAATATATACCCATGTTAGCCCAAGGGAATATTCACTTGTGACAGGCTAATATCACCTCATTCTCCATATTATCAAATAATATAACCTAGTAATATTCTTTGGTAGTATGGATATAGATATGGGTGTTACAACTTAGACGCCAAAGGGCCAATGTAAATGGTTCGAGGAATTTTCTATGGATCATGTGGTGATGTTAAGATTCGATACACTATGTTATAGTGTAATATGATATGCCACTCAATTTCAATAAGGTTGGTAACTTTTCTGTTATGACGAGTAAGTTATATGTTATTAGATGGTTCAACATGACTATAGTTGATTTCTATAGGCATCAAGATCTGGTCATGCTTGGTATGAGAATCAGAGAGAGATGAAAATGTCCATCTAAATGCTTAATGTAATTGATTATTAGTTTGATTATTCATTCAGTTGACTCCCTTTATTATCTATTATTTAATTCACACCAAACTATATATGTTAACTAATATTATTATTTAGATCATTGTATAAAATAAAAATTGATATTTTGATTTTGGCCATGATTGTGTTTATTTATATTTATATATTAATTTAATAATTTCAAAATGTTATTTTATATTTTTAATTATATATACATTATATGTTTAAAATTATTGTATAAAATTATATATGTATATAATATGTCTCGGCTTTATAAGAAAAGTTTCAAACATATATATTAATATAATATTATTATGTGTCTTTTAAAATTTAAACAATGTTTATATATTATGTTAATATTTAATTTATTAAAAACAATAATAAAGTGTTTTAGGATTTTCTATATAAAAAAAGTTGTAATCAAAAGGAAGTAAATATGTGTAATTATTTTTATACTTATTTTATTGTAAAATACATACTTTAATTATTTTATGCATTTTAAATACTTTGTGTATTTAAAAAATTCGTTATTATATTCGACATTAATAATATTTAAATAAAAATAAAAATATATTTGTTTTAACTAATTAAAAGATATTTTAACTTATTTTTATAGATTCAAATTTGATTTTTCAAAATAGTTTACCAAATCAAAATTAGATATATTAGATTTTAAAAATGAATTTAAGATTTATTGAAAAATCAAGATCTAATCAAATATTCTAAAAGTTTAGTTTATTTAATATATGATTAAAATTTGAAACTATATATAAATATTAGTATGTATATTTAAACTATGTTTTGAGACAATTTATGTGCATATAAACGGTGAACGTATATGTTATAGATGTAAATGCTAATATTTAATACATTACCTATGTAGATATTACCATGTTGCACATGCATGTCATATGCAGATGAATATATACTGATATAGTCCAAATTATAAAAAAATAAGTAAATCTATATACATTAATTTAAAAAATTAAATAAAATTTTATTTTATTTAAATTAATTAGATTGGGTCTAGTAAAACCCATTAAGCTTCATAGGCCTACCACGATCTAAATAAGATTTTTTTTTTTGAAATTCACTCAATCTACCCACTATAGACTGGCTCAGTTCCAACAATGGTATTAGATCCCAAAAGGTCTATGTGGTCAATTAGTCAACATTTAAGACCAATTAATTAAACTTACTAATCAATAGGTGGCAAGAAAAGTATGTCTAATCTTAGGGTTGAATAATCAATTATTCTTCCTGCCCTGGCTATCGATCAGGCTCAATGGATGGAGTAAATCCAAAAGGTTGGTTCAGATGTAAGTCATAGGGCTATATTATCTTGGGCTAATTTTCAAATCAGATTTGAAAATTCTAAAAAATATATTTTAAATTTAAATGTTAAATTTGAAATATAAATTGAAATTTTATAAAGGTTATAGATTAAATTATTTTTTCTCCAAAATATTTGAAAATAAAATAATTTATTAGTAATTTTTAATGTTTATATAATTAATTTGATTAATTAAACTAAATTAAATATTTAACTAAAAGGTTAACTAATTAAATACACACACACATATATTGATATATATATATATATAAATGTTTATCTTAAATTTTTTTAAGATGAACTATATTCAATTTTCGAATTAATTTAAATATTTAATTAAATTGTTTATTCAAATAAATGAATTTATTAAATTAAATTAATTAAAGGTTAATTGATTTAAATGTATATATGTGTATGTATATATATTGAGATGAATATATAAACAAACTTAAAATATTATAGTTTATCATTTATCTTAAATAATTTAAGATGGACAGTAAAAATTTCAGAAATTTTATATAAATTAAATTAATTAAACATGATTTAACTAATAAGAATTAGACATTGATTAAATATGATTTAGTTAATGAAATACATATATACATTATATTAAATTATAAAATTTATAAACACATTAAACTTTTATATCTACATATATATAAAATAATGTAAGTGAAACTACAATAAAGCCAAAAGTGTTGCTCAAATTTCTTATAAGTAAAGGATTAGCCTATGAGCATATCAAAGCCTGGCTCAGTCCAAGTCAGCCTGCACTATTAGGCCCAGCCCAGCTCATGCTGGCCCATATTTAACTTAGCCTCACCACCTACTCAACAAATGCTCCAGAGCTATAATTGCCCAGCTCTTCTTAAGATGAGATACAACTAACTCATCTGCCTAGGCCCGACTCAAAAGTAACCTGTCGATGGCTCGGCTCTATCTTATCCTACCTGCAACCGGTCCTTCATAGCCCGTCTCATCACCATGAGCACAGCCCAGCTCGTCCACTCCAACCTTGGAAAATTCCAGCTTTATTCTTAACAACCTTCAACAACAAGCAATCGATCGTAACTATGCATGAGAAGCTTCTATTCATCCTTAACCCCTAAAAACATACTACATGATAAATAGTACAGCTGAATGTACCAATTACTATGGTATGTCTACTAAAAGCACACCTATCCTACAACATGATGTCTTTATCAGCACAACGCACGTGCCTAGTGCAACATCACAACTGGCATGCATCTTAGCCATATGTTCGCACCATCTTTCCGGTCATCCTTCAATAGCTCATGCAACTGGATCTATGGCAAAGAGGATTTTCTACCTATAAACCGCACAATCACAGCCATCCATAGATCTACTTTAGCTGTTACAAATGCCAATTGCCATACAAGATTTAGTTGGCTGAGTTTTAGATACTCTCTAAGCTTAGAATTCATTTCCAACAAGCAAATACAAAAGCTCTTAAGTTTAGTAACATTGTAATCATAAGTGCTTAATTTCTTATTATTCACCTATGATTCCTTGTAATCATAAGAGATCAATATAGTAAGAGATCTACATAGTGGATATAGGCAATCTTAGCCTAACACTCCACATCTTGTGTGCATTTACTATATCTACACACTTGCTCCTCGTTTTCCATTTTATACATAGTGTTAATAAGTAACCATTGCAAATACAAACACGTAAGTCTAATTTCCAAGGTAGACAAAACATTTAGTCAACATTTGATGCTAGAAGGAAGGCCTCCCCTAAAATCTCTCACCTTTCTTCACTTTTGCTTCTTTATGAAAAAAATAAGTTCTAATTATTGCCATGAATCCTAACGACAATAACGAAGGTATTAACTCCAGTGACCTCAACACTAACAACAACGCTACTTATCCCATTCCTAGGTTGAGAAATGACATATGAGGAAGTGTACTTCAATGCTTAACTTACATGGGAACTCTAGCCCACGAAGTGATTGATCTAAGGACAAGGCTGGATGCTCAGACAACTATGAACTTTATTCCACCAACCCCTCTGATTGCTAAACTAACTGATATCCAACCTACAATCTTCAGTGCTTAACCTCATAAATACCGCCTAAGAGAGGGTGGCACTTGAATGTCGGTCGAGGATGTTCTTGTTCACCATAGAAGGTATGCTATGCATAGGCCAAGTCACGTTATTGATATTGATTCAGAGTTCGCCATGCATAGAGAACTAAGAAATCATCGTTCCTCTTTGGTGTAACGACCATATGCTTTTGGATGCCTTCGGGTGACAAATGGAGCTTGTGACCTGAAGTTCAAGCATCTTGGTGGTGGTTCTCATGCCATCGGTAGAAAGCATTGGATCACTTGGCATTACAGCCTTATAGGTTGGGGCCATGCCCAGATCAAGAGAAGGGTAAGCTAGGCATTCACGATTGCACTCTATGCATAGGGAGAGAAGATTCTTATCTCCGTTCACTATCATCACTATCACTCTCTATCGCATCATCGTCACTAATCTCCCACTCCTTAGAGATGCTAACTGAATCCACAGTCGTTCATAGGCCAAACCCTTCCATGGTTGAAAGATGCTAGCCTCTAGGAGGAAATGAATAGTCTTCACCAACAACTCAATCTAATGTAAGCCCGGGATGCCAATGGCGAAGCATTATCTGATAACAAGGATGGAGAGCCATTCTCCAAGGAAATCTCGAGTACATATATCCATAAGCAATACGCCTTGCTGCTGTTGCGACTTTTCTATTGATTAGAAAAGCACAAATTTTAATTAATTCTACAAGCGCACAGGCGTGTAGTATGCAGGTCGAACACAGGGAATTGTGTTTTAAAATATTTTAAGTCCATATTTAAATCTTAGACGTGTTAAAAAAATTCGATGGTGGTTCTTGAACAGGAAATAAAAACAATAACATACTCCAAATGGATTTCGAATCTAATCAAAGTTGCAATCAAAATATAAAATTGTAGAAATCTGAGCAGAAACTAATAGTGCTTAAAAGAAAATAATAGATCAAATAACTGAAATAAAATGAACTGAATTTATTAACTAACTGGAAAGAGTGCAGGTAATAACTAAGAACAAGAATAAATAAATTCCTAAATCTAATTAACAAACCTACGTATTCTGTCCAAAAATAAAAAAACCACTGAAATTAAAACTAAACTAGAAGAAAAATGATGGGGTAAGAGTTGATTTTCCATCTGCATTCCTCTATGCTATTTAAAGACTTCAGCCTTCAAAAATAACCCTACTATTCAAGTCCTTGTGCTTGATATTTGGAGAATAATAAGGCCACCTCATTTTGAATTGGTCTTTGCTTTGTTATTTTATTAACAAGTGGCCTTGCTTTGAGAGATTTTCAGGCTAAACTTCGAAAGTGTACTTTCAATATTTGCATTTGATTTCTTGCATGAATAATACACATGTTGGTGACGTGAGATGCATTTCTTCATGAACGATATGTGCTTTCTCTTCGAATTATTCGGTACTCAAAATATTGCACTCTTTTTCTACGTGTCATTCGAACCAATGGACGGCACAACTGATTAATTTCAACGTTGCACTTCGAAATCTATAATCTGCAAAACCACAATAAAATACCTGTATAATACCGCTTAAAAAAAATAAAAATATATGAAATAAACGGTTTAAAATGCAGAAAAATAAGTTCATCAGCTGCCTATTGAAAAATACGATGGGAATGTCGACACATCATTCCACATCATTGGTTTTAACTCAATTACTCTGGTCGGGTAGCTTTTTAGTCCCATAAGTGTCTTTCTTCCCGTCAACTCTTACATAACTAGCCTCCCACTGGTTCCTGCATCTATAATAGGACAATATCCATTCTTAGGCCTAACTATGCATAGATTTTAAAGCCAGGTTCTTTTCTTTAAAGACCCATATCATAATGGCTAGAAAACCGGTTAACTTCTGGCAAGGGTTAACTTAGAACGTTTGGTCATATATAAACCGCTTCAACCAGGAGTCACCTAGGCTAGAGGTACCAATAAGAACAACCTAGTTGTAGTCATCTACTTGGGGGTTTGGTATAAGTCAAGAACGCGGAAGGAGTTGCAAAGTAGTCAGCCACGTCCTTAGCTGACTTCTATAAACACATGAATGACATCATGTTGATGGAAGATGCTCATCTCTTAAAAAACGATGACGAGGCCTGACATTATAACAAAGCCGACCCTCGTGAGAATATAGACCGAAACAGTTATAGTTGGTAGAACAATAACAAAAGGTGCATAAAGGAGGCACCTGATACATATGTAGGTACACTAACTATGCCACTAAAATATGGAATCAATATGTCTCACAACTAGGGACTGGGTACTTTATCAAAGACCCTCCGCCATAAGAACTGGGGAGAGGAGGAACCTTGCAGTAATGGAAAGTGCTGCGAGTTACATTAAATCAACAGCTACTCCATCAACAAATGTTGTGTTCCAAAAGATGAAATAGAGAGGCTGATCAAGGAAGGGGTGCTTGTAGAATATGTTTGGTATTTGATCAATCAATGGACGACTCTCAACAACCAGCCGACTCAACCCCAATAGCCCAACAAAAATGTTGTGGCCATAATAGATATTTTAACCATATGTAAAGGCCCGCATGTAGTTAAAGGCAGATAGGGAACATAGTCCGGGTACCAGAGAGAAGTGGGTTTAGTCAGCCAAGTCTATTCGTTAGAGCATCGAGCATCCAAAGTGCATAGGCTAGATACAAATCAGTCTATCACTTTAACCACTAAAGGTAAGGAATCCATCTCTTGTCCCCACCACGATCCCATGGCTATCACCCTTGTAGTGGCTAACTCTAACATGTATCGGCTATTCATGGACGAGGCAGCTCAGTTTACGTCATGTTTTGACATGTCTTTAAGGCTCTCATGCTCTCTGCCTCTAGCCTCACCTCCTTTGGCTTTCCTATATACAGTTTTTTGGGTGTGAATACTGTTCAAATCGGAACTATTTCTATCATGACCACATTCGACAAAGTCCCCTTTGGTGCAAAAGTATAGGTAAACTGTGTAGTACTTGATTGCCTGTTTGCTTATAATCTCTTAATGGAATGACCGTCCTTTGCGAAGCTTGACGCCATCGTTTTCGACAATTGGCTCGTCATGAAGTTCCTTGTTTAAGTTAGGGTTGGTAAAAGCCGAGGAAATCAGAAAAATCCTAAGGAGTTTTATGGGACCTCCCTTGAACATGCAAAGAAGGGTGTCCTTATGCTTTAGCAAGAGTTCTCAACATCAACGGCGAATCACTCGAGAGAACCTTCAAGCTGATCAATGCTCAAGCTCGTGCCGAGACCGACCCCAACTTTAAAGTTGAGGCATCAATATCTCCCTCCGTGAAAAATAACCAACACGGTCGGGTTGCAACAATCAACGATGTGTCAACCAGGGAGCACTCATGACGGACATTGCTCACATTCGTGTCGACACCATTCTTGTCCTTGAAGATACAACTGCAATCGGTGTGTCACCTAGGAGTAACCCTAAGCATATCAACGCTCTGGTTAGTGCTAGTACCACTCTAAGCACTGAAGCCTATCAGTGCTTTGATTTATACTGGGACCGCTTGCCACTATAATGATTGAGATAGCAAGAAGTTTAAATAGGAGAGAAAGAAAAGAGCCAACTATGGATACAGATCCACGGTTTTCTCTACCAATTCAAATCCTACGAGAATCAAATTCAAACCCACCTCCCTAGGTATAGTCGGCCGTACCATGCCCCTACATGGGCCTCCATTCCACTTCAAGCCTGGTCAAATGATTTTCATTTAAATTTAGATTTAAATGTACATAGATATTGTATATCGATGCATTTTTTATATACTCACTATTTTCAATACCAAACAACGCAAAACATACAAAATTTTATAATAAATATTTCATAAATATTAATTAGTGTAATTAATTTATAATAATTATAATTTAATTAAATTAGGTAGTAGTTGGAGCATTCAACATTTCGGTTGTGTGATTCTTAGGTGTAAAGTCGGTCAACGATCAATATCGAATAATTCGAATATTAACTTTCATACATCACCTTAGCTAGTGTTTGAAATTATAGCCAAATTTATCACATACATAGTTTCAATAAATCCAATTTTACTTATTTTAAGCGGTCCTTAGTGGTGACAATTAGTTACATCATTTCTCTTCACCAAAACTATATCACATTAGGACTTATCGAATTTGGTAATAGTCAAAATTCCAGTATCGTCCATATTTGACCTGTATAATTCAAACACAAAATCCTTGGCTTAATAATGACAATCATTATTAATTGAACTAATCAAGCCAAAGACTTGGACTTTGAGCTAACTTCAGTTGACCGTGATACTAACCTCATATAATCGAGGTGCCGAATTATCTATCCAATAGTGTTTCATATCCAATGCTCAACTTGACCTAAATATATTCGTTTAATAGATTAACTATGATCAGAGAAAAGTTTCCATATTGAAGTTTGATAGTTTTCTTAAGTCGAGAGAATTGTATATTATTTTCATATCGATATTTTTTATTTGACCTTAGTTATATCAAGCAATAGAAAACCATCGAGTGAGTTATTCCATATTTATTCAGTAATTGTTAGTATGTAACCCCTTGGTGCCCCCAACAGCCATAAGTAATACACTTCCCTCTATTTGCGGAGTGTTAGCACCATAGTTGGTCACTGACACCCAAAGAAAGATTTTTGTAGAGAGATTAATGAAGATAAAAAATTAAAATAGAGGAATATATGCAGAATTAATTGCAAAAACTAGAACACCGGATTTATAGTGGTTCGGCGTAACTGCCTACGTCTACTTTGAGTTTTATCTTTATTGCTTTCTCCAAATAATTGTATACAGATATGATCCGTACACCAACAACTTGAATACAAGTTCTAACTGAAAAAGAATAAGTCTCGAAAATGGCAGATTCTCCCCAGTGTTCTCAAAAAAAGCCCCTTTCACTATGCCCCTGCTCTTCTGTTTATAGGTGAAGATAGGGTAGACTTCCTTCGTGGGCCCAGGAACAAGGTACTTCAGCCCATAGCAAGTGGCTTCTGTGCATCGAGCCAAGGATGCCGAACGCAGTTGCCTAGCGAGGAATGCTAGTCGAGAATTATTTGGTCGATCATCAAGTGACTCGAAGTAAACCCTTAGGAAAATCAAAGCAGATAGTATGTCGACTCGGAGCGAAGTCATGCCGAACGGTGAAGTCCGTTGTATGGTTTCACTCTCTTGATCGAGTAGTGTGCTCTGGAATACTTGGTAATGTTCATTTGAGCCGAACCCTCCTGTGCCGAGCGATGGTGTTCGAACCACAGAATGCCGAGCGATGGTGTTCGAACCACAGAATGCCGAGCGATGGTGTTCGAGCCACAGAATGCCTAGCGATGGTGTTCGAACCACAGAATGCCGAGCGTGGTGTTCGAGCCACGGAATGCCGAGCGATGGTGTTCGAGCCACAGAATGCCGAATGATGGAGTTAAGCCGAGCGGCACTTAGGCCAAACGATACCTAGGCTGGGCGACACTTAGGCCGAACGACACTCAATATTTTCCTCTCGTAGCCGGGCCAAGCAACCGGGTAACATTTGCCCCCAAAGCGTATCGTGAGGCTCAGTCATGATATTCTTTGAACCATAAGAAAACCATGCTTCCAACTCTTCTCCTCCTAACGGGTGGAATTCGTTTCTTCATCCTACCATGTCTTCAATATAGCTTGGTAGATATTCGCATATAGAGCCACCCGTTCGGCAAGTTCTCAGTCGCTCGGCATAACTGCTCGCTGAACAACTTAAATGCCTTGACCGGGTCGAATGGTTGATGCATGTTCACCTCCCCTTCTTCACATAAAAAACCGACACTTCTCCTCATCACTTTTTTACTTGCACTTCTAACCTTCAGGAACCTGTAACTTACCTACCCTCAAACTTCGGCTACCTCTCCAACCTTCCCTCCTTACCCTGATTTTAGTAAGTTTTCCCTATAGCTCCTCCCCAAATCAAGTCTAAACGACTTCCAATCTCAAGCCTAACAGATCCTTAAGCCTCAGTCATTGTATTAGGTAAGAATTTCTCCTTCAAATGTTTTTCCAACTAGGAAGTTTAGCACGAAATTTGAATTCGCGAATTTCCTTTAGACTTTGGACGGTAGGAGGCATGTGGATGAGGAAGACGAAGTGAGGTTCGAACATGTCTTAGGGCAAGAACTTAGTACAACTTTAACCGATTTCAAAGCTGGTGGTATGGAGAGGAGAAAGGAAAGGGACACCGGTGGTTTCTAGGTCGTAGGTTCCCGCTGGGTCACCGAGCGTTGGAGTTAGGTTGTTGAAGTGGAACTGAATAGTTGTTCGAGGTCGTTCAGTAATCAAGGAACGAGGAAGAAATGAGTGTGATCATTCAACACTTGTACTTTAGATGGAAACTAGTCGACTACGAAGTAGATAGCTTGGTAGTCCTTACGTGAGAGTAATGTTAGGGATGTAATAAGAAAACGGCTCGGTGTAGTCTTCATGTGAGAATGGTGTTAGGGACGTGAGAAGTAAGTAGGTTGGTGTTGAATGATGACATATCTGGCTTAGGTGGACGAACCGGAGAATGCCGAGCGAAGGCGTTTGAACCTAAGATGCCGAGCGACGTTGGTCGAAACAGAGTGTGCCAAGCGATGGACTTAGGCCGAGCGGCATTTAGGTCGTGTGTTTCAAGTGTCGCTCGGCCTTGAGCCTTAAAGTAGGCAACAATAGTCGAAATCATTCCAACTTGAACATAACTCATGTCGAGTTCACTTACTTCCCATGCCCAATCATATGACAAAAAAAAATGACAATGACTTAAGCAATCAAGCATATTGAACTAATCCGGACTGATAACTCCTCGGTTTCAACAATTATAAATCCGAGTTTAACTCGATAAAAATAGATAATAGCCTTCAACATATAGTGCCAATGTCTGAGTTCAAAACTGAAAACACCATAGGGCAGGCTCTCGGAGACGGTCAGCAATGACGGTCTTCGAAGATGACATTTCAAAGCTTAACTTTACTTTATCGGCTTCATGACTTTTAATTCTTTTACACTTATACTCAAACGATTGCACTAGTCCACACACCACACGGGGGAGCACTTTTGTCGTTATGTCTAATATTGATTGTCTTTCAAGTATAGCTCAAATGGTTGTTTATCCAATCTTCAATGCTCATTCAAGATGTCTAGGAAGCCGAGCTCCGTTACAGTTTCAGATAAACCTGAGCCAAGTTTTCAACAAGAGTAGTCGGAACTTCAAATCCATCGACAACTCCTGTACAGAATATACCAAGTCCAACGACTTCGTCTGCTGACTTGGCCCCTGATTCCATAGATACAACAATCATCCTAGACGACCCGACTGATTCTCAAGCTTCAAGAATCAATGAAAACGCTTTTCGCCGACTATGCTCAATCTATGAAATTCCTTTTGATGGTGTATTGCTTCCATTGGGACAAGATCATCCTCACCTGCCCCCAGTTGGATATACAGCCTGCAACAAATTCATGTGTTTGATTGGTAGCGTGCCACCATTCAACTCCTTCCTCCGCGATCTGTTGTAGTATATTGAGATACCCCATCATAGTTACATCCCAACAGTCACGCGTTCGTATATGGCACGTACATTCTTTTCATGAGCATTCTATTCAGGCCCCCCCACTCCCGGTGACATCCGCTATATTTATCGTTTTAAGAGAAGATCTGACAACCCATCTTTCATATTCCTAGAGCCGCATAACAAGTGCCAAATCTTGTGGATCAAATTTGCCCAATATAAGCAAGGATGGTTTTATGTGCGTTGTCCCGCAGGCTTTGCGAGGAGATGGCTAGAAGGGAGTAAGTTTCCTTTCTAGAGCATTACTTGTATGCGACAGAAGCCGCATCCTTACTAAACCCTTTCTTTACTTTTACAGGTATCAGCCCTCATCCCGAAGGCTCCGGGTACTCTGAGGCTGTCGAAGCTATTCAAGCTGTTCCTGTAGGAGATAGGGACATCATTTCCAATGAATCGCTCTCGAAATTAGGGTTGTTGGAAGAAGGTCGCCGAATAAGTCTTCCTCACGGCGTCAGTACAACTAGACCTGCCTTGTACAAAGGCAAAAGGCAAGCTGAGCCTTCAACACGTGATGCCCTCGACACATCCGAGGAAGGTGGGATTAAAGAGACTAAGGTGTCATAAACACCGGGTGAGAATGCAAGTCCTACTCTAGAACTAGTGGTTGAGGCACACGACACTGATGCAATGCCTCCCCCTTCGAAGGGAAAAAAGAAACTGGCTTACAAATTGAGGAAAAAGATGGTAGGCGGAACCTCAAAGGTCACGATCACACCAATGGAGAAAGAGCTGTCTCAATAGAGGGTTCACTGAAAGGCTTATCTGACCTCACTATTCCCGATGACTTGCTCAATTATGGCTTCAACAATCTAAAAGCCCTAAAACTCCATTCGCCCGCAAGTGGCAATGAAAGTGTTCAAGCCCATAATCGAGGAGAAAAAACTCCGATAAGTAAAGCCAAAGAAACTGGTCCATCGGGGGTAAACACTAGGACACACACAACAACACTTACACTTCACCTTGCACTTAAACTTCAGCCATTATGTGATTTTGGCTAACTCGTGTTCACTTATTTTCTATGCATGTGATATGGGACGTTCTCATGGATTCGATCGCTGCATGGGTCCTCCATTTTCCATCATTCTGGTCAGGATTCGGGCTCTGGCAAACGCTGAGATAGAGATGATGATAGTGATAGGGACTATCGCTCCCGAGAGTCATCATCTCGAAGGAAAACTTACCATCATTCTTCATACCATTAGTCTTCATACCATCACAATCCTCCCTCTCACCCAGAGCAAGGCAGGGAGAAATCTGGTCATAAGGGGTCCCAGTCCGATACTCCCTGCGACCAACACTTGGGTTCATCTAGCACCAAGCAATCCCGGGAAGTTTAAGAAAATCCCGTAGTATCTAGAAAAACTTCTTCTACTCTCGCACATGAACTGTCGATAGTGGAAAGGCTAACCGAGCTTAAGGCCACATTCCCAAAAATATGCTTCGACGATCTGAAGTTTCTTCCAGCGATTCATCGCATTACGGGGAACGTCAAACAAAGTGCTATTGCTTGCAACAATGATTTCTACTTTCAACATGACACGTTTGTTCATTTGGAAGAAAAGGTTTTAGAAGTTTCCATCGAACGCCAACATGAAATCGATCGTCTGAAACTCGAAGCCATTCACGACAAAGACATTATCAAAGCCCAGGATGAAGAGTTTTCCTCGTACAAATCTTAGCTTGAAACTTCTCAGAAAGATGTCGTTAATCATCTGGAGACCACACATAAGAAAGAGATCAACGAAGCGGTTAAATGCTGCAGTGCCTTAGCATTAGAGAAAGACTTCGTTCAGAAGGAGAGAGATGCATTCGCTCAGCGAGTCAAAGAGTTGGAAGAGCTACTTCTCAAGGAGAAGGAATAAAAAACTACTGCTCAGGAGGAGTCGCAATGATACTGCGATGAGATTGTTTCTACACGACTCCTGAAGACAAAGCTCGATGAAGAACTCTCCAAAGCTGAGATGCTAAAGGATGTGGCCTGTGAAGAGGGAAAAATAATAGCGCTCACGAAAACTGATTCTCGCCTTGAGGCAGCTACGGAGGCTGGAAGGGAGGAAATCAAGTGCATGTGTGATCTGCTTATAGCGGAGTATAATGCACCAGTTCTCATGCATCGTGACCTTACATTTCTCGACGAGGGTTACCTCGAATCTTTGTGCGAAGCATGTGATACTTTGATAAAGATCAAAAAGATTGAGTCGGGCAACAAAGAGGTTGACGAAGAAGCTTTAGTGAAGGAATTTCTCCGAGGGAATGAGCCTTCAGACTTGACTGCAATGAAGGCTCTTTATGGCAGAGACTTCTTCTCGTCGAAAGGAAAGAATGACATTGCCAGCCCATCCGAAACCGAGTCTCCAGTTCCTCATCCTACTCAACCGACTGATCGCCTATCACTTGACCCCTTCGAGCAGCACATTGGATACGACCCAGAAGACCCTGGACTTGATATTCATGTTCTATCTCCTATTCCAGAGGGTGAAACTCCCCAGATGGTTGAGAGTCAGCCAGAAACCGGTGCATAACTTTTCTTCTCAAAGTTCAAAGGGCCGTAGTTTTCGGCGAGTAGTTAATGTATTCTAACATTTGTCTCTTACGATTTCGTGTGGGCTGTTCTGATCCTGAGCCAAATCCAAGGAGCGATGACGCCACGGAGAAGGAGGAGAAGAAAGATAGGGCAATTCAAATGGGAGAGATTCCCGATCCTGACGCTCAAGTGATTGAGGCGCTTAATGAGGACAAGTCTGAAAATCCATCACCCGTTGAAGGAGATTACGAAGTCGAGATTATAGGAGCCTTCGAACTTACTTCAAGGTTGAGCATGAAGGAGAAACTTACGGAAGAGAAGAAGAAAGTTGAAATCAAGGTTGAGCCCCAAGTAGTGGAACGAGATGATCCTTTGAACAGACCTTTTGAAATTCATTCTTCCCGGTGGGTCCAGGCCACTGGAAGTTCCTCCTCCTTCCTCAGATGTCACTTCCCTAGCAAGCAAAGCGTCTAAGCGAAAATGCGTAGGGGAGGAGTCGGTTGAGAAATCAAGGAAGGAGAAGAGGCCAAAGAAGTAGTTATCATGCTCATTCAATGAGAGTTAGCCTGGTTTATATAATTATTTCTATTTATTTTCGTAGCCAATGTAAATAGACTTTTGATTTTGAGTTTAGGAGGAATTGTAGCGGAACTATATTTTTAGATTTGTGAATAAAACTTAGTTTCTTTATTTTTAGATGACTTTCATTTTTCAGCTTATTGCCTATCTCATTGCCATAACTCGAAATTCAATGAGCTACGCGAGCTCTAGTTCACTTCCTTGTGACTCGGAAACTTTCTGAGAATCATAGATCCTCTATTCCACGTTTCGAGAACTTAGAATACTTTTAGTCCGCATTCTGGGGACTCAGAGTACTCCAGTCCCCACTCCGCGGACTTGGAGACTTTAAGTTGTTTATACTCTAGTCCGCACTCTGGGGACTTAGAGTACTCCTGTCCGCACTCTAGGGCCTTAGAGATTTTAAAGTCATTTATACTCTAGTCCGCACTCAGGGGACTCAGAGTACTCCAGTCCACACTCCGGGGACTTGGAGTTTTTAATTCTTTGTGTGCGTTCAGACGCATGACAGAATAATGTAAACTTTTATTTTTGTCATAAAATTATCACACGCGAAAACATCAATAATTCATAGAAAATATGGCTTCAAGCCTTTATAAACAAAAACAAACTAAATTGTCTTATTACATACCGAAAACTAAGAAACAACGAAATAAAAAAATACTGGAAATAATTGCAACTAAAATAAGAAAGGAATAGGCTAAGTATAATAACTCCGCAGATGCTCGCTATTCCATGCTCGGGGGAATGTCGTGCCATCAACGGTCGCTAGCTTGAAAGTTCCCTCTCCATGCCTCTGCTCATTGACGTATAGACCATCCCATGTGGGATTCGTATGCGATATGACTGGGAAAACTCATTTCAAAACGAGATCGCCCACGTCAAAGATTCTCGGTCGAACTTTTCATTATAATATCGAGCGACTCGGTACCTATGTGTGGCCTCCCTTAAATCAGCTTCTTCATGTTTTTCATCAACGAGGTCCAGTGAATCCAATAGGAGATCCCGATTCATCTTAGGGTCATAATGAGTTAGCCGAAGTGAAGGAACTTCAAGTTCCACGGGTATAACGACCTCCTTGCCATATGCCAATGCGAATGGAGTGTGGCCAGTCGCGGACTTGTAGGTGGTTCTGTAAGCCCAAAGTGCAGTTGGAAGTTCGTCTACCAACTTGCCTCTAGCCTTTTCCAAACGTTTTTTCAATATGGACTTGATTATTTTATGCACGGCTTCTACTTGTCCATTAGCTTCTGGATGAGCAACTGTTGCAAACCTTTTCTCAATGCCATACTTTTGACAAAATTCTTCGAATTCCCTACTTTCGAACTGAGTTCCATTGTCCGTAATGATAGTCCACGGGAGGCCAAAACGGCATATGATGTTTCGTACAACAAAATTAATGACCTTTTGGTGGTGATTGTAGATAAGGGCTCTGCTTCCGTCCACTTGGTAAAGTAATCGACCGCAACCATTGCGTATTTTGCACCACCTTTAGATATAGGCAAGGAACCGATTATATCAATTCCCTATATTGCTAATGGCCAGGGACTAACCATTTGTGTGAGTTCCGTTGGTGGAGCCCTTGGGATTTTCGCGTATTTTTGACACTTGTCACATCTTCTTATGTAGTCTGCATCGTCCCAATTTACAATTGGCCAATAGTATCCATAGCGGAGGATTTTCTTTGCCAATGTCTGCCCCCAGTATGGTCACCATATTCTCCTTCATGAACTTCCTTCAGGACTCGTTTCATCTCATCATGGGCAATGCACCAGAGTAAGGGGTTCGAGAATCCCTTTCGATACATTATTCCATCCTGCATTACATATCGCGAAGCTTTACGAATGACTTGTTGTCTTTCGCTCTTTCTTTCGGACAAGACCCTGTGTAGAAAATATTTCTTGAATGGGGTTATCCATGACTCCTTCTCGATTTCTGTTTCTAACACGAAATCTGCCTCCATCTCATTTATACTCGGAGCATATAAGGTCTCGATGGGAACCAATCCCATTTGCTATGCATCGCCAGTACTTGCAAATTTAGCCAATGAATCAGCTTCTCTATTTTGTTCACACGGGACATGCGAAATATCATAATATTCTAGATCTACTAAAAGCTCTCGAACCCAAGCAAGGTATAGGCAAGACTCTGCCCTTTTGCTTGATAGTCTCTCTGCACCTAGTACACCACCAATTGTGAGTCGCAAAAGATTTCAACCGATTTTACTCCAAGTTCCCTGAAAATTTTCAAGCCAGCAACCAACGCTTCATACTCAGCTTCGTTATTTGTAGCTGGGAAATTGAGCTTCAAAGCATAACAAATTGATCGGTTTTCAAGAGTTACAAGAATTATACCAGCCCCAAAACAACGGTCATTAGATGCCCCATTGGTGTATAGTTTCCATTGAATAGAGGGGATAACATCATCACCATTTGGTTCATCTGATACAGTAAATTCAGCGATGAAGTCCGCTAGCGCTTGCCCTTGTATGGCCCTTCATGGAAGGTAGGTAATATCGAACTGACTCAACTCGATATTCCATTTTAACATCCTTCTAGAGGTTTCTGGTCGTTGAAGTACCCGTCTCAAGAATTGATCGGTATACACACTGATCGAGTGCGCCTGAAAGTACAGACGAAGTTTGCGTGATGCAGTCACCAAGCAATAGGCCAGCTTTTCGATTTTAGGATAATTTCTTTCTGCCCCAATTAGACGTTTGCTGACAAAGTACACCGGCTTTTGAACTCGGTCCTCCTTGCAAACCAAAGACGTACTGATGGCATGTTGAGATATAGCCAAGTATACATACAACACTTCATGGTCTACAGGCTTCGACGGCACTGAGGGACTTTCCAAATGCCTTACCAGAGCTTGGAATGTGTCCTCATAGTCGGGTGTCCATTCGAAATTTCTCTTTCATTTCTTTGTTACATCGAAGAAAGGAATACACTTATTTGTGGTTCTGGATATGAATCAACTTAGCGTGGTCACTTTTCCGTTCAAGCTTTGTATTTGCTTTATAGTTTTGGGCACTTGTATGTCTCGAATAGCGTGAATCTTTTTTGGGTTAGCTTCAATTCCCCATGCATTAGCAATGAAACACAAAAACTTCCCCGACGAAACGCCAAAGGAACACTTCAGAGGATTGATTTTCATTCCATAATATCTGAGTATATTAAACATTTTTACCAAGTCTCGAATGTGGTCGTTTGACTATCATGACTTCACGAGCATGTCATCTACATAGACTTCCATTGTTCTACCAATCCGGTCTTTAAACATTCGATTAACTAGGCGCTGATAAGTTGCTCCTGCATTTTTCAATTTGAAGGGCATCACCACCTAACAATACAGCCCAACGTCTATAACGAAACTAGTGTGTTCTTGGTCTGGAATGTGCATCGGGATTTGATTATACCCCGAATACGCATCCATAAATGATAATAATTCGTGCCCTGCCGTTGAGTCGACCAGCTGGCCAATTCAGGGTAAAGGGAAACTATCCTTAGGGCATGCTTTGTTCAAATTAAAATAATCTACGCATGTTCCCCATTTTCCATTTGCCTTTCTCAATAGCACGTGGTTAGACACCCATTCAGTGTAGAGGCGTCCACGACGAACCTATTGGCTTTGAGTTTGTCCACCTCCTCTCTGAGAGTAGCGGACCTCTCTGGGTTCATGCCTCTCCTTTTCTGCTTTACCGGTACGTACCTCGGGTCTATGTTCAATATATACGACTCGCAATGGCGGGAGTAATCCCACACATATCGGAATGTGTCCAAGCGAAAACATCCAGATTCGCTTGGAGGAAATCGGTGAGATCCTCGATCATCGAGGGTTTGAGTTGAGATCCAATAAGTACTCGCAATGGGTCATCTCGGCTGACTAGAATATCAATTGTTAGTTCAGCCGGTGCTGCTTTTGCTTCCCTGGGTTCCTCATCATCATCATCTCTCAGATCTATATCTCTATAGATCTGATTGTGTTGCCCGAGCCAGGGATCGGGAACTACCTATCTATTTTCAATGACTCGGGTGTGCCGTAGCTGTCCGCAACCTTTCCTTTCTCTCTTCGTTGGGCCTCTCTCAGCTCAGCCACATAACATGCACGACCAGTCGCCTGATCGCCATGTACCACACTAACTCCTTTGTCTATCGAAAATTTCAAAGTCAAACACCAAGGGGCCAAAGCTGCCCTAAACTCTGCTAGGGCCGGTCGACCCAGAAACACATTGTATGGAAAATCGACATCCGAAACAATGAAAGGCAGTATTTGCACCCTCCTACGTTCATCTTGTCCCAGTTCAACTCGCAATTCAACATTACCCACTACATCGGTAGCTGCACTATTAAAGCCATGGATATGGGCTTTAGATGGTTTTAAATCATTTATCTCCATCTTCATTTGGTCATATGCTTTTTTGAGATGATGTTAACAGAACTTCCACAATCAATCAAAATTCTTTTCACAAATGCTGGCCCGATTATCGCGGAGATGACCATCAGGTCGACGATAGGAGCCTCCACCTGATCAGCATCTCTGCTCCTGAATACTATGTTGTCTGCCATCTTTCGCTGCTGCTTAGCCAGAGACCCATCCTCCGTATTTGAACAACATTCAAAATATGCGTACTTTAGGGAATTGGCATAACGCTCCATCTCTTGCCGATTCCTGTCTGCCGGATGAGCGTATTTATAACCAGTCTACCTATAGTTTGAGCAGGTTCCTATGGATGGCGTTGAGCTTGTCCGCGACCAGGGTCTGATATTCCGTGTCTACCTTCCTGGGGGTTCTTAACAAATTCCTGCAACTTTTTCTGTCGAATCAACTTTTCTATGGCATCGTGGAGGTGTCTACACTCCTCGGTATTGTGCCCGTAAGTCTCATGGAAGCGGCAGTACTTCCCAGTCCGCTTTTGTTCCTCTATGGACTCTTTTGGGCATGGCTTTCTGTATTGAAAAGTATTGCAAGTTGATAGATAGATATTTTCCAAAGAGGCATTCAGGGGAGTGTATTCGTTGTAAGATGGAATCCTTGGTTTCCATTTTCCCGCTTCCCTTTTCTTTCCAGGATTTCCTCCTACGGACCCTTTAGATTGACTTGGCTTGTTCTGGACATTGACCTGGACCTTCCTCGAGTTATCACCTGATTGTTTTACAGCAATGTTACTCTTCACAGTTTCCTTGCCAGACCCTGGTGCATTGTCTCGCCTCATCCACCTGGCTTCCTCTCTTCTTATGAATTGATGTGCCTTGGAATGAAAATGTTCTAGTGTAGTTGGAGGCTTTTCTACCAGCCAATCGATAGACTTCGAATTCGGATCTACCCCTCGCATGACGGCCATCAAAATGGCATGGTCATTTGGGTTGCTAACTTCTGTAGCCATAACGTGAAATCTCTGCAAGTATAACAACTCCCCTGGAGCCTAATCACACTGGACAAGGACATCACGTCTTTGGGACGAGTGGCATGAATCCTAAACTATTCCATAAATTTCGTCGCTAATTCATCAAAGTTGGAGATAGACCGCCGAGGAAGTCGGGTGAACCACATAGTAGCGATTCCAGACAAAGTTATCCAGAAGCATCTACACTTAGTTGCATCATTTGCTTTAGCTAAATCCATCATCCATTCATATCTCATCACATGCTATCGGGGATCAGTCTTCCTTTCGTAGGCTGGAATAGTTGGCATGTTAAACTTCCTAGGGTACTCGGCCTGTAAAATAGTATCTGTGAATGGAGTATGACTCCTGAATATCCCCCAATCATCATTAGTCAAGCCTTGATTTCTCTTATCAACTGTCTAACCATAGCTGATAGGTCCAAGGTTTGTATGGAAAATGGCAGGTTGGAATCTATCATACGAGACCGTTCTGGTTGGTGTCTCCTCTATTGGCGATCTACCAAACGTGTATCCTGAGGACCAGCTTCATTAGAGCCTTGGTGAGCCGGTCATCTAGCTTCCACTCGTGGTCTAGATCCTAAGTGCCCTATCCCAGCTTGGGTATGGTTTCCTTGGTGTAAGTGAGGGGCCATGGTTCCGGGTAGGGAACCCGGACCATCCCTGGTTGAACGATCAGCATCTCCTGCTTGTGTTGTTTCAGTTCTATGGCATCTACGCCTGGGAGGTTCATCGGATGAAGTCGAGCTGTCAGATGAGGAGTAACGAGCAGGGCTACCTCCAGCATTCTGATGTTGCTGTTGAGTAAGCTAAGTTATAAGTTTGGCGTTAGCTTGGATCTGTTCGCTAAGTTGTCTCATGCTTTCCATGAGTTCTCATAAGGTTGTTGAACTCCATTCTAGTGACAACTTCCATCTGGTTTTAGGCGGCGACAGTCCCTCCACCCGTATTAATTTGCTGATTGTTGGGTCCTACTTGCTGGAGGGTAGCAATCTCGTTGACGTCCACCTTGTGCGAGGCTGATCTGGTATGAGGTCTTCCCATTGTAGAGTTATTGGTAGGAACTCTTAGTAGAATCAACGGACTTCCTGTGAATGACTTGGATCTCCTTCTAGGGATTTCTTTAATCCAGTAGCCATAAAATAAATCCTAATAACCTGAGAATGCGTTTCTCGGTGAAAGCACCAAAATGTTAGCACCAGAATTGGTCACTAACACCCAAAGAAAGATTTGTATAGAGAGATTAATGAAGATAGAAAATTAAAATAGAGGAATATATGAAGAATTAATTGCAAAAACTAGAATACCATGTTTACAGTGATTCAGCATAACTGCCTACGTCCACTTTGACTTTAATTTTTATTGCTTTCTCCACATAATTGAATATAGATACGATCCACACACCAACAACTTGAATACAAGTTCTAATTGAAAAAGAATAAGTCCCGAAAATGGTAGAGTCTCCCTAGTGTTCTCGAAAAAAGGCCCCTTTCACTGTGCCCCTACCTTTCTATTTATAGGCGAAGATAGGCCGGACTTCCTTCGCGGGCCCAAGAACATGGTACTTCGGCCCGTATCAAGTGGCTTCTGCGCACCGAGCCAGGGATGCCGAATAGCAGTTGTCGAGCGAGGAATGCTGGTCAAGAATTATTTGGTTGATCATCAAGTGACTCGAAGTAAACCCTCAGGAGAACAGAAGCAGATAGTATGTCGACTCGGAGCGAAGTCATGCCGAACGGTGAAGTCTGTTGTATGGCTTCACTCTCTTGATCGATTAGTGTGCTTTGGAATACTTGGTAATGTTCATTTAAGTCGAACCCTCCTGTGCCGAGCGATGGTGTTCGAACCATAGAATGCCGAGCAATGGTGTTCGAGCCACAGAATGCCGAGCGATGGTGTTCGAGCCAAAGAATTCCGAACGATGGTGTTCGAGCCACAGAATGCCGAGCGATGGTGTTCGAGCCACAGAATGCCGAGCGATGGTGTTCGAGCCACAGAATGCCGAGCGATGGTGTTCGAACCACAGAATGCCGAACGATGGACATAGGCCGAGCGGCACTTAGGCCGAGCGACACTTAGGCCAAACAGCACTTAGGCCGAACGACACTCAATATTTTTCTCTCGTAGCCGGGCCAAGCAACCGGGTAACATTTGCCCCCCAAAGCGTATCGTGAGACTCAACATGATATGCTTTGAACCATAAACAAACCATGCTTCCCACTCTTCCCCTCCTATTGGGTGGAATTCATTTCTCCATCCTACCATGTCTTCAACATGGATCGGTAGATATTCGCGCACCGAGCCACCTATTCGGCAAGTTCTCAATCGCTTGGCATAACTGCTCGTCGAACCATTGAAATGCCTTGATCGGGTCGATTGGTTGATGCCTGTTAAAAATGTTAGCACCAAATTGGTCACTAACACCCAAAGAAATATTTGTGCAGAGAGATTATTGAAGATAGAAAAATAAAATAGAAGAATATATGCAGAATTAATTGCAAAAACTAGAACACCAAATTTGTAGTGGTTCGACGTAACTGCCTACGTCCACTTGAGTTTAATCTTTATTACTTTCTTCAAATAATTGAATACAGATACGATCCATACACCAACAACTTGAATACAAGTTCTAACTGAAAAAGAATAAGTCTCGAAAATGGCAGAGTCTCCCCAGTGTTCTTGAAAAAAAGGCCCTTTTCACTGTGCCCCTACCCTTCTATTTATAGGCGAAGATAGGCCAAACTTCCTTCACGGGCCCAGCAACAACGCACTTTGGCCAGTAGCAAGTGGCTTCTGTGCATCGAGCCAGGGATGCCGAATGAAAGTTGCTGAGCCAGGATTGCCGGTCGAGAATTATTTGGTCGATCATCAAGTGACTCGAAGTAAACCCTCAGGAGAGCCGAAGCAGATAGTATGTCAACTCGGAGCGAAGTCATGCCGAACGATGAAGTCTATTGTATGGCTTCACTCTCTCGATCGAGTGGTGCGCTCTGAAATACTTGGTAATGTTCATTTGAGCCGAACCTCCTGTCCCGAGCGATGGTGTTCGAGCGACAAAATGCCGAGCGATGGTGTTCGAGCCACAAAATACCGAGCGATGGTGTTCGAGCCACAAAATGCCGAGCGATGGTGTTCGAGCCACAGAATGCCAATGGGTGGTGTTCGAGCCACAGAATGCCGAGCGATGGTGTTTGAGCCACAGAATGCCGAGCGATGGTGTTCGAGCTATACAATGCCGAGCGATGGTGTTCGATCCATAGAATGCTGAACGATGGACTTAGGTCGAATGGCACTTAGGTCGAACGATACCTAGGCTGAGCGGCACTTAGGCTGAACTGCATTCAATATTTTCCTCTCGTAGTCGGGCCAAGCAACCGGGTAACAGAAAATGTTACTTTAGTCTCAACGGATATATCAAAACTTAATCTCAATAAATTTTGATTAGGAATATTTGACATGATATTTTTATTTTTTATTGTGGCAAATTTCTCATGATTATAACACATTGTTGTTGCTATCACAAAACATATCTTTTATGGATTTACTACTAAATATACCTAAATTAAATTAATGAATTAATGTAACATGTTATAACAAGTATATAATAGAAAGCAAAACACCTTTTAGTTCGAACGAGATTTTATTGTAGAGTTAATAATTTATAGTCAATTACAGATTTGCCCCTATATCATACTCTTAAATTTATCACATTTACCGTATTTGTTCATTAACTCCTCAATTTTCATTTTTAAGCTTGTTGTTAGAAAGTAACCTTTGCTAATGCAAGGACATTGTTTAATTCTGAGGTTGGCTAAATTTTGAGCTAACACATAGATTTTTGGATTAAGTACATATGTACAGTACGTATATTGTGATTTCAAATGTGTTTGATACTTGAATCATGAGAGTGTTTTACAAGAAACACGTTATTCCTTAAATCGATATCACACATATATATTAGAGAGTAAGAATCCTTAATATATATAGTTGCCCTCAACCATTTATATATTAATATATTACTTGCATACACGCTAGTTATTGAGCAAAATCAAGATAAAGCTGTTATGTGTAGTACTGCTAATATATTGACTAGATGAGATAAGATAAGATACATGCATATCTATTGTGCGAACTCAAAGTACATGATACTTAGGCCGCCACAAAATAGTAGGTAAGAGTGAATAATTTCCCTTAAATTCTTGAGCAAACTCAAGGTCGAGATCAAGGGAAAGACGATAGTTAGAAATTGTATATGATTCAACCAATAAGGAGTTATCCACCACTTGCAGGCTTATGATTTATTGAGCAAACACAGGTTCAAAATCCCATGGTGAGCAAGTCCTAACACTCACTAAAGGAATAGAAAGATTTTGATATTTCTCTTAGGGTTTTTAGGAATACAAAAATCTAGTGGGAGCCTTATTATAAAAGTGAAATGAAACATTAAACCTTTCTAATAAATATATTTTAAATAATGTAATTCGATAAATTTGAGTAACTAATATAGTTGATAAAATGTCTATTGGTTAAAATATAAAATTGAATTTAATTAGGATTGACAATATACACACAAATAAATCCTTTAGCATGTTTTCACTCTAAAACCAATGCACGCGCCTAATTATACAACTACTAAATACATTTGTAAATTGGTCACTTAAGTATCTATTTGTCCGAGACTATGTATTTTCTTCTATAAGTTTTGAACTCTAAAGAAAAACTATAATGTGGATATCTGAACCATATTCAATAGCTTACAAAAATCTATGGTGAATAGTCATGTTTGTAATATATGAAATTTCGATGAAATTGATTCATCCGAAATGAGAAAATAAACCATAAGAAAACATCATGTATTCAATATAATTGATTGCAATAAGGATCTTATTGTGTTAGGCGTAATATTAGACCAAAAACTATAAGATGGACCTAAGAATTCGATCTGAACAGTTTGATTAGTCTACGTAAAGTGCACCTTATTTCATATCCTTAAACGTTAAGGAAGATTCGATGTACTTTTGCAAAATTTTCGACAGGGTCTTATGGTAAGGGTTTCCTTTTGGATGGTTCGACCATTTAGAAAGAAAAGTGGATATCCGAGAGTAGATGTACAATAGGCACAGTTGGGATGAAGAGAGTGAATGGTTACCTCTGCTTCATAAAGAGACATCGAAAACATGAATTGTATAAAATACTAGTGTATACATAGTGTTGAATAAGAAACAAATTTATATTCCAAATGTATTTTTATATATAGAAAAATTGGTTTTTATGATTATTAATTCTTTAAGTGCTAGATATTTGATATGTAACTCTCGACTGTAAACTGGTTATAATGGATGAAACAAAATACATTAATAAGTGGTTAAATGGAGCTTCATATTTCATACACTATTATATTAATGGTAGAAATAGTGGGAGAATACCAATGACATTTATTAATGATCACATCAAGTAACGACAGATTGTCTTAGTAAATATACCAAGTATTATTCATGAAATAATTACCAATTTTCAATATTACTTAAGAAAATGCACAGTTTTATTTTAAAATGAATATTATGAATATTCATTGTAAGATAAATTTATAATAAGAGTATTTTTTTTTAATAACAAAAGTGATGCATTAGCTATACAAAATACTGTAGTATTTAAAAATTTATAATTATTTTTGAATTATGGACTAAATCGTATCTTTAAGAGATAATTCAATCATCGTATGATTATGAATCATGTGTGTTGGAACTGAGCCGGTCTGCAGTGGGTGAAGTGGGTAGATTTCAAAAATCCTATTTGTATCAAAGGGGTCTATGAAGTCTAATGGGTTGTACTGCATCCAATCTAGTTAATTTTAATAAAACCAATTTTATTTAATTTTTTTGATTTAATTAATATAAATCGTGCATTAAGTTTATGAGTATATCATTATATACTCACATATGTATATCATTATATACTCATATGTGTATAATCTACATACAACATAATAATGTGTACATAGTTTATGTATGCGTATTTGAATGTTGGAATTTGCATCTACAACTTATACATTTTCCATTTATACGCATACTGGCTATCTCAAATATTATTTGAAAATATGTACAATTTTTGAAACTTATTAATATATTAAATAAAATAAGTTAAAAATATTTAATTTTATTTTGACTAAGTCGATAAATTTTAAATTTAAGTTCAATATCTAAAATATCTAATTTAGGACTATAAAGTATTTTAAAATTCATAACTAGATCGATAAACATCACTTTAAATATATTTTAATTAATTAAAATAAATATTTTATATTATTAATAAAATTATATCATTGTTGAATTTAAAAAAAAAAATTAGTTTTAAAACACAGACTATTTAAAGAGAGATAAAATAATCAATGTATGTAGTCTTTAATAAACTTAAATATTAAAATATTTTATACTACTCTGTCCTTTTTGGCTATAAGTTGTTTTATTACATAAAAATATACAAAATTACTTACTTTTTTTAATAAATTAAATATATAATTTATGCATACACTAATATAAACATTACTAAAACTACTAAATATAAATAAAACATAATTAAAATATACTTATGGGAATTTATTTTTTAAATTCGAAACTTGTTTGATTAATATTCGATTTTATAAAATAATTTAGAACAAGATATATATTACTAAGTATTAATAAATAAAAAAATAAAAAAAATATTTTAATATTTTAAAATATTAAATATAGTATAAATGAGGTATATGGTCGAATTTTTTTTTCTTATCTAAACAACAATTTGATTAATGCAAATGGATCAGGATAATTTAATGACAAATAAGTGAAATAGCTATTGCATACACAAAATTGTTATAAGATCTACATATTACATGATGAATATAATATAAAAGCAAATGAAATATAATACCTTAGAGATGTAGTCTTTGAACACATATTGATTGATGTGATCTCCTAAATTCACCTTGAATCAACCTTTGGAAGTTGCAGCGAATTGGACTTCCACTATTTGTATTTAATTTGCTGTATAAGAAGGTTTAAGAATTTTCAACTATGTGGATTAGTTGGGGCTCATGGCTAAGGGGGACGAGAGAGCAAGCAAGAGCCTTAAATAATGAGGGTTAAGCTTGTTTAAATAGAGAAAGGGTGGAGACAAGTTCTCCACCTTCTACTACTTCATTGTTTACCAATTCCAGATTAGATCCAGAATTTAAAACCAACCTTTCCTCCTTCTCCTTTAAGTCAGCTAGTATATGGGCCCTTATGAGATAATAAGACATCAAAATCCATGTAGTAAACAACGTCACTTAAATTGCATTTGAAACCCATATATATATTTGGTTAATTACAATATCATCTAGATTACTATTAACAACACATAGTACATCAAATAAATAAATAAATTTATATATATAAATATATTAATTAATTTAATCAATTTACGACAATTTACAAATTAATTAAACTGTGTGGTATTTTAGAGAAATCATCAAAATGGTTGTGCGACTTGTAGATGTAAATTCAATCAATGATTATTGTTGAACAATTCTAATATTAATGTTCACACATCATTTTAGCCTATGTATGAGATTTTTGGCGATACCTCTTAGTAATGATTGTTTACACCAATCCTTTTCGTATAACGACCCATACTATAATAGGGTTGAATTTTGGCTAAATTGAAACCTAAGTCCATCAGGGTATGGATCACCAGTTTTAGTAACCTACAACAAACACAAGTATATCAGAGTGCAATCAACATAAACTTAGAGTACAATAAAAAAATATGATAGAATATAAACATCAACTAAGGCTACTACCTTGGAATTGATATTATTCCTCGGATATCTAGTCGCCTTCTTAGTGTAGAGCATGAAAGAGAAAACTCCACCATCACAGTTCACGTTTTGCACCAATAGCATATCCTTTCAAATCTATCATGTGGGTTATTATTGGAAGGATCAGAACAATTTTCTGGTGACTGGAAAAATAGCGTGCTTTACCCTATAACGCTTATTTATGCCGATTGATTCCTATTTATGTGTTATGTCTATTGTTTATGGCTAATATGACGATTGTCTTACAACACTGATACTTATACAACCGTATAGTGTGCTACTGGTGTACCTAGCCGATGTAGGACGATGGTCAAGGGAAAGAAATAAAAGAATAGAGAATAGAATAGAAGAAAAGAAAACTAAAACATCATATAATCACATAACATAGCGTATATCTCGCAGCGCATCAAATATAATATAATAGTCATCACAGATATAAAATAGGCTAGATGGTAATAACTACATGAACCACATAGTCCGAATACACATGCTCGTATAGTTATACAAGACAACAATAGAGTTTATACAACTGAGAAATAAACTCAACCGATAAACTGTCTCAAATAATAATAAGTCATAACTATCAAGGCTCCACAGTGTCACATGGCGAAATAACAATAATAAGCCTAAATATAAGTATGAGAAAGCATCTCCTCCTGTTAGGCCATCTGCAGAGCTCTATGTACCATTTATACTTGCATTCTGATCTACTCATTTAAAAGGACCCAAGGTAATAAGCAAAACATAAAACTTCAAGTTAGACAATAGTCTGATGTGAGCGATGAATAATCTCAAAACACTATAAAAATTGGTATGGTATATGGAATGGTGGGTATGGATAATCATACATAACTTATCACTGCATCCAAAGAGTTAGCATATAACATAGGATACATGCTACTCTATATCATAGTCATCAAGGGTGCACTATACATCAAAGTACTAAGGGTGTCTAGATATCTGCATCATGTGACATGCCTAAGATGATAGACAATCAGATAAACATAACATCCATCTTCCATCCTCACATTCATTCACTCAGTGCGTTGGATATATGATACTCGTATAATATCGTCAATGATTACTCAATGTCTCGGTTTCTCAGTACTCGAATCTATGCCACTCAATGGGCCTAAAATAAAGATTGCATGCTCCATAACAGTCCATGGAAATGGATTGAAAATATTGTGTGATCCAGAATTCACTGCGTAACCCAATGGATATCATCATACATACCCTTTCTTCACTAGTACACATCGCAACCTACGAATATCAATGATCCCTTTGCACATGTTGTTCATAGCAATGTTCATTTCGGAACCATCCTTACGATTCCCATCTGAAATCATAATGATTGGGAACTATTCTAAACAACCATTATTAGTAATAGAATATCATCATTTGTTTCATAACCTTCCTCCAACAGTTCCTTCATTTCGGCTAATCTGCATCTGAAGTATAGTTGTCCATCATTGAACTCATCACTTCCTATCATGGAATCATCATTATCGAATCATGAAGTCACTGCATCAAATCATTGTCCGCGATTCAGCGCGAAACTACTCATTGAAGAGCGTTAGCATCAAATAAAATGTTGAACGAATGAATGAACGAACCATCACATCATGCCCTTTGAAGCCTCTCCATCTTCCATGTCAAAATTGATCAAATCGGCCATCATCAATAGTGGTAGATATTGACCAACCAGAGTAGTCGATGATGGCCACTTTGGTCATGTACTTAACAAAAAATGGCTAAGTACAAACAAAATGAAAATGCCTAACATCCATCCTGAAATCCAAAGCATGTCCCTCAGTCCATCCTTTGTCTTCGGATCAATCGGCGTGCATGAAACTCTATGCACAAAATCGTATCCTATGGGATATTTTTTAATAATATATTGCCTTCAATCGACATTTTTAACCCAAAAAACATACATGCAACTAACAAGCATACTACATCTATAATAATCTACTTACATAAATAATAACACACAAACAATACATCTAAGCAACCAATGTGAAAATAATGTCAAAAATAGCCTAAGTCTAGCAATATCATCAAAATAGTATGATAATGGGGATAATGTGATATTAAATTTAAAACCATTTTAAAATACTTTTAAATTCTTAAATAAAATAAGATATAAGTTTAAGTATTTTACAAATCACATTTTAAATTTAGAAATAATCTCATAACATAGTTTTAAAACTATAAATTAGTTGATATTGATTGCGCTTTGGTTATGATATGGATCTAAGCAATTTATACATGTTTGGTAAATGAAGTTTTCATTTTGAAAACCTTTTTTTTGGATTATGGTTTAGATAAATATTTTATAAATGATTTTGAGATATGATTTATATTTCCAGAAGAAATATTTCATTTCTCCTTAAAGAAACATATATAAGAATAATATGTATTTAAAGGATGATATCAAAGTTTAAATCCAATTTTCATGTTAATTTAGCACACCTGAAGTAAATGAAAACATTAATGAAAGCTTACATGATAAACTTAATATTTAGCATTTAAGATTGAGAATCTACCGTTCCTATAATGCTAAAAGCTTGAGTTTTATGAATTATTAAATTTCAAGTTTCCCTGTAATAAAGAACCAGAAGTTCAAAAAAAATCAGAAAATTAAATTATTAGAAGGATATATATATATATATATATATATATATATATATATATTGTTCATATTTCCATTTATGATATGATTAGACGATGCTTAAAACGCTATCCTTTTCTTGTTCAAATAAACCATTTATTCAATGGTTATTATTCTCCTATTCTTTTAATTGATTAGTTAGGTGTTAAAGTGTGTTGAAGCATTTTGAATTATGAAATTTTGGAAGTGCTGTGATAGAATTGCCATAACTTTTGATTATTTGATTGGATTTATGTGACATTTTTTTTTAAAAATGTAAGGTTTTTCATAAGGAACAACTTTATTGTTGATCAATTTTTGAAAATCAAAATTTTTTAATGCTAAAACGTGATTGAATGTAAAGTAACAACTCTACTCTAAGTTTTGTTCTGAGATGAAGCACTAAGGTATTAAAATCATAAATGTCGACTTTATGATCCAGTTTAGGTGAGTTTTTTCCTTTCATTTAAAAGCTAATTTTACAAGAATTTTTTTCATGTTTATCCATTTTGGAAATGTGAAGTTTGCTTAGCCTAAAACGTGTTTGAATTTGAGGTAATAACTCACACTTATGTTTTGGTATTTATGCACTGTAGCACAGTAATGTTTGGCCATAAATTTTGACTCCCTTGTCCATTTTATATGATCGAACTCTTGTTAAAAGCTATGATAATATGGAATAAATTTTTTTAGACAGTTATGCAAAAATTTGAGGTTTTCATGGCGAAATTTATGTTTTAAAGGAGTAGACCAACTTTTAATAATTTGTTATAGAATTTGTTTCACTAGATAAAATTACCATAACCTTTGATGTACCCCATATTTTTGTGATCTAAAATATGTTTTGAAAATCTATTTGATTATGCTACAATATTTTGTATTTATTTTATAAATAATATTGTAACTTCTGGAAGGATATCATTCAAAATTACAAAAGTAAGGGTTTTATCTCTCATATCTAACTATTATTTAGCATATCTATTTTTGTTTCTGTATTTAAAATTTGACATGACATTTCAAAAGTAGCTATAGCACAATATCCAGAAGGGATATTTTATGCTACTGTAAAAGTAGAAATTATGTAATTCATGCAGAAAAAGATATTATGTATAGATATGAAAGTAGTGCATAAAAAGTATCTTTAGAAGAGAAATGTAACACTCCAGAAGAGGCGATGGTAAAATATCTCTAGAAGAGATTTATAAAATATCTTTGAAAGAGAAAATGTGCATTACTATAATACTCCATAGGTAAACTGTTGACATAATAATTTTACTATCAATCCCAAAAATATTATTTATAAAAAATCATCAAAAAAGATATTACATCCTTGTATAACACTATAAAGCATTGCCTCGAAATATTTTCAAATATTAGATAGCACTTCAAGAAGTGATGTGATAATAAATAACCTAAAGAATTTGTAAATCAAAATAAAACCAGTAGAAATGGTTGCAAAATACATTTATAAAATTCAATCTACCATTGTCATGGACCTATAGCTCTATTAGACAAATTCAAGAGTAAATAATGATCTATGATCTATTTCTTTTCAAAAATATATCATGAAATGAATATCGTATGCATAACCATTCTTAAATAAAAATATTTAGATATTCTCCTGAAGAGATAATCTATATGCCATATCATAATTTTCCAAAAGCTATAAATATAGTCTTTAGGAGATCTGTATCTATAACTCATATAATAACATAATAACATTTTAAGTGTCCAAAAGGTACACTTACTTTTGTTGTAAATTTATCTCTTTTATTGAACTCTCTTAAAGAGATGCCTATATGTAGTTCGAACTATGTATTCTTATATGATATAATTATAAATAATGCTTAAAAAGGATTTGAAATATAATTAAAGAATAAACCTTAATAATTTGAAGTTGTAAATATTATTTATTTGAACCAGAAGTTCAACATGGTTTCAAACCAGTTGTTATGAACATTATCATGTTGTCTTTAAGGATTCATAGTGACAATGATTGATAAACAAAAATTAATATTTTGGATCCTTGTAATAGTATTTTCTAAAATCGCTAATTCAAATGGGAAAGAATATGCAAGTCTATAATATATATAATATGTGGACACATTTACATATCCATATATGCAGATATTTAATAACAACCTACAAATTGTTTGACTAAATTGATATGAGCTCATCTTATAGATTATGGATATATATCATTCAATAACAGTTATATATGTTTAGATCATTTGAAAGACCTGAAGTCATGTATGTATTCAAATGATCTATGTAATAGTTAAATTCCTTCAATTGATTAGATCAATGAATTAGAACAAAATTTAAAAATAAGAAATATTACTTAAATGCATCTTATCAACTGATAAATGCATTATCCTCCTATATTTGATATATATATATATATATATATATATATATATATATCAAACATTTTCTAGTAGCAATGTCATAATGGATCAAAACGCGAATCCAAAGAAGAATATTATTTAATGTGGAAATATTTGTCAACATTAATGGGGAGGATAAATGGGATACAAGTTCATTTCGATTATGAAGATCAAATATTTATTAACATATACAGTGATGCAAAGTATTAAGTAAATTGAATAATTTATCAATAATAATTTCTAGTGTGCTTGTACAGATATAGATTTAAATCCTCGAGGTTAAAAAACATATAGACCACATCCGAAGTGTGGTAGAGAAGTCAGTTTGAAATATTTTTATAGTGATTAATAAAGATGCCAAATAAAGAAAGTGAGTGTTCTTGAAGAAATACCAAACGATGCTATAGAAGAGACCCATGACATAATTATCAAATAACCCAAGAAGTGGTTTAGGTGTCTAAAACATGATAAATAAAGAGATCTCAATAAATTATGTTTGGAACTGACATGAAATAACCATCGATGATAAATTTATAAATAATAAAGCACTTATATTTATAAATAGATTAAAGATCTTGAATTAGAGGAAAATATGATTGGCCATCATGAATCCTTTCCTAAATGAGAAATGTCAATTTATAGTCCATAAAATATAATTATATATATATATATATATATATATTGGCAAAAGCACACTGAAATCACTGAAGCACATACAGTGCCAACAACATGTTAAGTGCCATAAGTATGATGCTTTAGAAATAATTGAATTGATCGAAGTAGTGGAAGTGTTTGAAACACTTAAAATATCCAGAAGGTATAAATATTTTTTAAATCATACTAAATGATGAAAGTATACAAGTTCCTAAAGAATATAAATAACTTTGCTGGTTATAAAGAATGCAACGAACAAGGAGCATAGATTACAATCTTCTTTAAGTATTGTTGTAATGAAAATCTTGATAATTCAGGATAAGTAGATTACTTCCTATTTTTAAGTAATGTTGTAATGAAACTCTTAATATTGATTGAAGTGGTGTTGCAATATGCAAAACTTATTAAAGAACCCAAATGAAAGTACATGGAGTACTTTTCATAAAAGTAGCATACGAAGTGCATAAAATGTAAAGCATATTTCGAAGAAACAAGCTTGGAAAAATTGATTGTACAAAAGGAAACTATTTATAAATGGTGAACATCTAAAGGATTGTAAATAGAATTATTGTCTTCTGATTTTATTTTTTTCTCAATGCTTGTCTAAGCTATGTTATATATATAGATCAGAAGTGTTTGTAGCGGATTTGAATTATCATGACATGTATTCAAACTTAAAGAGAAAAATATAAAATCAGAGGGAGCATAAATAAGTATATCATAATGAATTATTTTCCTTCATTAAGATTTTTCCCACTGGGTTTTTCTTAGTAAGGTTTTAATGAGGCATTACATTGATCCAGAAGTATTAAACTCCCTTTGATGTAATAAACTATTAAAACATGTCATAAGATATTATACTATTTTTCCTTCACTAAGAATTTTTCCACCGTGTTTTCTTATCAAAATTGTTTTGATGAAATAAGATATTAAAATATGTCATTGTACTCTTTTTCCTACACTAAGAATTTTCATACCGGGTTTTTTAGTAAGGTTTTAATGCAACACTATTTTGATCCTGAAGTATCAACCTCTTTAGAAGGAATATTATTTTTAATATGATATATATGATTTTATAAGTTGCACTCTTTTTCTCGTTTAAGGTTTTTCTCATTGGGTTTTCCTAACAATGGTCTTTAATAAGGCAACATACAATATCCATATCGACTTAATGGACATATGAAACCAAGATAATAATGAGAGGGAGCAATCAGCATACACATTTCAAAAGGAAAATTTTCAAGTTACCATATGAGCGTTCAAGATTTTCAAAATGCATATTCAAGGGGGAGTGTTATAATATATGTAAATTATAAGGAAAAATATGCTATATGTTACATAAGAATTATTGTAATTTTCATTTTGTATGACATGCCTATAAATAAAGCTCCATTGTATTGCATGTTTACACCTGCAATGAATAAAATATCTCCTCTCTCTTTCATTAATGGCTTTGTATCTTCTTATAGTTTACACCATAATTAAGTTAATCAATTGTTTTCATAATTCATCTTCATAACTTACCCATGTTATTCATGCCTGCCCATAGTTCTATGCCATGTTACTGCTACTTCTCCTATTTCTTTGCCTGTAGCATGTGTCTCCCTTCATGCACTCATGAATATCACACTCACCAACCACCACACACATCAACACCACCAAACCCCGACACCACCACCTCCACCACTACTTGCACCGCCAGGGACCACCTGCCCCACCTTTCCCCTCCTGCCCATGGCCTGATGCTAACGTTTCTTTTCTTCTTTTCTCTCGCACGAATGTTACCACACGGTCCCCATCCCCACTATTCTTCGCTTGACACGTCCTTTGCCTATTGCTCCACCGTTAACACTTACCACCCTGACTTCACCCCCGATGGCCACAACAGCCTTGAATGACCAAAACATGGCTAAAACACATTTTTTACTCCCAACTTCTCAAACAAATGGCCACCACATAGTAACCTTATGGCTCGAACAATCTACATCTTCAAACTCCCCTCACTAATACGAACAAACCATATCAATGCTTTCTCCATTTGGATCTCCTCCAAAAATTACCCACCTCGTCGGATTTAGCATTTTCGATGACCACAATCAAAGTCGGGTTGATTCGAGGCCATGGCTACGTCGCCGTCAATAAAATAGGGGGAGCCGAATTTTATTTCAACAAAAACAAAGCTTACTTGATGAAGAAAGAGGAAGAGAGGTGGGTTATGGGTTTGATGGAGGAAGAGGTAAATAACATGAAGAAGTAGATGAATGTATGACTAGACAAAGAATGAAATATTTATAGGGTATTGGGTAAGGTTAGGGTTTGTGTGTACCCATTTTCTCTCATTTTTGAAATTCGAATGCGCATTTTATATCCTAATGGTTCCTAGAAATGTCCAATTGTGATGATTCTTTGAATGCGCGATTCATTGTATTTTTCCCGTTCCAACGGCACAATTTTCGTCGAACACTAAGATCATGCCTTAAGGCGCTATTTTTGGTCATTTTTAAGTTATACGAGCTATCAGAATGTTTGATCTTGAAAATTTTAGATTGTGAAGCTCGCATACTTTCTCTTTGACCCCGGGACGTAGTTTGTTCATCCAACTGGTTCATCGGTGCATGTTTATCGGCGTATATGCGTAACTACCAAAAACATCAAAAGTTAAATTAGGATCAAATCATCCGATAAAATTGGTATGGGTACAAAATGTCAATACTTAATAGCGTCCAAAGTTATAGAGTCATATAACCTAGTATGAATTTAAAAATAATATTTTAAGATCCTTCGATACGTAAAATATGGGTTGTTACACTCTCCCCCACTTTTACGTAAAATATGGGTTGTTACACTCTCCCCCACTTTAGGAATTTCACCCTCGAAATCCCCAATCGAACAAGTCAAAATCAACCATAGCTATCCTACATGCCTAACAACCATATAATCATAAGTAATCATATTAATTACCAATAATCAAACATAAAACTGGCAAATATAAAATCAGACATCAAAAAGCAACATCCATGCCTATCCTAGCATGTCGGATACTAAACTACCCTATATGATGCCGAAAGTGAAAATAAATGTGATAAATAGAAGTCTCACTTTGCCCTTACCTTCACTAAGGTATCACATTATCACCAAACGCTTCTTTATCCTAACCACCACCAAGATCCCACTCAATAATCCTTGAAGCCTCGCTCTACTATGACCTTCTCAAAGTCTCTCTTCATCCTGGCATTCTCAAGGTGCCGTCGAAGTCTCACTTCGGTATGACCATTTTCGAAGTCTCAGCTGATCATGATCATTCCCAGATTCTCACCCCGCTATGACTGCCTCAAAGTCTCTCTTTACCTTGGCCTTCTCAAGGCACCTCGAAATCTTACTTCAGTATGACCATTTTCAGAGTCTCACCCATCATGATCATTCATAGAGTCTTGTCCTGCTATGAATTTCTTAAAGTCCCTCTTAGATACATGATAACTCACTCAACGCTTCTCGGGTTAGCGGTATCTCATGCCATAATTAGATCCAGTGTTCTTTCGGATGCCTATCTCATAAATATTGGCCTTTCGGGATAAGCCAAACCATCTCACGGTCTAGGGTACACAGGTGAGCGTCCTCATATACCCTTGCCCTTAGGAACAACCATCATATCTAGAGTTATCACTAATCCTTTCAGCATCTTACTTAATCCAAAGCATCTCATGCTCTCTTGCATCGCTTCACCTGGTCGAATGTGCTCGCGTTGTTGAACAAGGCTCCAAAGCCATCTCAAAGGATCATTTGACCACTATTCCATACCTCTTCATCCATTCCATTCCCAGACTATAATATCGAACCCAAAAATGAATTAATAATAAATAAATAAACATCCATGAATCGATAAGGCAAAGTCTCGACAAATCATGTATAGGCTGGTTATGCCCCCAACAAGGTTTGTCATAATTAAAAAGGTCGGTCAGTAATTTCGAGTCTCAAACCTAATCTATTTACAAACCACTAAATATGAAGGAATGTGAAACCTCAATGTCGAATAAAACATGTATAGAACATCATAAATGGAAAGTATACCCTAGACGGTAATGCCATTTTCCTTATCTTACATTGATGGAGCACTAGACGAAATCGAAATGGCATTTAACAATATGCTTCCATTATCTACCCCTAATTAGTTGGTTTGGGACTATCCTTCTACACTAAGTACCGGCTCTCTCAGCATAAAACCATCTCGATCCGAAGCTCTTTCAATATGACCAATCAATCGCTTCCTAAGATGATCAGTCAACCCAATGATGAATTCTTTATTCTTTCTAAGTGGAGTATCAATGGAAGGTAGACCACAGTTCGATAGCACATCGAATTCAGCCACATGCTCTGACAGAGACACATCTCCTTGCTTCTTAATTGATAAAATCCAACTTTATAAGTTAAGTGGCGCCTCTTAGCAACGATTTTTTATACCAATCCTCTTTATGTAACAACCCATACCGTAATGGGACCGAATTTTGGCTAAATCAAAACCCAAATCTATTAGGGCATGGATCGCTAGTTTTGGTAACCTATAATAAACACAAGTATGTCAAAGTGTGATCAATATAAACTTAGACCGAAATAAAAAATTATAATAAAACATAATTATCGATTAATGCTACTACCTTGGATCAATATTGTTCCTCGGATATCTAGTCACCTTGTTAGTGTCGAGCATGAAAGAGAAGACTCCACCATCTGCATTTCACATCTTGCGCCAACAACATATCCCTCTAATTCTATCATGTGGGTTGTAATGGGGAGGTCAGAACAATGTTTTAGTAACTGGAAAAATTACATACTTTACCCTACAACACTTATTTGTGACGATTGATTCCTATTTAAGTGACATGTCTAGTATTTACAGCTAATCCATTTAGTTCTAAATGCACGTACAAATTCCTAACCTCCCCCAAGGGGTATGTGTGTGTATGCCTATACACAAATATATCTATATGATGTACTGCCCAAAAACCTTGGCCACTTTATACCTCTTAAATAGGGAGGAGGTAGAATTAACAACCATTTAATAACTCAACCCTGAAGTGGACCCTCCACAACGCAAGTGCCAGTCAATCGGTCATAAAATACAGAGACCGATGACCCTGTATATGGCTTTATAATTTAATTTCGTACTGCTAACGCATCTCAAAGACTCGTCTAAGGGTTAACTATCCGACCTCCGACAAACAACTAATTAACTAACTTTGAGGTTTGTGCGTATCCCATACGGATTCTAAAATAGTACGAAGCGAAATTCGTCTGGGAATAAGTCGAGTGTTGTCTACGATCACTTGGGACTGCTGGTGGTCATAGCCTATATGCCAGATCTATTACTTAATATCGGTCTAACAAAAATAGTGACATAGCCACCAACCTTCCATAACTGACATCCCATTTAGACTAAACAAATGTAAGTCAAGGAAAATGCCAATTTCAGTTACTTAATACCTCTTAGTAGAAATGAAGTAAACCCCATTTCCTTAAAAGTACTAGGTCATTTAATACTTCAAATCTAAGGTGAAATCTTGGTATATTTTCCCATACTTATCCATAATGAATATCCCTTTTTCCATGGGTCTTACAGTTGAAGATGTCCCGTATTAGTAGTAAGTATACAATAACACCCAGTAATTTTAACTATCGAATATTTAAATGATTAATTTAAAATTTTAATCGATAATAATGGAATTCCACTACAAACAAGCGAATTAGGACTCGGTACACCCATAGTTGAGTTTGCCTATTCGACACAAGTAAAATTAGTATAAACTTGACTATGTTTAGAGTTGATGAATTTCGGAGATGAATAGTGCTGGATGGAGAGGACTGGACAAAGCCCACTAGCTTGCCCCTAACTTAGCTTTTATTTAGCTAAGTTATTTATTCATTTCTCATTTCTTTTCCCATCTCATAATCAACTTTCTAATCTCATCTTAAACTAAGCCTTAGATCCACTAATTCTTGCCTAAATAAAATTCCTAAATTCAAACTAAAATCAATATAATTCCACTCTACCAATTCCTTGCAAAACCCATCAAGGAATTAACTTGAATCGAAGTTTGGATGCTAATCTAAGATTCCAAGAGAGCTTTGGAGTGGATTTTGGTGATTAGAGATTGATTCAGGGAAAAACAAGGTGAGTGGGTTGATTCTCCTAATTAATTTATGTGTTCATCTTCATATTTTGTTTATTGATAATTATAGAATCATATGAAGTGATTTAGAGATTATTTGAGTTGATTTGGGCTTATGTTTGTGTTATAAACATGATTATTTTAACTCATTAATTGTTTAAGCCCTTAATGACTATTTTTGAAAGTAGTTAGTAACCTAAGAATTTGGTTTTAGGTTACTTAAATAATTATATGTGATTTAATAGATTAGAGACTAATTACATGAGACAATTAAGTGCATATCATTATTAGTTATAATTAAACTAATTCAAATGATTTTGAAAATAGTTAGTAATCTAATTTAGCAAGGTTTGAACGTTGCACCTATTATTAAAGTGAGTAGAGGGTTAATTGAAGCTATTTATAAACCTTGTTTAAGTTAAAGAATGATTTTTATAAGTAAAGAAGGTATTTTATATAATGATATGAGATTTTATAAAATAGCAATGGAAGCTTAATTAGTATTTATAAAATGGTTTGAAGTTTTTCTAAATGAAGAATAAATTTTATAAATTAGATACGAGTTTTCATAAAATTGTAAAATGATGAATACTTGATTTTCATGAAGTAAATTAAGTATTTAAAGGGGAAAATTGATTTATAAGCTAGTATTATATTTATGAAATGGTTTGAAGTTTTTATAAATAAAAAATATATTCTATAAAATAGAAATGAGATTTTATTAAATAGTAAAATAATGGATACTTGATTATCAATGAAGATAATATAGTATTTAAAGGATTAAAATGATTTATGAGCTAATGATATTTTATAAAATAGATGTAAGATTATATAAAACCATATTAGACTTTTATTGAAAATATTTGGTAAATAAAAGTAAGATTTTGTTTGGTAATAAATGAATTACTTCTTTAAATAAACGTGTACGTATATGAGTATGGGCAAGTATATGTATACGTGCATTTGGAGATATATAACAATCAAAGTGATGTGTATATTGTAGCTAGAATTGTTGTATGTTTGTTTGTTTATATATATATACAATTGTTTGGTGATATAGAAATATTATTGAATACAAGTTCATTTTGGGAATTTCACGTAGATAGAGCGATTATTATATGCGCTAAGTTATGTGAGAGTACATTGGGTCAAGTAATCGCTCTGGCGAAGTCCGATCTGTGACTTGTGGAGTAAATGTGTGTTTGCATGAATGTATGTGCACAGGCATGCACCAATGAGTGTATCTACACACATATAAGCTACACAGAAGGCAAGGAGGCTGGGAATGTCATTTTGGCATGCTAGAGGAGGCCGGCTCTATAATCGCCCGTTGAACTCTACTCGTGCAACGAATGGATTTTGGTATAAAAATCGGTTTTCAAATACTTATTTAATCCATTTCCCAAACATCAACAAATGAAGCCCGATAAATGTCCAATTTGATAGAAGCAGGCCTCACAAGCAAGGAGAATCATCGGGCGAAGCATCGGAAGAAATTACATGCGAATTGGCACCCCTTCGGGAGATTTTCCCACTACCTCGGGTCCATTTCCCGAACCTAGAAAATTTCAATCGAATGAATGGGAAATTCAATTGATTGAATGAGAGTAAAAAGATGTCCCAATGGGGGAAACCCCAAAACAAAAGACTAGGGGATAAACTTCAATCGATTGACCTCAGATGACTAATATAATACCCCAGTTGACGAAATACTGGTGTAGCGAATGACTTTCTTCCCCATTCGATTGTTGTTCTTCGTGGGGGTCTTGGCATGACTTCAGAGATGCTTAGACTACTCGAAAAAGTAGGATGCCAGGTGTCACGACCCGACTTTCTACTCCTAGAAAATCGCATCATGAATTAAGAAAGAAAGGGATAGAAGAAGAAAAAAAGAAGAGAAAAAGAAACAACACAAGAATCTCAATAGCGGAACGAATAAATTATATTAAGAACATAAGTATTTACATAATATACAATACCAATCAGAGATACACATCATACATATCACATATACTAGACAGTTATAAACATGTCTAGTATTTACAACTCAATACAACACAACACAGAGAAAACACAACGGAACTATATCTAACGTGGAAGCCTCCTGCTCCATTGCTCCTCCATTATTCGTCAAAGCTAATCCTGAATCCTAACCTGAATTCCCTTGACTACTCGTAAAAATTTGAGTACCCAAGAGTTTATGAAAAACAAAATAAACTCTGGGTCAGACATGGGTCTGGTGTGAGTAACAGGTTAAGGTTGCTTAACTTTAAAAACCTTTGAAAATAAAGGTATCACGAAAGACTTCCCACACATAAACATGGAAAAAAATTTACCTTACGCTAACCGAAACATTTGATAGGAAATCCGATGATATTATAATAGTGTCTAGGGTTTTCAAGTAAATATGAAATAGCCGAAATTGTTACATGATTAAATTCCAGCTACTAGCCACAAAAGTGGGTAATACAATCAAAACCGTTGGCACTTATACTCTTATTAAAATTTTAAAATAACAAATCCTATTTCTAGCAAAATTTATTTATGTTTATAAAAACTAGGTATTATTATTTTTATTTAAAAATAACAAATTAAACAATTCTAAATAATTTATAAAAGAGATTATAAATTACTTTTATTACTTAATAAATTAAGACATATGTAATTTGTAAAGCTTCTTATAAAATTTCAAGCAATACTTTAAAAAGAAAATAAAACAAAGCTTTGGTGTTAAACAAATTTAACTTCAAATTTAAGTTAATTAAAATATAAATCTAAACAAATAAGATTTTCCTTTAATATAAACCATATAATTATTTATTAAATTGTCTTGAAAAGTTAAATGTTAAGTTTAAATCAAATTTCCAATTTACCAAATATAAATTATAGTTAGAAAATTAATTCATTTACTAAATTCAAAAATCAAAATTTATCAAATATAACATATAAAATTATATATTATAAACAGAAAACAATTTATTTACAATAAATAGATAAAATCTTTCAATTTAAATATTTATTAAAACATGATTATTAAATCAAATTCCAAATTTTATTATTACAATTATGAAATTAAATTAAATTTAAAACAAAGATTATTAAATTTATATTGCCCAAATCTCCGGGATATCACATTCCTTCCTCCTTAAAAGAATTTCGTCCCCGAAATTTAAAAGCAAAGGTAATTTAATAATCTATCTTAAGATTTTTATTTTAAAACACAAGCATATATTATCAAACATATGCTAACAACCATAGCAACCAATTCAAACAAAACAAATTTAATTATCCAGAAAAATTCTGGATAAAATTTTCACGAGATTCCCCGGTATAGAGATGAGAGGAGCTCTGGATTTTGGTAGTGTAGTTAGTTTGTTAGCTTCTGTAGAGCGAGTCTCCCGGTTATTTTTACTTGGGAAACTCGAAATAGTATTAGAGATTTATTCTGACGTATGTCAGGATAACTAGTTAAGTTTGTTTGCGTGATTGATTGCTTTGGTTGTTAGTAACTGATTGTTAGGAATGCTTTGCTAATTGAAATTAAAATTTTTGCTGGGTTATTAAATTAACTTTGCTTTTAAATTTCGGGGACGAAATTCTTTTAAGGGGGAAGGATTGTAACGACCCGGAATTTTGGGCAATATCTAGTATAATTAATTACTTAATTAAGGATTGATAAAGCTAGTTTAATTAATTAAGGAATAATTAAGTAATAAGTAATTAAAAGGTTACTTCCTTAAAACATTTAATTGTTTATTGAAGAACAATCATTCCATTATTAATCACAATAACCATCTATTTATTTGGGTTGAAACTAATTCTAATTTCAATTTAATTTGAAATACTTCTCCAATTCAAGATTTCAATTTTAGTTTGAATCCATTTCAAACTTTTCAACTTGGAATCATTCAAAAAGAAGAAGAAGATGATCAACAGCAAGTTCATAATCATTTTTTTTAGGATGCTCTGTTCTCTTCAAACTCAGGTGAGTTAACTTCTAAAATCGAAATTGCTTGCATTGGCTTGAGATGAATATTTGAAGTATGGTGTGAATTTGGTTATGCTTGATGTTAAGAATGATTTCATATTTATATATGTGTGATCGAAACAGTGATTTTGTTTGAAACAGGCTCAGCATCTCTCTGTTTAAAACAATACAGGGTTGGAAACTTGATTTTAAAAAAAAAAATAAATCACCCAATTTTAATGATCTTTAGACCTCGATCCGTAAATGGAAATTGTTTTTATGAGTACAAAATCACATTTAAAATTTGTTTCGAGTAAAAATAGTAAGCCTTATAATACATAAATTAACAATTGTAACTTGGGTTAGCATGCAATATAACATGTGGCAATGTTTTCTTTAAAATTGAATTTTAATAATATATTGAGAACCTGACCATTTCTCTTCCCAGTTCAAATAACTTTGAAAACTCAGAACTTATAATAAGTAAGGATTGATCAAATTAAGGATTGATTAATGGTAATTATGGATAATTAAAGGATGATTAATTAATTAGTTAATATAAGTAATGGAAAATCTAAGTGATTAATGTTAAATATTAATTTAATTAGAGATGAGTTAAATTAATTGGAAAAGTGATCAATCTTGTTTATGAGGGATTGAATGATGTTAATGCGCAGCGGAAGCGTGGTGGGCCCATAACCCACAGGACGGCTCACTCGACTGGTAGGCTTTTCAACCATCCCATCCCCGCCGTGGCTGACAGTGATACCTCGGGTTTGCTTTTACGGCCAGCCTCTCGACTCGCAACCAACCCAGGGCCTTATACTACCCAAAAGGGACATGTAGGGGTAAGAGTCTCCCGTTCGCCACCTAACGCGAAGCGAGAACCCCCTATCACGCTGTAATGTAGCAAACCCGATCCCTGATTATGCATGCTTCTAGATAAGAAATTTGCAGGCTTGTTGACCTTGCAGTTGCATGCAGGATTGGGAATTTGTAGAATTGGATTGCAATTTTGATTTTAGGCATTCGAATTGTAATTTGATTCATCGGGTTGATGAATTGCAGAATTCGATGATCAGGTAAATACTTGCATTTCAGGTTTGAGGAGATTTCATTTCAGGTTTTGGTTAGGAGAAGATTATAGGTTTTCAAATTAGACCGAGTATTACAGATTTTCAGGTAAGGACGTTCTGGAGCTCAGGAGGCGAGCTTGATGGCAGGAACGTATGAGGTGTTTCGCTGTATTTATCTGGGAAAAGTTAGTTTTTAATTGCCCGGTATTTGTGTAATGATGTAACTCTGATGTATAAAGATATAAGTGTAATGATATAGTTCTTCTTGTAAAACTATTGTTTATGTGATATTATATTTTATCCGCTGCGAATGTGAGATTGTGTGTTTCTTTTCTGTTCATCTTCTATCTCTTTCTTCTTTCTCTTTCTTCTTTTCACTAACTATCTGAAAATTTCGGCTGTCAATGGCCATCTCTTGCCATTCCGACCATCTGGCAATCCACCCCTCCAGCCATGAACTCCCTCACACATCTACTACCCACACACCAAAAATCAAAATACTCGATCAATCCATCTCTTCACACTGCCCCCATTCATAACCACTGTTCAAACTAGGTTTTAAAAGTTTCAATTCAAACTGTAACATATCTATTAATTAAAATACACTTCTCTGATTTTCTAAGGATCTATGATCCTTACTTAATAACACAGAAGAGTTCTAATATTCCTCAAGTCACAGATTGCAAGTATTTGCACAGATTCATATTTTTATTCAAGAACACACTGTAGATGAAACACACACCTTCATCAAAATTTGAAACATAGATTAATGATTAAATTATTGTTTTAAACTTAATTATCTGATCAAGGTAATTAAGATTTTAATCAATTTATTTAATTAATTAATAATAAGGTTAATTAATTAAATAATTAAGGGTTTATTTAATTAATCAAAAGAATTAGGTAAGTTAATTAAAATTGATTAAAGTATGATTTAGAAATTAATTTAAATAAGATTGGATTAATTTAATCTAATTAATGAATTGAATTATATTAATCAAGTAATTAATAATTAATTAAGTTTAATTATCACTTGATTAATTTTAAAATTTGAAATTAATTAATGAGTTTCTTTAAATAAATTAAGAATTAATATTGATTAATTCAGTTAATTAATTTAGAAAATATTTAAGGATTTGTTATGGGTTAATGGAGGTCATTAACTTAATATTATTTTATAATTAATTAATGTAATTAATTTTAATGATTAATTGTATTAATTAATTTAATGATAAACATTTGAGAATTATTTTTGTATAATTACATAATGAAAGTAATTAAGAAAATTAATTACTAATTGTAATTAATTAAGTTTATTTTGATTAATTAAGTTAATTAATTAAGTTTAATTAATTTAAATTAATCATTGATTGATTTGAGAAGTAATTACAAATGTAATTAAAAATGGAAAATTACTTAGTGAAGTAATTAAGGAAATAAATTACTGGATATAATTTAATGGAGGAGTTTTGGAAATTAATTACTTTGTGTAATTCATATGTAATTTATATGTTATATAATTACTTAAGTAAGTAATTAATAATTAATTACTTAACGTAATTAATTTAGGTTTTGATGATTAAGTTATTTGAGAATGGTTTAAGAGATGTAAAAATCAAGGGAATTCAGGTTAGGATTCAGGATTAGCTTTGACGAATAATGGAGGAGCAATGGAGCAGGAGGCTTCCGCGTTAGATATAGTTCCGCTGTGTTTTCTCTGTGTTGTGTTGTATTGAGTTGTAAATACTACATAGGTGTTTATAAGTGTCTAGTATATGTGATATGTATGCTGTGTATCTCTGATTGGTATTGTATATTATGTAAATACTTGTGTTATTAATATAATTTATTCGTTCCGCTGTTGAGATTCTTGTGTTGTTTCTTCTTCTCTTCTTTCTTTTCTTCTTCTATCCCTTTCTTTCTTAATTCATGATGCGATTTTCTGGGAGTAGAAAGTCGAGTCGTGACACCAGGCGAAGCACGGAATCTAGATATTTCTACAAGGCAGTGCAATGTTTAGTGATACATGTGCGGTCAATGATGATCAGATACGATATCAATGTAGTAATTGATTGCAAGGTCACGTTTGGTGAGCATGTATGATTAAGTGGAGTTAGTCCATTCCCCTTGGTTTGACCTTGGGGTAGATATGTTTGATGAATGGTATTGGTCTTATGATTTTGACCATACCATGTATTGATCTTATACTGGTGATCAAACATCGTACTAGCATTATATTAATGGCCATAAATATAATTGGTCTTTCAATAATGACCATACATATGGATAGATGATGATGAGATATTGATCTTCGTTTGTGACAAGCCTATTTGTTTGTGTTATGTTATATTTGATGTGTGCATATGTATATGGCATCGGTGTTCCTTTGTGGTTCCAATAGCATATTACGCGATACTTGACCTTCGTTCTCTTTTTGATAAGAGGCGTACACATGTTATTTCAGAAAGCATTGATATCCTAGAGGGGGATGATAAAAATCATCTACTACGAGATTCTAGACCACTTATGCTCAATATAGGGGTATGGTGGGATTTGCAAAGATCCTAGGTATTTAGAATAGATCACATAACTCTCATGGTCATTGTATCAGTATAGTGATTCTATCTACTATTAGGACTAGGTTTCGAGTGTATAGAGTAGATTATAACTTATGCTCATTATAGGGGTATAACAAGATCTACATGAGACTTGTGGCTTGGGGTCTGTGGTATAATCAGATACCGGCTCTATATATCTTGAGCTCTCGAAGGGAATCATTGGATCATGATTTATATTCATAATTGACCTCACTCAGTTCCAAGGATGGGTATTTATTTGTATTTCCTATTATCTCTCATTTGTTATGTTGTGTGTGGTATTAGTTATCTTTATTGTTATTGTTGCATTTACTATCATTTCGTACTTAGTGATGCATTATATTATGATTACCCTACTTTTGAATATTGGGTTACCTATATCGTTGTATGATTGTTATGTTTTAGTCACATTATATTTTTCACACTGACTCATTAATTTTAGGAGAAGAGTAGGTTATGATATGACTTCCTATCTTTTGGATAGGTTTACTTTACTTGTTTATGGACAGTCTAGTTACCCATGAGCCACATTTTTTGAGAGGGCCAAATGTGCCTCGGTGGTTCATATTCTACTATGTATATAGTTTTGATATACAGTATTTCAATATAGTTCCCCTCACACCAGGCTTTAAGTCTTATCCGTGTTTTTTCCATTGTCTGTTTATGTCATGATAGCTCTTGGGTACTCGATTGAGTAGTTTGGGAGGCAGGTGCTTTTAAGGATACATTCTTAGGATGTGTTTCTGGAGCTTTGTAGGCGTGGCATCGAAACTTTTGTGATATATATACTTGATATCTTAGTAGTGCATGACAGACCTATTATTTATTTATGAGACTGTAGTATTAGATATTTATTCAGAACTCCATGCTATTGGAAGTTGATGTATTCTATTTTTTCTGTATTGATATTTATTTATCAATTGCTTCCACTCATGTGGTCTGTTATATATTGTCATCCTATTCTATTCACGTATATTCTATATATTATATATTGTCATTACATTGTGAAATCCTATCGATGTCTTGGTTTAGTGTTTTCTTCTAATTGTACCCCGACAATCTATCCTTCGGCTATTTCTCCAAGGGCGGGTTGTTACATACACACAACTGCTAGTAGCCTCTACCTGAAGGGCAGACTTCTGTTGTGTAACTCTATTGACCTCATCCCAATCCACTAGACCAAACTAACCATCCTAAGCCTAAATGTTAGGCTAGGCCAACTAATTTATGCTTGTTCTAATCGTATAATTAAGGCTGTATAATTTTCAGCTATGGAAAATTATATTGCCTCCCAGCATTAAATTCCTATCTTATACGCTTATTTACTATATTCCACGAATGTCAATTGCCTGTACTAGATGGTTATTATTATTCTAATTGGACAATCTCTAATAACATTTATTTATCCCTTCTAATTCAATATATTAGTATGCCTATTTCATTTTCCCATAAATGCTATATTAAATCCTTCAATAAGTCTCATTAACCGCATTTATGTCCTCATTTACTTCTTGTAACTCCCTATCAACTAAACATTTATTACCTATTAATTTTGGAGTTACTATCTCTTTTCCACCTACACCTCCTAATTTATTATGCTTTTTATAAGTAGACGTCCTAATTATAACTAATGTGAGATTGACATATATTATTCTATATAAATATAATGAGTTGCCTTTTCAACCCTCAGACTTTGACGGTTATACATACATAGTATTCATGTGCTGAACGCTCAAGTACCAAAAATACAAATTGCTAGTGTGAAATAAAAGAAAAAAAGAAATAGAATAAGGAAGAGGAGAAAAAAATTATAATCTCACAATAGAATGAAAATATATAATATCAGAAGACAGTGTAAACTGTCATTCTAAGATACATAGCATTTCATAGTTACAATAATAAGCACTATCATCAGCCTGGACAGTTATAATAACATGTCCTCTCAAATGTTGATAATACAATATAGTAATGTAGTGGAAATAAATACTATGTTAGTTAATCATTTAGCTCATCTCCATAAGCTCCAAAGCATCCACAACTAAATCTGGAAATACACACGAGGGATACCTGAGCATTATAAGAAAATAAGGGTTACCAAACCACTTTTAATTAAATCTTTGTAGTTTAAAATTCATAGCTAATTCTTAAAAATTGCTGAAAATATCAAACCACTTTAAAATACTTTAATAAAAGTTAGTAAACACTTTTAAAGAGAATGAAATAAAATATTTAAATTTAAATATATTTTCAAACCTTTAAAATCCAAAATAATGGCTATAACGAGACAATTTTGCATAAGTGTAATTTGGTCACTTTTTGATATGTTACTTAACTTTTCAACATTCAAACTTTATAAGGTAGTAAATATACATAATAAACGTCACAAATATGGCGAGAAACCTCTAAGGATCTCTCTACAAAGAGTTAGTCTGTGAGATGATGGTTTTGATGACAACAACCTTAGAATAGGGTTATAAAATATAAATACTAACATTATAGTTTAGAAATATATGTATATGCAGGATTTAACCATGCAGGTACCAAGAATGAAAACTTACAGTATAGAGATTTAGGATATCAAGATTGAAAACTCATGAGTATCAAGAATATCAAGATTATCAAGAGTTCAAGATTTCAAGTAATTGATTTTTTAATTAGAAATTTTGTTAAAACTCCTAGAATAGCACTGGCATCTTAAAATACAATTTATTCATGGAATGAGATCCACTTCGAGCCCGTTAAATGGATGGAACCCTAAGTAGGATGGAACCTACGAAAAATCTAGTGGAACATTGTTTTGTATCCGCTAACTTTTTATTCAAATGATTTTACAAAATTATCTTGTTTTCAAAATGATTTCAAAATCTTCCTTTTAAAAAGAATCAAAAACATCTATCCTGATTTTAAATACTTTTAGCCTCAAAATAATCTTTATTTTGAAAATCAAATTATTCTTTGTTTAAAAACTATCTCTAATAATAATATATTTAACTTTTAATATTTATATTTAGATTTAAATATAAAATTATAGTAAAATTATTTATATATTATTCTCTATATTTATTTATGTATTTTAACTATAGTCAAGTATATTTATAAAAGTTTAAAATAGTTTTAATATAAGATAAAGGTTATTTTCAAAGAAAAACAAACCACCAAAATTTCCTTTGGGATGTCGACATACTCAATATACCCATGTCGACATAGTGTCAGTTAATTTCAAAATTTAAATTTCAAAAGAAGTGTCTATTCGTCATATCTCTATACGAATGGACATGGTTGTTGTTCTTTTATAAATAGGTGTTGTTTTCAACGAATTTTCACTCATATTTTCTAGTTTTCATTTCTCTTCTTCTTCCACATTTCTTTATACATATTCCTACCATTACTCTGCCGAAATCAACATTGAATCTAACTAGATTATCTGTGATTTGATTCTCTATCACTATCTCAACAAGATTCTCAGTGCTATTCAGAGTTATAGGCTTCTTTGTAATCAATTAAACGAGAAAAGTTATGATTGTAGCCTTGGAAATCAATCAAGCGAGAAAAGGTGCGATTGTAGCCTTGGAAATCAATTGGGTGAACTTGTTGCCCGTGAAATCAAGTATCTCTACGCAGAGGATTGTGAATCTGGAGGGTGTACCTCGTTGCCTTGAAATCGAAGGTGTAATTATACAATTATTGTTAAAAGGAAATCTGTACTTGTGTGCGGGACTGGATGTAGGGTAACTCCGAATCAGTATAAAATCCGGTGTGTTCTTTCCTTTACTGCTTTTACTTTATTTCTGTATCTGTGTTTGATTCTGTGATCATATCTGTCTCTAAATATTGCATACATTTGTGTTCAAATTAACAAAAACTCAAAAAGATTTAATAATTCTTTAAAACACTATTCACCCCCCTCTAGTGTTTATCCTAGCCTTAAGATCCGTAACCCGCATTTCTCACATTTGGTATCAGAGCGAGGTTGTCAAAGTTTCATAACCTGAATTTTGAAAAAAATTTCAAAATGGCTACCAACACTGGTACTGTTACTAACACTAGTATCCCTATCACTAGTTCATTTGTAGAAGGTCAGTCTACTGTCAGCCCATCATTTTTTAATGGCAGTAACTATGCATATTGGGCATGTAGGATGAAAATATATTTACAATTTGTAGGATTAGACACATGGAATATCACACGAACTGAATATTCTGAACCCACAACTGAATTTGCAGATGGCTGAGCAAAAGACTGTTGCACAAAATAATTCTAAAGAATGAATATTCTTTTTTGTTCACTTGATAGAAATGAATTTAATAGTGTGTCGGTTTGTAAGTCTGCATATGAAATCTAGAAAACTTTGCAAGTTACTCACGAAGGAACAAGCAAAGTTAAACAGACCAAAATGTACATGCTCACAAATCAGTTTCAATTATTTAAAATGAATTCTAATGAGTCTATTTCATATATGCATAGTAGATTTTAGGATATTGTGCATTCTCTAATATCCTTAGGAAAGGACTTTTCGGCAGAAGATCAAGTCAGAATTTTTTTAAATTCTCTTACTCCAGAATAGGATCAAAAGACACTTACGATCGAAGAGGAAAATGACATAAGTACCTTAAAGATAGAAGAATTAATTGGAAATCTAATGTCATTTGAAGTCCAAATGATTGGGAGAAGAGAAAGCAAAGCATCTGAAAAGAAATAAGTGGCATTCAATGCATTGACGGATGGATTAGACTCAAACAGCAATAATGATGAAGAGATAGACTTTATGACCAGGAATTTTCGGACTTTCTGAAATACGTAAAGATGAATAATCTCAAGAGAAACAACTATAAGAACTCTGGAAATCTAAATGTAGTGCCAAACAATGTCAAATGTTTCAACTGTGATGAACCAGGCCATATCAAAAGACACAGTCCGTATCCAGATAAGGAAAATCCTCCTATAAACAATGATTCAGTAAAGAAACGGAAGCGTGCATTTACTACTACTCTAGATGACACAGACTCGTCCTTAAGCGATGATGATCAGAAGACAGATAATTCAAATATGTGTTTCATAGCAGTTCACAACTCCGACGAATTAAAAGAAATGGACTCAGAAAAAGGTACACATTTACAATAGAATTGATTGAAATTGCATGCTTAGAATTGGTTGCTTGATTGATTGATTTTGAATTGGTGTGTTGTTTGAATTTTTAAAATTTTATTTTTTTACTATTATTTTATTATTATTTTTATTAATATTTTTTTATTTTAATAGTATTATAGTATTTTATAGAATATACTCTAATTTCAGAATTATTCCAGATATATATATGTATACACTTTAAAAATAATAAGTATATATATATTAGAATACTTAGGAAAAATAAATCATAGAAATTCAAAGACACGGGTCGACATGGTCCCTACCATGATGTCGACATGGGTACAGAATTTGAAATTCAAAATTTGAATTCAAATGGTTGAATTTCTCTCCACCTTTTCACTTCATTCAATTCTCTGAAAAGGCATCTTTTGACCAGAGAACATGTCCTTTAAGAATCTGTTTATTCACTATCTTTTATCACATCTTTTCCCTCTCATTTTCAAATTCAAACTCTCTCTTCAAAACTTCAAGCTCTCTACTCTAATGGCTTCTTCAAGCAACCCCTCCACCATAAGAATTTTCAAAAAGATAAAAGAGCAACTATTCAATGATTTGGAGGCAATAAAAGCATACATCAATTATGCTAACTATGCAAAAGTCCATCCCGGAAATTTTGCTATATTTCAAGATTTCTCTTCTTATGAAATTGATTCTCTTTTTGCAAACAATCAAATTCTTAGTCTTATTGACGCTTCTCAAAATGATTTCATTTTTATCCAAATCTTGTTAAAATTTTCTATGCAAATCTTAATCGTGGATTTTATAATGGAAACGATGATGAAATTTGGAGTAGTGTCAAAGGCACTAGAATTGTTTTGAATCTTTTGGGTACCATTCTCAATTGCAAAAGCACGGGAATGGATCTTTGTAATTTTAAAATCGATGAAAATGATCGTGAGTCATTTCATCACATTTTCAAAGGAAATGATGATTTTGAATTCAAAAATCAAAACTTTCGACCAAAAGATAGAATTGTCAATCTTCTTTTACAACATGCTTTGACCCCAAGATTGGGAAATTTCAACAATTCTACCTCAAAAGTTTGCAAAGCACTTTTTGCTATTTTGGAAACTATGATATTAATTGGGCATAAGTTATTTGGGATACACTTCGTCCCAAAAATCTTGAAATAGGTGAGAATACTTTGTATCATGGATTTATCTCACTCGGATTTTTAACCATTTTGGAGTGGATTTCAAAGGAGAAGAATATGTTTCTAGAAAAATTTTCAATCATTCCTACATTTCGCTTATGAGAATTCTATTCGTTTTTCAACCTTATGAGACTCTTGTCGAAAAGGAAGAGCGTTTGGCTCATGAGGAGATGGAAGAAGAGGAAGAGAAAGAAGAAGAAGGGGATGAAATGGAAATTGAAGAAGAAGAAGAAGGTGAAACTTCTTTGGAAATCATTGATTATCCTCCTAATCCAACCAACAAAACACTTCTCAAAAACCAAAAGACCATTGTTGAGAATCAACGGATTCTTAAACGATCCGTTAGTAAGAAGTTGGACAAAATTTCATCCAAGATGAACAAGTTTATTTCCAAAGTCAGCAAAAAGCTTGGATTATCTTCATCGTCATCATCCTCTAACTAGTTCTACCTTTTCGTATCTCATTGTATTAGTTTTAGTTTATTTTGATTTGAATGTTCGTGTAGTTCTTTGTGTTTAATCGTTGTATCGTGTTATCATGAAATGAAATTGAATTTCTTTTCTGTTATCTAGCTTATCTTATATCTAGAATAAATTTTAGTATATTATATAAATATACACACACATAATTATTCACAAAATCAAAATAAGTCATCAAAATTCACTGGACCATGTCGACATCTCCCCACGACCATGTCGACATGTACTGGTCAGAAATGACATTTCATTTTGAATTTGAAATTTGAATAACTACCTTATGTCTATTCATTTCAAACAAATTTCTACACCTATAAATACCTATTTCTTCCAGAATTCATCACTGAATATTATTCCTTATCCACATTGTCTCTCATTCTTCTCACAGACTCGAATATGGCAAATCCAATTCATAATTTATCCGAGAACCTTTAACAAACTCTTAATTCTTCATGTAACGTCCCGGAAATTTTCGACTTTCGAAAATTCAACATCGGTACTCACTTTATCGACTGCCGAGAAATCGAAGGCCGGAAACCCGAAATGTTATGGTTTAAGAAAAAGAAAGACAAAGAAGAAGAGAGAAAAAGATAGAAAATAGTGGGAAAAGAAAGTAGAAAATAAATAGAAAATTTTGAAATAGAAGAAAAAGATAATAGAACGGAATAGCAAACAACAAAACAATAACAGAATCTCACAATTCGCAGCGGAACAACATATAATAATAAATGAATAATCTTTAAACAAAGAACTATATCCGTTATTACATTACATCACATTTTATTACATCATATCATCAGAGTGTACAACAACAAACAACATCAAACAACGGAAAAAGAAATACTATATACTAGTAATACGCTATGCCATCCAGCTTGCCTCCAGCAACTCCAGAATATCCAGAATATCCTGATAAACCTAACTCTTAACTGCCCGTGTAGAAATTGGTGGGCACCCAGAGTTTAGGAAGGAAAACAATAAACTCCGAGTCAGTCATGTGACTGGTGTGAGAACTCAAAACAGTTTATTTATCTTTAAAATCAAAATAGAGGAATATTTTTAAATTCAATTCGCAATGCTTTTAAAAATGAGACTACCATAAGGCCTCCCGCACACACACACAATGCAAACGCAGAATCGGAGGAGATTTCTCCTTATGATAGTCAAAGATGCTTGATACGCATTTAAAAGAACATTTGATATTATTACTAGTGCATAGTGTAGAGAAAATTCATTTCGAAAGTAGAATATAAATCTTAGCCAACATATGACCATTATCGTATGCCTACTATAGCTAACTATGTTCAATAGCAGGTTACCGCCACATTCCATAGCAGGTTATACAACTAAAACCGTACAAGTCTCGTATTGTTTCTTTGGATTTCCAACGAATGATCAGGCCAAGGAACTTCCCATTGCCACATGAGAATGCCTCTGGATGGACATCCCCGAAAACCAAACCGGATCTCTACCAACACAAGGCCGGGTTACCCCTAACTGAGTAACAACTGACCGAATATGCCATCCCCCGGTCCTTTGGGACCTTTCACCGAGCGCTTGTAATCAATTCACATAATCATAACAAAGTGTTTTCACATGAGTAAGTATCTGGGCTCCATACCATGATACCACCCTTTTCCAGAAGGAAATGCACACATCCTAAAGGGCGCTACCCCTCATAACCTTGCTGCTTCTTTCCTGTTTTGACCATTCACGGGGTGTGAGGCTCGACGAAGTCACGTCCACAAAAACATACTTTATACAAAAGCCATGCTTTGGGTCAACAAATGATCATAGAAATGATCACAAAGATAGACAATCAAATAAACGATCCTATCACAAATAATCAACACAATGATCATTTACAGCAACACTCAGCATGTCACATTACCAAATTGGGAATATATTGCTGATAACTTCAACTATATAACCTCTGAGCTCGTACGTCTCAAAGAAGGGTGTTAAGCTAAAAGAATAAATTCTCCGCCACCAACAGAAATATATTTGAAAGAAATCGGCTTTATATCTCAATTTGTAATGTCAGACATACAATCCATACAAGTCTGTTCCGGGCTCGAACAAAACCGAAGGCACTTACAAAGAAGTCCTTGCAATCCGGATATTCACAATCCTGATCGGATTCACCATCACATATGGAGAACTCAATACCGTAGCTACTCGGTGCAGAGTCAATCGACAGGTCATCCTATCGCTCTCGCAAACACCGGGTCTTCAACACCGATCTTCAATGCGATTCATAACGACGTATCACATATTCGGAATGGGTTATACGACCCCATGGTCCTTTCCCGGTTAACTCGAATAGTGAGCGCTTATTCAAAAATAAGTGTGTCATTCCAATTCAAACAAATCACATCAATTACCCATTCAAAGGTAAATATTGATAGTCGGTTATTGAACTATCAATGGATATGCACACATCACCAGTTTCCAAATAATTTTCCAAATTATTTATTTTTCAAAAATATCTTTACAAGATATATTATTTCACACTTCAAAAATAAATCAATATTTATTTTTAAACAAATTCTCCTTTTCATTTATAAATTCCATAGTGAATTTTCATTCCAAAATATCCATGCATATACGATTTCAATTATTCATTTCAATTTATCTTCAAAAAGATAAATTCTCTAATATTCACTTTATATTAGAAAACATTTCCATACTTATTTATTAAGTAGTTCTCAAATCCATCTATTTTCAACACTTGGAAAATATTCAATATACTTAAATCGAGATTAAGTATATATTTCATTCTTTAAGGAAATCATTCTCTTAAACATATTTTTTGGGCCAAAACGAATGTTGCGTAAAACATCGTTACGACAACCCAAAATCACTAGTATAGGGATTCGAAATTAAAATAGATATATAAATCCCAATACTATACAAAACATTTCCTTTCGGAAATCATTTACTATAACAACAGTGTTATAGTCCACCATTTCCTTCTATTTCTCGAAAACGTCTATTTCAACAATAAATGTTGAAATCTATGGTTTCGAATCTCAACACATTTTAAAACATCGTTAGATCGTTTTAATTCTATTTAAAACATCACATTCAAAACAATTTCTTTAACGTATTATTCACTATTCAAAAACGTGAATATACTACGTTAACAAACTTCATCCTTTTATTCATTTTATCTCAAAGGATTATTCACAGTTCAAAAACGTGAATATAACTCCATTAATAAGTTTCAACAATTTACTTATCAAAATAAGTCGTTTGCGAATTTATAAAACAACGTTTATAAACTCCATTAATAACCTATTCAATTTATAACTCAATTATAAAACAAAATTCATATTATAAGTTAAACACCTATAATTTATTTGTTTGCACAATCGTTCCTTTAAACTTCATAATTATAAATCTTATAACTTATAAGATTCAATTATTTATCCAAATATATTCTTTAATAATTTCACAAAATTTATGAATCTTACTATTTATAAATTTTGTTTATAACTTCACCATTTATAATTTGTAAATTTCATTCACTTATGCAATTCATTTATGATTCATTCAAACAGTTATAAAAACTCGTTTTATAATGTCAATATTTCAATTTATAAATATCCATTTGTAAATCTCTTAATATAATTCAATTTATATTATTCTTTTAAACGTCTTTAATCTCCTTTATTATTTCACCATTTTGATTCATAAAATAATTAAATTTTATAAATCCTATATTTAAACTTTTCACAATAAATTCTAAAATCCCGATTAAATTATTTTATAAAATCATTAACATCATATTCTCAAAAATCAGTTTTTAACTATATTTCTCAAACTCATAATTTTTATAACTTTAAAAATTATAACGTTTATTTGTTTATAATGGATCAATTCCAAACATATGGTATATTTTCAAAAATCACTTTAAAAATCATTTTAAAGTTCCAAAACTTGGTCCAATGATGCTACATATCAAATAGTCAATCACGACAACAACGACATCATATATCGATATGATAATCAATCAAATATATAAATATCTGAAATCAAATAAAAACTGTTGAGGAATCCAGTTGGATCCCTCCAACCTGTTTTCCTGCATTCACAAACATTAGCACAATACCAATTTCGCTCCAGTACGAAATTATCGCGGTATATGGGATTTAAAATATTATCCGCTTAATAGACGGCGCAATAGGGTCTCATCCGCTAAACAAATGCGGGAAATCAATAACTCCAATATATACATATGCCAATATATATATATTGCTATTATATATAATACCAATTTCACTGTTTATGAAATATTCGCGGTATATGTTTTTAATAAATAACATTCGCTTACTAACGGCGCGTAATGTCTATTTTAACAATAAATAGATATCAATCATCATTCAAACATGCATTCAAATATTTTAAATCTAACTATTTAAAATAAAATCGAAACTGATTCGATTGAGTGAGAAGTTCTCACCTTGATTTCAATTTCGTTTTAGCGATTTATTTCGAATAAAATTAAACGGACGTTTAATTTTACCCAAAATTCTCACTAACTCCAAACGACTCCAATCCAATTCCATCGCGTAGTGCTCGTCCATACGATTCCAACGCAACTGGTTTCGCGCGTTTTCGACCTCGTATGAAAAAGATACGAATTTTTGAAGTTACACGAGTTTATAAAGCATATAAATTACAACTTTTAATTTAATTTTAAACCTAAACTAATCTGAGCCATTGGATCTTGTGACTTTGCATCTGGGTCGTACCCCCCTACCCCTTCTCCTTCGTTTTCTTCTACAGGTTGTTGCCGCACAAAAGAACCCACTTGCTTAGATTAGGGTTAAATAATACTTCCACTACGACGAACTATAGCTCGATCAGGATGCGCCAAGTCGAAGCCCTTGCTCCCTCCTTCACTCAGCCCCAACCACCTGCAGCTCGGCCCCCTGATGCTCCTAGGGTTGCGTATGCACCTGGCCACAAACGGACCCCCTTAGCTCCCCCTACGTTGCACCAAAACCCATCAAATCCGTATAGATTTCAAGATCTCATCGTGCTCTATAATGTTGTAGTTAACAACTTTGGCTAAAAACGAGTGGATTGAGAAAGATTGAGGGAGGAAGGAGATTGTTTTCTGGCCTTTGATGAAGCAACTGGCGGCTAGGGTTTAGTGTTTTTATTTTTTTAATTTATGAAGGGTGGGGCTATTTATAAGAAAATCGATCGACACTATTCATCCCGGAAATTCCGAACTCCGATTCACGCGCCGTAACCAGCGTTTCTAGGGTTTACCCCGCGTTCCGGACACAATGGAATAGGTTTCGAAAGCTAATTCGGACATCTGTGCGAGTTATGGCTATAAACGTTCAATTTGAATTAAACCGATTTAAGCGATTTGCTAGGCGTTTTAATTTGTACCAGACAAAGGGTAAATCCAATTGACACGAAATTTGAAACCTTACAATAATATCACATTACAGATCCGATGAAACTGGTTTCGTCGAAATCCGAGACTTTTTGAAAAATGGCTATTTTAACTCGCCAAATTAATAATAAAAATAATTCGATGCGTTTCGAGCTGCCACGATCAAACGATAGCTCCGATTGACACGAAAATTGAAATTCGGTAATAACTAACTATTACGGATCCAATGGAACTAGTTTCGTTCAATTCTGAGACTGTTCAAAAATTGACTATTTTCACTAGTCGATTTTAATATTAAAATATTCAATTTTCACAATTAAACTTTTAATTCGATTTTAAAAGTTCTAAAATATCTTTCTAGCTCCAACATGATAAAATAAAATTTTACAAATCATTTTCAATCATATTCAACCCAATTTTCAATTATTTCCATAATTTAACGTATTAAATTATCGATTTAATTATTCAATTAAATCCAATAATTCAAATAAAAATTTATTTGACTTATAAATTCACTTCTTAATATTTAAAATTAATTAAATACTCAAATTTAAATTAATAAAAATCCTGGGTCGTTACACTTCAAGAATATTCTTTCGTTCATTCTTCGTAACCAACGATACTTAGAATTAAGTCAAATGCAGATGATTAAAGAGAAAGAAAGGCATTTCGATGCAATACGATGGATGATTTTCCTCCCTGCACAAGGATGATAATGAAGCACATCCTCCAGTCTCTCTCGCTAATGATAATGAAAATTGGGATGCCATTAAAGCAGATCCTATATTTGGAGAAGAAGGATGGGTGGAAGTTCCTCGTGATGTTTGATTTGATTAGTTTGTTTGATTTGGTTTGTTTGATCTGAATTGTTTGATATGATTTGATTTGATTTGAATTGATTTGATGGATTGATATTTAGTGTGAAAAACATGTATAAATATGCATTGATATTTATATGATCTTTAATTAATTAACATATCTATCCGTATAATTATCTTTATTATATACCCCATTGTATAGTTTATTAATGCAGGTACTTTAGTACAAGAATGAGGGGGAGTTATATAGTTTGAAGTTATTTTTTGTTGATGACAAAGGTGGAGAAGTATAATATAGGATAGTTAGGCATAGATTAAGGGGGAGTTATTAGGATAGAAGTAATATTTTATAAACAAATGTTGTCATCATCAAAAAGGGGGAGGTTGTCAGTCCGCGAGATGATGGTTTTGATGACAACAACCTTAGAATAGGATTATAAAATATAAATACTAACATTATAGTTTAAAAATATATGTATATGCAGGATTTAACCATACAGGTACCAAGAATGAAGACTGTACAGTATAGAGATTCAAGATATCAAGAATGAAGAGTCATGAGTATCAAGAATATCAAGATTATCAAGAGTTCAAGATTTCAAGTAATTTATTTTTTAATTAGAAATTTTGTTAAAACTCCTAAAATAGCACCGGCATCTTAAAATCCAATTTATTCGTGGAATGGAATCCACTTCGAGCCCATTAAAGGGATAAAACCCTAAGTAGGATGGAACCTACGAAAAATCTAGTGGAACATTGTTTTGTATCCGCTAACTTTTTATTCAAATGATTTTACAAAATTATCTTGTTTTCAAAATGATTTCAAAATCTTCCTTTTAAAAAGAATCAAAAACATCTATCCTGATTTTAAATACTTTTAGCCTCAAAATAATCTTTATTTTCAAAATCAAATTATTCTTTGTTTTAAAACTATCTCTAATAATAATATATTTAACTTTTAATATTTATATTTATATTTAAATATAAAATTATAGTAATATTATATATATATTATTCTCTACATTTATTTATGTATTTGAACTATAGTCAAGTATATTTATAAAACTTTAAAATAGTTTTAATATAAGATAAAAGTTGTTTTCAAAGAAAAACCAACCACCAAAATTTCCTTTGGGATGTCGACATACTCAATATACCCATGTCGACATAGTGTCGGTTAATTTCAAAATTTGAATTTCAAAAGGAGGGTCTATTTGTTATATCTCTATATGAATGGACATGGCTGTTGTTCTTCTATAAATAGGGGTTGTTTTCATCGAATTTTCAATCATATTTCTCGTTTTCATTTCTCTTCTTCTTCCACATTTCTTTATACATATTCCTACCATTACTCTGCCGAAATCAACACTGAATCTAACTAGATTATCTCTGGTTTGATTCTCTATCACTATCTCAACAAGATTCTTAGTGTTATTCATAGCTATAGGCTTCTTTGTAATCAATTAAATGAGAAAAGGTGTGATTGTAGTCTTGGAAATCAATCAAGCGAGAATAGGTGTGATTGTAGCCTTGGAAATCAATTCGGTGAACTTGTTGCCCGTGAAACCAAGTATCTCTACCCAGAGGATTGTGAATCTGGAGGGTGTACCTCGTTGCCTTGAAATCGAGGGTGTAATTGTACAATTGCTTTTGAAAGGAAATCCTTACTTGTGTGTGGGACCGGATGTAGGGTAACTCCGAACCAGTATAAAATCTAGTGTGTTCTTTCCTTTACTGCTTTTCTTTATTTCTGCATCTGTGTTTGATTCTGTGGTCATATCTCTGTCTGAATATTGCATACATTTGTGTTCAAATTAACAAAAACTCAAAAAGATTTAATAATTCCTTAAAACACTATTCACCTTCCTCTAGTGTTTATCCTAGCCTTAAGATCCGTAATCCGCATTTCTCACACAAAGTTCCGTAAAAATTGTCAAATACAAGACAATTCCTAAGTGCATCTATAATGAATATCGCTACAAGAGCGCTTTAAAATCCAAGTCAAGTCTAAACCAAAGTCCATCTACAACCTATATGCTTTGTTTCAAGGCCTTGCTACAAATTATAAAAGTCCATAGATATAGATCACATATGCAACTTACTTTCAAAGGAAGAATATAAACCAATATTTCAGCATATGTCAACATCAATTCATACGATATATACATAATCAACACAAGTATTTGTACTCTATATTTTCATTCAAGGCGGTGAGTTAACTCATCTTTAACCAAACAAACAAGTAAGCCTAAGCAACCCAAGTTTAACCTTACCTTACAACCACCTTTCCGTCCTTCCTTGCTTGCTTTGCACTTGATTTTCCAAGGCATGTATGCCATGGTAACTCAGACCTATGAGGATAGGGGAAGATTGGCTCCACTTTTTCAAGACCTAATTTGGTAGCAGGTTTTGTAATGTTATCCCAAGGCTCCACTCCACAATTGAATTAATTTGGATGAGTTTTGAATTTATTTTCTTTTAGAAATTTAAGAAGAGGAAGATACGAATGAGAGCTTGTTTTAGCTTTGTCAATTTGTGATTTATTATCAAGAGTATGCCCCTTCTTATATAGGCTTCAAATGGTGCTCCTTAGCCTTGTTCTCACCCTCCTCTCATGTCATGGAAGACTCACCCTCCACTTGTCCCATCACTTCTCCTTTACACCTCTTTCTTTTTGAAAAAGTCCACTTTACCCCTTGCATTTTAATATCTTTTATCCATTAGAAATTTATAGAATATTTCATTTTCTTTATGAATCAAAGTGAGTTAATTATCTCCTTATGTGTTCACTTAATCATTAGCCAAGTGAACAAGAGTTCAAATGACTTATATCGGTCAAAATGTTGTTTATCGATAAACCGATTTTTAGTCACACTATTGATTTTTCGTTGAAGAATATATTTTGCAAACAACCTTCAAAAACAGTTTTACCATCATTAGTTATTATTTGAAAGTGGGTTAAAAATGTTATTGAATCAATTTGATAACACTTAATCCATGATTTGAATATTTAAATAATTTAGATAATTAAATTCAAAGTGTTCGAAATTTCGGTTTGTTACAATAAATATACTTTTTATTATTAAATGGTAAACACAATTATATATATATATATATATATATATATTTATGTGTGTACACATATGTATAACCGCGATTACCATTTAACAATAAAAATATATTTATTGTAACGACCCGAAATTTCTAACACATCGTATTTAAATATCAGAATATACATATACACATATACATACATATACATACATACATACATACATAATATATATATATTCCCATCTCTAAATAATCCCAAAACCAAAATATTTTATTTATCAGAGCTATCATTTCAAAAAGGATTACCATTATAACTTTCCTTAAATTAACCAAAAGTGAGAAATTTGCTTCGTTTGAAACTACAAAGAATTATCTCTTTTCTTTTATTGAAATAGACAGTGCAAACTACGAAGAAGAAGAAGAATATCCATACTTAATACATTTGTTTCCTTTTTGGTATATTTCTTGTTAATTCAAACGACGCACTTTTTACAAATATTTTTGGAATAGGATAATTTATCGAAATAACAAGAAATTAGATACAATTAAATTATACCCCTCTCCCATTAAATTAAAACATAGAAATTTACATTCCAAGTCAATTTAGGGAAAGCTAAAATAGTAAAAATATTTTAGAACCCAGATGTAAATTTGGAATAAACTTTACAACTTTATCAACATTCAAATTTAACAAATTTGGAGATTGGTTTTCAAATTTCCATATTAGAGTGTAAATAACATTCCTATTTGAATTACCTATTTATAGAATACGAAGGAAATATTCCAATACTTTCATTTTAAGCCTATAACCCATCAGAATTTATGTAGGCATAATTATTAAATAAATTCAATGATATAAATTTTAATGTTATAAATAAATTATATAATTTCCACTCACCTTTTCGTAGGATCATTTCATCCTAGAGGGGGAGGGGTGAAGAGGGTGATACTATTAATTATTAAAAAAAATTAATGCAGAAATATATAAAATAATTACAACACTGATAATAGCCAAATAATAGCAGCACAAATAATAGCAGAATATAAAAAGCAGATATAGAACAACACAGATTTACCCAGCTTCAGCAAAACCCTGCCTACGTGCTGCCTCCAAGGTTTCTACTAGAAATTAAGTAGTCAGACGCTTACACACGTAAACTCGCGACACCCACTATCGACTAACCTAACTCTACGCTCAGAACCCTGCCACAACTCAACTACTGAGTTGCGAATTCTTGAACTACACCACCGTACTTCATCCCCTAGTCACACGACTAGAATTTACAAAATTTCAAAAGTAATATACAAAATGAAAATAACTAAAAAAATAAAACCGTAATTTAAAAAATAAAAGCCCAAAGAAAATAAAAGAGCCGGCCCAAAAATATTGAAGTAAAAAACAATGATCCCCTTTATCCTTTTATTTCTTCATCCTTGTATTTGCGTTGAAAAATGGCTGCGTTCTTCTTGCTCGTTCATTCCTTTTTAAAGAAAAATTAGGGTTTCTGAAGTAAAGCCACTGCTCTATATAATATGGTCGAGTTGAATGATTGTCCTTGCATTGCTTTCTCGATCGTCTTCTAGCTTAAGCATAGTTGCAATTGCTTCAATTCGTTGAGTTCGATTTGATTGGTATATGATTCCCTTTAGATTTGTTTATATGCTTAAATTCGATTTATCTGAAAGCCTATGATGTTAATGGTTTTTATAGGAAATGAATCCTGAATTATCGTTTGAATATTTTCATTTGAATTCGTCCGTTAATTTATGCTCGGCCACTAATTTTTGATCAAATGCTATTGATGTTCTATGACTTTTTCAAATTCGTATATTTTCGTTCCTTGAATATCACGGCTTTGATTTTGACTTGCTTGATTTTACCTTGGTCACCACAGCTTTGAATTATTCAATTTTCTATGCTCGGTCATTTGGATTTTTCTCTGTGACTTCGGCACTTTGATTTTGAAATTGTTTGATTTTTGTTAACACCTAGAACTTTGGTCACTTTGGTTTGAATTTGTTTCACTTATGACTACATAGTTTTTATTGTATCTGGTCTTCAAGACAGTTCATGTTGCCAAGTCTAGTTCGGTGGTCTTGTTCCACTTGCTGTCAGTTGAACTTCTCCGGTTGTCTTGGTGCCATTTTAGTTTGGTTGCATTGTTGGAGTTCTGGTTCTGTCTATATGTGCACTGCCTATATATGTGTGTATGGTCTGGTTGAAGTTGTTGCATTGTACTTGTATCTTCACTGGTGGTCTTGTATTCTCTGATACATTTTTGCATATGTTAAGCCTAGTGTATTTAAATGATTTTTTTCCTCTTTGTCCACACTGTGTTGATTGAAAACGAACTTGTTCGATTGTTGCTTGATCACTATCTTGCTTGGAGTTTAGTAATTTGCAATGTATATATGTATATTGTAATGCCTTGACTTTGTTAAAAATGTTAAATGCTCTGTTGCTTGATTACCAGTACTTGATTCAAGCTTGTATTGTGATCTCATGTTCACTATTGTGTTTTTACCTCATTGTTCTTTGCACCAGTACTTTGTTGCACTACATATTCCAATGTGCCTCTGATCACTGTCATTGTACGTATGTCGTATGTGTGCCTCATGGTTGTTGTTCTCTGGTCTACCTGATCCTGTTAGCCGAGCTGTCCTGTTGCCTATGTACATACATGTTTACTACTTGCATTTCCATATGAACTGATATGGGCTTGTGTATGTATGCACATTTTCTATTTGTCACTGCTGCTTTGAGTTAAGTTTTGGTCTAAATGCATTGAGTTATAAGTTCACTTTGTATTGTGTTGCCTCGTTAGACATGAAGTGATCTGGACATGTTTGGTTGCATCTATAGTTTTATCAGTCTTGAGTCATGTGTATATTTTGGTCTGTTGTCACTTCTATTTTGAATATTTTAGCGCACTTGACCATTTCATTGTTGAGTCAGGTTCCATATGTTGGAGTTTCTCAGACCATGTATGCATATGCATTGCCATTTTATTTACTGCTCTGGTCGCTACCGCGGTTTATTTTGTTGTTATTTTGATTTTCTGATCTGGTTCATGTATATGCACCATTTTTTGTTTTGTTGACAAGTACATTATCTTGAGTCTGGTTGGACTGTGTAGTCTCTGTTGTTACCGGCTTCATATGTACGTCACTTTATACCTGAGTTGAATTCAGCTTATAGCTTGGGTTTGACCTTGTGCTCATGTTGTGACTTTATTTTTATTGCACTTGGGTTGAACCTAGCTTTTGATTAGGTTTGACCTTGTGCTCACCTATCCCTGCAATTTTATCAAGTGTATATCGGTGTGCATGGCCTTGTAGCATGTACAGTGATACACTGTGCTTGTCACAAGTTGTTCGTATATGATGAATTCAAAAATGAATATGATGAGGAGAAACTCAAATAATTTAGGCAAATAACATTTTCAAAATACATATTTTATTTTACACTGCACAAATATTTGTTTTTCAATTTTACTACATCAATGTGTATTTTACGGATAAATCAGATATTGGATTCAAGCTGGAATAGAGTTGAAGATAAATACGAGTGAATGAGTGATACGTAGTGAGGACAGTTGTGCAAATTAAAATGTATTGTAATTGAAATTTTGTATGTATAATGAGAGCACAAATTTGTACTAATCAAAATTGTAATAAAATATTTGTTTGAATAAAATATTCGTTTGAATTTAAATTCTATGTTATTTATTTTATTCAGCAAATATTTAATTAATTATGTGAAAATAAAAATAGTACAATAAAAAATACATTTAAATGAATATATAAATATATATGTTTATTATCATCAAACGAAAATCATATACTAGCATATTCAATACGTTCAAGCTTTCCCAATCTCTAAATCTGTTCATCTCTTTACTTGATTTTTTCCCCTTCTTATCCAAAACAATATGTATAAAAAAGTATACACTATTAGAATTATAGATCTGAGAAGAGATTTGGAGTTAAGGGGAATATAAATTTGCAATGACCTAAAATTTCAGTCATCGAGTTTGGATATTTAATTAATTTTAAATATTGAAAGGTTAATTTTATAAGTTGAATAACTTAAATTCAAATATAGCGATTTATTTGATAAATTTAATATTTTAAATTGTTTAAAATTATTAAATCTTGAGTTTAATATAAATGAAAATGATTTCGAAAGTTGATTTAAGTTCTATTTAAATAAGAATAAAGATAGTAAACTTTTAAATTGAAATTAAAAATGACTAAACTGATTTTTAATAATAATTCTTTTTAATTAACATGTAAAAATAGCCTTCAGTGGCAATGCATCGGAATTTGACAAAAGCAGTTTCATTGGATCCACAATAATGAATTTTTATAAGCCATCGAATTTCATCGCGTTTGGACATATCGTTTGGGCGTGTGAGATCAAAACACATAGAAATGAATTTCAGAAATTTATATAACAATGGGTTTGAAAAGCTATCTTCTGCATATATTCAAATTAGGCCTCGAGGCTAGTTCCTTTGAGTTTAGAATAGGGGTAATACATATCATATGCGAGGCGACACGCCTCTTTTGGAGTTTGAGATTTTTGGATGTTTAAAGCTAGATATTTTCTAATTAAATAATATATATATATATATATATATTCACCCATACTCTTTAAATGTTAACCCATACCCATAGTACGTGCCCATACTCAACCATGCCATTCTTCCCTACGTAGATCGCATTTTATCAGAAGGGTTTGGTGCAATTTCTTTAAAATATTGAAATTTAAACCTTTCACATCCAATAGTCCTCGTCAATCGATGCCATCACAAGCCAAATCAGCCTTCGACCATAACCAGGAAAGTGTAGAACTCAAGGCGATGAAGGATTTCAACGATTAGATTATCGTATGGCGTGACATGGAGGTCGAATTTTGCTTCTGTTTATGGTGCAGTTTTGGGTGTTTCTCGCTGGTGGCAATGTGGGAGAGGCTACTAGGTTGCATGGGTAGGCAGGTGCTAGTGCACGACGGAGTCGAAGTAGTAGCGGCAAACGGTGGTGTAGAGGCGACAACAAGAATCAAAGTTGCGGTTGAGCTTGATTTTATGGGAAAGAACGTGAAACAAGAGGGAAGGGTATTATTTTAAAAGTTTATTAATTAAAAATTTAATTATAGTTTAAATATTTCAATCATTCATAAATTCACAACTTTTCCATACGAGGTCCAAACTGAACGCAACAAGCTGCATTGCAATCATATCAATGAACACTACAGTATGGAGTTGGATTGGATGTATTTGGAGATAGTAGGAATTTTGGTTAAAATTGAAGGCCTGTTTAATTTTAATTCGAATCAGAGCTTTTTGGCGACTATTGGAATCAAAATGTGTTAATCTTACCTTTTTGGTTAACCAGAAATATTATGCAGTCGATAAATATTATTGATTGGATGGGTGGATATTACTATTGACTTTTATTGAATGTTTGGATGATTTACTATTTTATATTGTTGGTTTGGATATATTCCCGCCACTGGAGCATAAAAGACCCTATTATGTTCCCGTATAAGAGCGGATGACCCTTTGTATATGATCCTACCTCGAAATGGTTGATTTATATTATCGATTATACACTATATGTGATGCAGAAAGACATGTTCGAGAGATCCAACAGGATTCCTCACACTATTGATTTTACGTTTCATTTATATTGTGATATATGACTTGTTGGATGCCATTTTTGATGACATGGATTTGATTTTTGTTTATCTAGTGCTTAATTGCCTTATTTTTGGTATTTTAAAATACTATAAAATAATGATTTGATTTAAAAAGCATTTCAAAGTGACTTTGGAAATTGTATATGTTTTAATAATTTTTTCTTGAATTAGTTAAAGAAAAAATTATTTTGAAATAAATGGTATGATTTTTAGATATTATAAATAAATAGCTTTTTTAAATATTTTAGAAAAAGAACTTTGAACTACAAAGTAAAGGTTTTTAAAATATTAAATTTTAGTTCGCCTTTTATAATAAAGGGATACAGTTTTAAAAAGAAGATAGAAATATTTTGGTATAAATATTTATTAATCGTTTTATATAAAATGATATATATGCATATATTGAGATTTATTTATAAATGTGGAAACATAGATGTGGTAATGCATAAAAGTGGCATTTTACAAAAAAGGTTAATATTTGTAAAATCATATGTTATTAATAAAATGATATATTTATAAATGGTGTTTATAAATAAAAGGAAACCATTATCATTGGATAGATAGGGAAAATAAACAAAATTATGGAATTATGATAATATGTAAGATGTTTTTCCAGAAATTAGTTGATTCTATTTCGAAAATTGAAAGTGAGGGTAGATTTGAATATGTTAAATGATATATTACAAAATATAAGGAGATTTACAAATATAGTTTTATAAATACGTAAATGATTATGTTGGCATTTGACTTAGGATTTTTATCAAGGGAATATATTTATGTTTTAAAAGTTGTTAACTTATGTTAATATTGTTTTAAAGTTGTTTATCAATATTTTAATATTTTAAAAAGTTAATTATTTATATTATTAATATGGCTTGAAATTAATTATAATTATTATCAATAAGGTTTTGGAAATTAATTATTATTATTTATAATAGTGTTGAAGATAAATTGTTACTTTTTTATTAAGCATGTTTTGGAATTATTAATTTTTATTTCCAAAATGTTTTGAAATTATTATTATTTATTTATAATGTTTATTATGACATAATCATGTTTTAAACTAAATGATTAGAATTTATTTATAAATGTTTTCGAGGTTTATAAATAGGATTTTGTAAGCAGATGTGGTTTTTATAAGAGGAATCTTATAACATGATTTGGAAAAATTAAAGGAAGATTAGTTTAGGGTAAAAAGAGTTTTATAAATGGTATGTATAAAAGAGTTTTAGAAATGGGTTTATAGATTAATAAAAAGGAGTTTTATACTTGGTCTTTTGAATTTATAACGGGTTTATAAATGATTTTAGAAAAAAAGGGAGTTTGTAAATGATTTCAAAGATTAATGAATAGGGTTATAACGGGTTTTAGAGATTTGTAAAGTAATTTATAAATTTACTCTAGATGTACATAAAAAGGAAATCTATCTCTGTTTTGTAAGTATACTTACACCATTGAGATAAGCATATGGATATTTTCCAAGTATTGAAATATAAGGGTTGTGAATGAACCTTTGTAAAAGTATTTTGGTACAAATATTTACAAAGTGATTTTAGTTAATGAAAATATTTATATAATAGAGGCTAGTGGTTGCTTATATGCTTAACCAATGTTGGTTTTCCCTATGGAATAAATCCCTGATTTTGATGTGTGTTTATGGATAGTTAAATAACCGACTATCACATATGGACCCAAAACATAACTTTGGAAACATCTTAGAGAAACACGTGAGATATATGGCATAGTCATCTCCTATGATGTTGTACTGTGCATATAAATCTTGTTTCGTTCTCCTAGGACAAATGATAAGAAAATCCATCCACTAAGGTTATGAGATGATCTTCGCTCTTGTCTTTGACTATTTATTTCTTATAGAACCGGGGTTAAGTTTACCGAAAATTATCCAATGTTATTTTGAAGAGACCAGGATCAGATATGTTATCCAAAAACCACTTCGATCAAACAAATGCATTTCGAAGTGAAGATATCTTGAAGACGATGGAATTAAAGACGGGGACCTTAAGAGTTTCGTTCAATCTCAGGAAAAACTTGTATGGATGAATGCTAGCATTGCATTGTTGCTTGGAGGGCAGTGTTATTCCAAGTGGGAAGTGCTATATAAAAAGGTAAAACATAGCCTCAAGCCTAATCAAGCAGGAATGACTAAAACAGGGAAGATGTAGCAGGGCTAAGTGGGTCACTCCGAAGTAGGGTATTGATCATCCTTATCTAGAGTCGACATTATCTCTCATTTATATGCTTTGAGGCCCATTAATGGAGGCTTGATCATATGCGATACTACTAATCAAGTGGTAGGCCAGTTTTTTGTTGGCAGGGGAACGCGGCGAGGTCCCCGATGTTATTTTATCTAGAGATGCACCGTGACGGGCGGTACCCCAGTAGCTCAGTCATTATATGGAATCCATTTTCCAATAGTGCCTTTACGGTTTTAGTTATATACCTACTATGCTGGAATTTAATTAATGTAACAATTTCGACTATGATTAATAAGTAGTTATATCTTAAACACTATTATAATATCAGAGAACTTCATATGAAATGGTTTGGTTATCATAATGTAAAAACTGTTTGTGTTTATGTGCGGCGTGTTCTTATGAGATACTTTTGATTTCAAAGGTTTTTATAACTTCGAAAATCCAGTTGGGTATGTTTTCTCTCGCTGGTTTTCCAGATCGACTTGGGTGATATTTTATTATAATGCTCAGGTCAGACCGCGCATTACAGATTTCTTTAGATTCATTGGAGTTTAGGAGATGAGTTGGAGGTTTTCAAGTCGTATTCATATGTATGCTATTTCCTACTACTTTGTTGTTGAAGTCATCAACATTTGTGAGTACAAGCTATTACAACTGTCTAGGCTGGTGATTATGATTTATTGTTGTACTCAGATGGATGTATGTATATAACAGTTTCTCTTTTGTAAAGATCATTGATATTATAGTATATATTGTTCCACTACCATTGTGAGATTCTGTGTTGTTTTTAGTTTCTCTTCTTCTTTCTTTCCTATAACTATCCATCTTTCTATTCAATTTGGATTGGACGGTGTGGTTTATTATCAACTTGAATTGTGTGGATTGGCAGGTCATCACATTTGGTATTAGAGCACAAGGTTAAGCGAGAATCTTGGCTTTAGTGGGGCAACTCATTAGAAGATAAGGTAATAGAATGCCTTACTCTAAGTTTGCATGTATAGATATGAGTGCATATTTATTAGTGAAATAAAAATATTTTATATTGTGTTAATTTATCTGTTGAGTGGCTTATGAATTCTGGCCTGTACGTGGGACACCACGATATCGATAGAGGTTTCTAAACACTTAAATAAAGCAAACCGACACAGTATAGTTTTGAGAATTGGTAAATGAAATAATTTTACTTTAATTATATTTTATATATATATATATAGAAATTATTAGAGCTATATATGGTATGTTTGGTTGTCAATGAATGATAATATTTGATTACTATCATTTGTTATTTATTGTTCTAATAAAAGTTGTGATTATTATAATCTAAATAAAGATAAAAATTTGTAAAATGAGTTATATAAGAAAGTAAATTTATAAATATGAATTATAGAATATTGGTTATAATTAACATAATCAACATTTGTGAAATGGCAGTTCATAAGAAGTGGGATTATATAAATGCGGATTATAAATGTAATTTATAAAGGGAAAGGGAATGAGATTGTATAAGTAAATTTTATAAATATGAATTGTAAATGAAAATGACTTAACTGAGAAGTTGAGAATTTAAAACCCGTTGAATTTGGAAATTGTTTTCAAAGGTTTTGGAAAGGTAATAATAGTATTATTTTGAAAATATTTTAGTTAGAAATATTTTAAATTGGGGTTTTAAAGAAAACAGAAAGCACTGAACTCACTTCAGTCGTTGGAAAATAGTTCTGGTGATGACTATAGCATAATCGGCGTTCATTTTCGAGTTTCTAAATGATGGATCGCCACCTTTGAAGTTTTGTTTTGGTGAAAAAAATTTTGATTTTAGAATCCAAATTATGATTTGATAAATATATGGAAATAAGTTTTTTGAACATATAATTTGAAAATGGTATAGATAAGAAAGGAAAATTTGGAATTGAGGTATGAAATTAAAATTTAACTTAAGTAAAGTTAAATAAATTGAGTTAATGAAATGAATTAAATGTAGTAAAGTTTAACTTAAAAAAGGTTATATGAAATTAAATTGGATTTGTAATGAATTAAATGAATTAATAAAGTGAATTAATAAGATGAATAATGGAATGAATATGAATTTGAGATATGAATTGAATATGTTTGGAGTGTTGTTTGATAAAATTGAATATGAGCTTAAGTATTGAAGTGATAAAAAAAATTATGGTGTAGTATAAGATGTTTGTAATAAATTTGATAAATTATTGTATGAAATGGTTCATAAACGAACTAAGTACGCAATGACATGCCGTTAAACATAAATTGAATTTAAGCGAATGTAAGTAAAGTGAATGAAAATAAAGTGAACGTAAATTAATTGAATGTAAATGAAATTGAATGTAAATCAATCGAATGGAAATAAATTGAATGTAAATAAATTGAAACGAATTAGTTGAATGTTAATAAGAAACAAAAGTGTATAAATATTATGTCGACGTTTAAATGCAAATTGATATGATGATAAATAAATTAGATGGATATTATTTGATGGATGGTTTCTCTTATTGCATTTGTTATATTTGCATATGGTTATTGTATTAGCACATGTTATATATTGATATTATTTAACATATACATGTTCTCGTTGGTAGTTGAGTGTCTAGTAGGTGCAGATGGCGTATGCTTCGCATTTGGAGCTCGCTTTCCATTATATTGGTTGTATATGCTTGCTAATACTAATAAAAGGTACACATCTCGGATTACGTATCGCATTTTTATATTTTTCCGACAGAATGCCTCATCCTTGAAGATGATATATATATATATATATATATATATATATATATATATATATATATATATATATATTTGTGATAATATATATGTTGTAAATTTTTCCAATAAAACCACCCAAAGGAGACGCTGACGAAATTTTCCGTAAATTTAAGGTGCTAGAAAATTTTTGAGAAATTTTTTTGTAACTAAATTTTATTTGAGTTATAATTTGGAATGATGAAATGGAAGGAAATTAGTTGGTGTAGGTGGATGAATTTAAAAGACTTAGAAATTTTAGAATCTATTTCAACATATTGGTTTTGAAAGATTAATGGGTTTGTTACATTTTTCTTACCTAGGAAATTTTGGGGACGAAATTCTTTTAAAGTGGGAAGAATGTAACGACACAGAATTTCAACCATCCAAATTTAAATATTTTATTTATTTTATATATTAAAAGGTTAATTTTATATTTTGAATAACTTGAATTTCAAATATAGCGATTTATTTGATAATTGAATTTTAAATTTTATATTTGAATTGTTTAAAATTATTAAATCTTGAGTTTAATATGAATGAAAATGATTTCAAAAGTTGATTTGAATAAGAATGAAGATAGTAAACTTTTAAATTGGAATTAAAAGTGATTAAACATATTGATTATAATTTGTTTTAATTAGCATGTAAAAATAGCCTTTCGGGGTACCATCTCGAATTTCGACGAAACCAGTTTATTAGATCCGTAATAATGAATTTTTATATGCCGTATAATTTCATGGCGATTGGGCGTATCATTTGGGTATACGAGATCGAAACGCGTAGAAATGAATTTTAAAAATTTATACAATAATTGGATTTGAAAAGCTATCTTCCGTATGTGATCGAATTAGGGCTCGAGGCTAGTTCCTTTGAGTTTGGAATAGGGGTATTACGTATAGAACGTCGACGACATGCCTCATTTGGAGTTCGAGATTTTTGGATGTTTAAAGCTAGATATTTTCTATTTAAAATTATATATACTAGTATACAACGCACGTACGTGCATCTAATATTCAAAATATTTACCTTGGATGGATGTGTGTTTTAAGTGAAAATGTTTGTAGTTACAATGCATTCAAGTTGTTTTGTTGGTAATATCGACAACAAATGATAGTAAAATTCCATGAGCGGGTAGTCAGAAATGATGGTCAGATTCCATTAACGAATGAGGGTTATTTTGGAATTTCAAAAAGATACCGTGTAAATCACGTTGATTGAATTTTCTTTGTTAATAGTATAGATATATCTAGTCAGGTAATTTGGAGTTATCGTTTTATTTCCTTATTGTTTAAGATAATCCTAGGAATGTGCTTTTACTTTTGTTTTATTCATGAAAAATGTGAATGGCTAGACGACTATTGCAAATTTTTGTGACGTTTATGAGCAGTCAAATGAAAAATCGATCCCATCTTTCATATGTATTTGAGTGGGGTTGAAGGTCTTGTTATTTCGAGATAGAAGGAAACCCTTATGACTAATTAGTTTCAATGACAATTTACGAAAAATTAATAAATACATTAATCATTGTAAGTTATACAATATGTTATTTTTCTATATCACTTAAAATGATAACTTTATTTATTATTTTTCTATACTTTATCCTTAAAACTAATTATTTGAGATTGATGTTTTTAAAACTTATTATCCTGAAATAATAAGTCTTTTGAGTAAAAACCCCTGTATGTTATGTCCAAGACATTTATTTTAGTTCATATACAGCTGAACATGCTTTAATTGCTTCTCTTTTTCTTTAACTATACATAAATTTTCAGGTGGTAAAAGCTAAAAACCAACCTTGAATAGAGCAAAAGTTTTCTTCCGTTTTTTGCGTTTGTTTCAGCCATCCGGTAAGGGCACATATGTTCTTATGTACTGTGAAAATATATGTTAACTGCAATCTCGTTTCACCAAATTAATTATGTATGTTGCATCCTTGAAGCCTGAATCATAATCATTCTGTGACTCTAAATGACGTATTCAGTTACCCTATTCTCCATGAAAACACTGATGTTCATGTTTATTGTATTCCAACTTTTTGTCCCTTAAAAAAATGTTGCTGATTCTAACCGCCTAAAACCTACGTTTTGTTTACATATTCTTATTACTCTCGTTGCGGCATTTGTTAGTTCAAATATGTTACTTAAATCATATGAAAGAGAGCTATGTAAGGTGCAACATTTAATTAGTCCTACATCGTCAAACATTTATTAATTGTTAGTGTATATAATCTAAGAGATGAGGAACTTTGTTGTTCATTTGAGAACATTTCAAAATGTTTAGTTGATGAAAAATGATTTATCTATCACTATTCAAATGCGCTTTCAAAAAATATTTTTACATAGCTTGTCTCTGCTTTAACCACTTAATGCTGCTACTCCTACTATGTATATAGACTACCCATGAGATAACATGAATTGATATAGATATGAAAATGGTAGTTTAGGAATTTTAAAAAGACATGGTTGAATCCTATTCATGGAATTCTCATTATCAATAATATATATATATATATATATATATATATACATTCACCCATACTCTCCAAACATTAACCCATACCCATAGTACGTGCCCATGCCCAGCCGTACCATTCTCCCCTACACAGATCGTGTTTTATCAGAAGGGTTTGGTGTGTTTTGTTTAAAATTTAAATTTAAACCCTCTTACATCCAACGGCCATCCTCCATCAATGCCACTCCAAGCCAAATCAGCCTTCGACCACAACTAGAAAAGTGTAGAGCTCGAGGCGACGAAGGATTTCAATGGTTGGATTGTTGTATAGCATGGCAAAAGGTCGAATTTTGCCTCCATACATAGTGGAGTTTTTTGCTGCTTTCACGGTGGCGACGACATGAGATAGGCTGAAGGGGTTGCGTGGGTAGGCACGTTCTAAGGAGCGATGGTGAATGGTGGCATGGAGGTGGCAGCAAGACTTGAAGTCATGGTCGAGCTTGGTTTTATGGGAGCTAACGTGAACGAGAGGGAAGGGTATTATTTTAAAAGTTTATTAATTAAAAAGTAAAATTTCAGTTTAATTATTTCAACCATTCATAAATTCACAACTTTTCCATATGAGGCCCAAATTAAACGCGACAAGTTGCATTGCGATCGTATCGATGAATACTATGATATGGAGTTGGATTGAATGGATTTGGAGTTAATAGAAATTTTGGTTAATATTGAACGCCTATTCAATTCTAATTTGAACCGGAGCGTTTTGGTGACTACTGGAATCAAAGTCAATTAACCTCACCTTTTTGGTTAACTAGAAATATTATATAGTCGATACAAATAATTGAATGGATGGGTGGATATTTTATTGTTGATGACTATTGAATGTTTGAACAATTTACTATTTTATATTGTTATTTTGGATATATTCCCACCCCTGGGTGGATGAGACCCTATTATGTTCCCATGTAAGAGCGGATGATCCTTTGTATACGATCTCGTCTCGAAGTGGTCGATTTATATTATTGATTATATATTGTATTTGATGCAGTGGGACAGGTTGGAGGGATCCAACAAGATTCCTTGTTTTACTTTTCATATATATTGTGATATATGACTTGTTGGATGCCATATTTGATGACATGGATGTGATTTTGCTTATTTAGTGCCTTATTTTTGGTATTTTAAAATAATATAAAACAATGATTTGATTTAAATAGGGGTTTCAGAGTGATTTTGGAAATATATATATATATATATATTAATAATTTTTCTTGAATAATTAATGAAGAAATTATTTTAAAATAAAAAGTATGATTTTTAGATATTATAAATTAATAGTTTTATGAAATATTTTAAACAGAGTTTTTTGAACTATAAAGTAAAGGTTTTTAAAATCTTAAAATTTTAGTCCGTCTTTTATAATAAAGGGAGATGGTTTTAAAAAGAAGATAGGAATATTTTGGTAAAAATATTTATTAACCGTTTTATAGAAAATGATATACATACATATATTAAGATTTATTTATAAATATGGAAATTATAGATATGGTAATGTATAAAAGTGGCATTTTACAAATAAAATGAATATTTGTAAAATCGTATTTTATGAATGAAATAATAGAATTATAAATGGTGCTTATAAATAAAAGAAATCATTATCATTGGATAGATTGGGAAATTAAATCAAATTGTCGATTTATGATAATATGTAGGATATTGTTTTAGAAAATAGTTGATTCCATTTTGGAAATCGAAAGTGAGGGCTGATTTGGAGATGTTAAGCTATATGTAATAGAATAGAAGGAGATTTATAAATATAGTTTTATAAATATGGAAATGATTATGCTGAAATATTAAGTATGGATTTTTATTAAGGAAATATATTTATGTTTTAAAATTTGTTTATTTATATTTATATTGTTTTAAAGTTGTTTACCAATATAATATTTTGAAAAGTTTATAATTTAAATTATTAACATGTTTGAAATTAATTATAATTATTATCAATAAGGTTTTGGTAATTGAACGCCTTTATTTTAATAAGCGGTTGAAAAGTTTATTATTTAAATTATTAACACGGTGGTAAGGAAGAGACTAGTTTATGCTAAAGCCTTAATTAAGATAACTCCTACCAAACCCTTACCATCTTCTCTAAGGGTCCATCTTCCAGATGGAATGAGGCCGAGATTCTTGTTCGTTACAGTTGGAAGCCGGATATTTGTACGTCCTCTCAGTCTTTTGGGCACTCTACTGGTTCTTGTTTTCGTGGGTCATCTGCTGCTCCTGAAATACCTCCACCTGCTATTAATATGGTTATAGATGTTTCTTATGTCCCTTTGTCATATGGTCCTTCCTCTGGTACTACTGTTTGGAACCCTGATGAGCGTGCTTGGCTACACTTACCTTCGGACATGAGGTTCCCGCTTGTGAGAAATACATTTTATGCTTATATCGGTGACTCTGTTGAGGATTCGAGAAGTCTTATTTACCATATTGATGGTGAGGGCCTTGCCCTCACAAGGGTGGTGAGATTGGTGAGGTGAACAAGAGTAGGTTCTATGATGTAACATGGGATATGAAGTTTATTTACTCTCCTGCTTCTATAGGTTTTGCTTCTGACATGGCTTAAGTATTCACTCCGTATGCTGATGTTACAGGTCCAGAGTCAGATGATGGTAGTGCTTGTCCTTCCTCCCATTCGAGGGGATAGGCAAGTTCTTTTATAGTAGTATAGGCCTTTTTTTTATCTCATGTTCCTTAGTTTATCGGTGGCTTGTCCACTTTAATCAACTGCTCTGTGCATGTACAGATCACCTATTCTTTATTTATATATAGTGGCACGGCCCACTATAAGCCGGCTAGCTTTGCTAAAAAAAGTTTCGAAAATTAATTGTTATTATTTATAATAACGTTGAAGATAAATTATTATTGTTTTATTAAGAATGTTTTGAAATTATTAGTTATTATTTTTATTTTTATTTTGAAATTATTATTATTTGTTTATAATTTTTATTATTATATAATCCTGTTTTAAAGTAAATGATTAGGATTTACCTATAAATGTTTTCGTGGTTTAACAATAGGATTTTATAAATAGATGTGTGTTTTATAAGAGGAATCTTATAACATTGTTTGGAAAATTTAAAGGAAGATTAGTAAAGGGGAAATATTTTTTATAAATGGTCTTAGATATTTATAAAAGAGTTTTAGAAATAGGTCTGTAGATGTATAAAAGGAGCTTTATAAATGGTCTTATGGATTTATAAAGGGTTTATAAATGATTTTAGAAATATTAAAAAGGGAGTTTATAAAAGATTTTAGAGATTACGAATTAGGTTATAAATGGGTGTTAGAGAGGAATTTATAAATTTGCTCTAGAAGTGTGTCAAAAGGAAATATTTCTCTGTTTAGTGAATATACTTATACCATTGAGATAAGTATATGGATATTTTTCAAGTATTGAAAATATGAGGGTTGTGAATGAATCTTTGTAAAAGTATTTTGATACAAATATTTACAAAGTGATTTTAGTGAATGAAAAGATTTATTTAAAAGAGGCTAGTGGTTACTTTTGCGCTTACCAATGTTGGTTTTCCCTATGGAATAAATCCCTGATTTTGATGTGTGTTTATGGATAGTTAAACAACCGACTATCAAATATGGACCCAAAACGTAACTTTGGAAATATCTATGAGAAACACGTAAGTTATATGGCACAGTCATCTTCAATGATGCTCTACTGTGCGTATAAATCTTGTTTCGTTCTCATAGGACAAATAATAAGGAAATCTGTCCACTAACGGTTAGGAGGTGATCTCCGCTCTTATCTTTGATGTTTATTTCCTAAAGAACCCCAGAAATTATCAAACGTTATTTCGAAGAGACCAGGATCAGATATGTTATCCAAAAACAACTTCGATCCAACAAATGTGTTTCAAAGTGAAGTTATCTGGAAGATGATGGAATTGAAAATGGTGTCCTCAAGCATTTCGTTCAGTCATAAGATGAACTTGTATGGAGGAATGCTGACATTGCATTATTGTCTAGAGAGCAGCATTAGCATTCCAAGTGGAATGTGCTATACAAAAAGGTAAAACTTAGCCTCTAGCCACATCCCTCGGTGTTATTTTATCTAGAGATGCACCGTAACGGGCGGTACCCAGTAGTTCAATCATTATATGGAATCCATTTTCCAATATGCACTAGCTGTATACCTATTATGCTGGAATTTAATTAATGTAAAATTTTCGATTATGATTAGTAAGTTTTTATATCTTAGCCATTATTATAATATCAGAGAATTTCATATGAAATGGTGTGGTTATCCTAAGGTAAAAACCCGTCCGTGTTTATGTGTGACGTGGGCTTACAAGATACTTTTGATTTTAAAGGTTTTCTATAACTTTAAAAATTCAATTGGGTGTGTTTTCTCATGTTTGTTTTCCAGACTTACTCCGGAGTTATTTTATTATAATGCTTGTGTAAGACCGAGCTTATTTATAGATTACTTTGGATGCATTGGAAATCAGGAGTCGAGTTAGAGGTCTTCAAGTCGTATTCATGTATATGCTATTTACACTGCTTTGTTGTTGAAATCATTAGCACTTGTGAGAACGGGTTGTTATAAATTTCCAAGCTGGTGATTTTGATTTGTTGTTCTACTCTGATAAATGTATATATAAGAGTTACTTTTTTGTAAAGACTATTGATATTATAGTATATATTATTCTACAGCGATTGTGAGATTTTGTATTGTCTTCAGTTTCCGTTCTCTTCTTCTTCTCTTCTCTTTTTATTTCTTCTTTCTTTCCCATTACTATCCGTCTTTCCGTTCAATTTGGATTGGACATATGTGCTTTATTTTCAACTTGAATTGTGCGGATTGGTAGGTCATCAAAAAATTTATGATAATGAAATTTATCTTTTCCGCGGTCTTGATTCGCTTCTTCTCTTCTCTTTTATTTTCTCCCCTACTCCGATTATATTATATTATATTATATTATATATATATATATAATATTTTATAATTTTTTGAAATAATGGAGAGGGGGAAATGGTAGAGTTTACTGCTTTGAATAGAATATGAAAACTGGGGGGTTAAGCCTGTATTTATAGGCACTCGAACCAATCATATCTGCTAGATTAATATGATGAAAACAAAATGGCCTATTCTTTGGCTTAAAAACTAGGCCAGCGAATGCACTAGAAAGAAGTAGAATTTTAACATGGTTATGTTTAAAATGAGACGAAGTGATCAACATAAAAGCTGTAGCCACTAGAAAAATACATGATTTGAAAAAAAAAAATCATTTTGGTTCTATTTTGAAGAAGTTATGACTGAGAGAAGAAGAGGTAAAATATGGAGAAAAGAGGAGTTTGATTTGAAGATGATGGACATTGATTTCTTTTGATTATTTTATAAATATTTTACATTATTTCTTTATAATTTTTTTATATAACATGGAAGCCATTAAAGAGATGATGAAGAAGGTGAAGAAGCTTTAGAAAGGAAGAAGAAGAAATATGAATGAAAGTGAAGAAAAAGACGAGTATTTATAGAACAAGAAAGAAATGGTAAATTTACCAAAATAACCTCTTACCAAATTACCAAACCATCCTTACTTCAACCTAAAGTAACATACACTTTTTCAATACTTAACATCATCCTTTCACTTCTTATTTTATGTCTTAGTCACTTAAAGATTAAGTAAAGAAAATAATTATTTTGTTTTATTTTGATTTGATGTGATTTGATGTTTACTTTTCTTACTTTTGTTAATTCTTACTTACTTTTACTAATGACTTCTAAAAGTTTCTAATCCTATTTAGTAAAAGTAAACATTTTTATTTATTAAAATGTGTAATATATATGTTAAAATATGTTAACAAAGATGCGATAATGTTGTAGCAACTTATTTTGAACAAAACGTAGATTTTCGACAAAATGTTTGGTCACATTTTGACGTTTTTGTCAACCAAACTTCAAAATAAATTTCTTATTATCTTTAAATGATTAAAAACAAGCATATTTAATTTATAAAATAGTATAAAACAATATCCAAGTCTATTTATAAAAATACAACATCGATTTATCGATATGCGATGAAATTTGTCAATTTTATAAAACAAGTTTTATATATTTATCGAACCATTATAAATTTAATTAATATTATTATCAAATGAGTTTGATATCGATTATTTAGATATTTAAAAGGAATTATTTATCATTTAAACAAATTTCTCGAATGTTTATCCTACTTTATCGAAATCCGACTTTTGTCAATTTTACGATGGGAATCCAAAATCTTCATTCATTATCAAAAATTAGTTTACCAATCTTATTTATTATATAAAACATGATTGTTTAAGTTAAAAAATTCTACATTTGAATATTTAAAATAATTAAATATTCCATTTCAAAGTGATAAAATTATGGGTCATTACAATATGTGTGCAAGCTTTCAAAAAACAAAATCTTTATTTTCATACAAAATTCCCACACTCTTATGAGCAAGCATATGGTTCAACCAATTTTGCATCCAATCCTTACCATTCAATATCTAACACGCAATTTCTAACATCCAAATTTTTTGAAAATCCAATTTTCCTAGGTCTATACTTCTATACAAGAAAATTAACTTAGATGGAGAATTTTACATTTCCACCCTACTTTCAGACACTTATTCCATTGTACCTTAGAATATTCTCTTTCCCCCCAAATTTTATCTAATTTTTCCAAGTATAATTTGCACTAAAGGTTTATTTTTTGATGTTAAAACGGCATTATCCTAAATGCAAGTTTAGTTTCACTATCAACAAGGTATGTACATAGAAATTCCAAAGCCAAAACAGTCTTTTCGATTATTATTATCTATGTTTAGTATATTACTATCATTGTCAGACAACAAAATTCATGTTCATTAACACACTTACCCTTCCTACATTAAGCATGTGGCAATAGAAAATTGAAAATTTTCAATTTCCATCAAAAATCCTTTTTCTCCTTCCATTCAAACTTGGAAAATAGTTTGAAAAAATTGAACTACCAAATCAATCGGACACCATTTTTTCTCAAATGTAATTTAACAAAACATTTCAAAAGCATTTGAACCCAATTTCTCAAAAGCATTTAAGCAAAAAAATTCAAAAGCATTCGAACATAATTTTTCAAAATATCCGTCGCTTCATCCTTAAAACTAATCAAGCCACGTCTTTACATAATCGGGATTTAGTCAATGAGTTAAAGCATATGATTAACCTTACCAATGTAAGTTAATCCAAGATTTGGGGAACTTTTCCTACTACTCTAAGATGGAAAACAATCTATAAGCATATATAGAAAATTTAGCTTTTAAGTCGTATGGATAGTGATCCATGATATTGCAAAAACCCTTCCCTATCCTCTACTTGCAAAATTTTTTTTTTTTTCAAAATCTTTAAGTTGTTGAGATTAAAGCATTCTAGTTGCTAAATTCATTTCCTAACCTATTCATAAAATTCCAGCTCTAACTACATTCATGTAACGACTCGAAATTTCGCTGCTTTGGGTTATAAATATTCAATTAATTTTCAATTTTCAGTTTATTGCCTTAATAATCAAAATAACCCTCTTTTAAATTATAATAAATAATGGGAAAATGTATTTTCAACATTTGGTTTACAAAAATAAATAGCTCGACAGAAAACTGAAAATGTGACAAAAACGAAGTTATTGGTTTTTCAGTTTTTTGTCTAATAACAAGTTAATTAAAGTTGTATTATATTGATCTTTGCTTAAAACAACAACATGTGATATGTTAAAAACACTTTGTTTTTTAGAATATAATATAAAGTTTAAAAAGTAAATTATTTAAAATTCAAAAATCATGAAATGACCTTTGATTCCTTAATTATGGAAGTGAACAAGAGGACTTAAAAACCCTTTATTATCCATCATATACTTACATACATGTATTATGATGTAGAGAGGAAATGATGTTACGTGTGATGGTATATTCTATTCTTTTCTTTAGTTTTAAGACTATTTTCTTGTATATATTTGTACGACCCTTGTGCTTTGATTTTCACTTCCACTTCCTACAAAACCTTGTTCCAACACCATAGAATACACACACACACACACACACACACACACACACACATATACAAACAATGTCTAAATACTGTGAAGTTCAAATTAACTCAAGATCGAAGCTTTAGTAATACTCAAGGAAATTGGAGCTTAAAGAAAGACTTGGGAAAGGTGAGGTATTCTAACTTGAATTAAAACTTACTGGAAATAGATTAGTGTGAAAATTTTATAATTAAGCTAGCTACAGATCTTGTTGATTTTCATGCTTAAATACTTGCTTGAAATCATATATATTTCTTAAACCTTTGCCTGGGAATGCATATACAGGTTACTTTAACCAACGAATTCACTTGTTTATTATGATTTACAAATGAATCATTTCCTGCTTAGATTCAAAAATCAATATCTCTCAAACCGTAACAAAATTTCATATGCTGTAAAAAGAAAAGTTGTGATCTTTGACCCATAGATTACACAAAATAGTTATTCGTTAAATAATTTTGAGGAAATTGTAAATAACAGCAAATAGTTGGGAAACCGATCGTTTTCGACGATCACAGATTGACGAACGGAGAGTGTGAATGGATTCGTATCGTCTATTAAGGGTTCTCAAAAGTGTTTGCGTGGTTTTTAGTGACCCAGTTTGGTGTTGAGGAGTAGATGATCTGAAATCAATCGAAATGATTTCCAGTGAACAGTTGGTCGAGGGGTCGATTAGAGACTGTCGGGAGGAGCGTATGGTCATGGCAGAGGCTTTGACTGTGGTAGATTTCATGATAGTGGCTTGTGTTGGCGAGCGCAGCTTTAATTAGGGTTTAAGGAGTGGGTTTGGGGTTCGAATTTGGTTGGCTCGTGGCGGCACAGGGAAGATGCATACTGGACGAGGTGGGGTGAGGATGTCGCTGTGGGCTTTCAAGTGGAAGAGGTGGCGGAGGCGAACATGAGGTGTAGCACTGGCAGGCGATGGTTGAAAAAAGTGGGGTGAATTCACTTCGGGTCCTAGAGGTTTCGGGTTATAGTCGATTTTCGATCTGGGGAATGCTGTGGCAGGCCAAGGTGGCCGATGGGACGGCAACGGCAAGTGGACTTAGGAGGTGGGGCGGTGAGGCTATTCAGTGGTGGGTTCATCAATGCACGTGCACACGTGTTCGTTAGCGCACGTTGAGGTTGGGTGTAGGAATGGATAAAAAGAGAGAGGAATGGCAGTCAACGAGTTGGGTCTGGGCTAGTGGGATTTACCCGTTAGTTCAAAAAAGTTTTAGAAGTTTAAACATTGGTATTTAATATCTTCTTCATTTTATATCCGATTGACATGCAGGCTTTTGCGTTGAATTCATTTTAACGAGTATAACACATCTATAAAGTCACTTTGCCCATTTTTTTTGTAGCAAAATTTTATGGTAAAATAATATGGCAGTGTTTAATTATGTTGTTTAGTAACTAAATGAAATCCTGACACCCTGTTAGTAGAGAAAATCACCCTTCTACTATAATAAACCGAATAGTAAGTAGAGGACATTTAATTAGCAGAAGAAATTACAATTCTGCTATTACAGTGGTTTGGATATCTATTATCTACCCGTTGAATTATATTGAGTTGTTATCCATCGATTGATTGTATGGATTCTATTTACATATTTCTTGTTGTTGTAAATATCTGTGCTGTAACTTGAACCTTGATATCAAGTATAATGGTAATTTGTTAAGTGTCATTAAGATTTGCAAAGCCTCCTTCCCAACTGAACAACTTAATTTGGAATCAATTTTAAGTTATGAACAATTTCAAACAAATTGTCGAACTCTTTTGAAATGTTTAAAGTGATGATTTCATTCACAAATGGTTTAAATGAATTTAAATTAATAATGGTTTAAGTTATTAAATTCATAAATGATTTAAGTAATTATTTTAATTAAAAATTGTTTCAAATTAATTAATTAATAATGATTAAGCTAATTTTCTGTTATTTTAACGATTTTTGTTCAGCAAACTATTCTAATTAAAAATGATTAATCCTTTAACAAATGATATTTAAAAGTTAATTGCTTATTTAAATAAGGATATTTAAATAAATTAATCATTCATTTAATTAAGGTTATCTTAATGAATCACTTATGAAATGGAAGTTTCAAGTTAACTAATTATTCAAAAATGATATTTAAAGTTAAAAAAATCATTTACTTAATTAGAGTTTAAGTTAATCAACAACATTAACAATAGTGTTTAAGTTAATTTAATTAAACTTTAGAATACGTTTTTAAACACTAGTATTGTTTGAATTAAGGTTTAAACTTATTGGGTTGTAGTAAAAAGAATCTTACTTAAATAAAGAATTAAGTAATTATGTTATAAGTGGAAAGAGATTTATTTAAGAAATTTATAAAAGGAATTTATAATAGATGACTTTAAATTAATAAAAGATCTAATTAAAAAGGCTTAATGATTTCATTTGAAATAAATCTCTGTTGTGAATGATTATTTATTTGATAGTTAAATAACTGACTATCAAATCTTGGCTAAGTATAACTTAGAAATATCTAGGAGATACATGAGAGTTACATGACACAGTTACCATCGGTGGTGCTATAATGTACGTACAAATCTCGTTTCATTCTCCTAGGACAATAATAAGGAAATCCATCCACTTAAATGGTTAGGAGATGATCTTCGCTCTTATCATTGTCTGTATATTTCTAAAAGAACCGGGGTTGAGTTAACCGAGAACTATCCTTGTTGGTTCGGAGAGACCGGGATCAGATATGTTATCCACAAACCACTTCAATCCAATATAAGCATCTGAATGGAAGACGTCTTAAAGATGATCGAAGATAGAGCTCTTTGAAATGTAAGGGTTACTTGCTACTAGTCCTAAGGGTGATTTCAAGATGGATGTAGTAGAAGTAATGCCTTCGTTTCGTTTAGTCCTAGAATGAACTTGTATGGATGAATGCTAGCATTGCATTGTTGCTTGGAGGGCAATGTTAGCATTCCAAGAGAGATTGCTATTAAAATGGTAAAATGTAGCTTCAAGCCTCGTCAATCAGGAATGAATAAAATATGGAAGATGCAGCAGGGCTAAGTGGAGCGCACTCATTAGGGTATATCATCGCCTTTCTAGATATATATTCATTTATGAATTCGTGGTGCATAGGAGCTCTCGGTTAACGGTTGCAAAGCAACCAAGGTGATGATATTTTCGGTAATATCCAATAATGGGTAAGTTGGTTCTGTGATGGCATAGGTGCAAGATGTTCTTGCGACCCCAATACATTTTTCTAGAGGTGTACTGAGACGGACGGTATCCTAGTAGCCCAGTCATTGTATGGAATCCATTCTCTAATACATGCCTTTAAGGTTTTGATTGTACCCAACTATGCTGGAACTTGAGATGCGAGCATTTCAACTATATTCATATTTTACTGAGAACCTTAGACACTATTATAATATCATTAGATTTAAAAATAAAATGGTTCAGTTATCGTAAGGTAAAAATCTGTCTATGTTTATGTGCGGCGTGGTCTTATAAGATACTTTTTTTTAAGTTTTTGAAAGTATGAATTAGTTCCATGTTGTTTGAGTTTCTCACGCTAGTGTAACCAAACTGATCCATGCTTGTATTTCTGACTATGGTCGGGTCAGACCGAGCATATTTTCAGATCTAGCTTTGGTTTCTTTGGATGCTTGGAGCTTCAAGATATGTGTTGGATGCCAAGACGTATTTTTCCACATGTGCTTTATTCTTCCGCTGTTTGTCTTGTCTGTATTATTCAGCATTTGTAAGGACAGGTTGTTATAACTGTCCAGGCTGATATAGATTTGTGTACTCTGATGTGTATATGTAAAGTAAAGTTCTTTCTTTGTAAAGACTTGCGTTGTATAATAAATTATTCACTACATTGTGAGATTCTGTGTTGTTTAGTTTTCTTCTGTTATGTTCTATCTTTCTATTTATTTTCTAGCTTCGCCCCTAACTATCGATATTTTCAGCACTTGAAAGTTCAGCATGCAATATGGTGGACGTAGTAGTAACGATTTTTGAAGGTTGAAAATATGGTTCATTACATTTGGTATCAGAGTGAGGTTAAGTGAGAACCTTGGCGCTGGTGGGGTAAACTCGGTAAGGATAAGGTTAGTAAGGTCCTAGGATGAGTTTGAGTGTAAAAAAATGTGTTATATTTTGTCGATTATTCTGTTGAGTGGCTTATAAACTTTGTTCGAATGGAAGACATCTTGAAGATGATCAAAGACGGAGCTCTTTTAAGTGCAAGGGAACTTTCTACTATTTCTAAGGGTGATTCCAAGATAGACATAGTTGAAGCAATGCCTTCAGTTTCGTTAAGTCCTAGAATGAACTTATATGGTGAATGCTGACATTGTATTGTTGCCTGGAGAGCAATGTTAGCATTCCAAATGGGATTGCTATTTAAAAGTTAAAACGTAGCCTCAACCCTCATCAATCGAGAATGACTAAAACAGAGAAGATGTAGCAGGGCTAAGTGGGTTGCACCTATTAAGGTATATCATTAGCTTTTTAGATATATATTCACTTGTGAATTCGTGGTACACAAGTCCGGGGTAATGATGTATTTGGTACCATCTAGTAAGGGATAGGCTAGTTCTGTGATGGCAAAGGTGTAAGATGTACTTGCGACCCTGGTACATTTTTCTAGAGGTGTACTGAGACGGACAGAACTCCAGTAGCTCATTCATTGTATGGAATCCATTCTCCAATACATGGCTTAACGGTTTTGATTGTACCCAACTATGTTGGAATGTGAGATGCAATCATTTCATCTATATTCATATCTTACTTGGAAACCTAGACACTATTATAATATCACTGGATTTAAAAATAAAATGGTATAATTATTATTAGGTAAAAACCTATCAATGTTTATGTGCGGCGTGGTCTTACGAGATACTTTTTGCAAAAGTTTTTTAAAGTATGAATTAATTCCATGTGGTTTGAGTTTCTCATGTTGGTGTACCCAGACTGATCCGGGATTTGTATTTCTTACTATGCTCGGGTTAGACTGAGCATATTTTCAGATCTAACTTTGGTTGCTTTGGATGCTTGGAGCTTCAGGAGACGGGTTAGATGGCAAGACATATTTTTCCGTATGTGATTTATTCTTCCACTGTTTTTCTTGTCTGTATTATTCAACATTTGTAAGGACGGGCTATTATAACTGTCCAAGTGGATATAGATCAGTGTAATCTGATGTGTATACGTAAAGTAATCTTTGTAAAGACTTGTTTCATGTTATAAATTATCCGCTACGTTGTGAGATTCTGTATTGTTTAGCTTTCTTCTATTCTGTTTAATCTTTCTATCTATCTTCACCCTTAACAATCTGTATTTTCGGTGCTTGAATGTTTGACATGCAGAACAGTGGATGTATTAGTGATGATTTTCAAGGTCGAAAATCCGGTTCGTTACAATTCATCACTAGCTAAGTGTCCTTATGGGATTTCCTTATTTGCACTGTTTCCCAATATAAAGCAGGCAATGCTCATCCAGAAAATCCACACAGTAATAAAATTGGAATATATCTCATATCATATCATATGCTTTTCCAATATCCAAAGGGAAACAACTAGTGATTACAATCCAAATAACTTAAAAGAAACAATTACTGGAAGCTGCGCTCCACCAACAACTAGTGTTAAAGATGTTATGGACTTATCACTCCTTACATAATTAAGATGGATATTTCTAGTATACCATTCAACTGTAACCCACATGTTTTTACTTACCTCCTTGACTCCTAATAAATAAGGTCCATCCATTACTTCAGTCATTACACCTGATTAAGGGATAAATTATGCATCCCCATATTGCAGTAAATAAGAAATATATACTATGCCCATTCAAAATAACTCTTCAGAAAATTAGCTTGGTGGAATAACTTTCCTACACTTATCTCGCCTTCTATAACCTTGAGTCAACCAACATCCTTTATCTGTGTTTGCCATCTTCTCTCAATCAAAATCTCTTAATAGTATCCTCAAACTTTGGTATTACTTTCTCTATTCCTGATCTTTCATGCGAGCATACCATAAGACTTGCAAAATTATACGTTGATACTATTTCCCATTCCTTTGAGGGTTCTTCTCATGGCTTTCACACATCCCTAATAAAATATTCCTAGGTTCATACCAATATTCATTATAATCAATGGGGATTCTTTGTTGCTACCCTATAAGCATTTGTGGCTATTATATTCACAGCCTAAGCCTTTACCCCATCTTACCTAGACAATTATCTGAATCTACTCCCTATCAAAAAATGGTTTGGGTTTCATCATTCTTTATAAAAATCAAACTTCACAATCATGAAATACCTAATTCAAAACCTTTATTTTTGAGGATGTAAAATTAGAAATCCATTTTATCAAATTCAAAAATTGCTTGGTTTCCAAAACGGAGCCATGAAAAATTTCCCTTTTCAAAAACTTTATAAAATAATGATTTACTTCTTTAAAAGTTGGATTTTACATTTTTCATGTTTGCATCTAAAAAGCCAATTATCATACTAAACCATTTTTCAAAATCATCTTCTATAACCTAAAAAAATAAAGCTAGAGTAGACGAGGATAGCTCACATCATATTGTCTTCCTATTGGTCATGCTATTACCGCTTCCACCTTTTATGGAGATTTTAATAGCATAAAAGGGGGATTTCTAAAAGATATGCACAATTGTAGCATCTATCTAAGCGCCTATCTAAAATATATGCGCAATTACTACATGTAACGACCCGAGGTTCGGTCGCTTTTACCAGGCAAATTTATATATAATTTATATAGCCAATAAATGGATTTTTAATAAATAAATAAACACACTTTAGTTAATTAATAATGATGGAAAAATCATTTTCAATTTTTTTTACCAAATTAAATAGTTCGTAGAAAAAGGGAAAAATGCGACCGAAGAATGTTTTCTGAAATTTCGACCTTTCGACACCGGAAAGTTGTCGGGAACGTTGTTCATCTTTATGCAGTATATATAAGAGTTAATTAACCAAACAATAATAGTACACTAATAGTATATTATCTTATGTTAATTATGTTTAGTAAGTGATGTGACAAGACATAGTTTTAAAATAATAACTTATACATACTAAATACATATCATTACCTCTCATCATTTCTTTAAGTACCATCGTCATTATCCATCATGGCCTAGGGGATGTGACCAGAGAGAGGGGGTGTGACGTATGAGGAGAGGAAAGTGGTGACGTGACTTGTTAAAATAATGACATGTTATGATATTTTAAACTAGGGATAAAATGGTAAATTTCCCACTTTCTTTCATCTATAAATACACATCCATACACACATACATTTTTATTTATATTATCTCCTTAATTTCTAAAAATTTCCTCTCTAAAATTTCCATGGCTTCCAAAACCTTTCTAAGTATTTAAAATCCTAACTTTTTATTTTAAGTCTCTTCCGAATCAAGTTTAAACTTTCCTATATTCACTTATTCACTTTATTATTCAAGAAACCAAGTCCACAGCCACCCCCACACCACCAGGCCAAGGCCTTACACCATCAGGCTAAGCCTATTTGAAGGTCAAAACCTTAGAAAAATCTTCACTCTTCGAAGCTCGTGTGTTGTTTCCAAAGTCTAGTTGAAGTTGATTTGATGGATGTTGATGTTTGGTGTTGAATTTGAGATTTGAATGCGGTATTGTCAAGATAGTAAGCATGTAAACACGTATTTTTATATGTGTTCATTGTGATTTTAAGAGTACAGTAATGTGGTTGTATGGATTATGATCTAAGAACCAAAGTATGTTGTGTTAAGTCAAAGTTAACAACTTTGAGTGTCACGACGGACGTGAGATTTGATTCGAAATCAAAAACTATGTTTTCTTATTTAAAAGTTTGGAAATTGTTTCAAAGTTTCTACCTTTTTTTCTAAGTTTCAAAAGCTTTAAAAGTTGTGTTTGTAAACATGAAAAGAAAAGAATCAAGCATATGTTTCAGCGAACTGCGCTCATAGCAATCGTCGCTATGGACGCAGTTCAATAAAATTTTCGTTTTTCGTTTTACAAAGTTTTCTTTTAGAAATGATTTTGCAAAAGTTTTTTTAAAACTTAATTAGTAATATATAAGGAGATTAAGTTTAGTTAAATCAATATTTGGTTATTTAATAAATTAATTAAAAATAACTAGTACTATGTTGATAATTAAGTAAGTGATTTAAGGTTAAGTAACACTAAAAGAAGGTTAATGACTCATTAGTGATTATAATTTGTGATTGATGAAGTTAATAAGGTATTTAATGATTAATTATAATTAAGTTAATTAGTAAATTAATTACTATTTAATTTAGTGTTCATTTAATTGATTTTTAAGTAACTAGGGTTTAGCTAATAATGAATTGTTTTAACGCTAACTAAGATGCATTAAGAAGTTAATTAGGACTTAACTAAGTTCATTAAGTTAATCAAAGTTTAATTACAAATTAATCTTGATTTTAATTAAGATATAATTCGGGTTTAAGCTAATTAAATATGCTTCAATCTTTTCAAAACTATTTTTAAACAGAATTGGTTATGTTTCGAATCAATCTTCTTTTCAAGTTAAGTGATTTTAAATCAAAAGATCTCATCGTCTGGACCATTAAGTAGCCAAATGAATTAAAGTAGTGATCAGAAAACATTGACACATTTTATGGAAAGTAAGTTGACTTGTGTTTAGTACAACTGCTGAATATCAGTAACGTGATAAACTCAAAGAGGTTATTTTCGATAAGCGGGTCATGGTAACTTAAGTATATGGAGTGTATGTTCATATGTAAATATTGAACCCAATAGTGGAGTTGTTCACTATCAAATAACTTGACCAATTTAGATTATCAAATGTTGGTTTAAAGAGACGGGGATTAGATGACGAATAGTTATCCGAAAACCACTTCGAACCAACATAAAGCGTTCGAATTGGAACTATCGAAGTCATGATCAAGACTCAGGTCTTTAAGAGCAAGGCTATCTTGCCATTAACCATGAGGGTGATTCCAAAATGGGTGTAACGGAAGTAGTGCCTTTGGTTCATTCATCTCCTAAACGACTTGTATGGATGAATGTTGACACTGTGTCAACATCAGGAAGACAATGTTAGCATTCCAAGAGAGAAGTGCTATATGTGAAAAGTAATGACGTAGCCTCAGGCCTCTTCAACAAAGAATGACCAAAACAAGGAATATGCACCAGGGCCATGTGGGTCGCACCCATTAGGATATGATCATTTCCATCTAGAACGAGCCCTTACTCGGATATGCTATAGTCCCAAATGGTTGTTGATCCCAACCAATGGGGAGATCATATTCGATACTATCCAACAAGGGATAAGCCAGTCCTGTATGCGCAGGAATCATTCGGTACGATCTTGGCACACTAATCTTGAGGTGTAGTGTGGTAGGCGGTACCCCAGTAAACTTTTCGTTGTATGGAAACCAATCTCCAATACGTGCCTTTACAGTTTTAGTTGTATACCTAAATATATTAGAATGGGAGACGAAAGCATTTCGGCTATGTTCTATATTTATTTTAAACCCATAGACATTATCATAATATCACTAGTTTTAAATAGAAAGTGTTTTGGTTACCATTAGGTTAAAACTCGTCTGTATTTCTGTGCGGCGTGCTCTTACGAGATACCCTTTATTTTTCAAAGGAGTTTTCAAATAAAAATATCGTTGCTTGATTTTACTCACACCAAACCCATGTATGACATAGAGTTTATTTTTCTTTTCCCCAAACTCTTGGATACTCAATTTTTATGAGTAGTCAAGTGATCCAGGTTTCTATTGGAAGCATGTTGGAGGAGTTGGAGTAGTTGGCTTCTTGGATAGCTATTATTAGTATAAATTATTCCGCATTATATGCATGTATGGTCTATGTATTTTGTGGACAAGCAATTGTAATTGTCCTAGTTTGGAACTTGTATTATTGAACTCTGATGTGATATTTTAGCTATGGCTGTGTAATATACTATATGATCTATTATGTTGTTCCCTACGTGGTTAGATTCTTTGTTTGATTAGTCTTCTTCTTATCTTTCTAATTTCTTCAACCCATAATGACTCGTCTTTCGAATGCAAGAAAGGCGGTTCATTACATTTGGTATCAAAGCGTTGGGTTATGCGATCCCTTAGTTATCTTTGCGTTAGGGTAAACTTTGAGAGAGTGTATCCGTAATTTTACTCGTGTGTGTGTGTATATATATATATATCCCTAATAGGTAGATCGGCTTTGATAGTTTGATTAATACTCTCCTTTTTTGAAATTATCATGTCCAAAGTATTCTAAGTATTATCTTGTAATTTGCAGGCAGTAAGAAATGAGCACTAGAGGCAGACGAGATCAAGGAACTAGTAGCACTATGACCGCCAATGGTCGAAACCAAACTGGAAGGGTTGGAACCATCGAGGAGCCAACACCACGGCAACCAAAGGTGAATTTTGCAAATTTTTCTAAGGATTACAAAAATCTGGGAGGGAAACCATTTAATGGAACTCAGTCTATCATAGAAGTTCAAGCTTGGTTGCATACTTGTGAAAAGATTTCAAAGGTCTGGATTTATTAGATAAGCGAAAGAAATTTTTAGCATCATGGCGATGGCAAGAAGGGGCCGCAACATGGTGGGACTCGTTCACAGCCAATGTTCCATAAGAGGAGTTTACTTGGGCTCATTTTAAGGAAGCATTTGAAGATCAGTTCCTGCCTACAGCTGGTAAGACTATGATGCATAGAAATTTCTTATACTTGAAGCAGGGAGATTCATCTACGGCAGAATATGAGACGAAGTTCAACGAGCTATTTTGTTTTGGATAGGAATTGATCAACACCCCGCTAAAGAAAAATGAGATGTTCGTTTTGGGAATGATGGAAAATTTTCCATGAGAGGATGACTGCCTATGTTAAGGGTTCATTTGTGGATTTGGTAGACATAGCACTAAGGTATGAAGGCTTGGACAAAAAGAAGCCAACTCCAGCAGCAACAAATGATAATGTTGACGGATTCAAACAAAAGGAAGTTCAACCCGAACTGAAGTAAGTAGGGTAAAGGAAAACAAAATCCAGAAGGGAATAAGGGGGACGAGTTTAAGGATACCACTTGTTATATCTCTAAGTAAAAGGGTCGTATTGCCAAAAAAATTAAAGACTCTGAAACTTCCAAGAAGCCAGCAGGACCTATCTCTCCAATGGTCCAGAGACATTATGTTTCAACAGTCATCAGCCTGGACATATGACAAAGGATTGCCCACTTAATGAGAAGGTGCAGCAGGCTAAAGTGTATGTGATTAAGGACGAGCCATCAACCTCAGGAGATGTGAAAGGAAATGGCATTCTTGAAGGGACCCTATTAATTAATGGCATTTTTGTTCGAGTTTTGTTTTTCATTTATGCCTCCCACAGTTTTATCTATTTAGTAGCCATAAAGAAATTTCATTTTATTCCAAATATTGTAGAAAACCCTATTTGCATATCTAATCCTATAGAAGGTGTTGTTATCCCACCTTTTAGCAAGGCCGCGATACCAAAAGGTTAACCGAAAACCAAAGACAGTTCGTTCCGAAGATTGGTTATACGCAGACTCGCTATGGATATCAATGAATTTTGGCCAAGCTCCAATCAAGGCAGAATCGATTGGGAGTGATGATCAAGGCTAGGAGAGGCTACATTTCAAATTTCAGGTCAATCGGAGTTCGTATGATCGAAATATGATTGATACAAGTTGAGAAAGGCACGCTGTTCGTATCCATCAGGGGAAGGCAAGTTTCGAATCGAATCGTGTTCGAATTGATCAATGGTCGCGTTGTTCGAATCCATCATGTTTGAATCGATCAGAGCGACTTAGCCTCAGATTCATTTTGTTCATAGGTCTGGAGAAACCCTATTCGTATCCATCGTTCATATCGATACGTTCGCATCGCTCATGTCCATCATTCGTATTGGTATGCTCGCAGTCCATTGTTCGTGTCGATAAAACTCGCATTTCCCTCTGATTCGTATCCTTCACATGCATTCGACTTCGTATTCATCTGGAACGCCACTTTCATATCGATCTCTTTCATCAGCTAAGTGAAACGATTCGAGATCGGTGCTTTTTATCGATACAAAGTGGAGTGCACAAGATCGTTACGAACCAAGGATGGAGGACCGACGCAAACTAGACAATTCTGATCTATGTGAACAGACCGATGCAAACAGACTGATGCAAACGAAGCGAAAGCCTTGGAACGGGTCGGTCGACTCAGCATAAAAAGTGGATCGATCCGAGGAGTGCGCGCCACGTCAACATGCTATCACGTGCTTGGATCGATATGAACGCGATAGCATTGACAAAAAAGCAATCTTGCATCGATCATATCTCCTAATCCACATGTCCAAATGCAATGAAATTTTCACAAGAGCTTGCGTACAACCTAAGGAAGGTTCTTGCCAAGTTTCGACCGATTGGATCAAATCTTGATCGATATGAAGTTCGTTCATATCGATCATGGATCGAGCCGAAACTTTGTGGGATCAATCGCGTGGGCCCACTCACGTGTCAGAAGAAGTCTCCCGAGATCTAAGTGAGATATAAGCCTCCTACGCCTATAAATAGAGCCCCAGGTCCTACAGAAGAGGGATCTTTTTTCTCCTTGAAGTCCAGACTCTGCTGAATCCAACTTTGCACTACATTGCTGCTATTGTACTTGAATTTCAACACTTTAATTCGCTGTAATCCATTGTTTTTTACCGCTTTCTTTTGATTTTTATGAGTTATCTTCATTTTCTATTCTCTACGTACTCGTTATCTGAGATCTGTGATTGTAAACTAGTGCTTTCATTAGAAATTGAGTGTTTGTGACCAATTTTGGCGCAAACATTTTGGTACTTTCACTGAGAAGCTAATTCAGGGATTCTATCACTTGGAAGTTGAATCTAAAAGTTTAAGGATTCTGATCCGAAACGCTATGATAAGGTAATCAAGTAGAAGGCAAAGAGCAGAGAGAAGTCAACATGAAGGAAGTCAAGAGGCTTCCTCATGAGCAAATCAAACGTCGATCTTCATCACTAAGGACGAGATGGAAACGATGTTCAAGAGACAAGAGGAGATGATGCAGAACCTACTTCGACAAGTTGTAGTACAGAATCAGTGGAACGCAACTGCAGGAGATGTTGGAGATAGAAGTCGGGAGGCAACCATAATTCAAAACGGAGCAGGACCATCTGGCACGGCACCAGAACTAGGGGGCACTCACCTAGAGCATGTTGACCCAACCCCGGAAAGAGCATCAGGAGGACCCGAGCAGCATGGCATTGGTAGAGGAACTGATGCTCAGCCAGGAGAACAGATTCCAGGATTCCCTTTTAAACTCGAGGGGCAGGTCGAAGGCAGTGGGCGAGGACTACAATTCAGATACGGTGACAGATTGGCGGAGATGGTTAGACGAGCTATGGGAAGTGGATTGGTAAACAAAGACTTGGAGAATGTGAATAGGAATCCCTTTACTCCAACTATCAGGAGAGCTAGAAACCCACCGGATTTTAAGCTACCATCATTAGAAATGTATAATGGGAGGATGGATCCTACGGTTCATCTGACAAAGTATATGAGGCATATGGAAGTGCTGGGCGCATCAGAGGAGGTAATGGCCCGGTGCTTCCCACTGTACCTGGCTGACATTGTGGTGCTGTGGTTAAGGAAACTGGAGAGTAGCTCTATTGGAACATGGACTGATTTGACTGAAAGGTTTATGAGGCAATTCAGAATTCACATTTCGAGACCCAAGAATGTGATGAATTTGGTGGCACTGAAGCAAAGAACTGGGGAATCTTTGAGGAGCTTTCTAATGCGATTTAATGCAGCAAAAACATCGGTGGATCGACCGGATCCATCCATGGTTTTGATGGCAGCTGTATCTAGCATAGCTGACGGCACAGAATTCAAGAATTCGTTGACAAGAGATCCCCCTATGGATCTAGGAGAATTTTATCATAAGGCTGAAGGATTTTTATGATTAGAGGAGCAAATGCTGAAAGAGAGGAGGGCGAAGGAATCGATGTTTTTGCAGTCAAGGGCAAAAATTCTCCTCAAAAAGGTGCAGGAACTGATGAAGGGAAACGAAAGGGTGAGGGTAACGATAGTGGATCAACACGACCACGAAAGGAAACAAGATTCACCTCATACACGAAACCGAACGAGACTTTGGAACGGATCTACCAGGACACCAAGGGACATGTTCCTTATCGAAAGCCAATGAGGAGAGATCCGACCAAAAATGAAAGAAGGCCAGACAAGTATTGCTTATTCCACAAGCTGAATGGCCATAGCACAAATGACTGCAGACACTTGATGGATGAAGTTGAGGGGCATATCTGAAATGGTCTGCTATCACAATATGTAAGGAGAAGGGACACGACGGTGGAACAACAACGACCACTGCCTGCACCAACTAGAGATGGCTCAGGATTGAGGCATCAGCTTATCATCAATTGATGGGAATAATGACGAATAAGTGGCAAACTCCATACCAACACGATTAAGTCATTTACACATGTACAGGACCGCGAACGATCCTCAGGCATGCTCTGATACTACCATAAGTCGCATTAATGTAGGTGTTTGCACTTTGATGTCCCTATTTTTCTTTTACTTTCTGTTTCTCGTGTTTGGACTTGATTTTGTTTGACATTTCTGTTAAAAGACTTGTTTCGAATAAGAGTATGCCATTTGTGATTCCATAACTGCTAAGCCACTTACACATGTACGTGGTCGTGAACGGTCCTTAGGCATGCCCTAAGATGGAGATAAACCGCCCTAACAAACAATCCAGAAACTCACTTGAACATGAAATCTGGTATTGATGATACTAAGTCCCCCTCGGACACACACAATTCTCCTCTAACAGCACCCAATCGTGAACGGTCACAATTTGCCTCGAACAGCACCCGACTGCGAATGGTCACAATTCTCCTCGAACGGCACCCGACCGCGAACAGTCACAATTCGCCTCGAACGACACCCGATCGCGAACGATCACAGTTCGCCTCGAACGGCACCCGATCATAAACATCTTCATTTTCCGCGAACGACATCCGACCACGAACGCTCACATACTACCCCGAACGATATACGATCCCGAACGATCGTCATTTGCGGTCAGATAAGGCTATCAATTTCTTTACAGCTAATCAACAGGATATGAACATCCGTCTTATGGCATTACAAAACACACCTTCCTATTGCAAGGCATGTGTTGCAGGGCAAGTGTTATCCCGCCTTTTAGCAACGCCATGATACCAAAAGGTTAACCGAAAACCAAAGACAGTTCGTTCCGAAGATTGGTTGTACGCAGACTCACTATGGATATCAATGAATTTTGGCCGAGCTCCGATCAAGGTAGAATCGATTGGGAATGATGATCAAGGCTAGGAGAGGCTATGTTTCAAATTTCAGGTTAATCGGAGTTCGTATGATCGAGATATGATCGATACAGGTTGAGAAAGGCGATCTGTTCGTATCCATCAGGGGAAGGCAAGTTTCGAATCGATCGTGTTCGAATCGATCGTTGATCGTGTTGTTCGAATCCATCATGTTTAACTCAATCAGAGCGAATTAGCCTCAGATTCATTTTGTTCGTATCAGTCCAAAGAAACCCTATTCGTATCCATCGTTCGTATCGATAAGTTCGCATCGTTCATGTCCATCGTTCGTATCGATACGCTCGCAGTCCATTGTTCTTATCGATAAAACTCGCATTTCCCTCTGATTCGTATCCGTCACATGCATTCAACTTCGTATCCATCTGGAATGCCACTTTTGTATCGATCTCTTTCATCAGCTAAGTGAAATGATTCGAGATCGGTGCTTTTTATCGATATGAAGTGGAGTGCATAAGACCGTTACAAACCAAGGATTGAGGATCGATACAAACTAGACAATTTTGATCGATGAAAACAGATCGATGCGAATAGACTGATGCAAATGAAGCAAAAGCCTTGGAACAGGCTGATCGACTCGGCATAAAAAGTGGATCGATCCGAGGAGTGCGTGCCACGTCAACATGCTATCACGTGCTTGGATCGATACGAATGGATCGATACGAAGGATCGATATGAACGCGACAACATTGACAAAAAAGCAATCTTGCATCGATCATATCTCCAAATCCATAGGTCCAAATGCAATGAAATTTTCACAGAGTTTGCGTACAACCTAAGGAAGGTTCTTGCCAAGTTTCGACTCGATTGGATCAAATCTTGGTCGATACGAAGTTCGTTCGTATCGATCACGGATCGAGCCGAAACTCCGTGGGACGATCGCATGGGCCCACTCACGTGCTAGAAGAAGTCTCTTGAGATTTGAGTGAGATATCAGCCTCCTATGCCTATAAATAGATCCCCAAAGCCTACATAAGTGGGATCTTTTTTCTCCTTGATGTCCAAACTCTGCTGAATCCAACTTTGCACTCCATTGCAGCTGTTGTACTCGAATTTCAACACTTTAATTCGCTGTAATCCATTGAAATCAGTTGCAAACTGCAAGTGAAAATCAATAAAGTCATCAACTTCAAAGTGGACGTAGGCCAGATCGTCGAACCACTATAAATCCTGTGTTTTTTACTGCTTCTTTTGAATTTTCTATGTTATCTTCATTTTCTGTTCTCTACGTACTCGTTATCTAAGATCTGTTATTGTAAACTAGCGCTTTCATTAGAAATTGGGTGTTTGTGACCAATTTTGATGCAAACAGGTGTAACCCATTTGAACTTAGTGTGTGAAGACGTGCTAATTTCTTATCTTTCCTACCATTTTATTTGTTATCCATATATCTTATATTTTAAGGGATTTGACCTAATTCTCGGTATGGACTGGTTATCAATATATGGGGTTATCTTAGACCGTAGAGAAAGAATGGTAGAATTAGTAACCAAATTGGGAAATATTGCTAATGTACCTTGTGAGGACCTTGGTATTCGTATGTGTAGTTTCCTGTATGCCTTGGAAGCTTTCAAGAAGGGTCAGGATCTATAGAGATTGTTAGGAACTTTCCCTATATGTTTAAAGAAGTTAGAAATTTACCCCCACATAGGGAGATATAATTCCACATTGATCTAGTTCCAGGTGCAAGACCCATAGTTCAACCCAAGAGAAGAATGGTTCGAGGGAAAGAGAGGAGTTAGTAAAGCAAACCCAAGACTCGTTGGAGAGGCGATTAACTAGACCTAGTCAGTCGAGCTGGGGATTAACAGCAGTCTTCGTGGCTAAGACGGATGGATCTTTACGATTATGTGTTGACTATAGAGTGTTGAATAAGTTGACTATTAGAAATAAATATCCTTGCCCCGTATCGATGACTTATTTGATCAACTTCATGAAGCTAAGGTATTTTCCCAAATTGATCTAGCTACCGGATTTTACAAATTAAGGGTTGCTGAGGATAGTATACCCTTAATTGGCATTAGGGGCCCAGACTTTTTCATTGAATGGTTGGTTATGCCTTTTGAGCTGGTTAATGCATCCGCATGTTTCGTGGATCTTATGACTCGTGTTTTCCGAGAGGTTCTAAATAAGTTCGTGCTAGTTTTTATCATTGACATTTTAATTTACTCCAAATCTAAAGAGGAACATAGATATCACTTGGAAGTAGTTTTAGAAACCCTAAGGAAGCATGTTTTGAAAGCAAAGTTTTCTAAATGCCATTTTTGGCAATCGGGGGTAAGATTTTTAGGGCATATTATATTGCGAGATGGTATCCCAGTAGACCGGACAAAGCTGGAAGTAGTACAGGAATGGAAGTGACCTTGGACTCCTACCAAAGTTCAAAGTTTCTTATGATTGACCAGTTACTATAGAAGATTCATTCAAGATTATTCTAAAATCTCCTTATATTTGACTAAGTTGACTAAGAAAAGTGCAAAGTTTGAATGGAATCCAAAATATGAGGAAGCATTTGGAGAACTGAAGAAGAGACTGACCAGTACGCCAATTCTAGCTGGCCTTGAAAAAAATAGTGGGTTTACGGTGTTTATCGATGCATGTTTGGATTGGAAGCTGTTTTGATGCAGAATGGAAGAGTTATTGTGTATGCTAGTATGTAGTTGAAGCCACATGAAAAAAACTAAGCTATGCATGACTTAGAGTTATTAGCTGGGTCTTCGTATTGAAAATATGGAGGCATTATTTGTTGGGTAAAATTCTTTCCTTTCTTCTTGATTTCTTTCTTTAGATATTCTAGTAAGTAGGATTTTATTCTTCTTCAATTAGGTGAAATTTTTTAGCTCTACACTGATCATAAGTCCACGAAGTATCTTTCACCTTAAAAGACCTGAATCTCAGATGACAAAGATGGTTAGAGTTCTTGGTTGCATACAATTTGAACATTCTTTATACGTCAAGAAAAGCTAATGTAATGGTGGATGCCTTAAGTTGGAATGTAGTCTTGTCTCTTTTGGAAGTTACCCCGACTCTTCAACTGAGGATAATGGAGAACCAAAGGAAGGATAGTTCTATGGAGAAGTTAATTCAAGGAGTCAAGGAAGGTCGATGTATAGATTTTGAGATGGATCACCGAGGTGTTTTAAGGATCAAGAGAAGATTTTGAGTTCCGGATATAGATGGACTGAGACAGGAAGTGTGGTCGGAATGTCACAAATATAGGTTGAGTATTCACCCTAGAGTTTAGAAGATGTATAAGGACACGAGGAGAGTCTTTTGGTGGCCTGGAATGAAGAAGGAGATCTCTACCTATGTGAGTAGATGAGTGATGTAACATCCCGCCTTTTCGCACACTTTAAACCGACACACGTGCCAATTCAAAGCATACGCAAGGGCGGATTGTTATGGGGTAAATAAGAAAAACAGAGAAGAAATAAAACAAAATAGAATCTCACAGCGGAAGGATAAAATATAATAATCAATATACAGTTCATGATAACTGTTTACAAAATATTTATTTTACTTATACAATGAATATCAGAGTTACACATACCAATACAATCAATGCAGCGGAAATTTAGAGTGTGGTGCAATACTATAGATAATAATAATACGACTCCTTCGTCTTCGTCCTTCAAAGCTAAAGTCTTCGATCCTGAAACGCTCGGACTGACCCGAGCGAATTTGAAAAGACAAAAACACTCGAGTCAGACTAAAAGATCTTATGTGAGTTAAATTAATAGAAATAAATATGAGTACAGTAACTCAAGAGATGTTCGGGATTTACATCTCCTAAGGATCCGTTAAACTATTTACTATGTAGTATATTGCGCTATTATAATAGTGTCTATTTATAAAATAAACTTACTTTTAAATAGCGTTAAGGGGTTACCCATATAGCCCTTAACACAAATAATGCCAATAGTCTATACAGTACCGTAATACCTCCTGATCGGGAAGCTACCAGAGGATACTCCATAGGTACGACACAAATAGAAACTCGTAGTAAAGGCTCGGTATGGTAGGTGACACGGCACAACTAGGCAATGCCAGGGTAGATATACCAATTGCTATCCAGGCTGGTGGAAACGCGTAGCCGCAGTTACCGCCCACCTCGGACTAACTCCCCAAAATCAAAATATAGAAGTGGCCACTGAATCAATCCAAAATCAAAGTATAATATCGAAGAGGAGGGTCCGATCAGAGGAATGACCTCATTGGCCTGAGAATCGCTCCTGTTTTAGCCACCTTATGCCAACTCACGGGAGTCGGGTCCACGTATTTACCTTACAGGAAACGTCGCCACCACCTACTTCATTCTGGAATCTCCACCGCGTACACGGTTAGTCAAAGTGGTTTTCGGTATCGACAGAGAGTATGTCAGATATCTGATCCCGGTCTCTTTGCCAACCCATCGTTATTATAACACCGCGGCAATTTAAAAATAGGTTATACTTTAAAAATCAGAATAAACATTCCATTTCATAACCATGAATACGATATCATTTCAAAACCCAAAACCATATTTTATCACTTATCCCAAATATAATTCTTTTCCAAAATCATAATGCTTTAACTTCACAACGTCTGAAAATCAAATATTTTCAAAGCATAATATTTTGAAAATCATAATTTAAAACCATAACTTTTAAAACTTGAATGGTTTGGATATTCAACGGTATATGAATTAAAAGGTTTAACTTAAATGTTACTTTGTAAAGAAAATAGTTCTCATGGCTTTACAAATACATTTCTTTATTAAAGTCTAAACCAAAATTTATATTATCTCTCTCAAGTTCCAAAACCACTTCAATTTATATGTGTGTGTGTGTATATATATATATATGTATATGTATATGTATATATATACACGTATATCCATTTGATGTATTAATATTTCAAACTAAAGTTGGATTTTATTCTTTCAACAAATCGAATGTTCTATTAATTAGTCTTGAATATTCACATAAAATCCATAAATAAATAAAAACTCCAATTTCTAGTAATAAAATATATATTTTTTTCAATTCAAATTATACTAGAATATTCATTTCCATTTATCTTGGGAAAATTCCAATTATAAATATCATATCTTAAAATTTCCAAACTTAACATTTAAACATATGATATAAATTATCAAACTCCATTTTCTTAATTTTCTTCCATTTTTAATAAAGATTTTTATACACCTTTAAATTTCAAAATTTTCAACTTCATATGTATATATATATGGAAGAAAAATATTTATACAATATAAAATTTAAGATTATTATAAACCGTATTCCATCCAAACCATAGAAATCACATTTAAATAGTTATATATATACCGCGGTGCCTGTATATAATTTTCTATCCTATGGTCAAGTGATACAGATATTTATCATTTCAATCCGCAATTTAAAAGATATAAAATTTTGCGGTTATATATCATTTCAAACCACAATCCCGAATGAAATGAAATATGCGTGATAATTTGCAATTTAATGATATACAATAAACATCCATTCATCAACATCATCCATCATCCAAATCGCAATCATCAATCAATATCAATCAATAACAATATTATTTTTGGTACTACATAACAGGTAATACTGGCAATTCTATTCAAATTAAATTTAACAGCTATTAATCTACAGTCTATATTCAGTAATAAATTATATAACTGTTAACTAGCAGTTCATATACAAACAAATAAATTTTAACTGTAAATTTATACGCAATAAATTAATTAAATTAACAGTTAAATTAAATAAATGCAATTCAACAGATATGAATAAAATAAACATGCCAAATACTCATAAATAAATTTCTATTTATTTCTAAAATTAATTTAAACAAACATAAAAGCTTCTAGTAGTTGTGAGTGGGTTAAAACACTCACCTTTTGAATTTAAATCGAATTTAAATTCGATTTAAACCCAAAAATTCGCCCGTCTCGGAATTCGTCCAAACCAGCGTCATCAAGTCCGGAATTAAATTACGATCCTAACAAAAAAAATCTCACGTGAAACGGAGTTCGTATGAGGAAGATATAGCGATAATTGCGATTGAATAAATTATAAAAATAACCAAAAAAAAAGAACACAATCACCTCCATTGATTGCCACGTCATCACTAATGTGCACGCTACAAAAATTAGGCGGCTACAGGAAGAAAATGCGTTCGAACCCACTATTTGCCGTAGACCACCAAATTCGAAACCCAAATCACTATTTGCCGCCAATCCGACCGTCAATTCACCTCCAAACTTCGCCAATGAACAACGCGCTAGCCCCTCTACAAAACCCAGAAGGGATTTTCCGATCAGACACACCAGTCAAAAACGCCCAATTCAATTTTGACCGCGATTTCTGGTCAAACGATGCGTCAAATTGAAAAATGAATTACACCATTGAATTACGTGTTTCGAGAAGATTAACATATATTTTTGTGGAATTTTTCTGGAGAGTTTGGATTTTCATTGAAATTTTGAATTGATTGGATCTAGGGTTTGCACCCATTGAAGAAGAAGAGGAGCTTGAAGAAAGTATACGCGCAGATGAAATGAAATTAGGCGGAGGCTAGGGCTTGTAGCTAAGTTTATATAGAGGGTTAGAGGTAGCGTAGATAGACCGTAGAATGAACGTGCGGAACAAACTGTGGCCCAAAAAGCCCGTTTAGCCTCCGGAACAAAATTTATTAAATCTATATATCCAAATAGGTATTTTAAGATATTCTGAACGAGATGGAAAAAGTTTCACGTCCAAATTTGATCGTATGAAGAAGTTATGCTGAAAACAAAATTTCCAAATTGATTTCAAATTGATTTTAATTAAATCGATTTCAAAGCGTTTCGCGTCCGTACGATCAAAGGACAGGTCCGATCGATACGAAACTTGAAACCCTATAATAATTCACCGATACGGATCCGATGAAACTAGTTTCGTCGAAATCCGAGTCCGTGGCCAAAATGGCTATTTTTAATATTCATTAAATAAATTAAATAAATCATAAAAAATCCAATCTTATATTAATATTCTAAAATTGTCCAAATTTTATGGCTTATGTAAATTAAAATCAATTTAAATGATTTAACAAGTTTGGCTGTGAATTAGAGTTGACAAGTCTATCAAATTTCAGTATACATTCCTCCTCTTCCTTATTATAAATAAATTCCTCAAAACCTATTTATTACATTTTTAATCCTTGTATACTTATCTTTTATCCAAAATAGGGATGCCACATACTTTGGTTCATGATTCACATTATTATTCTTAAAGTCTATCTTAAATTTCAGTAACGTAATATTTAACGTTAAATTCCCTTTATTTATGCAATAAGCGCAATTATTGAATTTGATACTCAAATTGATTTATAGATTCTGCTTTCAAAAAATCTATATCAACAATTTGGTCTAATTATAAATAGAATAAGTATTAACCTCATCTTATAGAATTAATTATTGCAATAAATCCAATTTACCATATCTTAAATCCAAATTAATAGATAAAGCTTGATTCCTTTATTAACTTCTTTGGTTTTCAATTAACCTTTTATGGTGAATATAAATTCCAATGTATAATTGAAACCTTATTTCCATTTGATTTCACTATTTCACTAAAAATCCTCATATTCCAGCTAAATTTCAACTAACGTATAAATTAGCTATTTCAATTTCATTTAATTGCGATTATCATACTATAGAAATTAAATTCCATTAAATAAATAAATAAATATTGATTCCCATCTATTTACATTATATTACATTGGTACTTCTATTTACAACTTAGCTTTGTATAAATGTTTGAATGTAGAATCTTGTCTATTTCACGTATTAATTAAGCCTTAAAAATCAATTAATATTATATCCTTGGTCTAACCTCATTTTACCCATATTTATATTAATATATCCTTTGAATTAGGTAAATTACCATTGATTATCTACCTTAACTTATCAGACTCCACTAACGTAATGGTTAAATATTAATTCCATTTGAAAAAAAAAAACAATCCACAAGATTTGCATTTCACATTGCAAATGAATTCATAAATCTTAGCTTTCTTTTTCTTTGCTTCTTAAAGGCCAAATCAAACTACCCTATCATCACTAATTTATGGCAATTAATTGCAATTGATTCTCCATTAAACTACATAAGTTATCCAACTGAAACCTAAGTGAAACATTTATTTATTTAAAAATCCTACTGTTTAAAAGAGTATATCATCTACGGTATAATTTACATTTGACCCGATTTCTCATATATTTCACACAACAGTGAATTCCAATTTCTACCAACATTATGTTTAATATAAATTGGAAATCCAAATCATTGGTATTTCACAACCTTATTGCGTACATTTACGTATAGTTACACTAAGTCCATACACTGATTCATGAATTCATTAATTAATACACAATTTGCCTTTGTTTTCTTATATTAAGTTTATTACCGTTTTTAAGTACATTCATTATCGAACAATATTCATAAAAAAATTTATCTACACTTATTGCATTGGTTTATTCAACGGTCACCAAATGAAACAATCCTACTATTTATTTTAATATTAAATGAATCCCATTCTAGTAAATATTTTATTAATATTCACTAATTCAACATTTATTGGTTTCTTAACATTAACTTTTAACAAAGTGTGACAATTACATTATCCAAAACTATTGTCATAAAAATTAAATTGTTACATTAAATTCCAATTACTATAACAAATTACTACATTTTCTCAAATAAATCTTAAAGCCTTTTTTTTCTCTAAATCAGGTTAGAAATTATATTAATTTAACTCATTTAATATTATTAATTTAACGGGTCGTTACAATCTCCCCCACTCAAAACTTTTCGTCCCCGAAAAGGAAAAAGAAGGGAGAAGAAAGAATAAAACATTACATCTTATTTCAAATATTAACTTATAAACAATAATTTACTAAATTAATTTCCTTAAATGAGATATGCCCGTTTTATAGTCATTATAACCTTTTATACTTAAATCATTAAAGTTTGGAAAATATTCAACAAAATTCTAAGTCCAAAATTTACGAAAATTTTTGGCAGAGTCTCCTTTGTACGGAGAGACTCTGGAGAAAATATAATATCAAAATATACAAATATATTACATATATTATCAAAATATTATCCCAACACGGGCAAAATTATAAAATAGCGCTTTAAACGTAATCCGAAAACGTACCTATTTGTCGGGCAATACGCTTATTATTAGGGAACCAGAGCAGTAGCAGTGGCTTCCATAGCCTGCATTTCACTTATAAAAGCTAAAAGGTTAAATATTTATTTTAAAGTGAACTATTCAAGTGGATTCAATCATTAATCAACCAAACAATTCAACAACCATCAACCTTACAGACAACATACATACACACACAAAGCAATCATTTAATCCATCAAACAAATAGTTGTTTGGGTTCAAACTTGAAATTTGTATGAAATGAAATTAACTATCAAGTGCATCCTTTACTCAACAGTCTTAGATGGAACAAAGATAGATTATTTATTCATCCAACAACTTCAAGTTCCTTACCCCACAATCATAAATCAAACAATACAATTCAAACCAACAACCAAATTAACTTATTATACATTTATTTCATGCTTCAGTGGTTTGATTTTCTTTCTTTCATTTATGGAGGGATATCTTTATTTCTTACAATTTTCGTTTTCCATTTATTACAAAATTCATTATATTTGCATTCCAATTTATTGACTAAAGTTTATATCATCTATTTATACTACTTACCTTTACTTATATAGTAAAATTTCCAATTTAACTTAAGTTTATACAATTAATTCTCATTAATAACAGCAAATTTATTGAATACCTTTATTACCTCAAGCTTCACTTGTAAGATTTCCCCTTACATTTTCTTACTAACATTGCAACTTTTATTATATGGTAAGTTATGTATGTTTTAAGAATGTAAGTGAAAATTTACAAGTTTCTTCTCAATTCCTTAAATTAATATATATTCGTTTTATAAATTACAATTTCAACTTACCTTTAATTTCATTCATTTATTTAATGTTGAAGTTTCTATTATATTTAATAGTAGTAACAATTTAGTTACCCACTTTCTATTATATTTAATTACAGTAACCCTTTTTAATTACACTTAAATTATTAACCCTTTAACCTTCATTCTTAAAAATAAGGAATTTTATTAATTAATTACTTAGGGTTTACAGTCATTTATATATTACTTACTTTCTATTATATTAGAATAGGGGGAAATTAAGGCGTACTTAAGTTAATAACCCTACAATCAAACTTTATAAATTAAGGAATTTCATTTTTACTTTCTTAAGGTTAAAATCACCTATTAATAATACAACCTTTAATTTTAGTAAAATTCCAATCATCACTTAAGTTAATACCATTAAATTCTTATTTATAACAGTAATTTATTGAATACTTCATTATTTCCAAAAATTCTACTTGCATAATATTCTATTCCACTCTTAATTCACATTTCAACTTTTTATACTTGGTAAGTTATTTATGTTAAAGAAAAAGCAAAAGAACTTATACAAGTTTAATCTCAACCCTTTTAATTCGTTGATTTTCAATAAATCTTTACCATTATTTATCAGTTAAAATTTTAACTTCCTTTATACCTAGCATTAATTTTCTTACTTAAATTAGAGGTTTCAATCCATTTATTCCTTACTTTATATTTCCCTAAAAATAATTTAAACCATTAATTAGTGGAAAATTTTAGAATTAAATACCGGGTCAAATTTCAATTTTATTTTAAAAATAATAGATAAATGAGTTCTTACAACTTATATCTCAATTTATATTTAAAACAATTAAAAATTTAATCAATTTCAAAAATAAATCTGCAGTAGAGTGTACCACAGTGGCCTTTCCTCTTCGAAACTCGAAAATGAAAGTCGATGATGCGGCCGCCATCACCGAAATTATTTTCTAGCAATAGAGAGGAAAGTACAAAATTTATATTCTCCAAAATCTTCTTTAAAATAATTTTTCTGAACTACACTAAATATTTATATAAGAAAATACTTATAAACCAAATCCCTATATCCCATAAATCCATTGCAAACAGATTTTCAAAATCCCGGACTTAAGTTCTAAAATCTCCAATTTGATTTATTATAATTTCAACTTAGCTTCAATTGTTATAAATATTTTTATTTCCTAACACCCAATCTATAGCAACCAAATATATATATATATATATATATATATATATCTTTATAAAAATATTTTTATATATAGAAAATATAATAGGCAAAATTATTTCATTCACCTATATTAAAAACAAATATTATGTCGGTCTGTCCTATTAAGTGTTTAGAAATCCCTATTGATGACATAGTGTCCCATGCATCAACCAGAATTTATAAATACAAAGCGGAACAGATTAACACAATATCAAAATCTTTATCAACACTAACAAATACGCTCTCTCATATATATACACTCAGCGACTCCCATGGGGTATTACTACCCTATTAACAAAGAGTCAAACCCCACAAAACCAAGGTTTATCGCTAAACCAAAGCTCTGATACCAACTGTAACATCCCGCCTTTTCGCACACTTTAAACCGACACACGTGCCAATTCAAAGCATACGCAAGGGCGGATTGTTATGGGGTAAATAAGAAAAACAGAGAAGAAATAAAACAAAATAGAATCTCACAGCGGAAGGATAAAATATAATAATCAATATACAGTTCATGATAACTGTTTACAAAATATTTATTTTACTTATACAATGAATATCAGAGTTACACATACCAATACAATCAATGCAGCGGAAATTTAGAGTGTGGTGCAATACTATAGATAATAATAATACGACTCCTTCGTCTTCGTCCTTCAAAGCTAAAGTCTTCGATCCTGAAACGCTCGGACTGACCCGAGCGAATTTGAAAAGACAAAAACACTCGAGTCAGACTAAAAGATCTTATGTGAGTTAAATTAACAGAAATAAATATGAGTACAGTAACTCAAGAGATGTTCGGGATTTACATCTCCTAAGGATCCGTTAAACTATTTACTATGTAGTATATTGCGCTATTATAATAGTGTCTATTTATAAAATAAACTTACTTTTAAATAGCGTTAAGGGGTTACCCATATAGCCCTTAACACAAATAATGCCAATAGTCTATACAGTACCGTAATACCTCCTGATCGGGAAGCTACCAGAGGATACTCCATAGGTACGACACAAATAGAAACTCGTAGTAAAGGCTCGGTATGGTAGGTGACACGGCACAACTAGGCAATGCCAGGGTAGATATACCAATTGCTATCCAGGCTGGTGGAAACGCGTAGCCGCAGTTACCGCCCACCTCGGACTAACTCCCCAAAATCAAAATATAGAAGTGGCCACTGAATCAATCCAAAATCAAAGTATAATATCGAAGAGGAGGGTCCGATCAGAGGAATGACCTCATTGGCCTGAGAATCGCTCCTGTTTTAGCCACCTTATGCCAACTCACGGGAGTCGGGTCCACGTATTTACCTTACAGGAAACGTCGCCACCACCTACTTCATTCTGGAATCTCCACCGCGTACACGGTTAGTCAAAGTGGTTTTCGGTATCGACAGAGAGTATGTCAAATATCCGATCCCAGTCTCTTTGCCAACCCATCGTTATTATAACACCGCGGTCATTTAAAAATAGGTTATACTTTAAAAATCAGAATAAACATTCCATTTCATAACCATGAATACGATATCATTTCAAAACCCAAAACCATATTTTATCACTTATCCCAAATATAATTCTTTTCCAAAATCATAATGCTTTAACTTCATAACGTCTGAAAATCAAATATTTTCAAAGCATAATATTTTGAAAATCATAATTTAAAACCATAACTTTTAAAACTTGAATGGTTTGGATATTCAACGGTATATGAATTAAAAGGTTTAACTTAAATGTTACTTTGTAAAGAAAATAGTTCTCATGGCTTTACAAATACATTTCTTTATTAAAGTCTAAACCAAAATTTATATTATCTCTCTCAAGTTCCAAAACCACTTCAATTTATATGTATATATATACATATATCCATTTGATGTATTAATATTTCAAACTAAAGTTGGATTTTATTCTTTCAACAAATCGAATGTTCTATTAATTAGTCTTGAATATTCACATAAAATCCATAAATAAATAAAAACTCCAATTTCTAGTAATAAAATATATATTTTTTTCAATTCAAATTATACTAGAATATTCATTTCCATTTATCTTGGGAAAAATCCAATTATAAATATCATATCTTAAAATTTCCAAACTTAACATTTAAACATATGATATAAATTATCAAACTCCATTTTCTTAATTTTCTTCCATTTTTAATAAAGATTTTTATACACCTTTAAATTTCAAAATTTTCAACTTCATATGTATATATATATGGAAGAAAAATATTTATACAATATAAAATTTAAGATTATTATAAACCGTATTCCATCCAAACCATAGAAATAACATTTAAATAGTTATATATATACCGCGGTGCCTGTATATAATTTTCTATCCTATGGTCAAGTGATACGGATATTTATCATTTCAATCCGCAATTTAAAAGATATAAAATTTTGCGGTTATATATCATTTCAAACCACAATCCCGAATGAAATGAAATATGCGTGATAATTTGCAATTTAATGATATACAATAAACATCCATTCATCAACATCATCCATCATCCAAATCGCAATCATCAATCAATATCAATCAATAACAATATTATTTTTGGTACTACATAACAGGTAATACTGGCAATTTTATTCAAATTAAATTTAACAGCTATTAATCTACAGTCTATATTCAGTAATAAATTATATAACTGTTAACTAGCAGTTCATATACAAACAAATAAATTTTAACTGTAAATTTATACGCAATAAATTAATTAAATTAACAGTTAAATTAAATAAATGCAATTCAACAGATATGAATAAAATAAACATGCCAAATACTCATAAATAAATTTCTATTTATTTCTAAAATTAATTTAAACAAACATAAAAGCTTCTAGTAGTTGTGAGTGGGTTAAAACACTCACCTTTTGAATTTAAATCGAATTTAAATTCGATTTAAACCCAAAAATTCGCCCGTCTCGGAATTCGTCCAAACCAGCGTCATCAAGTCCGGAATTAAATTACGATCCTAACAAAAAAAATCTCACGTGAAACGGAGTTCGTATGAGGAAGATATAGCGATAATTGCGATTGAATAAATTATAAAAATAACCAAAAAAAAGAACACAATCACCTCCATTGATTGCCACGTCATCACTAATGTGCACGCTACAAAAATTAGGCGGCTACAGGAAGAAAATGCGTTCGAACCCACTATTTGCCGTAGACCACCAAATTCGAAACCCAAATCACTATTTGCCGCCAATCCGATCGTCAATTCGCCTCCAAACTTCGCCAATGAACAACGCGCTAGCCCCTCTAGAAAACCCAGAAGGGATTTTCCGATCAGACACACCAGTCAAAAACGCCCAATTCAATTTTGACCGCGATTTCTGGTCAAACGATGCGTCAAATTGAAAAATGAATTACACCATTGAATTACGTGTTTCGAGAAGATTAACATATATTTTTGTGGAATTTTTCTGGAGAGTTTGGATTTTCATTGAAATTTTGAATTGATTGGATCTAGGGTTTGCACCCATTGAAGAAGAAGAGGAGCTTGAAGAAAGTATACGCGCAGATGAAATGAAATTAGGCGGAGGCTAGGGCTTGTAGCTAAGTTTATATAGAGGGTTAGAGGTAGCGTAGATAGACCGTAGAATGAACGTGCGGAACAAACTGTGGCCCAAAAAGGCCGTTTAGCCTCCGGAACAAAATTTATTAAATCTATATATCCAAATAGGTATTTAAGATATTCTGAACGCGATGGAAAAAGTATCACGTCCAAATTTGATCGTATGAAGAAGTTATGATGAAAACAAAATTTTCAAATTGATTTCAAATTGATTTTAATTAAATCGATTTCAAGGCGTTTCGCGTCCGTACGATCAAACGACAGGTCCGATCGATACGAAACTTGAAACCCTATAATAATTCACCGATACGGATCCGATGAAACTAGTTTCGTCGAAATCCGAGTCCGTGGCCAAAATGGCTATTTTTAATATTCATTAAATAAATTAAATAAATCATAAAAAATCCAATCTTATATTAATATTATAAAATTGTCCAAATTTTATGGCTTATGTAAATTAAAATCAATTTAAATGATTTAACAAGTTTGGCTGTGAATTAGAGTTGACAAGTCTATCAAATTTCAGTATACATTCCTCCTCTTCCTTATTATAAATAAATTCCTCAAAACCTATTTATTACATTTTTAATCCTTGTATACTTATCTTTTATCCAAAATAGGGATGCCACATACCTTAGTTCATGATTCACATTATTATTCTTAAAGTCTATCTTAAATTTCAGTAACGTAATATTTAATGTTAAATTCCCTTTATTTATGCAATAAGCACAATTATTGAATTTGATACTCAAATTGATTTATAGATTCTGCTTTCAAAAAATCTATATCAACAATTTGGTCTAATTATAAATAGAATAAGTATTAACCTCATCTTATAGAATTAATTATTGCAATAAATCCAATTTACCATATCTTAAATCCAAATTAATAGACAAAGCTTGATTCCTTTATTAACTCCTTTGGTTTTCAATTAACCTTTTATGGTGAATATAAATTCCAATGTATAATTGAAACCTTATTTCCATTTGATTTCACTATTTCATTAAAAATCCTTATATTCCAGCTAAATTTCAACTAACGTATAAATTAGCTATTTCAATTTCATTTAATTGCGATTATCATACTATAGAAAATAAATTCCATTAAATAAATAAATAAATGTTGATTCCCATCTATTTACATTATATTACATTGGTACTTCTATTTACAACTTAGCTTTGTATAAATGTTTGAATGTAGAACCTTGTCTATTTCACGTATTAATTAAGCCTTAAAAATCAATTAATATTATATCCTTGGTCTAACCTCATTTTACCCATATTTATATTAATATATCCTTTGAATTAGGTAAATTACCATTGATTATCTACCTTAACTTATCAGACTCCACTAACGTAATGGTTAAATATTAATTCCATTTGAAAAAGAAAAAAAAACAATCCACAAGATTTGCATTTCACATTGCAAATGAATTCATAAATCTTGGCTTTCTTTTTCTTTGCTTCTTAAAGGCCAAATCAAACTACCATATCATCACTAATTTATGACAATTGATTGCAATTGATTCTCCATTAAACTACATAAGTTATCCAATTGAAACCTAAGTGAAACGTTTATTTATTTAAAAATCCTACTGTTTAAAAGAGTATATCATCTACGGTATAATTTACATTTGACCTGATTTCTCATATATTTCACACAACAGTGAATTCCAATTTCTACCAACATTATGTTTAATATAAATTGGAAATCCAAATCATTGGTATTTCACAACCTTATTGCGTACATTTACGTATAGTTACACTAAGTCCATACACTGATTCATGAATTCATTAATTAATACACAATTTGCCTTTGTTTTCTTATATTAAGTTTATTACCGTTTTTAAGTACATTCATTATCGAACAATATTCATAAAAAAATTTATCTACACTTATTGCATTGGTTTATTCAACGGTCACCAAATGAAACAATCCTACTATTTATTTTAATATTAAATGAATCCCATTCTAGTAAATATTTTATTAATATTCACTAATTCAACATTTATTGGTTTCTTAACATTAACTTTTAACAAAGTGTGACAATTACATTATCCAAAACTATTGTCATAAAAATTAAATTGTTACATTAAATTCCAATTACTATAACAAATTACTACATTTTCTCAAATAAATCTTAAAGCCTTTTTTTTTCTAAATCAGGTTAGAAATTATATTAATTTAACTCATTTAATATTATTAATTTAACGGGTCGTTACAAGTGAGGTGCCAACAATTAAAGGAGATCATTAGAAAACGGTCGGATTACTTCAACCTTTGGAAATTCCTTAGTGGAAATGGGAGGTAATATAAATAGATTTCACAGATGGTTTACTCAGGACCAGGAAAGGAAACGTAGGAGTGTGGGTCATTATGGACCGCTTAACAAAGAGTTCACATTTTATTTCGGTTAAGCCAACTAGAACGGCAGCTTTATTGGCAAAAAATCATATGAGCGAAAAAGTTCGTCTTTATGGAGTTCGAATAAGCATAATAATTGATCGAGATGTTATCTTTACGAGCCAATTCTCGGGAGCTCTGCAAACAACTTTAGGAACAGAGTTAAGTCTATGTACTGCCTACTATCCTTAAACCGATGGCTAGAATGAAAGAGTAAATCACATTTTGGAAGATATGCTGAGAGCCTGTATTCTTGATTTCGAAGGATCATATTCACTTGATTGAGTTCGCTTATAACAACAGCTATCAAGCTAGCATTGGAATGGCGCCTTATGAAGCTCTGCATGGGAGACCGTGCAAATCTCTTGTGTGTTGGGTAGAATCTGGAGATTGCTTGGTGCTTAGTCTAAATATGATTCGAGAGGCGATGGTGAAAGTTGAAATGGTTAGAAGAAGGATGATGGAAGCTTAGGATCACCAAAAGAGTTATGCTGACCAAAGAAGGAAGGAGTTGGAATCTAAAGTCGGTGGTGCTATGTATGTGAAGATAACTCCTATCAAAGGAGTCGTTCGATTTAGAAAAGCTGGGAAGCTGGAACAGAGATACATTGGACCATTACTCGCTTACAGAGTTGAGTTGCTCGTAAGTTGTCAGGTGTTCACAATGTGTTCCAAGTGTCCCATTTGAGGAAAAGCTTGCATGATCCATCTTCAATGGTGGAAACGTCGGTTCAGGATGACTTGGAAATAGAATCGAACCTGACGGTAGTTAGACATCCAGTCAGTATTGTGGATCAAGATGACAAGAAACTATGCAACAAAGTGGTGCAATTGGTTAACATTCAGTGGAGCGATGATCCCAGAGATTGCACTTGGGAAACTTTGGATCACGTAAAGGAAGCTTATCCTGGATGGACGTTAGGATTATTGTTGTGTTCATATCATGGATGTATTATTGTTTTGGATGCTTGTATACCTTTTATATGAATTTTGTGGTGTGAATATATGATTCCTTTTGTGTTAACTCTTGTTAGTAATTTCGAAGACGAAATTCTTTTAAGCGGGGTAGAATGTGACGACCCACGGTTTGGTCGCTTTAGCTAGGCAAATTTATATATAATTTATATAGTCAATAAATGGATTTTTATTAATAAATGAACTCATTTTAATTAACTAATAATGATTGAAAAACCATTTTCAAAATTTGGTTAACAAATTAATTAGCTTGTAGAAAAATGGAAAATGTGACCGAAGAACGTTTTTCAAAATTTCGACCTTTCGACACCGTAAAGTTGTCGAGAAAGTTATTCGTCTTTGTGCACTATACACACACATATATAAGAGTTAATTAACCAAACAATAATAATAAACTAATAATAAATTATCTTATGTTAATTATGTTTAGCAAATGATGTCACAAGACATGGTTCTAAAATAATAACTTATATATACTAAATACATATCATTATCTCTTGTCATTTCTTTAAGTACCATCATCATTATCCATCATGGCCTAGGAGATGTGACTAAAGAGGGGGGATGTGACATATGAGGTGGAGGAAGATGGTAATGTGACTTGTCAAAATAATGACATGTTAGGATATTTTAAACTAAGGATAAAATGGTAATTTCCCCACTTTCTTTCATCTACAAATACACACCCACACATATCCACATAATTTTATTTACATTATCTCCTTTATTTTTTTAAAACTACCTCTCTAAAATTCCATGGCTTCCAAAACCTTTCTAAGTATTTAAAAACCCTAACTTTTCACTTTAGATCTCTTTTGAATCTTGTTTAAACTTTCCTCTATTCATTTCTTCACTTTATTCTTCAAGAAACCAATCCCATACCCACCTCACACACCAGGCCAAGCCCATACACCATCAGACCGAGCCCATTTAAAGCTCAAAACCCCAGAAAAATCTTCACACTTCGAAGCTCGTATGTTGTTTCCAAAGTCTAGTCGAAGTTCACTTTGTATTTGTGGATATTTGGTGCGTACATTACTTTATGTTGAAAAAGTTTGTTTTTGACATTACTATGATGTGTTGTTATGATGATAATATGATGTGTAAATTGAATGGCTATTATTTTGGTCGATGTTGCTCTGATGGATGTTGGTGTTGAATTTGAGATTTGAATGCGGTATTGCCAAGATAGTAAGCATGTAAACAAATATTTTTTCATGTTTTCATTATCGTGTTAATAATACAGTAATGTGATTGTATAAGTATGATCTAAGAACCAAAGTAAGTTGTGTCAAGTCAAAGTTAACAACTTTGTGTGTTGCGATGGATGTGAGATTCGATTTGAAATCAAAAACTATGTTTTCTTGTTTAAAAGTTTGAAAATTATTTCAAAGTTTCTATCTTTGTTTATAAATTTCAAAAAATTTAAAAGTTATGTTTTCCAAACATGAAATAGAAAAGAATCGAGCAAGTGTATCGCTTAAAGTATGTTGAAGCGAACTATGCTCATAGTGATAGTCGCTATGGACGCAGTTCAATAAAATTTCCGATTTTCATTTTAAACCGTTTTGTTTTAGAAATGGTTTTGCAAAAGTTTATTTTCAAACTTAATTAGCAATATGAAAAGAGATTAAGTTTAGTTAAATTAATATTTTATTATTTATTAAATTAATTAAAAATAATTAGTACTTAATTGATAATTAAGTGATTAAGGGTTAAGTAACACTTAAAGAAGGTTAATGACTAATTAGTGATTATAATATATGGTTAATGAAGTTAAGAAGTAACTTAATGATTAATTATTATTTAACTAAGTAAATTGGTTAATTAATTGTTATTTAGTGAAGTGATTATTTAATTGACTTTTAATTAATTAGGGTTTAACTAATAATGAATTATTTTAACCTTAACTAAGATGCATTAAGAAGTTAATAGGACTTAACTAAGTTCATTAAGTTAATTAAAGTTTAATTACGAATTAGTCTTGATTTAATTAATATATAATTAAGGTTTAATCTAATTAAATATACTTTAATCTTTTCAAAACTATTTTTGAACTTAATTGGTTATGTTTTAAATCAATTTTTTTTCAAGTTAAGTGATTTTGAATCAAAGGATATCATCGTATGGACCATTAAGTAGCCAAATGAACTAAAGTAGTGATTATAAAACATTGACACGTTTTATGGAATGTAAGCTGACTTGTGACTAGTACAATCATCGAATATCAGTAACATGGAGGAGATTAATTTCGATAAGTGGGTCATGATAACTTAAGTATATAGAGTGTATGTCCATATGTAAATCTTGCACCTAATAGTGGAGTTGTTCGCTATAAACTAACTTGACCATTTTAAATTATCAAATGCTGGTCTGAAGAGACCGAGATCGGATTACGAATAGTTATCCAAAAACCACTTGGCACCAATGTAAAGCGTTCGAATTGGAACTATCAAATTCATGATCAACCCAAGATTTTAAGTGCAAGGGCTATCTTGCTATTAACCTTCATGGTGATTCCAAAATCGGCGTAATGGAAGAAGTGCCTTCGGTTCGTTCATCTCCTGAATGACTTGTATGGATGAATACTGACATTGTGCAGACGTCGGGAATGCAATGTTAACATTCTAAGAAAGAAGTGTTATATGTGAACGGTAATGACGTAGCCTCAGGCCCCATTAACTGAAAATAACTAAAACAGGGGATATTTATCATGCCATGTGAGTTGCACCCATTAGGATATGATCATTTCCATCTAGAATGAGTCCTTACTCGGATATACTATTGTCCCAAGTGGTTGTTGATCCCAACCAAGGGGTTGATCATATTCGGTACTATCCAACAATGGATAGACCAGCCCTGTGTTGGCAGGGATCGTTCAGTATGATCTCGATACATTAATCTAAAGGTGTACAGTGGCAGACGGTACCCTAGTAGCATTGTCATTGTAAGGACCAATCTCCAATAATGCCTTTAACGTTTTAGTTGTAAAAATAAATATGTTGGAATATGAGATGCAATCATTTCAACTATATTCTTTATTTATTTTAAACCCTTAGGCATTATCATAATATCACTAGTTTTAAATAGAAAGTGTTTTGTTATCGTTAGGTAAAAACCCGTCCATGTTTATGTGCAGCATTGTCTTACGAGATACCCTTTATTTTTCAAAGGAGTTTCAAATAAAAATATTGTTGTTTGAGTTTACTCACACCAGACCATATCTGACCTAGAGTTTATTTTTCTTTTCCCTAAACTCTTGGGTACTCAATTTTTATGAGTAGTCAAGTGATCTAGGTTTCTCTCGAAAGCATGTTGGAGGGCTAGAAGCAGGTTGCTTTATGGATAGCTATTATTAGTATAAATTATTCCACTGTGTATGTATGTATGATCTATGTATTTTATGGAGAAGTAGTTGTAATTATCCTAGTTTGGAACTTGTATTATTGAAATTTGATGTAATATTTTGTCTATGATTATGTAATATACTACATTATCTATTGTATGTTTAATTTCCAACGTGGTAAGATTCTATGTTTGATGAGTCTTCTTCTTATCTTTCTCATTTCTTCAACCCATAATGACTCGTCTTTTGAATGCAAGAAAGGCGATTCGTTGCACTACATATCTGTGGAATTTATCCATTCTTCCTATCATATTCCTACTGTTTTTCTCATACTCTTTCTAACTAGATTGCTAATCTTATTTTTATGTAATTTCCTAACACTATTTCTATTCAAATTTCCTAATACTGCTACAATTAAAGTTTCTCCTATCTAAATTGCCTTCGAGTGGCTTCTTCTTTACATAGCTCTTTTACTCTTTTATTTTTTCCCCATGGACTCATTGCAGTGCGTTCACCTTCTGCCTTAGTCATTGGGTATTTTTCTATAATATGAAAAGAGATATGTATAAATCTATTTCAATTACTATTCTCCGTATTTTTCTTTTACGAGAATATTCCTCATATCTTAGTTATTGGGCATTCTTACCTTTCTAATATATTCACCCCATTTAATTCAAATACCATTTCCATTTATTCACCCCTTGGAGAAAGAATTTTATAAACTTTAAAATTCACAAAAATAGGAAAAAACCCTCTTTTCCATTCATTTTCGAAAATGAAAATCTCCTTTACCAAAAATCTTTAGATCAAAAACTTTTGACTCAATTGATTTTAAACTAAGAAATTCAAAATTTCCTATCTTTTTCAAAATGACTATTTCCTAATAACTCCTTTGAAAAACCCATTCAAAACGTTCCAAGGAATTTTCAAAAGTCTTTTGTCAAATTCTTTCACATAGGTTGGATATAGAAATGGACTCTTGTTAATCCTTTCTTTTGCACTTCCCTTCTTTTCCCTCACTTAAATATAAATATGATCGATCTTCTTGTAGTGATTAGTGAACACCTTGTTATGGGACCACTCAATCCTTCTTCATAGCTTACTTCTTGATATTTTCAACATATAGATTCTTACTTCCCATTTATTTAGAAAAAATGTACGTCTTCAATCAGCAATCCATCGAAATTCACAATCATAAGGTAGCTTAGGCCTAACAAGGAGTCAAGTACCATCCGGCCTTCGAGATTCTTCTGTATGTCATGCTCATGTTCTTCTGGTTCATGCCTTGCGTACGACCTACACTCCGTGGGGTAATCAGGATAGGTGTATAAATTTAACTCCGTTCATTATTCCAACTCTTAACTTCCTCATCCATCTTTACAAAATGGTTGCAACTACTTCTATAGTCGAAATTCATAGAGCTTGGTGTATAATAAATATACTTATAAGTAAAAATACAAATACATTCTCTCAATGTATCCTAATTCCTATGACCAACTAACTTAAAGCATTGACACCAAATAGAAAAACCCACACCTTAATGGACATTGATTTCGGCTAAATCGAAATCCAAGACCACTAGAAAATAGATTGTTGTTTTTGGTAACCTATAATAAACACAAGTATATTGAAGTGCGATCAATATAAACTCACAGCAGAATATAAAAATAGAATACGACATAAATACCGACTAAGGCTACTACATTGGAATCAATGTTATTCCTCGGATATCTAGTTGCATTGTCAGTGTCGGGCATGTAAGAGAAGACTTCACCATTTGCAGTTCCCATCTTATGCGGTAGTCCGTCTCTCCAAATCTATCGTATAGGTTGTAATGAGGAGGGGTCAAAACAACGTTCTAGTGATTGAAAAAATTATATACTTTACCATAGAACACTCATTTTTGCCGATTTATGCCTATTTAAGTGTTATGTCTATTGTTTATTGTCTTATATGCACGTAGGATGTGCCTAATCCCCCTCGAGGTAGAACTATATGTACATATACGTACACACACACATGTCTATATTTAACATATATCTAAACGGTGTGCTACCCAAAAACCCCGGCCACTTAATACTTCTTTAATAAGGAGGAGGCATACCCAACGACCATTTAATACCTTAACCCTGAAGTGTGCTCTCCGCAATGTAAGCGCTAGTTAACCGGTCTTAGCTATAGAGACTGATGACCCCTATATATGGCTTATAATTTACAATTTAACTGTCATACTACTGATGCATCTCAAAGACTTTTCAAGGGTTAAATATCCCACCTTCGACAAACAAACAACTAACTAACTTTAAGGTCTGTGCATATCCCACATGGATTTTACACTAGTGGGAAGTGTAATTCATTAGGGCATAACCTGTGTCTTTGCTATTGACCACTCGGGACCGTCGGTGGTCATAGCCTATATCCCAACCTTACTACTAAATACCGATTGAACAAAAATACTGACATAGCCCGCCAACCTTCCACAGCCGACGTCCGGTTTAGATTAATCTAATGTAAGTCAACGAAAATGCCCATTTCAATTACTTAATACCTCTTATTAGAAATGAAGCAGACCACATTTCCTTAAAAGTACTGGTCATTTAATACTTCAAATCTGAATTCATCTCTTTACTTGACTCCTTTTCCATTTTAGTCTAAAAGAATATGTATAACAAGGTATATACATGCTATTAGAATTGAAAATCTAGGAAGAGATTTGGGGTTAAGGAGAATACAAATTAATAATTACGAAATTTACCTTCCTCCATCGTATGACTTGCTTCTTCTCTTCTTTTCTTTTAATTCTGCTCTTCTCCGATTATATTTATATTATATAAATTTTAGAAATAGTAGAAAAGAGAAAAAGGCAGAGCTTTACTGCTTTGATAATAAAATATGAGAAGAGAAGTGATGGGTTAGGCCTGTACTTATAGGCGCTCGAGTCAATCGTGTCCGTTGAATTAAAATAATTAAATTTGGGCCATTGGGCAAAGCCGACTTGACCTGTCAACCGCCCTCTATATGCAATCGACCGCTAGCATTTGGCTGGCCCTAGTAAGGGGTTAAGGGGGTCAATGAACATGGTCTTGCATTTATTATTATTTGTTTCCTTTTCTCATTTTAAATTATTTCTCCTTTAAAACTTCAAACGCTAATAACTTTTTCATTTGAGCACCGATCGTGACACTACAAATATGAAATTTGCTCAGAAAGTCACCATGAACACAATGATTCAAATTTCATGGTCAAATTTCAATGTTTGCTCAAATTCTATTTTTGGAACCTTACTAATTATTTATTGATTATAGTTAATTTTACGGGTGTTGCACTTCGTCAACACTATATTATGGTAGGACTTATGGAATTTAATTTTAGCAAAAATTCCAGTATTATCCATATTTAATTAGATTAGGCCATAAACGAAGTCTTTGGTTCAATAAAAACATTTATTATTAACTTTACTACCGTAGCCATAGATTTTGGCTTGGAGTTGGCTATAGTTGACTATGATATTAACCTCATACAAGTGAGAAGATGTTTTTATGTGTTTCTCTTCTAATGCTTAACTCAAACCCAAGCTCAATGGTCGCTATTCCATGATTTAAAAATAATCAAAGTGGAGTATCCACATCGAAGCTCAACAGTATTCTCAAGTCAAAAGAACTATGTAATATTGACACTCCAAGGTTTTTTTGTTTGACCTAGTTGTTATTAGCCAACTAGAAATTCGCATGTAAGTTATTCCATAATTATATAGTAACCATCAGTACGTAACCTGGTGTCTCAACAACCATGAGTAGTACACTACCTAATTTGGAGAGTATTACATACTCTAGTCCCAATGTATAAACATCCTTTCTCGAAACATCTTGACCAAGAATATTTAAAAGAATATTTTATTTTATATTGTGATAATTTTCTCATGATTATTACTCCATGTAAAAACTGTCACATAACATATCATTTAAGGATTTTTCTAATTAATGTACTTTAAAAATTAATTACTTAATTGGTTATATTGCTATATAATCAAATACATCTATTCTGAACAAGATTGGTTATTGAGCTAAATACATAACTTCTCATAAAGCATACCCCTAGCTCTTTCAATGTGGTACTGGTGAGTTGTATCTCAAATAATTAAGGGTAAACGACTACCTAGTGGGAGTAATAAAAGAGTTAATGAATTCTTCAAATATATGTACATACACACACATAAATATACCAAAACAAATCCACTTCATTAAATTCACCAATGAATTTTCATAAACTTGAACATATATATTGATAAATAAGTAGAGTGTCCATGATAAATTCATTGAATATAAAACATAAGTAGAAAAAATAAATATGCAGAGGAGATAAAAGAATTCGATTCGATTGAATATGTGAGTGTATTGGAAAGGAGTTCCAAGTGTACCTAAAAATGGATATGATTAAATCTTAAAATTTAATTCTTCCTATGATATATAATGATGCGTCGATAAGGAGTAACCGGGTTTGGTGTAAAAAAGACGATTGATATCGAGTGAAGTTGAGTACTTTCTGTAAGGGCATGCACTCAAGAGTAAGTACATAGATTAAATTTATTTTCATTTAAATCATAATTTACGATATCAAACAAGGTTAGAGTTGTTAATAAATCCTTGCATATCCCATGATAAGGAGTAGACATGCTGTGTGAGTCGAGAGGCTACACATTGTATGGACCGCTACAAAGGAGTTTGGGAACAACCAACATTAGTTGAGTAATTTAAGTTATGAACTTATTTCATAAGCTCAAAATTAATTAGTTTCTACATATATAAAGGCAGTTCATAAAATGTTTATGAGTGTCTATTTCATCATACTGAGAAATTATTATCGTTTCAAGTAAATCGAACTTCACGAATAAAAATTTCTTTTGAAACTATTAGTAGTAAAATGGATTTGGATATGATTCAAAGATAAAACTGATTATGAAAGAGAAATAAAGTTAACCAAGCCTGAAGGGATATGTAACGACCCAGCTTTTTGGATGATTCAAATCGACAATAAACCATACATGTCAGACTCAAACCATTCAAAAGGGAGGATTGTTAATGAGGGTAAATAAGGAAAAAAAGAAAAACAAAATATAGAATCTCGCAGCGGAACGAGAAAATATAATAATCAAATAAACAGTTCATGAAGCTGTTTTACAAATAACATTTGACTACACATTTACAATTCAAATCAGAGTTATACATACATCAAAAATAAATAAATAATGCAGCAGAACATAGAATGTAGTGGAATAATATATTGCAATAATATATTGAATCTTTGTCATCGTCCTCTAGAAAATAGTCTTCAATACACTAAAAAAGCTCAGACTAACCCGAGCGTAATGAAAAGACAAAACATTCGAGTCAGAACTAAAAGATCTTATGTAAGTCAGATCAAAATAAGTAAAATAGAAATATTGGTGCAATGGTTTTATAAATGTTATGAAATTTTCATCTCCTATCAAGTGTACAATGTGAATATAATTATTTAAAGGGTTTTAAATAATTCGAAAAAACCAATCTTAATCATCTAATTAAAACAAATCCAAAGTTTTAATTAACCGAAACCCTTCAACTAATTCAATTCCAAATAAAATCTAAATCAAGAAGTTATATAGGTATATGTCATTTCAACCAGTACCAAAAATCAACATTTCCAAATCAATGAAAACCGCTCAGGTTTATCATTTTTACCCATATCGATTTTCCCCTAATCTATAAGATCGTTCAGGTATGTATCATTTCAACCCATAAAGATAACAAAGATATAGACATAAATAACATCCAATTATCCAAAATGTCAACTAATAACATCCATCCAATCACCCAAATATCAACAATTGAACATACAACACAATCATCATTGAAATCAACCAATAACTACCAACAATTTACTAGTTACCATTAACAGGTATTTAACTGGAAATTTAAATTTAAATATTAAATTAAATGGAAATTAAATTCAACAAAAGTTAGATTTAATTAGAATGACTATTTAAAATATACTAAATAGCAACCAATCAATTTCTAGTCACATCGTAAATTCAATTTAACTAACATAAGAAAATTTAGTTGTGAGTGTTTGCTCACCTTTCGTGGCTACGAAGATGATGATAAAAATAGAGAAATATGGAGATTCCTAGCAAAGATCCAAATGCAAAGCAAATCTAATAAAGCTTAGACACGAACATGGTTCAATAAGCGAGTTTCAACTACATCCAACTTCCAAACAGCCCAAGATCCAAACTATGAATAAACCTGAAACTAGGTCTTCCTTAAGAAAATATTCAGACCAGAATATTACTGATCTGTAAAAATGACTAACTAGAAAGTTTTTAAAAATTCTTTTCTCTTCACTTTCAAAATAAGAATCTCTCAAAAAGTTTCTATCTTGAGAAAGTTATAGACAAAACAAACAGAGGTGTTTTCTAAGTTGAAAATCTGAGTTCAAAAATACTTTGAAAAGATTTGAGTTTTTAGCATAGCAAATTAAGGAATTTGAAGAACTGATCTAAAAATGTTGAAGCCACTGGAAAAATAAATTGTTTGAAAAAAGAATCACATAATATGGTTCATTCTTGAAGGAGATATGATTGATATAATATGGGGTATTTTTGGCTAAAACTGGACCTGAGAAAGGACTTGAAAAATGGAGTTTTTGATATAGAAATATTAAGAATGGAAAGAAGAGTTCAACAACATAGTTGTTGCCATTGTACTTATACACGGTTTCAAAAAAAATTATTTGATTTAGAGTAGTTCAGTGGAATATAGAAGCCATATAAATAAGGGGAAGAAAGAGGGAAAATAGGGAAAGGGAGAAGAAGGAAAAAATGAGAAAGAAGATGAGAGGGAATGTGGAAGCATATGGCCTTGGAGAGAGGGCGGCGGCTATAGGGAAGAAGGAAGGGTTGATGGAGAGGAGGAAATGAGTTTATTTGTGAGGTTTTTGGAGTTTTAGATTTAGAGTTCTCTGTAGATTTTGAGGAGAAAGAAGAAGTGTGCGGAGAAAGTTTCTCAGGAGAAAAATTGTGTACGCAGATGTTATCAGATAAGAAACATAAGCTCGTAGGCAAAGGAATGGTCACATGACTGACTAGAGTCTCTTGGTTAACCAAGGCCCATTAGACCAGACAAACCCAATATGCCTTAGCCAAATAAAACACAACTAAACAATGCCAATTCATGTTAATTTTTCACACTAATTCAAATTTTTAAAGCGATAAGAATTTGATTTAACGATAGGAAAAGTGAGGAAGATCAGAATTTAGTCTAGTATCATATAAAAATAATAAAATTTAAAATTTGAATTTAAAATTTGAATTCTTCAACCAAAAGTCAATCTTTGACTAAGTTTGACCAAAATTTGAAATTTCACAAAATTTTATTCTATTAAATTTGGTCAAATAAAACACTCAACATCAAAAATTCAAATTTTTTTATTTAATTTTTATTTAAATTCAAAATGCTACCATTTTAAAGTTGTTAAAAGTTACGGATCATTACATTTTATCTTAATTAAAAGATGTAATATCAATTAACGCAATATTAATTTGTTTCCCCTTATCATATTTAAAAGGTTAAATGCCATTAACTATGCATCCAGTTCTCATCTAATTACATTCAAACCTACGTTATCATCCTTATTAATCAATCAACAATACCTTATGAATTATATTAATATAAGTTTACAATTTATTACATTCATTATTTTACCGTTAACATCTATTACCAAATTAATTAATTACATAAATTTTCATTGATTTCCAAATTAGTTTCAAACATATTAAATAATAAGATGATAAATGAACAATTGTTACCTTTAAGTAATTCAAACATATATATAAGTTTATTATCTACAACAAATGTTATGACTACTTACACATCACTGATTATATTCAATTTCTATTAACAACATATAATTCCAACATTCAATTGCCTAAATTCCATTAATTTCCTGTTTAATATTCAAACGGACAAATTAATGAGAAGATAATTACAACCATCATTTATAATAATTGTTCATATCCATTATCTTATCATTTACAACTAAGGGTTATAACAAAATAATTTTATATTCTGTATTAACCATGTTACCGTCAATTACATATAATCTCATCATTTAATTTATTTCATTATTTACAACTGTAACCAAATAACCTTTCAATTATATCCATTGATTGAAATTGGATTAAAATGGTTATCAATTACATTAAATCAACATTAATATATAACATTTTAATTGTTTTATCATTACAAATCATAAATTTTAATTTCTTACAATATCAATATTTCAAAATCTTATTAAATTTAATATTTTAATTACCAAAAAATATGGGTCGTTACAAGATACAACAACTTAGAACGTCAAATAAGAATTCTCGTACATTATGGAGAAATTATGAGTTTCTTATCAATGTCGAGAAAAGAAATTCCTTGGTTGTCAATAAGCTATAAAAGGTATTGACCTTATCATATTACACGATGTGCATACAAAATGGATTCTAAGTACATTATCAAAATATGATTTTGATAATTGTACACAAGGAAATATGATCCATCGACTACAAATATGTCTTCAAGAAGAAGACTAATTTAGTTGGAGTATAGGAAGCAACATTGATGGGAATAATATTGTAAATTTTAGTTGTTAAGATCAATGTTATAGATTCATCATTCAACATGCTTAAGTTAATTTGGATTTTGCTCGTAAAATTATAACCAAGTAGACATTGAGTTTTTGAACCATATGTTGAAAAAAAAAATTCTAAATAATAATTTAGAATAAAATGTTTGCATTAACAACCAAAATGTCATGAGGCAAGTGGAAGCGATAACTAAGTTTGTCACTATTGGATATGGCCCAAGAATGGATACAATATTAGCATCTGATAAACATCAGTTGAGCAAATATTTAGATAGAGAAACAATATAGTTTGAGTTTCAGTCAAAATATAGAGGAAGCATATGTTTGTACGAAAGAACATTAAAAGTTACTAAGACATTTCTAAACGTTACAGCATACTAATTACGACTATAAATGATGTACCAATGTTAACATCAATTTTAGTTATTTGTTTAATCATTAACATTTGATTCGAAAATGACATCTTCTTTAATCGGTATGAAAGGATGTTGGATTTATCCCAAGGATGTACATATATACCATTTTAAAATGTTTAACATGGAGCATATAAGATGGGATTTCTTCTGCATCGATAATAGGTATTATCACATGTTATGTTGTCTACAATATCATATTTTGCTTATGTACTTGATACATTGAGGTAGTATCAAATCCAAATTAAGATCATTTAATGATAGTTAAGATTATTCTCGAGTACTTACAAAATACTAGAGAATCATTTGTATAAACAATATACTCTTTATGAAGGAGTGTTCGGATTAAAACTTCATAAGTGACTTTGAGCATGGTATGATAGTCCCTAATTTATATTCAACTTTAGTTGGGAGCGTTAAGTTGGAAATGTTCCAAACATGATTTGTGGCTAATGCAAATAATAGTTTATGTACATTGCCTTGAATAATCTCTACAATAAAAGCAACGTATGTCTGTATAAATACACAAATTTACAAATGGTTTGGGGGTGATTCCAAGTGCCGATAAACCCCTAATATTGTTTATAATAATTGTGTTGTGGTGCAGTTTGCGAAAGAATACAAAGTTCATCAAAGTCGAGAAACGTACTTTGAGAAGTTCTATATGATAAAGGTAGTTTATCAAGATCAAAAAGAGGTTATTAACATGGTAGATAATTAAATAATATAGCATACCCATTCACTAATGGACTAACTCAATTAGTTCTAAGAAAACTAATCCAAATGACGGGATTAAGGCATTATAATTGAACCTAAGCGCAAGGGGGATATTAAGAAAGTCAGGCGTATGCCCTAGGGGCAATTGTGTAATCATTACATGTATCTAACTCTATAACCAATCTCGTTTGTAGTAAGTTTTATATTTTCTATTATATACTTGTCATACTATGATGTATTAATTAAGTAATTAATTTGATGGTAATACCTTATCGCAATTTATAACACTTTGTTCTAGGCTAGAGTTATATAACCTAGATGACGAAATGATTTAAGGAGTTGGTATTGGGAAAACAACAAAATATACTCATTGACCTCAGTTTACAAATTTTTAAATTTCTTCGAGACTAAGAAAAAGAAGTTCAAATTCATTTGGAAAAGCAATGACACCCCAAGGAAGGCTAGATACATGGCTAATCCTTCATCAGAAACTAAATACGATCGAATTCTTAAAGTAAAAACATCCGCTTATAGATAAAAAAGTGTTTTTTGTAATTCAAACTAAAAAGACATAGCACAGTCATACTATGCTTGTCCCTAACTAATACTATATTCATATTCACTCTCCATATTTTCGAGTTTAATATGAACATTTTGATTTCAACTGCGATCACTACTGGAAGGTCATTAGACCTCAATACACCAAATGTTATATAATCTTAATTTCTACCATCCTCATAATTACTTGTTGGTATTTATGGTTTGAAAGGAACCAAAGAATGTTTAATAGTACTAGTACCCCACATGAGAGCCTAACTTACACTAATGCATTATTTACTTATAACGGATTACAAATCCTCATTACAAATTGGTCAAAACTGTAATTTTCAAAGAATTACTTAAAAGGGCAAAGGTCACATTCAAAACTTAAAGGTAAACATAGATCATAGTGGAGGAAGACATAATTTTGCCACCATAATTAATTATTTTGACTTAAACTCTTCTTATCTACCGAATAACCAAGTTTAAGTACATATCTTTGTAGCATTTTTATCTTCCATATTTATATGTATATAACGCTTTCATATACATATATGTGCTTAACTTACATCTTCGGTTGAGTTCTTTAGGGTATAGTGAGTTGTATGATTTGGATTGTCTAGGCGATGGAGCTGCTGCGAGTAGGATGTGGATGAGGAGCCAATATATTAGGTTTCCCCTTTTCTAGTTGGATAGTCTCGCTTTGAGTTTGTTCAACTATTATTTTCCTTAGGTCTAATCTTGGCAAACAGTATTTTTTCTCTATTTTTTTACATTTTTTATTATTTTCAATGGCAGAGTATTTTTACTTTTCTTCTTATATAGTGGGTTACATAAGTGCTCCTCCTAGAGATGATCACTCATTTTACTCAAAAATTAAGTAATTAATTTGAGTATATTAGTATAAAATCCTTAAATGATATGTTCTATGATAATAATTACAAGAAATTGTAACCTTGTGAAAGCTAACACAATATAAAACATATTATTTTAAATATTTCTGGTCAAGATGTATCAAGAAAGGATATTGATACATTCGTTGAGACCAAAGTACGTAATGCTCTTCAGATGTTAAAAAATGTATTAATCATGGCTGCTAGGGCCACCAAGGGATTAAGTACTCGTGGGTATTGGATAACTATGGAATGATTCATTCGAGAGTCTATTGTTGGTTAATAACAACTAGTTCAAGCAGGAAATCTCAGAGTGACGATATTACATCGTTCTCTTGCCTTAATGATACGTTGGAACTTCTATATGGATACTTCACTTTTAAAAAAGTTGAATCATGGCATGGTGACCATTAAGCAACTATAGTTGAGTATTATTAGTAGCACAGAAAGTGAAACACTATTCAATAGAGAATTTGTCCCCTTGGTTGCATGAGGTTAGTATCAGGTGAATTGTAGTCAACTCAAAGTAAAAATCTTCGACCAGAGTAGAATAGGTAATGATAAATATTATTATCGAACCAGCGACTTTGTTTATGGACAGATCAAGTTGAATGGGGATGATTTGGAATTTTGACCGAAGCCAAATTCCATAAATCCTAAAATGAGACAGTGTTGATGAAGGGAATTGGCGTAAATAATCGTTACATAAAGCACCACTTAAATTATAAAATTGGATTTTATCGACGAAGATTAATAAGCAAAACGTTCAGCTAAAATGTCACATCACTGGCTAAGGTGACATGTGAATGTTAATATTCAAATTGTTAGACATGAATCGCTGATAGGATTTACACCTACGAGTCGCACAATCACGTTATTGATTTCTCCAAAACAACACACATTTAATTGATATAAAATTGTTATAAATTAGTTAAACTAATTAATATTTATGAAATATGAATTATTTATTTTCTTAGCATATTGGGTGCTATTAGAATTTTCTGTATGCCACTCATATTAATCGTGTGTGTATATAAAAGTTATACATGTATATAAACACGTATCTATATTATATATGATATATATATATATATATATATATACACATACATATACACACACATTACAATATGATTAAACGATATTAATTACTAAATTGATTTAGAGTATTTGTTAGCCCATATAGCCCATGATATGGTCGGTCATGACTTAAAAGGGAGGGTATGATTTTTGTTTGAATTCTAGATTAAGATATAAGAAATGGTAAGAGAACGAGTAAAAGAAGGAGAATTTGTCTCCTCCTCCTTCCTTACTTAAACCGAGCTACCCCTTCATTGTTCCTTCTTAAAACCTTCCTTATCTTTATCGTCATACCCTTGCTCCCTACCTCTCATAACCGAGTACACCTATATGATAAAACATATTGAATCAAATACAAATTAGGAACACTAAATCATTGCAAGGTCCATTGATTGTTCTAAGCTAAATTCAGGAGACCTCTTCAGAAAAAGGTGCATTCAAAAGCTGAACATTAAAAGGTACAATTCCTTTTAGATTTTATATTACATACATTTTGTGATAATTAGATTATATAATGATTTTCTATATTCCTTAGTTGTCTCCCTTTATTATTAATTAATATTGTTGTTAATACTTTTGTATAAAAAAATTATTTTAGTTCGACTATATATATATATCGTTTTAAAAATTATTTTTGATAATTTAAAAATATTATTTTCTATTTTTAAGTTTTATATATTATGTATATATAATTGTTTTATAAAATAATGTATACATAATACGTTAAGATTTCAAAATAAAATTCGAACATATATATATTAATATAATATTATAATATTAATAAATTTCAAATGATGTTTATATTTATATGTGTTTGTGTTAATATATAATTTTTAAAAATACTATTTTTGGATTTTATTAAAAAAAATATGGCCTAAAGGAAATAATTATGTATAAATTATTTTTATATTTATTTTTTGTAAAATACATACTTTAACTATTTTATGAATTTTTAAATAGTTAATATATTTAAAAAATATCTTTATTATTCCTAGTATTAATAAATATTTATATAAGATATAATTATATTTATTTTAATTAGTTAAAAGTTGTTTTGACTCATTTTTCTACATCTAAATTTGAATTTTTAAAACAGGATACTAAGTCAAAATTGGATATTTTGGATTTTAAATTTGAAATTAAATTTTAATGACTAGGTCAAATTCTGATCTAATATTTTAAAATTTTATTTTATTTAATATATAAATAAAATTTAAATTATTATATAAATATTTATATGTATATTTAAACTATGTTTTGGGACAACCTGTGGCGAATATATACGTTATAGATGTCATTCCTAATGTCTACATATGAATATATTAACTATGTACAAATTACAATATTGCAAATGCATGTTATATTTATTTAACCAGACTGATCTACAGTGGACAAATTGTATGAATTTCAGGAAAATTCCTCTATTTGAACCATAATGGACCTATAATGTCTAATGGATTTCGCCAGATCCAATCTAGTTGATGTTAATAAAATCATATTTAATTAATATTGATCAATTTCAACTAATTAATCATGCTAATTGACTTAATTTAATGATTGTTATATGTGAAACTTGAAAAGGTAAGAATATATAAAAATATGTTCCTATTTCAAGTTGCGTGACAAACATGTAAGATATGAAATAAGTGTAACTTGGTTAGGTGTTCTATCATTTAGGAATGTAAAGGGTCAAATTGTTAATTATGGAAGCAACCGAGTGGATCATAAATGTGACAATAGCGTAATTAATAAGGTATTACGTTTATCGCATTTTGGATGGGAGAAAGTTCACATGAATAAATAGAGTGTAATTGCAATGTATGATATGATAAGGTAACAAAATGTTTCAAAAAAATAATATAATAAATTCTAAATTTAAACCTTAGATTAAGGAAAGATCTAAATGATTTCTAAAATATGGTAAGTTTTCCACCTTCTTATCATGTAAAATCATTATTGCATTTAGATTCAAATCAGATAAAGTAACTTGTAAATTTGTCTATTTATTCACAGCCAAAAGAGAAGTAGAGTATATGAACTTACATAATTGTAACTTGCATGAAAATATTAAGAAATACTTGTATAAAATAAATAAACATACATACTATGGAATACATATGTGTGTGATTTCAATTTTATGTAAAAATAACATTAATATACATACGTGTGTGTGGAGGGAGGAATAGTGTAATAAAAAAAATGAACTTCCATAATTATAGTTTATGTAAATATATAGCTACATATACACAAAAATATAATCAAAATAATGAACAAAATAAATATAAAAAATATTCCTTGACCATATGAACAACAAATATCACGATTCAAAACAAAATTCAAGTCAACAATTTTGAATTCACATCAATGTGTGTGTGTGTGTTCGATTATATCCAGAACATTTGATTGTTGTAATATATACATATATGTATGTATATATGTATGTATGTGTGTGTGTGCGTGCGCGCGTGCGCATGTGTTTCATTCAATATTGCATGAAATATATTTAAAAGAGGTACTCCACAAATACATGAGTTCACAACAAGGGTGAGCAAATTATCGTCTGGTTCGTTCATACTAAAATTTTAGAAACAATATTTTTAATCATAAATCAAAACCAAACAAAACTAAATCGATTTCTTATTTAAAACTAAAAAATCGAACCAAAAAGTTATTGGTGCGGTTTGGCAGGTTAAAATAATAATCAAGCCAAACACCCAAAAAATTCTAAACATATTACGTATACAACGAATAAAATTGTAACGACCCAGAATATCACTTTAGTTTTAGGAATATATAATTTATTTAAATATTTGAATTGAAATTTAATTATAATAAAATATATGTTTCAAATATAAACCATATTTTTGGTGATATATATTTAATTTAATTTATAGAATTTTTTCATAAATTTTAATTTGGAAAATAGTTAAATTTTCGTTTGACGTATTTTATGGTAAACATCGGTATTTTTGGAACCTCATAGAATTCAATAACCAGTGTATTTTATTATTGTTCTGTGATCATCTCACATTGTTATGCGTGGTCTATTTTAATTTTGTTGTTCGTGACAAATGTGATTTGTGTAGCGGGATACCTAAAAACTTTTTAAAACAATTTTCAAAACAAGTCAACATAAATCTTTTCATTATCTTTTTTTTGTACTTATATGTGCTTTGGTTGCTTAGTATTTAATGTCTATCCTTTGTTTTTCTTAGTTACTAAGGAATTGCCTTTTTTTATATGTATGCACTCACATTAAAGGGAAGACATTGATTTTTTCCACAAGTTTAGACACAACAAGCTTTTACATTTTTTTCCTTCTCTGAAAAAAAAAGTATACACATTTTCTATCTTTCACTTCATTTTCTTGCACTTGAAAAATATATACACAATAACACACAAATTATATAATTTCTTCTCTGAAAATCAAAAATGTGCATTGATTTGAGCTTAGTACTTCATGTTTATCCAGTATATTTTTGTTCGGTTGCTCCCCTGGTTCCAATTGCCTATATGTGTTCAATTTTGCATGCTTGGAAAGATAAAAAATGTGCACGTGTGTGATTTATGTGTGTAGTTTGGATACATAGCCGTGCATGTATAGATGATTTTAAAGAGGGTAGGAGCTTGCATAAGAGAGAAAGGAGGAGTGAAGCATAGAAGGATAACCCATATAGGTCAGGGCAACTAGATAGAGGTAGGGACGGAAACGACGATGAGAGAGAGATGGCTAAGGCATTTGTTTTGAACAAGGAGTATGCGACTTGTATAAAGGAAGAAGGGAGAAGGTGTACTATTCATTTCACATGGAGTTGCATTTAAGTCCATAATAAGGAGGAAATTGTGTTATGGGGAGGGAGCATTCTTTGTAGGCATGTTGAAGCGGGTGTGGTTTCTTCTAGGCTTTGGGTCGAGGCTATGGGGTGAGGGATCGCTTTTATTAATTTAATTTAATTATAATATGTATGTGTTAGATTCAAACATGATAACTTGCTCATATAACACCCGTTCGACATGCAGATTTTTGCATTGAACTCGTATTGGTGAGTAAGCCATTGAAGTGTAATTTGTTGTTGGATTTGTGACGTCTAAAAATAAAGACATATAGATAAAGATTGAATTTAATTACGTTGGTTATCAATAATGTCATTGTAACGACCCCTATTTTTAACTATTTTAAATTATTAAATTTTATATGATTATTGTACAAAAATGTTTAGAAATAAAAAAACATAATGATTTATTAAGGTTGTTTATTTAACATGAACTTGAGTAAACTTTTAAAATTGAATGTAAAGTGAATAAATTTATTTTTTGAAATTACTCGTTTTAATTAACGAGTAAAATTAGTCATTTTGGACACTGTCTAGGATTTCGACGAAATTAGTTTAATCGGATCCGTAATAGTGAGTTATTGTAGGATTTCAAGTGTCGTAGCGACCGAATTTGTTGTTTGACCTTGCGGGCTTGAACTTCATAGAAATTAATTCAAGGAATTTAGTTAAAATAAATTGATTTTGAAAAACTATCTTCTACAAACGATCGAACTAGGCCTCAAGACTAGTTCGATTGCGTTCGAAATAGGGGTATAACGTATAAAACGCCAGGCGGCACACTTCATTTGGTGCTCGAGAATTTCGCACGTTATAAATCGTATATTTTCTAATTATAATATTTTACATACTCACTATCTCCCAACAAATTGTACACCGCGCCGCCCTTTTGTTTCCCCTGTACCTTTCCCCTTCATTTCAAAATTTTCGCAGATCGAATAAAAAACAAAACGATGGCGAGCACGACTGTTGCAATGGAGGCGTGTGGGGTCGATGGATGCGAGGTGCATGGAGACGATGGGCGCTTGGGGACGATGAGCGCGAGGTGCGTTGGGATGATGGGTGCGATTCTCATTCACGATTTCAGGGTTTTCGGAGCTTTCTCGCTCATGCCCATGCGACAAGCTGGAGGAGGGTGGCGAATCTGTGGAGGTCGACGACATGTTTTGGAGGCTGCGATTGTTCGTTCGGTTAATAAAATAAAAAAAAGAAGCAGTAGGTCGTGAGAAATTAGGAAGATGAAGGATGAACGTGGCTGGGTTACTATACGAAAGTGATTAGTTTGTGATTATATTTATTAAGTTTATTTATTATGTTTAATTACATCATTATATTAATAAAATCGTAATTTTTTCATACGAGGTACGTTTCGGGTGAAATAAGTCACATTTCGATCGCACCGTCATTGTCTATAGAATGCCGTGGAAGTGGAATTTATTTGTAACTGAAATATTTTCAGTTTCAAATAAAAGGTGAGTGTTTTAAACGCTCACAAATGACTAAATTATTTGTATGTTAGTTAAATTGCAATACTGAAGTGATTTAAATTTATTGATTGTTGTTTGGTAAATTTAGCGGGCATGAAAATAGAAATAGAAATTTATATGTTAGAAATTTGGGATTAACAGTTAAATTGAAATTAGAATTAAACTGCTAGTAAAATTCTCAATTATTAATATTTGGTTAATTATTATAATTTATTGATTGTTTGGATGATGATTGTGATGGATGCCAATTGGTTGAGATTTTGGATGATTGGATGTTTATTTATTTTATATATATCCTATATCACCTTGTAAATTAGTGACAGCATATAATACTGCAATTTAATTATTTCGATTAAATGAGGAAATATGTTGAAATGAAATATACCTATGACACCTTGATTTGGATTGAAATGATATACATTCATCCCTGAAATTAAATTGAAATAACTGATCACTTGGCCATAGGGTAGAAAATTATAGACGGACACCGAGTTGTTTAAATTAAGTGATTTTAAATTCCTGAATTCTTAATTTATTTGAATGAGTTGGTATTGAAGAAATAAAAATCAAATTTATGATGATTGAATTATTTTCAAACTCGGGCTTGAAATGTTGAAATTAATTTTTTTACTTAAAATTGTTTCAAAGAATTAAATTTGAAATATGAATATAAAATTGACATATGACCTAAACTATGGAAATTGAATTATTTAAATATTTGAACTTTATTCGAACTTTGAAAATTCGTCTTGGTTAAGGTGATAGAAATGAATATTTCAATATTGAGCTTTGAGTTATTTTTAAGATTTGAACATTAAATTGGACATTGAAGTTAATTTATTTAAGTGTCTAAATCGATACTTTAAAATCGAACTCGAATCGATATAAACTGAAATCGTTTAAATTTGAAAACTGAATTGAAATTAATTCAATTGGAATCGAAATTGAAATTAATTAGAATTTAAATCGAAATTGAATTCATTTGAAATCGAAATTAAAATTGATTTTAATTGCAATTGAAATCGAAGTTAATTCGAATTGAAATTGAAATTAGATAGATTTGAAGTGAATCGAGATTGAATGATTTAAATTGGAAGGTTTGGAATTGAATCAGTTTGACTTTGAAACTATTTTCAAATAAATTGTTTTAATATAAACCGTTTAAAACCTATCTTTTTAAATATTCAAATTGTTTTGATTTACCAAACTATTTTCTATATAAATCATTTTTAATATATAAACCATTATAATATACTATTTTATATCAAACTATTTTAAAATTTTAAACTACTTAAAAATTTTCAAACTATTTTATAAAAACTCAAACTGGTCAAAGTGGGAACTTTTTATATTTAAATAGTGGATTTATATGCGAATTTGGTTAAAATGAAGTTAGAACCTAAACTGAAATTCGAAATAATTTTCAAATTCAAATCGAGATATTGGAGTGAAATGATATTTTCAAGTGAAAATGTCATATTGAATTAAGTATGATATTTCAAAGTAAATATGATATATTGAAGTGAATATGTATTTTGATATCAAACATGAATTTTTTTCGTAAGGTAAAACAACCAACTGGTGTGTAAAACGACGTTTGGTTATTAAAGAGATCAGAGCCACTTATTGACATACTGTTTATTAATATTAGAACCACTTTAACAAATGTGTACGTGGAGGTGACTCCAAAATGAAGTGGTTGGATTTGGCGTACGTTTGCTCGATTTGAAGAAAGAGAACGATGATGGATAGACCACGACACTTGTGCCAATTTGAAATGACTAAAACATGACGGCTTGATAGAGCCAAGCGGGCTAGCTACCCCTAGCTGACATCCGTTCTTCGATTTTCTTCTTGGACTTGGTCCACACTATTTCATTAATGTTTTTTTCAGTTGGTGCACCTTGATGTTAGGATAACCTCCCTTTGACTCGATATGGGATGGATGGACGTGGTGGCCGATCGTGGTTACGATGCATTACCACTCTACAACAAAAATACCCTATTGCAACGTCCTTTTTACAACAGGCATTGGTTGCCCGTTGTAATAGAAGACTATTACAACGGTCCATTTGCACCAGTTGTAAAAGATGTTATATACAACTCCCTTTTTACAACAGGCATTGGTTGTCCGTTGTAATAGAAGGCAATACAATGGTCCATTCAGACCCGTTGTAATAGATGCCAACTTTACAACGGTCACATGTCCGTTGTAATAAAATTTTGGCTGGCCCAATATCAAATAATAAAACACTGTCCCCTTTTCAATTATTTCTTTGGCCGCATCTTTGTTGTGAAAAATGGCGTTTGGCCTCTTTGCCAAAACTAGGGTTTTTAAGGAATTGAGTTCCGCTTCAATTTGTTGTTACGCTTCGACACTCGAAATCTCGTAAAATTATATTCTTCTTCTTCCATTACTCGGCCAGGAGGAAGAAAGGTTTTAGTCGTCAATTTGCATTGCGCACTTTTTCTAGAAGAAAAGCACTTGGGTATGTTTCTTTTTTTACTTCGCCTTTGCTGTTTCTTCTTTTCCTATTTTGTTTTTTTGGGTTTCTTTATTTTTTTCAGAAAAAAAATTATTGTTTCTATTACAAGTGTAAAGAAATGTTGGCGCATCAATAAATTGCATTTGGTGTTAATTTTGGTAACTTATAACGTGTTATGCTAGTGGTTTAGATTTTCGATTTACTGCGAATGGGTTAGTCTATTTTAAGTTTTGTGGGTTTCCTCAGATTCGATGAAATGATAATTTCTTCAGTAATATGTTAATGTTGAAAAAATAGGGCGTGAATTTAGAAAAATTGTATTTTCATCTGAACATATTTATACATGAAAATAAATGCTCTATGGAATTCAATACGGTATGAATGTAAGAATGCCAATAAATGAGGGTAACCCTATCTATTAAGCGCATCTAGCCTTCATTATTGCATGTTTCCCCAAATTGGATGTCTCTAAACTAAATGCCACTAGATTATTTATATATAGAAAACAAAAATACATAGAATGTGAAGTTGAATCTGAAATTGAGCGCGTTTTAAATTACTCTATTCGTGTCCATCTTTAAGATTGTGAAATACAGATTTTACGTTTTAATCAAATGTCTAAGCGGAGTGCAAAATGATTACAGATTTTCCACTGGTTCATAAGCATTTAAGGTTTTGGCTTCTTCTATCTATAGTTGCAGAATCTAGTTTGCATGTATATTAGTAACCATGCCAACAGGACTACATTCAGAGATACCGAAATACGAGAAAACCAAAGCAATGAACTTGTAGCCTACAGAAAAGAAAAGTCTAATTCACTACCAGAATGTTCTAGATAAACAAATGATTTCTCCTTTGAAAGGCCTAGGCCACCACTATAAGCCTTGGCCTGGTAGAAAGTTGACTAAACTAGATGAGGTGTTCAAACCAATTTCAACCATCACAGATAGTGTCGACAAAGGAGAAAAAACAGAAGATAAGACATCAGATCTTGCAGTTTCTGACTAGGGTCGTCTCGAGAAACTGACCTATATTAAGAAGCATGTAGCAAACATAAAAGTAGGAGATTCAAATGTTAAGGGAGGGTGTGCTAATGTTTCAGTTATGAAAGAGCCACGTAGTAATGCATCTTCTACTTCCATGGTGGATCTGAATGTTAAAAGCTTTCCAGCAATTTTATTACCTGATGACAAGAAATTTGTTTGAGTACGTTTCAACTATGTTTGCAGGGTTGAGAAATTCAAAGGTCAATGCAGGAGATGGATCATGCCTTCAAAGCAAGCATTGTTTTATGATCAGGTCAGCATTACTTAATTAACATGTTCTCTTATACTCAAATATATGGATTTGTTGGACTGGATTTGGCAGTTAACTTTAAATGATGTCCGGCAAAGGCTTTTTAGTATGAAAAGTAGTTTATATGTTACTTCCAGTGTCGGTCTTGGTTACTTCGTCACTTGAATTGTTTGACAGCAACTAAAATGTTACTGTAACTTAAGAAAAGCTTGCTATTTCAACTTTTACCACTAAATTTTATCGAAATTTCTACTTATTTATCCAAACACTTTACTGTTACTTAAAAGCACTTTAAAGTTGCAAATCAAAATTACTTTTAAGTGGTAAAAATAAAATCTATTGCCAATACCTTCGTAATAGTATTATTGTTGTTGTTGTTTGGACATAGATGATGTATTCTTTTTCTAATATAGAACATGAGGTATTGATATTGATGTCTTGATTTAAATGACTTTCTCACTAGTACGTTAATGTCACTATATGCTTTAAACTATTTTTATTTACTATTGTGACTTCATCTTTGGATTTTCTCGTTCACATCAATGCATGTGTTCCTGATCCTGCTATTCTTTTCTTATACTTTTTGCCTTGCCAGTTTTATATTCTTTTCTTATACTTTTACATGGAAAAGGCAACCACTCCTATAAATGTAAGAAATAATCCACATATATGATATAATAGGTGTTTTAAAGGTCCAGTCTGTACTCTATAGAGTAGGATTTACAAAGGCACCAGCATTTTATTACTCGAATATTGTTCTATACTCAACTCTAATAGTGAGTTACATGAGCATTATTAAATGATTCATATTACAACTATCAAACAAAGGACAAAAAAATTAGAGCCAAATGTAGAAGAAAAATTAAATAATAGCACAGGAGTGAGATGTCGACCAGGTTATTTTTTATCAATGATTCATAAAAATAATAGATCAAGCCTGATATGCACAAAAAATACCCAAATCATTTAGAATTAGAGTACAAAGACGTGTCCAAAATATTTAATGAAAATGTCAGTTAGTGAATCAAATAGAATAAGAAAATTGTTTGTAGAAAACAAAAACAAAAAAATTGAAGACTAACCTCAAAATAATAATGGAGATATGAAGACAAGTTTGTAATAATTTGAAAAGAGTTTATTAGATTCGTTATCATGCATATAAGTTGGCTTAAGGGTTCTTTTCCTAAAAATTTCCCTATCCAAACACCTTCAAAATTCTTCCTTTAATTTGTGAAATGTGGTTTAACAGATGCCCTTTTATATGAATTTCATGTTCAAAAGTAGAAATGTGCTCAAGTTCAAATGCTATTGGGAGTATATTTCTATGTTCAGTTCAATCAATTGACGATATCATTTTATGATCAACACCATATTTGACAATTGTTCAATTAACCTACATACGTATGATGCACTTATTGTGAATGCAAGAATTCCTTCAGTTTAAAATTTTTCGTTTTCATGATCACGCATTCTATTTGGCCTGTGCAAAAAGTGAACCTAGCTGCAACATGTAAGTTTTATCAACTTGTTTCTTCAAAGCATATGTTCATCTTCATATATATCATGACATAGCGGGTACTGAAGCAATTACTATTTTTCCATGAAAAAGTTGAAGTTTTTAATCCTTCAGAAATTACTGTGCAAAATAACAAGCTGAATATCTGCTATCACAAGTAAGTTTTTATGGTTCTTTTTTATTTAATCTCGTTCTGGTCTTCTTTGTAAATTAGCTATCTTTCCCTTTCTATTTGATGTTCACATTGCCTCTATGCTTTATCTGGACATAAATGTCACGTTAGAAAGTAAGTGAATACATTATAGACTAGTGCTTAAATTGTGTGGAACTGGTTAATCTACTGTCTTGATTGTAGGAAAGTAAATATATATGAAATTGCTTATTCTATTAGAGAGGTGCCAAACACATTTAGTTTCCCACAAGAATCTAAATACAAAATAGTCATTGAAGAAGCAAGGAAAAAGAAGGCTAAAAAGGGAACAACATTCTAAACAAAGATAGTTTGATATTGCCAGTATTTCTCATAAAAGATGATATATTTTTGATTGTCTAGGCAGTATTTCTTTTGTTTTATCGTAAGAACCCAGAGTTACCTTTTTAACAAATTATTCTAGGTCCTTGAATACAAATGTTATTAGTATCTTACATCATGATAATGCCTTATTATAGTGAACCTTACTTTTAAACGGTGCATTACAATTACTGCAATCAGTTTAGATGATTGATAAATTAGTCTCCAGCTATCTATACAAATGCATTGCTATCAAACTAAAATAACTTTGAAATTTTTTTAACTTGGCAGATGTAGTAAAGATGGGAAGCTTAGGTCCCGTTGATGGCTTGGAAGAAAAGTGATGAATGGAGATAAAGGTAGATGGTGTTGCTGTGGTATGAAGTGTGAATGGCAGAGGGGTGGATGTTGGTGGAAATGGAACGAGGAGAGGAGGTTGCTATGGATGGTCTTGGTACTTGTTGAAATGACTGGAAGCGCTGATGGCGGTGTTCAGTTTGTATGATGTTGTGGATGAAAGTATGAGTGTTGATTTGGTTTAATGTTGTGCTGTGAAGTATGTGAATTGCAGGCAAGTTGGGGATGTATGGCTTACGGTGTTAATGCTTTATGTATTTGGCATGTAAACTTATCTAACCTTTTGAAGTGTTAGAATTCTATGACTTTAGCTTTTAGTCTTTTCGTATATGATTTTAATTATTTTGCGACAATATTTAGTATTAGTATGGATGTATTGCATGGATGATGCTGTAATTTTTTTAAAATATGCATTTTGCAGCGGGCAATGTGAGTTGTTATATGAGCTTCTTACAACGGTCAATGCATGTTGTGAAACAGGCTATGCAACTAGTATAGTTAGTCTTTTGCAATGGGTTATGGCCATTGTATTATAGTCTATTACAACGATCATAACCCGTTGTAAAAAGGTATATTGTAACGTGTTTTGCCCGTTCTAAAATGTGGTGGGTCTATTACAACAAGGCCTATTACACGGGCACATGCTCGTTGCGAAAATCATATTACAACGGGCATTGTCCGTTGCAAAAAACTGTTTTGTTGTAGTACCACCAACTCTGCGACTTGAACTGGTAGTATCCTACCTTGGGCATTGCCTCACGTGTCTTGTCATACTTTTATCCCTATACGAGACCACTATGATTTTGGTTTAGTGTTGTCGTATCGCGGCGCATCCCTATCCTCCGACGTGCTATTGGGGCGTTATATGCAAGCCGTATGACAATGCTTAAAACGTGTTAAGAGGGATTAATGTAAAGCCTTAACGCTAAGAAAAATATTTATTTTACTAATTAGACAATACATATATAGCGTATTCTACTATATATAAATATTATGACGAATCCTTAAGAGATGGAAAATCTCGTAACATCTCTTGAGTTATTGCACGCACATTATACACTGGATAGGAGATGTAAAACCCCATAAACATCTCTGTCGCTGTAATGACCCAGAATTTTGGTCGTTTAGTTTTGAACATTTAATTTATTTTAAATGTTGAATTTGAATTATTGATTGATTTTGAGTATGGAGAAATTACCGAAAATAGTTTAACATTTCAAATATAGCGATTAATTGGATTTGGAAAAATAGTTAATTGATATTTGAAATTAAGCAAACATAGGAGTCTGGAGTTAAGTACGAATGGAAATGGTTTATAAGTTTATTTTAAACTCCGTTTGAATTAGAGTTATGGTATTGGACTTTGAATGGAATTAAAAAGTCGACAAGTTAAAATTGAAAATTTATATATTAATTTAATGGTGAAATTTAATATATGGAAATAGTGTAAATAATTGAACTTGATTTAAAATGAATCAGAATGATTTCTACTATGAATATAAATTCAATGTGATTTACAATGGATTTAGTAAGTTTCAAAAATTGAAATTTCAAACGATTTCGACTTTTTTGAAAAAACGCTCGATTTAATCGACGAGTTAAAATTGCCTTCTGGGGCACAGTCTTCGAATTTGACGAAACTAGTTCCATTGGATCCATAATAGTGTATTATTATCGAATTTCAAACTCTATAGCGTTAGGAGTTACCGTTTGGTCGTACGGGATAGAAACGTGTTGAAATTAATATCGAAAATTTAATATTTTAATTCGATTCAAAAATCTGTCTTCCACATACGATCAAATTAGGCCCCAAAACATGTTCCATTATGTTCGAAATACGAGCAAAACATTATAAACGTCAGTCGACATGTCTCTATTGGAGTTCGTTCGGAAAAGCACGTTAATTGTGAAAAACAATAATTTAATAATACATGCCATATATATATACACACGTGAAAATAAAAAACCTAGACATTTTTTTAGCCGCTGCCTTCTTTAAAATCAATGGTCGAATCGTGCCTAGATTCATCCCCTCCGATCTCTCGATCCACTCATTAATTTTGAAAACTTCCAACTTGGGGATTGTCAAGCTCATTGAGCTCTTGCTATCCAACGGTCAAGATCGTAAATGGTGGAGTGGATCAGCGTCAAGGTAGCCGCGTTCGTGGGTCATTTGGTAGAATTTTCCTTAGCCATTGGTGAACCGAGTTCTCGTGGTCAGGACCTAAGGTGGAGCATGAGTAGGCCGTTCAAATGGTGAAGTCTGATCGTCATCTCGATCGACGAGGTGGGTGTGGCGATGGACGAAAAGCGGCGTCTTGGTGGATTCTCTTTCCTGTAGTGAATGAACATGAAGAAGAAGGGAAGTGCAGCCATGATTTTATCTTTGGGATTGAACGGCTATGATTAATTGAGGTAGAAATAAAATTTAATATTGTGAAATTATTTATATAATTTATATTCTGATCATTAAAAATGTATATCTCTTGCATACGAGATCGAAATCAGACGAAACAAGCGGCAATGGAACCGCAGCGACGAATACAATGTGCTGGAAAAGAATTGGAGGCGATTGGAGCTAGTTAAAATTTAGGTTAAACTGAACGTGTCCGATTTAATTTAAAATTGGAACGTTTAGCAAATTAAAACTCAAGGTGAGTTAATCTCACTCAATTTTGGACTGCTGGCTTTAATTTTAAGTAGTTAAAATTAATTAATGATTGATTAGTTAAATTGATGCATTGTAATAAATTGAATGTGATATTTTTTGTAGTAGTATATATATTGGGGTGATTGATATCCCTGCATATATATAGCAGATAAGACCCTATGCGCCCCGCATAATGGCCGATGACCCTATATAACGCGATATTCCGCCATAATATTTTATGTTGTGCTAAGACCTGTGGATGCAGGGAAACAAGTTAGAGGGATTCAACTGGATTCCCCAAAAATGTAAAATTTAATTCATATATAGTGATATATGTTTTGTTTGAATAATCTATGACGGGTTGTTGTGTGATTTAAATTGATTGAATTATATGACAGTTTTAGCAGGATTTTGGTAATTTTAAATACCAATAAAATATGGTTTAAAATTAGTAAAGAAATATAAATAGGGATTTTGAAGTGAAATATATTTTACATAGAGTTTATGGATAAATTAATTGGGTAAAATAAAATGTTTTGGAATTGTATTTAACTATTTTAGGATATTATGGATAGGATTTTAGGAATAAAAGTATATAAAAGGATGTTTAGATAATAAATCCTTAAATGGTACTCTGTCAAATATAAAAGATTTTTAAATCAAGATCTTAAAATTTTTTGAAGGGTAGAAGTGAATTTGGGAATAAGTATAAAATCGGTTATACTGGACTCAAGTAAGGTTCCCAAATTTACGAGGTGAAATTTAGAATCGAGGATTTTGGCTTGTTTTAAAAAGAGGATTTTAAATTATTAACTGGGTGATTTTAACAGTGTTAAAAATATTCTAGAAATTAGTTATCTAAGTATTTTAAATTGTTTAAAGCACATTTAATTATTAATTAGTTACTTTATAATGATTGTTAAAGATTTATTATTATTTAAGGACTAAGGCATTTTTGTTTTTTAAAAGATAATTATTAAATATTAACATGGCTTTGTATAGTAACTTTTATTTAAGTATAATTTCCTAGATTAAACTTGAAAATTTATTTTTGAATTTATAAGCATTATTCTGATAATTTTTTTAAATAAAGTTTTGGGAAGTAAGGGTATACTCGCATAGCATAAATCAGACATAGTGAGTGCCTGCAGTTAAGTCTTGAATTTCTCTAGGATAGAGACGTAACCATTGAGCTGTGACCCATGGTGATACCGCAGTGGTACTTTCCTTATTATTTAAAAGGGTTTTCAAATATTTTTGAAAAAAAGATAATGTGTGAATATGCTGAATTCGATAAGATAGGTACATACTTTTGGATAAAGAGATTTAAATTATTTGAAATTTAAATTAAAACGAGGTTAGGTGTTTTTCAGTGAAATGAAGTATTTGGTTGAATTGATTGTTTATTTGATAGTTAAATAACCGACTATCAAATCTATAACTAAATATAACTTGGAGAATATCTAGAAGAAACACGGGATTATATGGTACAGTTACCAATTCGAGGTGCTATGATGTACGTGTAAACTCTTTTATGACGATGATAAGGAAATCTATCCGGTAATGGTTAGGAGTGATCTCCGATCTTATTTTCGTCTGTTCATTTCTTAGAGAACTGGGGTTGGGTATACCGAGAAATATCGAATGTTGTTTCGAAGAGATCGAGATCGGATAAGTTATCCCAAAACCACTTCGATCCAACGACTATGTTTTCGAAATGAAGACAAGATCATGGCATCGAAGATGGAGCAATGAAGTGCAAGGGCTAATCGCTACTAATCTTGAGGGTAATTCCAAATTGAAAGTAGTAGGAATAGTGCCTTCGGTTCCATTCGGACCTGGAATGGACTTGTATGGATGAATGCTATCAGAACATTGTCATTGGAGGAAAATGAGTATTCTAAATGAAATCTTTCTAAAAAGGTAATCGTATCCTCTAGCCTCATCAACTGGGAATGACAAAAAATCAGGAGGAATGCAACAAGGCTAAGTGGGTCACACCAAAGTAGGATATGTTAATCACCATTCTAGATACCATCTGATATTATTACTACGATTATGGAAGGAGCTTGAAAAAGGGTGGGAACACCCGGGGTAATAGCATATTCGGTCTATCCAGGTTAGGGATAGACCGGTCTTGTATTGCAGGGGATCCCAACGTGGTCCTCGGCACGCTGTTCTAGAAGTGTACTATGATAGGTGGTACCCCAATGCCTAGTCGTACGTATGGAATCCATTCTCCAATATGTGTCTTTACGGTTTTGATTGTAGAGCCTAGTATGTTGTAATTTAATTAATGTAACAATTTCAGCTATTTGAATATGTATTTGTACTTAGACACTATTATAATATCAGAGGATTTGATATGAAATGTTTTGGCTATGGTAAGGTAAAAATCATTCGTGTTTATATGTGGCGTGGTCTTACGAGATACCTTTGATTTTCAAAGGATTTTGAAAACTTTAATAATTCAAATTGAGTGTGCTTTCTTACGCTACCATTCCAGACTGACTCGGGTGTTATTCTATTATAATGCTGGGGTCAGACCATGTATTTCAATTTCTGGTTAGAATGCTATGGAGCTCAGGAGTCGAGCTAGAGACCGAGACGTATCCTTGTACTTGTTTTATTCCACTGCAGTGTTGGTTGAAATTACCAGTGGTTGTGAGGGCGGGTTGTTATAACTGTCGAGGCAGATAATTATTGATTTGTGTACTCTGATGTGAGATATGTATATTATAATTTTGATCGTGTAAAGAGCTATTGATATTATATATTATTCAGTCAGCTGTAAGATTCTATTTTGTTTTGGTTTTCTTCTTTCTCTACCTATTTTTCTTTTCCCTCAACAATTTGTCTTTTCGGCACTCGATCGTCCAGCATGTTATACGATGAGCGTATTTATGTCGATTTTCGAGAGTCGAAAGGTTAGGCTGTGACATTATGGTATCAAACCTTAAGTTGGCGATATACCTAGGCTTTGGTGGGGGATTACTCATTAGAGATAGAGTCAGAAGTACTCTAGAATGAGTTGAGCGTATTAACAGCTATGAGTGCGTATTTGTTAGTGAATATAAAATGTTTTTTATATTGTATTGTCTTATCGGTTGAGTGTTTATGAATTCGGATCGGTACGGGAAGTACAACCGTATCATAAGGGTTTCTAAACTCTTAAATAAGGTAAACCGACATAGTATTGTTTTAAAGTGGGTAAATGAAATAATTTTGCCCAAAATTATTTTTGATAAAAAAGAAATAATAATTTTCTGAAATTATTATACTATATATGCTTGGAATGTTGGTTGTTAATATCATGATCAAATAGATTACAAGAATTGAAATTGTTTTATATATAACCAAATAGAAATTTATAAATGATTTATATAAAGGAATATAACCGAAATTTGATTTAAACCCGAATTTAAATCCCAGAAATTTTGGAAATTGGTTAAAATGAATTTGAACCAAGTGTTGGAATTTTAAAATCATAATAACTTTGGAAAATGTTTTAATTTGGATTTGAACTAAGATTTGAGAAAATTTTAAATCTTATAGATTTTTGGAAATGACTTTAGAATAGAAATTGTTTTAAAATGATTTTTGGAAGTAAGGAAGCACTGAACTCACTTCAGTCGCTGGAAAATATTCCTGGTGATGATTGCCACATCATCAGTATTCATTTTCGAGTTTCTAAGTGATGGATTGCTACTTGGTGGTTGACTATGTTTATATGTTTTGGACTTGTTTGATAAACAAGTTTTGTTTTAGAAGCTCCGAAGGGAACTGTTTTAGAGAAAAAAACCAAGTGGCTTTGAGATTTCAAGAGTATGATTTGATATACAAGGGAATATATGTATATTTATGATTTCAAAATGTTTTGAAATAAAACGGCATAATTGAATTCTGGGATTTCCATTTAAATGTTTTGTAAATTCAGGATAAAATCAATTATTGGACTTATAAATTTGAGTTGATATTGATATGGAAGGTAAGTGTGAATCTTAATCCTGGAATAAAAAATTTAACTTGAGTAAGTTAAAATGAATAATATAGGTTGAAATTTAACTTAAGATAAGTTAAATAAAATTGAAATAGGATGTGAATTGAATTGGATATTAAGTTGAAAAGTAGAATAATTTTATAATTATGAGCTATAATTATTGAATGAAATGGATACACTTAAGCTATTAAGTGATATAGATAAATCTAGAGTTGTGATTATAAGATGTGAGTGGACTCAAGTAAGTAAAATGGAATTTTAAGTAAATAAATTCTTGAACTTATGAATTGAGAAAGGAAATTGTAAAACCTAAATAAAAATGCTTTGGTATTATGGAAAAGATTGGAAACTCAAAATTTTGAATTTTTAAAATAAAGAGTGGATTAAAATTGAGTAAATTAAATATAAACTTGAATTGTGAAGTGATTATATAACTATAGGTTATAAATATTGAATGTGGGTAAGCTTAAGGGGAATTCAGGGAATTTTAAATAAATAAGTTGTATAACTTATTAAACTGAGGAAGTAGGAAAAAGTATAACCAAATTAAATGGTTAAGAAATTGATAATAAGAAATGAATTCAATTTAGGAATAAATATATTGAATATGATTTTGGAATATGAATTGGATAAGTTTGAGTGTGAACTCAGGTTATAAGTTATGAACTTAAGCATCAATATGGAATGTCTATAATAAACCTTAGAAATAATTTTGTGGATGGTTTATAAATGAAATTAGCAAAAAATGAAATGTCATTCACTATGGAATGAAGTGAATAAATCTATGTGAGTTAAATGAAAGTGAATGGTATGAATGTAACATAAGTCGGAAGTGAAATTAATAGGAATGCAAGTGCAGGAACCATGTTATGGTATAGTAAATTATTCGAGAGTTGATCTATATGAAATAATTTCCCAAACTAATAGTATTAATTAGATATACTAAGTAAATGAAAATAAGTAAATTGAATGGGATTCAATTTAAAATGAATTAGAATTGGGTTGCAATGGAAATTTAACTTAAATGATTATTTGGAATGAATTCATCAACCAAATTAACATGGATTGGAATGTTGTTTAATAAAACATGAAGCAAACAAGGTTCGGTAAATAGCATAAATGGGAATTAAATGGAAATTAGATAAATTGATTTAGAGTCAATTTAAAAGGGAATAAATTGAAGGTAATAAAATGGATTTGCATATAATGGAAGTGAATACAAATGGAATGCAAATAAAATGATTGTGAATCAATTTGAAATTGAATAAAAATGAACTTATGCAAGTAAACACATATAAATCAATTTGGAGTGAATATGAGTTTGTTGTTGGTGTAAATACAAAATGGATGCAATGAATTCGGTTGTAAATCATTTCAAATTGGGTGAAATGATAAAAATGATATATAAATCCATGGAAAGGGATTAAATTAGTGTTGGAACCTTAAAATTTCTTGTAATATATGATTGGCATGTTTGGTTTATGAAGTTTATATCTTTAACCAGTTAGATGAATGAAATGTTATAAAATTTCATGTTTATGAAACTTATGTGCTTATTTTGAGTAAGTACAGGAAGCTGTTGGATATATTTGGGGTTGCGTAAATGCATATAAAATAAGTTGCTCGCTTAAAAACGCTAATATGAGGTACGCCTACGCAATAAAATAAAAAAAATGATTATATATTGGTATATATTTTGTCTTCCGACCGTGTGGGTCGAGATGTGTGTGTGTGTATGTGTATGTATGTATGTGTGTGTATATATATATCTTATGATATTGTAAAAGGCTCTCCGTATAAAGGAGACGCTGTCAAAAATTTAGGTGTTAGAAAATTTTTGGAAATTTTTGAAAAAGTTTTGGTAACTAGAAAAATTGATTTTTGGAACGGTATTAGAAATCAAGGTTTTTGAATTAGTAATGAAAGCTAATTTCTTTGGATAAAACTAAAAGGTTTTGAGAAGTAAATGTAGAATTTTAATTAAGTGGGTTTGGATAGGTAAATGGGTTTGGAGCATTTTTCCTACCTTAGCAATTTCGAGGACGAAATTTTTATAAGGGGAGGAATGTAATGACCCAGAATTTTGATCGTTTAGTTTTGAACATTTAATTTATTTTAAATGCTGAATTTGAGTTATTGGTTGATTATGAGTATGGAGGAATTACCGAAATAGTTTAACATTTCAAATATAGCGATTAATTGGATTTGAAAAAATAGTAAATTGATATTTGAAATTAACCAAATATAGGAGTCTGGAGTTAAGTACGAATGGAAATGGTTTATAATTTTATTTTAAACTCTATTTGAATTAGAGTGATGTTATTGGACTTTTGAATGGGATTAAAAATTCGATAAGTTAAAATTGAAAATTTATATATTAATTTAATGGTGAAATTTAATATATGGAAATATTTTGAAAATCGCTCAATTTAATCGACGAGTTAAAATAGCCTTCCGAGACATAGTCTCAGAATTCAACGAAACTAGTTCCATTGGATCCATAATAGTGTATTATTATCAGATTTCAAATTTCGTTGCGTTTGGAGTTACCGTTTGGTCGTACGGGATAGAAACGTGTTGAGATTAATATCGAAAATTTAATATTTTAATTCGATTCAAAAATCTATCTTCCACGTACAATTGAATTAACCCCTGAATCATGTTCCATTATTTTCGAAATACGGGTAAAACATTATAAACGCCAGGCGGCACGTCTCTATTGGAGTTCGTTCGGAGAAGCACGCTAATTATGAAAAATAATAATTTAATAATGTATGTTGTGTGTATACACACACACACACATGTGAAAACAGAAACCTAGACATTTTTTAGCCGTTGCCTCCTTTAAAATCAATGGCCGAGTCATGCCCAGATTCTTCCCCTCCGATCTCTCGATCAACTCATTAATTTCAAAAACTTCCAACTAGAGGATTCGAGCTCGTCGATTTTGCTATCCAACGGTCAAGATAGTAAATGGTGGAGTGGATCAGCATCAAGATGGCCACGTTTATGGGTTGTTTGGAAGCATTTTCCTCATCCATTGGCGAATCAAGTTCGTCGTGGTCAGGGTCGAAGGTGGAGCTTGAGTAGGACATTTGAATGGTGAAGTCCGATTGTTATCTCGATAGATGAGGTGGGTGCGGCGATGGACGAAAAGCTGGGACTTGGTGGGTTCTCTTTCCTGTAGCGAGTGAACGTGAAGAAGAAGGGAAGTGCAGCCACGATTTTGTCTCTAGGACTGAAAGGCTATGATTAACTGAGGGTAGAAATAAAATTGAATTTTGTGAAATTTTTTGTATAATTTATATTCTAATCTTTAAAAATGTATATCTCTTGCATACAAGATCGAAATCAGACGAAACAAGCAGTGACGAAATCACACAGACGAATACTACGCACTGGAATAGAATTGTAGGCTATTAGAGCCAGTTAAAATTTAGGTTAAATCGAACATATTCAATTTAATTTAAAATTGGAACGTTTGGCAAATTAAAAATCTAGGTGTGTTAATATCACTCAATTTTGGACTATTAGCTTTAATTTTAAGTAGTTAAAATTAATTAATGATTGATTGGTTAAATTGATGCATTATAATAAATTAGATGCGATATTATTTATAGTAATATATATATATATATATATATATATGATTGATATTCTTGCATATATATAGCGGATGAGACCCTATGCGCCCCGCGTAATAATGGATGACCCGATATAGCGCGATATTCTGCCTCGAAGCGGAATTGGTATCTTATGTTGTGCTAGCATCTATGGGCAGGGAAACAGGTTGGAGGGATCCAACTGGATTCCTCAAAAATATAAAATTTAAATTCATATATAGTGATGTATGTTTTGTTTGAATAATCTGTGACGAGTTGTTGTGTGATTTAAATTGATTAAATGATATGAAAGTTTTAGCTGGATTTTGGTAATTTTAAATACCAATAAAATATGGTTTAAAATTAGTAAAGAATTGTAAATAAGGATTTTGAAGCGAAGTATTTACCTATAGTTGTTGGATAAATTATTGGATAAAATAAAAGGTTTTGGAATTATATTTAACTATTTCAGGATATTGTGGATAGGATTTTGGGAATAAAAGTATATAAAAGGATGTTTAGATAAATCCTTAAATGGTGCTCTGTCAAATATAAAAAGTTTTTAAATTGAGATCTTAAATATTTATGAAGGATAGAAGTGAATTTGGGAATAAGTATAAAATCAATTATACTGGACTCAAGTAAGTTTCCCAAATTTACAAGGTGAAATTTAGAATCGAGGATTTTGGCTTGTTTTAAAAAGAGGATTTTAAATTATTAACTGGGTGATTTTAAAGGGTTAAAATATTCTAGAAATTAGTTATTTAAGTATTTTAAATTGTTTAAAGCACATTTAATTATTTATTAGTTACTTTATAATGGTTATTAAAGATTTATTATTATTTAAGGACTAGTCGGCATTTTTTTAAAAAGATAATTATTAAATATTAACATGGCTTTATATAATAACTTTTATTCAAGTATAATTGCCTAGATTAAACTTGAAAATTTATTTTTGAATTTATAAGCGTTATGTGACGACCCGTCTTTCACTCCCTAGAAAGACGCATCATGAGTAAGAAAGAAAGGGATAGAAAAGAGAAAAGATAGAGAAGAAAGAACGAAACAACATCAGAATCTCAACAGCAGAATGAATAAATTATATTAATCACATAAGTATTACATAATATACAACATCAATCAGAGTTACACAGCTTATTCAACTCATACTAGACAGTTATAAACACATGTCTAGTGATTACAACTCAAAATACAACATAAACAAACGACTCAGAGATCATACAGTGGAACCACCTATATCTATAAACGCTGAAGCCTCATGCTCCTTTGCTCCACCAGAATTCGTCAAAGCTAACCAGAATCCCTTGGCTACTCGTAAAAAATTTGAGTACCCAAGAGTTTAATAAAACAAAAAATAAACACTTGGGTCAGACATGGGTCTGGTGTGAGTAAACGGTTAAAATTGCTTAATTTTGAAAACCTTTGGAAACAAAAAGGTATCACGTAAGACTTCCCACACATAAACATGGGTAAGTTTTTACCTTACGCTAACCAAAACATTTGATAGGAAATCTAGTGATATTATAATAGGGTCTAGGGTTTTCAAGTAAATAAGAAATAGCTAAAATTGTTACATAATTAAATTCCAGCATACTAGCCACAAAGTGGGTTATACAATCAAAACCGAAGGGCACTTATTGGAGATTGGATTCCATACAATGGCAGGGCTGCTGGGGTACCGTCCGTCACAGTACGGGGCCTAGATCACCATACCGAGGATCCCCCCGATCCCCTGCAATACAAGACTAGAACCATCCCTTACTGGATAGTCCCGAATAAGACAACCCCGGCAGTTGTCGCGAATCAACTGCCCCACACAGCCGAATATAAGGGACTTCTAGATAGGGGAAAATCTTGTCCTACTTGAGCGCGACTGACTTAGCCTTGTTGCACCTCCCCTATTTTAGTCATTCCCGAATGATGAGGCTTGAGGCTACGATTACCTTTATAGAACACATCTATCTTAGAATGCTCATCGTCCACCCGACAATGTTCTGAAAGCATTCAATCCATACAAGTTCGTTCCAGGTTCGAACGAAACCGAAGGAACTATCTCGCTACACTCATTTTGGAATCACCCTCAGAGTTAACGACAATAGCCCTTACACTCTGAATGTTCATCTTCACTTGAGATTCATGACCTATCATTAATTTGGATCGATGTGGTTTTCGAACATATAAATTTGGAAACCCGATCCCGGTCTCATCGAAATCCAAAACGCCATCTTTTAGGTCCAAGTTGTTTTAAAGTTAAAACAATTTAATTCTATTATCTATATTCACACAGATAGATAATTCACATTATCACAAATAGATAATCCATATCATCACAATTCAACCAAAGCACCCAATATCACAAATCAATACATATCTCAAATCAGAGATATCAAACCATTCAAGGCATTCAATATCAATCTGCCATTCATAAGCAAAGATCTATCAATCACATCATCTATAATTAATTTAAAATGAATTAAATTAATTACTTTTATCACCATAAATCTTGCTTACTTAACCATTAATTAATTACAAATCAATTAATTAATCATCCTCTAAGTATTCATCTTAATTAATCATCCTTGATTAATTATACTTTAATTACATTAAGTAATTAGCCTTTAATTAATTGCACCAATTAATTATTCTTAACCATTTACATTAATTAAGCTTTAATTACTTCATTAATTAATTGACTATAATTAATTACATTAATCCTTAATAAATTACAATTAATTAATTACTTTATAACCTTATTATTGATTAATTATACCTTAATTAATCAACCCTTAATTACTTTATTAATTACATTAATTAATGACACTTAATTATTTCTTAATTAATTATTGATCACATTCATTAATCAGTCTTGATTAATTACATCACTTAATTAACTTCAAAATAAATAAATAAATTCTTAAATTAATTACACTAAGTAATTAATTCTCAATTACTTCCGTTAAGTAATTATCCTTCTTATTAATTACACAAAGTAATAAACTCAAATTACTTCTATTCTTCAATTAATTACATCCAGTAATTACCCATTAATTACTTCACTAAGTAATTACTCTTTATAAATTACATTAAGTAATTATACTTAACCAATCACCAAGTGATTATCTTAAATTAACAAAACTAATTAATTAACTTAAGCTAATCATATTAACTTAATTACATTGAGCAATTAATTACTTTAATTGCTTACATTAAGTGATTAACTCCACAAATGATTAACCTTAATTAATTAATCTAATTAATTATCTTAAATTAATCACATTGATTAATTATTTCATAATCCCTAGTTAATGATTTCTCATTAACCATCCTTTAATTACTTCCCTAAGTAATTATACTTAAATTAACCATTATTAATTATACATTAATAAATTTTAATCACAAATTAATTAATGTCTAATTACCTAATTAATCAAGTGCTTAACTGAAACTTAATTAATTTTTAATTACTTGATTAATAAATTTATAATCATTAATTAATAATCTTCACGTATATTATTAATGATTCTTAATTACAAATTATTTAACCTTAATTAATTTACTTTCAACCTTAATTAATTTAAGATAAATTCTTTTATCTTAATTTTATATACTTAATTATATCATTATACTTTATTATAAAAACACTTTTGTAATAAATTATATAATTGAAAGTGTATAACCCTTTTTAAAACAAAACAATTTAAACATTTAATTTTAATATTAATATTTAAAATCTTTGGAAATCCTTTTACAACTTTTCTAAATAAATTTGATAAATAGTTATTATTGAAACTTATTTACCATATCTTTTAGAACTTTTTAAAGATAAAAATTTTTTGTTAAACATTTATCTTTGAAAATTAATTAGAACTTTAAAACCTTAAATTCGTTAAAACACATTGCTTTTAAAACTTGTTTCTAAACTTCCTTTTTAACAATCATTCATTTTATTTCTTTAAAAAACAAATTTTATTTTGATTCACCTTTTTAACTTATTTTAGTCTAGTTTCTAAACTTGTACTACTATGATTTTCTTTGCCAAAAGAAAATCAGGGTCCTGCTTTTAAATAAAATATGCTTGTTTAAACTAACAATCCTGGACAAGAAGACCGACCCGAGTTTAACACAAAAATTCCCGAGACAACTCACGAGTTTCCCTCGCCCACAACTGCTTCGAGACAACACAGCAAAATACTCAAGCATGACCTGATACAACGCCTTCTTCCCAAAACACCTAACAATGCCTAATACACAAACGTGCACGGTGCACGTACACCGATGAACTGCGGCGCTCCGACCATCAATGCTGACCACAACACATCACCGATGACCAAGACATCAACCACAACCACCAAGATACCATGATCCCATTGCGACTCGAAATCGAGCCTTCTGAACAACCCAGACCCAAACTACCTCAACCAAAAAGATGCTCGCCACGACGTTCAAGGTGACCGGAATCCGCGTCCCTCTGACTCCGGCCTCGTCATCGTCCCACGCAGCTATCCCATCACTCGCGATCGAACTCGATGCTTTGATTTAGACGAGATCGCCTCGCCATTACACTCGATAGAACCCCCTTCCAAAACCTTAGATCACCTCATTTCGGCCACCACGGCCCAAAATAAAATACAACCACATTTTTCCCATGGTCGTCAGACCTCCAGTCAAATTCGACCACGGCCCCGATGAAGTTCACCATGTCGATCGCCAGATATTGGTGAAAACCCCAAAATCCTTCAACCTCGATTAACTCAGAGAATACCAAACTAAAAATTGTGAATCTGGTTTCTAAATTCATCTTATGCCATTACAAATTTGTTTATGGCTTCGAATCAATTTAAAGTGTTTGATTTTAAGCCATATTCAGATCATTCCTGTATTATTTTATTTTTTGAAATAATTTCTAAATATAAAACTCTGAATCTATTTTTAAAATTCATATTACACTATGCTCATCGTATTTCATTCATAAATCATAACCAAATTCTAAAAGTTTGGTAAGATATGAACTTTATAAAGAAATTGAACCTAGATTTAACAGAGCAGATTTAAAGTTATTCACACATATACTGACATATACAGATCATATGTATATTAATACATTCATATCAAATATTAATGCCAATCATATTTCTCTAATCATTTAACACATGCAATAAAGCAAGCAACCATAACACTGTTTAAAAAAATGTTTACTCACCGATTAGATGATGAACAGAGGCTTCTATATTTTGAAATAGCTTTTGATTTTCAAAACTTTGAGTTGTTAAGGTTAGAAAAATGTTTGACCTTTATCAAAACTGGAATTGCTTGATATAGAAACTTGCAGATATGACCTCTGCTTTGAAACAAAGGTGAAACTGCTTGATTCCAGATTTGAAGAAGATGCAGACTTTGCTGTTTGATCTTGCAAATAATTTGCAGGCTTGGATTTGATTTGCAAACATGATTTGCTGAAGAAAATATTTTGTTTCTCTCTGAGTTTGCTTCAATTTTGAAGAAGATACAGGGTTAAAGTTTGATTTTGGTTTTTGCAAATGAATTACAGGCTTTAGAATATGAGCCTCTGGTTTGAGAAGTGTGGGTTTCAAATTTGTCTTTTTGAAATTATTATGGTACTGAGGTTTCTTAGTTTAATCTTGAGGAAGATAGAAAAAAAAAGAAACAAAGGAAGGAACAATGTTTATATATGTAAATTTGTGATCAATAAAAATAAAGAAAAATCAAAGTTAAAAAAATGACACTTGTACAATCTACTAACATTTTTCATTCTCATATTTTAACCTTATAACACTTGTTATATTAATCCTTATATAACTACGCTTGTCCTTAATGTATTTTTCTATTTATTTTGAATGTAAATAAAAGCTTTTATACCTTATTTAAATGTATATATTTAAATTTCTTTTAAAGAAAACATGATAAAACTAATTATACACAAATAAAATCTCATACATATATTTTGAATTCAAATATTTTAGAATATCCATCTTTTGAATTTCAAAATTAAATGCAAATTCAGGTTCAAATTTAATTTAAAAATAAGAATCCAAATTAAAAATCAACAACATATTAAATTTGAAAATAACAATTCAATTTTCTTTAAAATCTATTTATAAAAATAACACATTATTATTATTGTTTGAAAATAACAAATTGTAAATTTTAAACAATTTATAAAAGAAATTATCTCTTTATTTATTATTTCCTTAAATTACTAAATGAATTAATGATCATATGTAAATTGTATTTTAAACTTATATATATATTTTTGCAAATCATATTTATCAAGTAATATTTTAAAAAGAAAATAAAACAAATCTTTTTGTTAATTTCATTTAAATTTAAACTTAAGCTTTAAAATATTTTAAACAATTAACATTTATCTTAAGTATTTTAAAACCATATGGTTGGCTTTTTAAATAATCTTTGCAAATTTTTATATTATATTTAATCATAATTTCCAAATTACCAAAATGTATTAGAATTTGAAATCATGATTTTATTTATTGAATTTTAAACCAAAGCATTTCTATTTATAATATATACAAATATATATACATTATAAATAGAAAACATTTTGTAAATTTTTAAAAGATAAAATTTACCAATTAAATATTTATCTACTTATAAAAGAATAAATTTTCCAATTTAAATTACAATTATAAAAGAAAATTTATCAAATCAATTTAAATGTTAATACAAATTATTAAATTGATGTTGCTCAAAATTCCGAGTCATCACATTTCTTCCTCCTTAAAAGAATTTCGTCCCCGAAATTCAAAAGAAAAGATAATTTAATAACACATCAACAATTTTAATTTTAAACCACAAGCTTATATTCTCAACCATATACTAACAACCATAGCAACCATTTCACTCAATCAAACAAATCCAATAATCTTGACAAAAATCAGGATAGACTTCCAAGCACTATCTCGAGTTTCCCATGTTTAAACACTGGAATACCCGCTCTACTAAATCCAAACGATCTATACTACTAAGCTACAGAGCTCCTACTCATCTAGATCTACAAATTGAACAGGATATCAAACCACAGTCAAGTCCTGCTCAACTACCAAATCCTCCTGAACTGCTGATTCTAAAACTAGATATCGATCATACACGTACTCCCTCAGAGATATGTGAAATATATTGAATCCCAATCTTCCGAACTGGTAATTCAACCCTGAAAACCAAAGCACTTATCCCTACCATAACACAGAAAAGATCCAATACCTCATAGCTAGCTTCCCAGTCTTACCAAATCTTATAGATCCTTTGATCGAAGAATACTTATCCAAAATCAAATCTCCAACTTCGAAATCCCAAATTCCTCCGTCTCTTATCCACAAAATTCTTCTGACGATCCTGGGCTGCCTACATCCTTCCCGACCAGCTCAACCTTCGCTGATGCCTCAAGAAACAAACTGGACCAAAAATAATCCAACAAAATGATCCTCTCATGATCAACCAAAAACAAGAACACAAACTCTACTCCACAATCATTAGAAGACTTCAACTTACTTCTCCCTTTCGGAAAAGACAAAACAGGAGCACTCACCAATCTTGACTCAGATCCTGAAAACTTCCATTCTAGAACAATTGCTACCTCGCTTTCGCTGCGTAACTCTGATCTGAAGTAGATGAGAATGCTAATGATGAACACGAGCACAAACTTGTCCAACACATCCTGCAAGATACGGTTCAACAGATTCTTAAAGAGAAAACTAAGAAGTTCCACCAAATCCTGAACTGCTTCACCAAACCCTCTCTCTAGAAACCATCCTTTTACTAAGCTGAACTACTGGTATTACTCTTAGAATCCAAGTCGATACAAAAACTCAATCTCCAAATGCTATGGCAAACTTTGACTTCCACGAAGACATCCGGAAAAATCTCTGACAACTTCCATAACTCCAGAGATGCCTCGAGAAAAATATTACCCAAGAGAACACTCAACTATCGCAAGCCACTTTTGCGATCAACCCAGCCTAATTTCCAAAGAAACTGTTCTCTCTTACCAATCTTATGATAGATTAACCAATCCATTGAAGAAACGGATCCACTCTGCTGCTTCTGAACTTTACCACTAGAAAACAGCTTAGCCAGGTGACCTTCCTGCAAGCACTCAGAATACTCCGAGCTGCAATGCTGACACATATGCCAAAGACTTCTTATCCAAAGCTCTTCGAACCCCAAATCCACATCATCCAATCTCACATAAAGCCTAGAGATGGGCAGACATCTCTTCAAGAAACTCAGGCTTCAACCCAAACACAAACACCCTGCTGAACCTAGTCTCATCACCGATGCAGACACACTTCCTTAAAGCTTTCCCCAAAGAAACATCTTCGAAAACATCCATAGTCACTACGTCCCACCACGCAGTTGCTCCATTCTGAAGTTCCCAAGATATCATCACTAGCTTCTGCTCATCCGACAGATCCAATCTCTCACATCCAAACTTGCACTTCAAAGATGACTCTGAACCTTGAAAAAGCTTCCTTCAGAGATTGGTGAAATCCTTACACCACAACAAAGCACACACGAGAGGGTATTAGGTCTACAGTCTTGAAAAATACTTCCAACCTCAATCACTCAGAATTCTTCCATTGGTAGTCATGCTGCACACAACACTACCCTTCCTACCTCCAGAACTTATATTGGAAAACCCGAACAGGTAACCCAATAAATAGGTAGAAATATATATATATATATATATATATATATATATATATCAAAATTACAAGTACGCTCTCTCAAGAAAGAAATCGCTCCAAAGCCTAGGTATTCACTCAACCCAGCGCTCTGATACCAACTGTGACGACCCATCTTTCACTCCCCAGAAAGATGCATTATGGGTAAGAAAGAAAGGGATAGAAAAGAGAAAAGATAGAGAAGAAAGAACGAAACAACATCAGAATCTCAACAGCGGAATGAATAAATTATATTTATCACATACGTATTACATAGTATACAACATCAATCAGAGTTACACAGCTTATTCAACTCATACTAGACAGTTATAAACACCTGTCTAGTTATTACAACTCAAAATACAACACAAACAAATGACTCAGTGATCACACAACAGAACCACCTATATCTACAAACGCTGAAGCCTCCTGCTCCTTTGCTCCACCAGAATTCGTCAAAGCTAACCTGAATACCTTGGCTACTCGTAAAAAATTTGAGTACCCAAGAGTTTAATAAAACAAAAAATAAACACTTGGGTCAGACATGGGTCTGGTGTAAGTAAAGGGTTAAAATTGCTTAACTTTGAAAACCTTTGGAAACAAAAAGGTATCACGTAAGACTTCCCACACATAAACATGGGTAATTTTTTACCTTGTGCTAACCAAAACATTTGATAGGAAATCCAGTGATATTATAATAGGGCCTGGGGTTTTGAAGTAAATAAGAAATAGCTGAAAAGGTTACATGATTAAATTCCAGCATACTAGCCACAAAGTGGGTTATATAATCAAATCCGAAGGGTACTTATTGGAGATGGGATTCCATACAATGGCAAGGCTACTGGGGTACCGCCCGTCACAGTACGAGGCCTAGATCATCGTACCGAGTATCTCTCCCGATCCCCTACAACACAAGGCTGGAACCATCCCTTACTGGATAGTCCCGAACAAGACAACCCTGACAGTTGTCGCGAATCAACTGCCCCACACAGCCAAATAAAAGGGACTTCTAGACATGAGAAAATCATGTCCTACTTGAGCGCGACTCACTTAGCCTTGCCGCACCTCCCCTGTTTTAGCCATTCCCAGTGATGAGGCTTGAGGCTACGATTACCTTTATAGAACACATCTATCTTAGAATGCTCATCGTCCACCTGACGATGTTCTAAAAGCATTCAATCCATACAAGTTCGTTCCGGGTTCGAACGAAACCGAAGGCACTATCTCGCTACACTCATTTTGGAATCACCCTCAGAATTAACGACAATAGCCCTTGCACTCTGAATCTTCATCTTCACTTGAGATTCACGACCTATCATTAATTTGGATCGATGTAGCTTTCGGATATCCAAATTTGGAAACCCGATTCCGGTCTCATCGAAATCCAAACGCCATCTTTTAGGTCCAAATTATTTTAAAGTTAAAACAATTCAATTATATTACCTATATTCACATAGATAGATAATTTACATTATCACAAACAGATAATTCGTATCATCACAATTCAACCAAAGCACCCAATGTCACAAATCAATACATATCTCATATCAGAGATATCAAACTATTCAAATCGATATCAATCAGCCATCCATAAGCAAAGATCTATCAATCACACCATCAATAATTAATTTAAAATGAATTAAATTAATTACTTTTATCACTATAAATCTTGCTTACTTAACCATTAATTAATTTCAAATCAATTAGTTAGTCGTCCTCTAAGTATTCATCTTAATTAATCATCCTTGATTAATTATACTTTAATTACATTAAGTAATTAGCCTTTAATTAATTACACCAATTAATTATTCTTAACCATTTACAGTAATTAACCTTTAATTACTTCATTAATTAATTAACTATAATTAATTACATTAATCTTTAATAAATTACAATTAATTAATTACTTTATAATCTTATTATTGATTAATTATCCCTTAACTAATCAACCCTTAATTACTTTATTAATTACATTAATTAATGATTCCTTAATTATTTCTTAATTAATTGTTGATCATACTTAATAGTTAATCTTTAAATTAATCATATTCACTAATCAGCCTTGATTAATCACATTCACTAATTAATTACCCTTAATTAATTACATCACTTAATTAACTTCATAATAAATTAATTAATTCTTAAATTAATTACACTAAGTAATTAATTCTTTATTACTTCCATTAAGTAATAATCCTTCTTATTAATTACATAAAGTAATTAAACGCAAATTACTTCTATTCTTCAATTAATTATATCCAGTAATTACCCATTAATTACTTCACTAAGTAATTACACTTTAAATTACATTAAGTAATTATACTTAACCAATCACCAAGTGATTATCTTAAATTAATCAAACTAATTAATTATATTAAGCTAATCATATTAACTTAATTACATTGAGCAATTAATTACTTTAATTGCTTACATTAATTAATTAACTCCAAAAATGATTATCATTAATTAATTAATTAATTAATCTAATTAATTATCTTAATTAATCACATTAATTAATTATTTCATAATTCCTGGTTAATGATTTCTCATTAACCATCCTTTAATTACTTCCCTAAGTAATTATACTTTAGTTAACCATTGTTAATTTTACATTAATAAATTTTAATCATAAATTAATTAATGTCTAATTACCTAATTAATTAAGTGCATAACTGAAACTTAATTAATCTTTAATTACTTGATTAATTAACTTCTAATCATTAATTAATAATCTTCACTTATCTAATTAATGATTCTTAATTACAAGTTATTTAACCTTAATTAATTTACTTACAACCTTAATTAATTTAAGATAAATTCTTTTATCTTAATTTTAAATACTTAATTATATCATTATACTTTATTAGAAAAACACTTTTGTAATCAATTATATAATTGAAAGTGCATAACCCTTTTTAAAACAAAATAACCTACACATTTAATTTTAATATTTAAAATCTTTAGAAATCCTTTTAAAACTTGTCTAAATAAATTTGATAATAGGTATTCTTGAAACTTATTTACCATACTTTAGAACTTTCCAGAGATATAAAAAATTTGTTAAATATTTATGTTTGAAAATTAATTATAACTTTAAAACCTTACTCGTTTAAACACATTGCTTTTAAACTTGTTTGTAAACTTCCTTTTTAAAAATCATTCATTTTATTTCTTTGAAAAACAAATCTTATTTTGATTCACCTTTTTAACTTATTTTAGTTTAATTTCTAAACTTATACTACTATGATTTTCTTTGCCAAAAGAAAATCTGGGTCCTGCTTTTAAAAAAAATATGCTTGTCTAAACTAACAATCCTGGACAAGAAGACCGACCCGAGTTTAACACAAAAATTCCCGAGACAACTCACGAGTTTCCCTCGCCCACAACTGCTTCGAGCAAACACAGCAAAATACTCGAGCATGACCCGATACAACGCCTTCTTCCCAAAACACCTAACAACGCCTGATACACAAACTAGCACGGCGCACATACATAGATGAACTGCGGCGCTCCGACCATCAATGCTGACCATAACACATCACCAATGACCAAGACATCAACCACGACCAACCAGATTCCATGATTCCATTGCGACTCGAAATCGAACCTTTTGAACAACCCAGACCCAAACTACCTCAACCAAAAAGACGCTCGCCACGGCGTTCAAGGCGACCAGAATCCGTGTTTTTCTGACTTCGGCCTCGTCATCGACCCACGTAGCTATCCCATCACTCGCGATCGAACTCGACGCTTCGATTTAGATGAGATCACCTCGTCATTACACTCGACAGAACCCCCTTCCAAAACCCTAGATCAACTCATTCTGGCCACCATGGCCCAAAATAAAATACAACCACATTTTTCCGTGGTCGTCAGACCTCCAGTCAACTTCGACCACGACCCTGATGAAGTTCACCATGCCGATCGCCAGATATTGGTGAAAACTCCAAAATCCTTCAACCTCGATTAACTCAGAGAATACCAAACTAAAAATTGTGAATCTGGTTTCTAAATTCATCTTATGCCATTACAAATTTGTTTATGGCTTCGAATCAAAAATTTAAAATGTTTGATTTTAAGCCATGTTCAAATCATTTCTGTATTATTTTATTTTTGAAATAATTTCTAAATATAAAACTCTGAATCTATTTTTTAAATTCATATTACACTGTGCTCATCATATTTCATTTATAAATCGTAACCAAATTCTAAAAGTTTGGTAAGATATGAATTTTATAATGAAATTGAACCTGGATTTAACAGAGTAGATTTAAAGTTTTTCACACATATACAGACATATACAGATCATATGTATATTAATACATTCATATCAAATACTAATGCCAATCATACTACTCTAATCATTCATCACATGCAATAAATCAAGCAACATAACACTGTTTTTTTAAAAAAATTGTTTACTTACAAATTAGATGATGAACAGAGGCTTCTATATTTTGAAACAGCTTATGATTTTGAAAACTCTGAGTTGTTCAGATTAGAAAAATGTTTAACCTTTATAAAATCTGGAATTGCTTGATATAGAAACTTGCAGAGATGACCTCTGCTTTGAAACAAAGGTGAAACTGCTTGGTTCCAGATTTGAAGAAGATGCAAACTTTGCTGTTTGATCTTGCAAATAATTTACAAGGCTTGGATTTTATTTGCAAACTTGATTTGCTGAAGAAAATATTTTGTTTTTCTCTGAGTTTGCTTCAGGTTTGAAGAAGATACAGGCTAAAAGTTTGATTTTGGGTTTTGCAAATGAATTACAGGCTTTAGAATATGATTAGCCTCTGGTTTGAGAAGTGTGGGTTTCAAATTTGTCTTTTTGAAATTGTTACGGTACTGAGGTTTCTTAGTTTAATCTTGAGGAAGATAGAAAAAAAAGAAACGAGGGAAGGAACAATGTTTATATATGTAAATTTGTGATCTATAAAAATAAAGAAAAATCAAAGTTAAAAAAATGACACTTGTACAATCTACTAACATTTTTCATTCTCATATTTTAACCTTATAACACTTGTTATATTAATCCTTATATAACTATGCTTGTCCTTAATGTATTTTTCTATTTATTTTGAATGTAAATAAAAGCTTTTATACCTTATTTAAATGTATATATTTAAATTTCTTTTAAAGAAAACATGATAAAACAAATTATACACAAATAAAATCTCGTATATATATTTTAAATTCAAATATTTCAAAATATCCATCTTTTGAATTTCAAAATTAAATCCAAATTCAAATTCAAATTTAGTTTAAAAATAAGAATCCAAATTAAAAATCAATAACATATTAAATTTGAAAACAACAATTCAATTTTCTTTAAAATCTATTTATAAAAATAACACGTTATTATTATTGTTTGAAAATAACAAATTGCTAATTTTAAACAATTTACAAAAGAAATTATCTCTTTATTTATTATTTACTTAAATTAATAAATGAACTAATGATCATATGTAAATTGTATTTTAAACTTATATATATATATGTTTCCAAATCATATTTATCAAGCAATATTTTAAAAAGAAAATTAAACAAATATTTTTGTTAATTTCACTTAAATTTAAACTTAAGCTTTAAAATATTTTAAAGAATTAATATTTATCTTAAGTATTTTAAAACCATATAGTTGACTTTTAAATAATCTTTGCAAAGTTTTATATTATATTTAATCACAATTTCCAAATTACCAAAATATATTAGAATTTGAAATCATGATTTTATTTATTAAATTTTAAACCAAATCTTTTCTATTTACAATATATACAAATATATATACATTATAAATAGAAAACATTTTGTAAATTTTTAAAAGATAAGATTTACCAATTAAATATTTATCTGCTTATAAAAGAATAAAATTTCCAATTTAAATTACAATTATAAAAGAAAATTTATCAGATCAATTTAAATATTAATATAGATTACTAAATTGATATTGCTTAAAATTCCGGCTCATCACACGTTATTTTGAGAAATTTTTTTAAATGAAGCTTTGGTAAGTAAGGGTATACTCGCACGGCGTAAATCGAAGGCAGTGGTTGCCTGTAGTTAATCTTGGATTTCTTTGGGATAGAGACATAACCATTAAGCTGTTATCCATGGTGATACCGTAGTGGTACTTTCCATACTATTTAAAAGGGTTTTCAAATATTTTTTTTAAAAAAGATAAAGTGTGAATATGTTGAATTCGATAAGATAGGCACATACTTTTGGATAAAGCGATTCAAATTATTTAAAAATTAAATTAAAAAGAGGCTTGGTATTTTTTAGCGAAATGAAGTATTTGGTTGAATTGATTGTTTGTTTGATAGTTAAATAACCAACTATCAAATCTGGACCTAAATATAACTTTGGGAATATCTAGAAGAAACACGGGATTATATGGTACGATTACCGATTCGAGGTGCTATACTGTACGTGTAAATTTGTTTCGCTCTTCTAGGACGATGATAAGGAAATCCATCCACTAACGGTTAGGAGGTGATCTCCGGTCTTAATTTCGTTTGTTTATTTCCTAGAGAAACAGGGTTGAGTTTACCGTGAAATATCGAACGTTGTTTCGAAGAGACCAGGATCAAATAAGTTATCGAAAAACCACTTCGATCCAACGAGTACTTTTTGGAAATGAAGACAAGAGCACGGAGTCGAAGATGGAGCAGTGAAGTGCAAGGGTTAATCGCTACTATTCCTAAGGGTGATTCCAAAATGGATGTAGTAGGAATAGTGCCTTCGGTTCCGTCAAACCCATAACGGACTTGTATTGATGAATGCTATCAGAATATTATCATTGGAGGACAATGAGCATTCTAAGTGAAATATTTCTAAAAAGGTAATCGTATCCTCTAGTCTCATGAGCCAGGAATGACTAAAAATCAAGGGGGATGCAACAAGGCTAAGTGGGTTGCACCCAAGTAGCGTATGTTTATCACCTTTCTAGATACCCACGAATATTATTACTATAATTATGGAAGGAGCTTAGAAAAGGGTGGGAACACCCAGGGTGATAGCATATTCGGTCTATCCAGGTTAGGGATAGATCGGTCATGTGTTGTAGGGGATCCTGACGTGGTCCTCGATATGCTGTTATAGATATGAACTGTAACAGGGGGTACCCCAATGCCTAGTCAGTCATATGAAATCCATTCTCCAATACGTGCCTTTACAGTTTTGATTGTAGAGCCTAGTATGTTGGAAATTAATTAATGTAACAATTCAGCTATTTGAATAAGTATTTGTACTTAGACACTATTATATTGTCAGAGGATTTGATATGAAATGTTTTGGTTATCATAGGGGAAAAATCCGTTGTGTTTATGTGTGGCGTGGTCTTACGAGATACCTTTGATTTTCAAAGGATTTTGAAGACTTTAATAATTCAATTTGAGTGTGTTTTCTCACGTTGGTTTTCCAGACTGACTCGGGTGTTATTCTATTATAATGCTCGGGTTAGACCGAGTATTTTAGGTTCAAGTTAGGATGCTATGGAGCTCAGGAGGCAAGCTGGAGACCAAGACGTATCCTCATGCTTGTTTTATTTTGCTGTAGTGCTGGTTGAAATTACTAGTAGTTGTGAGGGCAGGTTGTTATAGCTGTCCAGGCTGGTAATTATTGATTTGTGTGCTCTAATGTGAGAAATGTATATTAAAATTTTGATCGTATAAAGAGCTATTGATATTATATATTATTCGGTCCGCTGTGAGATTCTGTTTTGTTTTGGTTTTTCTTCTTTCTTCTACCTATTTTTCTTTTTCCTCAACAATCTGTTTATCTAGCACTCGATCGTTCATCATGTTATACGATGGGCGTATTTATGTCGATTTTCGAGGGTTGAAAGGGTAGATCGTGATAGACGCCATTACATTCATGTTATATGTGATATTGATTTGACTCACATAAGGATATTTTAGTCTTGACTCGACTGTTTTTTTTCATTACGCTCGGGTCAGGCCTGAGTTTTTAGCGCATTGAAGATCATTTTCTATAGGACAAAGACAAAGATTAGGTATATTATTACTATTATTATTCCTTGCATCATTTTGTTCTACTGGATTATATATTGTTTCTATTGTATATATAACTCTGGTAAATGTTGTATAAATTACAATCAAATCTATAGTAAACAGTTTCTTGAACTGTTTATTTGATTATTATATTTTTTCATTCCGCTGTAAGATTCTGTATTTGTTTTCTTCTTCTTTCTTATTTTTCTTAATTAATCTCATTGATTATCTGTATTTTGGATTGTTTAAGTTGGACATGTGTGGATATTGTCAATTTAAACCTTTCAAAATATGGATCGTTACAGTTGGTATCAGAGCTTTGGTTTAGCGAGAAACTTTGCTTTGTGGGGTTTGACTCATTAGAGATAAAGTAGTAATATCCTAGAATAAGTTTATTTGAGCGTACATATATGAGAGCGCATACTTATTAGTGTTATAAAATGTTTTATATTGTGTTTACTTATCCATTGAGTTGTTTAAGAATTCTGGTCGGTGCATGGGACGCCATGTTATCGATAATGGTTTCTAAGCACTTAAACGAGGCAAGTCGACATTGTATTGTTTTAAAATAGGGTAAATGAAATAATTTTACCTAAATTATATTCTATATATAAAATTTTCATGAACATATATGATTATTAATGAGTTTTGTTTGTCAAGAAATGATAATATTTAGTTATCATCGATTATTAGTTGAATTAAACTAAAAGCGAATACATTATGACCTCTATTTCATGAAATGTTCGATAATTAAATTGAATTGAAATCTAATTACAACAATAAAGATATACATTAACAAAATGTTTTAATAATAAGGCAATGAAATTGTATAAGTATATTTATGATGTAGCTTATTAATAGAAAGGATTTAAAAGCTGAGAATTTCAGAATTTAGAATCCCGTTGCTTTCAAAATTGTTTTCAAAGTTTTAAAAATTAATAATATTATTATTTGAATGTGTTTTGACTAGAAATATATTTTGAAGAGATTTTTGAAAGAAATAAAGTCATTGAACTCGTTTTATTCGTTGGAAAATAATTCTGGGGATGATTGCAGCGTCGCCAATATTCATTCTCGAGTTTCTGAATGAGAATTGCTACCAAAAGAAATTTATTTCCAGTTAAAAAAGTTTTGATTGTGAGAAAAATATTTCAAATATGTTTTGATAAATATGTAAAATTAGTTTTTGAACTTATAAACTGAAAATAGAATAGATAAAAAAGTTTATAACCTATAAATTTGAATGGGAAAATTAAACCGAATTTTAAAATGGTTGAACATTTGGTTAAGCAAACAAAAGAAAATTTGAATTTAAGATATGAAATTAAAGAATTAACCTAAGAAATGTTAAATAAATTGAGTTAGTGAAATGAAGTAAAGAAAATGAAGTTTAACTCAAGAAAGCTCAAATAAAAGTGAATTATATTTGAAATGAATAAGATAAAATAATGAAGGAAATTTTAAGTGAATAAGTTTGTATAACTTACATATTTGAGAAATATCAAGCTAAAAACAAATTTTAAAGTTGTTGAATGTGAATAACAAGAGTTTTTTTTACTTAAATAAAGTTAAATAAACTGAGTGATGGATTTGAATTAAAATAGATGGATTAATAAAGTGAATTATTTCCACTTAAGATATAAAATGAACTACTAGAATGAATTCGAACTCGAATTATAAAATGAAATGCAATTTAGTTGTGGAAGAAATTGAATGAGAATAATGGGTAAGTAAAAAAAATTATGTGAGAAATTAGATTTGATTTAAATTAGATATAAATAAATTGAATGCAAATGGATTGAGTTTTAATAAATTGAATGTTAACTAATTGAATATGAAATAAGTTGATGAAATAAATTAACTTAAGAGAAAGTTGAATGAAAGTGATTGTGATAAAGAAAAGTTTATTAATATGAATTTGAGTTATAAAATAAAATTTACTTACGTAAAATTGTTAAGATGAATTTGAATTAATGAATGAACTAATGAAGTGAATAAGTGAGTTAATATGAGCTTATGTTATGAAAAGAAAAATAAGTAAACATGAGTTGTGTTTTATAAATGTTCATAATAAACTTAAATGATTTTATGAAATGATATTAATATCAAAGAGAATATACTAAGTGGTAATAAAATCAAATTTAACTTAAAAAAGATTAAATGAAATGATTTATAAAATGGCCTAGAAATGGATTTATATGAATTGCTTTAACAAAAAGTGACATAATTGAAATTTGAATACATTGAATGTAAATGAAATATATGTGAATAATTTGAAAGTAAACCAATTAAATGTTAATAAAAAAATTGAATGTTAATAAGAAATGAAGTGTATAAATTAATTACTGACATTGGATCATGTAAATTAATGTAATTTGAATTAATTGGATGAATTTTATTTTTTGGATGATTTCTTTTGTTACGAATCATTGTTGTTACTGCTTTTGATTGCATACGATTGTTATGGTTGTCTATTTGTGCTCGTGTTTATGATTTGGATTCAAAATTCATGTTATATGGTTCTAATAAGCTCATATATGCTTATATATCTTTATAAGTGACTTGTATTCGAAATTGAATTGAGATAGGTACATATGAAGACCGTTTGAACCTATACGTGGATTTGATTTGCTTTTGCTTGCTTAATACTAGAAAATTCGCTCGCATTAATAATAATAAGTGTTCAACCGACTAAATCTCCGTTGGATTAGAAAATAGCCGATCAAATTATAACTAAAAATAACCGCAAGCGCACGGCGTACAATTCTAGTACATGGGGAGTACGAGTCGATCCATAGGGAATTATTTAGATTGTGAAATTCTATTTTGATCAAATTAACCAAGAGTTTGAAATTGTTTTAAGCTAAAAATGTAGAAAACTAACAAAAGAAAGTGGATAAAAATATGAGAGTAGAAGACAATTAAGAGAAAAATCCACTCTCATTATCACATAAATCAAGACAACATGAAATTATGATCTATCTTTTTTGATCATTAATGAATTTAATTGATGTGTTTATCATAAGTATGGAATATTTGTGCTATTAATTAGCCTAATATAAACCATCAAACTATAACACACTCATTAAACCACTTCTTACTCTCATGAAAATGACAATGAAATTAAAAGTAAAATCTATTTTAAGCATGCTTATTTACTATTGTGTTAGTAACATAAACCATCAAATTTTGATTTGTCCACTTTCATTACCAAAATCAATTAATTAGATGATGATGTAAATTGTGTTTATTTGAGTAAGAATAGCCTATATGTGATTAACATCATAGACTATCAAATTCATTAATAAACATACATCAACATGCAACTTTCCATTAATCACAAAAAGAGAACATAAGTTATCAAAATATTGAATCTACATGATAAGAGAGCTTCATTACCCCTAAACTGAAGGGATTTAGCCTCTCGTATTTGTTATTACTTCAACAAATTTAGATTCCAACGTAAAACTAAAATAAGAAGAAAATGCAAGCTAATTTAAAAGCGAGCTAAATAAAATGAAATAATAGGTAATCTACTTGCATAAGAAATAAAACTAAGCTACTAACATGGAAGGAAAGAAAGCATGTAAATAGAAAACAGAATGAATTAAAATTGCATAAAAAAGAAAATTACATGAAAGAAGAAAATGGCTAAGTAGCCATGAAAAATAAAGAGAGCTTATATTTAGTTTTTATCTTAAAACTAAACTAACTAAAGAGGAGGACAATAGCTTAATTAGATGAACATATGGGGTATTTGTACATGTTTTAGAACCCTAATCATATTTTTGGGGACTACTCAAATTGCCCTTAAGGAAGTGTGGCCACCAACTCATCATTAACATGAATTAATTCTAGACTTAAATGTGCATGTAGCTTTAATTTCCATTAACATGTCCATTAGCTCCTAATTGTACATGATAAGTGGGTAGGTGGGGTACTCCATGATACATTAGTTTAAATTATTTTCATCTTCATTCCTTTGTTTCTTCATGTGCATGCATATTTTCAATGAAGCCTTCATCATATTTCCGTTTAAATTCCTACAAATAACATTAAAATATCCAAGTATACTTTCTAAAATTAATATAAGCACAAAAATGACCATTTTGCCCCTATACGAAGATGAATAGATGATGATTTGAAAATAATTTGAATTTTGGTTTAAACATGTTAAAATACCCTATATGCTCATTTATTTAATTAAATATGGTAGTAAAAAATATGCACATTTACGTGCATATCAATAAGGTACATACCTCGGATTAAATACCGCATTTTTATATTTTTTCCTATGGGATGCCTCATCATTGAGATGAGATGTATATTTGTGATGTATATTCGTATTGTAAAAAAATTTCGACTGAGCCGTGCAAAGGAGACACTGCCGAAATTTTTCCGTAAATCCGGATGTTAGAAATATTTTGAAGTTTTAAAAATTTATAACTTGTTTTTATATATAAGTTGTAATTTCCGTAAACCAATATTGGAGTGGCATAGTAGAAGCGTAGTAAAAGTTTTGTAAATAAAATTTAAAATTTTGAAAGTTGATTATTTTGGATAAAATATGTCAAATGTCAAATTCCTTACTTAACCCTTTTAGAGGACGAAAAGTTTTAAGTAGGGGAGAATGTAACGACCCGTATTTTTAACTATTTTAAATTATTAAATTTTATATGATTATCGAGTAAAAATGTTTAGAAATAAAATAATTCAATGATTTATTAAGGTAGTTTATTTAATATGAACTTGAGTAAACTTTAAAATTGAATTTAAAGTGAGTAAATTTATTTTTGGAAATTACTCGTTTTAATTAACAAGTAAAAATAGCAATTTCGGAAACTATCGCGAATTTCGACGAAACCAGTTTCATCGGATCCGTAACAGTGAGTTATTGTAGGATTTCAAGTCTAGTAGCGATTAAACTTGTCGTTTGGTCATGTGAGATTGAAATGCGTAGAAATTAATTTAACGAATTTAATTAATATAAATTGATTTTGAAAAGCTATCTTCTGCAAATGATTGAACTAGGCTTTAAGACTAGTTTCATTGCGTTCGGAATAGGGGTATAACATTTAGAATGTCAGGCAACATGACTCGTTTGGAGCTCAAGAATTTCGGACATTATAAATCAGATATTTTCTAATTATAAAATTATATACACTCAATATTTCCCAACAACTCGTACACCGCGCCACCCTTTTGTTTCCCCATACCTTTCCCCCTTCATTTCAAAATCTTCGCAGATCGAATAAGAAAACAAAACGATGGCAAAAAAACAAAACGATGGCGAGCGTGAGCGACGATAAGGGCGGCTGTGGCGATCGAGGCGTAGGGACGATGGGCGCGAGGCACGTGGGGATGATGGGTGCAATTCTCGTTGGTGATTTTAGGGTTTTCGTGTAACGACCCGATATTTTCAACCATTCGCATCCGTACATGCCGGAATTGAATTGCTCAAAATACCAGATTGTAAATTTATATTTGGCAAAACTCAGCATATACAGTAAATAAATAATCACAGAATCACAAACACAAAGTAATATAACAATATGCAGCGGAAACAAATGAATAGTAGTTCATGAGCTACTATATATATAACAGAGTTAAATAAGATACACAGAAGTCTCGAATACAATAATCAAATACAAAGTCAGAATACATCACTAGAATCAACTAGATATCTGAAAGCTGGATAGATAGCTGGATCTCCAAGCGTAGCTCCAACTCCAAAGGTGAGTCTCGAATACTGGTACACTCAGTCTGACCCGAGCGTAAAGCAAAACACAAAACACTCGAGTCAGGATTAACATTCTTATATCAATAAATCCTACTCAAGTAACTCAAAAGATGTTTGGGATAACCATCCTCTAAGGATCCGCTAAACATTTATATGTACGCTAAGTAGATAATGCCTATCAGTAATATAAAGTATCAAAATAGTGTTAAGGCGTGATCATTATCCCCCTTAACACATTTTATATAAGTGTCATAGTCTATACAGCACTTTTAACTCCACCGTAAACTAGTGGGCTATCAGGGAGTACTCCATAGGTATAACACAAAACAAATCGTAATGGTCGCGCATAGGGATACGAGTATGACAAGGCATATGAGGCAATACCCAAGGTAGTGAAACTACCGTTTGCCTGATCCGGACCGATGAGAACGCATCGCCGCAACGATCGCAACACCGCGAAACAACACTCCCTATTCAAAGGTGCTCACCAATCAAAAATAAGTAATGAGTAGTTTACGAAGAAGTATGTTCGCTTAGAGGTGGCTAACCTCATTGGTACAGCACGGTTCCTGTTTTAGTCATTTCAAATTTGACACAAGTGTCAAGGCTATCCATTATCGTTCTCTTTCTTCAAATCCAGCAACGTCATCATTCCAACCACTTCATTCTGGGTCACACTCCACGTATAATAGTTATTAAAGTGGTTTTCGATTTAGACAGAGAGTATGCCCCTAATCGATCTCGGACTCTTTAATAACTATGTAATTATTACATCGATTGGTCATTTAATAAACTTTCAAAATAGTTTATATTTCAAACCCAAAATATCATTACCATTTCAAAACCATACCAATACGATATCACTTCCATTTCAAAACCAAATACGATATCATTTCCATTTAAATATATCCATCTCAAATATATCCATTACAAAATCTCAGTACTTCGAAATTATAACACTTTCCAAATCAAACACTTTGGAAATCATAATACTTTGGAAATCAAAATTTAGAAATCAAAATGCTTTGGAATCATAACACTTCTCACTTAACTGTTTAAATATAAATAATAGTATATATGATAAAATAGTTTATAATTTAAAATAGTTTATATAAAAATAGTTATAATTTAAAAGAGTTTATATTAAAAATAATTTATATTAAAATAGTTTATATGAAATAAATTTATAAAGTAACATATGTAAATAGTTTTAAATATAATTTAAAAATACTTTATATAATAAAATAGCTTCCTCAAATTTCACAAATCAATTCCAAATCAATACCAATCCCAAATTTCAAATTTAGTCAAATCTCAAATCATCAATTTCAATTCAATTCAGTTTTCAATAAACCATTATATCGATTTCAAATACAGATTTGAACCCCAATAAACCATTTAAATTTCGATATATTCCAAAGCTTTAAATATTTCACAATCTCAAAACTAAATTTGATAATTTCATATATATCTTAATTTAACTTTATTATTACTTAGTTTTGAAATATTCTCTTAATAAATCCAATATTATTTAAATAAAACCCCAAATTACAATAAACTAAATATTTCCTTTAACTTATTTAAAACCTGAAATATTCATTTAAATCACCTTAACCAAAATCAAGTTATAAAATTTTATCCTTTAAAAATATCAAATTCAATAAGTTCCAAATCAATTTCTAATTAAATATATTTCTTAATTAAATACAATTTCAAATCCATTTCAAATCTATCTTCTCAACCTTAATTTATTAAATCATTATAAACTCTATATTAAAATAAAACTTAAATAAATACTTAACCATATTATATTTTAATAAAACCAAACTTTATTATTAAGCTTATTTTATATTAAAACAAATTTATGCATAGCTTAAATCAAGAATTTAACTATATATATAAAATAACATTTATATAATGTCTAAAATCGATATTTATATAAAACCATATATTTCCTTCCAAAACCATAGTAATCATTTCAGATTATTTATATATAGACCAACGGTGTGTATGTATAATTTTCTATCCTATGGTCAAGTGATACGGATATTTATCTTTTCAGTCCGCAAATATATACGGGTATATATATACATATATATATATATATATATATATATATATTATTTCAACCCGCAATCCCAAATTCAATTTAAATGAAAATCGCTTGGGTTAATCATTTCAATCCATAACGATTTTCTTCTATTTTAAAGTCAGTTCGGGTATGTATCATTTCAACCCATAGTGATTTCTATACTAACAGGGAACTTAAAGAGTGATAACAGATATAATAATAATAATATAACAGGCATATATTATCAATATAAATAACTGATAATGGTGTCAGATGTCAGGTGAACAGATACAGGTAATAACATATATATGACAGTGTAAATAACTAACGGTAGTGTATTTCAAATGTCGTTTCAATTGAAATCAAATTTAATAAATCAAACAACGTTAATCGTGAGTGATTGCTCACCTTTCGAGGCTAGAGAGAAAAGACAGTGGGATGGGTCACGGATCTAAGCACGAATTTCAAACAAAGCATGATGGACTCGAGTTCGACGGACAAGATGACAATTAAGGAATCGACGAAATCAATTAAACTGGATTGATGAAGATAACTGATATAAGCGAATATATATAACGATATATAACTATATATATATATATATATATATATATATACGCACACACAAAATCATACTCTTTTAAAATTTCAACACATATTAAATTATATATATATATATATATATATATATATATATATATATATCAAAATCATTGTTTAAATTATAACACATAAACTAAAATAAAGCATGCATACCGTATTTAATTTGAAATAAACACACATATATTAAATATTTTATATACATATATACTACATAAACCTTTAAAACAATCATACTAGTATATAAACAACTTTTAAAATTATTACTAAGATTCTCTACTATATAAATACATGCATATAAACAAATGTGTCTGGCAATATATGATACCATATACCTATAAAAGTTGAAATAGTAAACCCCATACCAAAATATGGATCTGCATATATAGCTTTTCAAATCAAAGTGTATACATGTCCACTATAATTTATGATTTGTACAGGCCTGTACATAGCAAACTAAGTTACAATATACATACATATAATATAAGATATATATATATATATATATAGAAGCACTTATGTAATTTTATATATATACAAAACCAAAATCAGTATTAAGCTAATATATATACTAATATATACTTATATAAACTTTATAACCTTATATACTTTTAAAAAACAGAACCCATGTACAAAACATGAATACGAGAGCTTATTATATATACTAATAATATATATATATATATATATATTTAATGTATGTGCCTTATACATAGTAGACCTTTTTAAAAAAAACAATACTTTAACTTATATAAAATATTTACACACAACATATCATATCAGGTCGCGTGTGTATATGCAATTATTTCCCTTTATAAAACACGTATCAGGCTTCACATATTATATACATTAGAAAATGTATCAGTAACAACTCATTGAATACTTGTTCAATTTTTTATATATATCATCATACTTTATATAATATATACACAACTAAAATAAATATAAATACTAGTTCAAAGCCCTTCCCTCTCCCCCCGATCGTCTGATGCCTCTTCTCCTTTCCGACACTGAATTTCCACCCCGCCATGTTTCGTTACCGGCAGTGCTTGTAACCTCTATGCCTTGTCGTGCTTGCCATGGGGTTGCGCCTACGACTGGCATAGGGTTGCAGTCTCTTTCTCCCAATGCTAGCGAAGTTTTGTCTATTTCTAAATTGGATTCGAAACATAAATCAGGTTTTGATGGATCTGGTTTTGTCGAACGGCTATCCCCTGTTGATTGCGGTTTTGATGTTGATTTGCCTTCTGTGAGCATTTCGCCTGTACGCGAAGTTGATGTTGAATGGTGTGTATCGCCTGTTGTTCGTAAGTCAGTGCTTGATGATGATGTTAGTGTGAATGTTGTATTGGCTGGTAGTGATAATAGGCCTGGAACTGCTGAGTTCTCTGTCATTGCCCAATGCACATCTGGTGTTTGTTTAAATTCCTCTGTGAATGTTGGTTCTGGCTCTGCTGGTCGTCGCTTTGCTTCTCTGCCAAGTGATATCGACTCGCCGAATGATGTTCCTTCTCCTTCCAATTTTTGTTCTGCTCCAGCCCAGGCTTGCTCCAAATCGTGGTTTTCCCTGCTCACTTCTCTTCCCCGTAATGCAGGCGTTTATAAGCCAATCAACTTTGGTATTGTTGCTGTGGATGGAGTGATGATTCCTCCTCCTATTGTCATTCAAGCTGGTGTGGACTACTGGTCGGATCATCTGGTTGGATTTTTTCTGGACCCTAATCATCGTCTGCATGATGCGTATTCTGTTTGTCGTCGGGCTTGGAAACTTCGAGGCGATTTTTGTATTAAGCTGGTAGACTCCATGTGCTTCATTAAGTTTTCCTCTGCTGAGGAGCGTCGTCTTGTTCTTGAAGCTGAGCCTTCCTTTTTTGATGGGAAACCTTTTATTATTATGCCTTGGTCGCCTACTGTTGCTAGAGCTTGGGGGCAAGTTCTTTCTATCCCTGTTTGGGTCTTTTTTTCGCATATTCCCTCTGCTATTCAACCGCTGATTGGTTTGAATTGGCTAGCCTGTAATATTGGTAAACTGAGGTGTTTTGATGCTAATACTGTTGCTCGCGAAAAATTGGTGTATGCTAAAGCTCTGATTGAGATTTTCCCAGATAAGCCTCTTCCTTCCTCTATTCCTGTCCAGCTAGCCGTTGGGCATGTTGAGGAAGTCCACGTTCGTTCCAGTTGGGTACCGGATATCTGCATTTCCTGCCACTCCTTTGGTCACCTGGCCACTGCCTGCTCGCACTCTGTTGTCACCACGTCTGTGCCTAAGATCCCGTTGCCTCGCCCCCGCTCCAGAAATGGATCCCTAAGTCCCCTGCCTCTGTCCATCCACCCACAGTTCCTATATCTGTCCTGAGTTTACCTCCTTGTCCTGTTGTTAGGCCTGCCTCTCCGTCTACTCCTGTGGTTCCATGTGATGACTCTGCTATTCTTTTACCTTCTCCGGTTCCATCTTCGTTGCGAGCTCCTATTGTTTGGGACGAGTCTGAAAGGTGTTGGGTTGATCTCAAATCTTATGTGAGATTTAACCCCATCGCTGATTCCTTTTTTCGATTTTTCTCCGATGATCTATCAAACCTTAGATGCCTTCATTATGTTCCTTCTGGTGATTCTTTAGTCCTTGATATGGATGGTCTGCATGCGAGTTCTAATGCGGTCGTGTTAGCTGATTCTTCTTGGGATCATTCCTTTGTCTACTCTCCTGATTCAGTTGATTGTGATCCTTGTCTGGCTAGTCTCTTCCGCCCATTTGCTGGTTTACTTGGGAAGGTCCCTTCGGTCTCTCCCCAGGTGTCTTTGGATGTTGGGGATCCTACCTCTTCGGAGGAATCTTAGTCTTGATGTTGATTTTAGTACTGTGGCATGTCGGTCACAGTCCTGTGCTTTATTTATCCTCATTTAGTAGTTTAGGCGCTTTTGCCTTTCTCCTGTACTTCAAATTTTTATTACGTTCGTAATAAAAAGTGGACGGTCCACTAATAAACCGGCTGGCCTTGCCCAAAAAAAAAGTATATAAATAGATACAAACAACTAAAACGTATATATGTATTTACACCTCAACATAAATGCTTGGCCAGGGATTTGAGTTGCGTGCACAGAGATATGCAGCGCTCAGGTGACAGAGGCTACCAAAGAAAAGTGGATGCTTGGCGGAGATGAGCAGGTGGAGGCATCACGGCGTGGGGATGCGATCTCGATCGCTGTTGAGGTAGTGGCTTCGGTGGTTGGAGGCCGATGCTAGGTGGAGGATGCGGCCATTGGTGGAGGGGTGTCGCTGTGGTGGGGTTGCACACGAGCTCAAAGGCAGATCGTGCCTTGGTGATGGGTCGGCACTGGAAGATGGGCTGCCGACGGTGGGCATAGGCCATGGAGGTGTTCGGCCTGGGTGGTTGCCTGGATGGTGATGGCGGTAGCGTGTGGGGATGGTTGTGTGGCTGATGTTGTGGAGGTGGATCTGGCTTGGGCCACGGTTTGCGGCTAGGTTACGTGGAGGTAGAGAGGCAGTGCACGGCAAGACGGAGCGGTTAATGAGGATGCATGCGGCTTGGAGGCGAGGCTCGGTTGAGCTATTCGGTGGAAGGCGGTGAGGCGGTTTGCAGCCAAGCTCGAATGGAAGAGAGAGAGAGAGGCGAGGGCATTCAGGGTAGAGGATGGTCATTCACGGCTATTGTAAATATTCCCTTCTTCTTTTTTATAAGAAGCATGCATGAAAAGAAGAGGAGGAGAGGTGAGATGAGAAGGCAAAAGAAACACGTGCAGCTAGGCAATATAATTAGATTCAACTTGTATACTTTCTCAAAGAGATGGAACAGCAACAAAAAATGAGAGAGGAAGCACGAAAAGGGACGTATCATTAAATATGTTAAATTGCAATGGGAACCGGAAAGGCAGAAAGAAATAGCCGATATAAAAGTGAATCAGCGAAATAATAAATTACTATGGGAAAAGAAATGGTCAATTTGCTTTGATTTGGATGAATAATTAAAGCAACTTATTCATTGGGCTGCACGTTTGAAATTTTGAAACTGAAGGGAAGTGTAAAGTCGAAATTTTCGGTACCGTTATAATGAACAATTTATTATTTCCGTCGCGCACTGGACCTCAAAACACAGAAATAAATATACCGCAGAGATCAGCACGACGAGACGATCAAAACGGTACACAGATAGTAGTGGCACGATTGAATTAAAAAAAATCGAATTTTCTGCTAGTGGAAAATGCAACAAAAACGCAGAAAAATAAGATCGACGGCGCTAAAGAAGTTCGAATTTGAAAAAACAAAAAATGACGTCTCAGTCAGAAGATGATTTAGAATTTTTCTATGTAAAAATATTCAGGTTTGAAAAATATTTTATTATCAACAATTATTAACTTACTTGAATTTAATAGAATTTCACAATGAAATAAACTTTCATAAAATCAGATGAAAATATACCATCTTCTATATTTAAATATACGTATTCCAAATATAAAATTTTAATTTTAAAATTTTATTATTTAAAATTTCACAAAAATTCAGTTAATCATTTTATTAAAACAGTTAAAATTTACGGGTCGTTACATTTCGGAGCTTGCTCGCTCATGCGCACGTGAGAAGCTAGAGGAGGGCAGCAAATCTGTGGAGGTCGGCGGCGCGATTTGGAGGCTGCGATAGTTCGTTCGATTAATAAAAAAAGAAAAAAGCAGCAGGTTGCGAGCGACTGGGGAGATGAAGGATAAACGCGGCTGGGTCACTGTACGAAGGAATTAGTTTGTTGATTATATTTATTAAGTTTATTTATTATGTTTAATTACATTATTATATTAATAAAATCATAATTTTTTCATACGAGATCCGTTTCAGGTGAATCGAGTCACATTTCGATTGTATCGTCGTTGTCTACAGCGTTTAGTGGAAGTGGAATTTATTTGAAGCTGAAATATTTTCAGTTTTAAATAAAAGATGAGTTTTTTAAACGCTTATGAATAACTAAATTATTTTTATGTTAGTTAAATTGCAATCCTGAAGTGATTTAAATTTTTTGATTGTAGTTTGGTAACTTTAACGGACATGAAAATCGATATAGAAATTTATATGTTAGAAATTTTGAATTAACAGTTAAATCGAAATTAAAATTAAACTTCTACTAAAATTCCCGATTATTAATAATTGGTTAATTATTGTGATTCATTGATTGTTTGGGTGATGATTGTGATGGATGCCAATTTGTTGAGATTTTGGATGATTGGATGTTTATTTATTTTATATATATCCTGTATCACCATGTAAATTAGTTGATAGCATATAAAACTATAAATTAAATTATTTTGAATAAATTAAGGAATAGGTTGAAATGATATATATACTTATTACACCTTGATTTGGATTTAAATGATATATATCCATCCCTGAAATTGAATTGAAATAACTGATCACTTGGGCATAAGATAAAAAAATTATATACGGACACCGGGTTGGTTAAATTAAGTGATTCAAAATTCTGGAATTCTGAATTTATTTAAATGAGTTAGTTTTAAAGAAATAAAAATTGAATTTATAATGATTGAATTATTTTCAAAATTGATCTTGAAATGTTGAAATTAATTTTTTTTATTTAAAATTGTTTCAAAGAATTAAATTTGAAATATGAATTTAAAATTGACATAGACTTGAACTATGGAAATTGAATTATTTAAAGATTTATACTTTATTCGATCTTTGGAAATTCATCTTGGTTAAGGTGATAGATATGAATATTTAAAAATTGAGCTCAAAATCGAGTTATTTTTCAGATTTGAAGATTAAATTGAACATTGAAGTTAATTTGATTTAAATGATCTCAATCGATAATTTGAAATCGAACTCGAAATTGATATAAATTGAAATAATTTAAATTTGAGAATAGAATTGAATTTAATTCAATTAAAATCTAAATTGAAACTAATTGTAATTGAAATCTAAATTTCTTTGAAATCGGAATTAAAGTTGATTTGAATTGGAATAGAAATCAAAGCTAATTCAAATTGAAATTGAAATTGGATCGATTTGAAGTGAATCGAGATTCGATGATTTGAATTGGAAGGTTTGGAATTGAACCAGTTTTAATTTGAAACTATTTTCAAATAAACTATTTTAATATAAACTGCTTAAAACCTATTTTTTAAATATTCAAATTATTTTGATTTTCCAAACTATTTCCTTTATAAACCATTTTTAATATATAAACCATTTTATTAAACCATTTTATATCAAACTATTTTAAAATCTAAACTATTTAAAAAAATTTAAACTATTTTCTAAAAACTCGGACTGGTCAAAGTGGGAACTGTTTATATTTAAATCGTGGATTTAAATGCGAATTTGGTTTAAATGAAGTTATAACCTAAACTGAAATTCGAAAAAAATTTGAAAGTGAAATCGAGATATTGGAGTGAAATGATATTTTCAAGTGAAAATGATATATCGAATAAATATGGTATTTCGATGTAAATATGATATTTTGAAGTGAATATCTATTTTGATATCAAATATGAATTGTTTTTGAAATTTAAAAGAACCAACCAGTATGGAAAACGACGTTTGATTGTTAAAGAGACCAGGGTCTCTTATTGGCATACTCTTTATCAATATTGGAACCACTTTAACAACTGTGTACATGGAGGAGACTCCAGAATGAAGTGACTGGATTCGGCGTATGTTTGCTAGATTAGAAGAAAGAGAACAATGATGGATAGACCCCGGTAGTTGTGCCAATTTGAAATGACTAAAACAGGACGGCTTGACAGAGCCAAGCGGGCTAGCTACCCCTAGCAAACATTCGTTCTTCGATTTTCTTCTTGGACTTGGTCCATAATAATTCATTAATATTGGTTTCGATCGGTGCATCTTGGTTTTGGGATAACCGCCCTTTGACTCAAAATGGGATGGATGTACGTGGTGGGCGCTTGTGGCTACAATGCGTTACCACCATCAGAACTGGTAGTATCCTATTTTGGGCATTGCCTCATGTGCCTCGTAATACTTTTATCCCTATAGAAGTCCACTACGATTTTGGTTTAGTGTCGTCGTATCACGACACATCCCTATCTCCCGATGTGCAACTGGGGCGTTATATGCAAACTGTAGGACGATGCTTAAAAACGCGTTAAGGGGAATTAAATGTAAAATTTTATTTTAGTGATTAGACATTACATATATAATGTATTCTACTATATATAAATATTTGATGGATCCTTAAGAGATGGAAAATCCCATGAGATCTCTTGATTTATCGCACACACATTATGCACTGAATAAGAGGTGTAAAATCCCGTAAACATCTCTGACGTCATTACACTCATGTTATATGTGATATTGATTTGACTCACATATGAATATTATAGTCCTGGCTCGAGTGTTTTTTTTCCATTATGCTCTGGTCAACCCTGATTCTTTAGTGCATTGAAGATTATTTTCTGGAGGACGAAGACAAAGATGTGGTATATTATTACTATTAGTATTCCCTGCATCATGTTGTTCCACTGCATTATATTTTGTTTCCGTTGTATACATAACTTTGATAAATGTTGTATAATTTATAATCAAATGTATAGTAAACAGCTTCATGAACTATTTATTTGATGACTATATTTTTTCATTTCGCTACTTGATTCTGTGTTATTTTCTTCTTCTTTCTTATTTTTCTTTATTAACCACATTGATTAAAAAAAATTCGTATTGTTTAAGTTGGACATATTGTTAGTTCCTAAGATAATGGTTTTGATGACAACAACCTTAGGACTTGTTATAAAATATAGATAGTAATATCATTGTCTAGATATATATGTATATGCATGATGTATATATGTATGTATGTATGTATGTATGTAGGTGCTGAGAATGAAGACTATATAGTATAAAGATTCAAGACCGACGAATTCAAGATTGTAGAAATCAAGATCGAAGACTCATGAGTATCAAGAGTTCAAGATATTAAGATAAGTAATAGAGTCTAGATTTATGTTAAAACTTCATAATAGCATTAAAATATTTATTCAGATTTTACCTATGGAATGGAATCCACCTTCTCGCTTTAATAGTGGGATGGAATCCACGACCTCTTTAGTGGGATGGAACCCACGAAATTTTCAAAATGACTTATTTTTAGAATTTTTTCAAAACTATCTTTTTAGAAAGACATCTCTCTCTCTCTCCCGGTTTAAATATTTTAGCCCTAATTCAAAAACTATTTTTAATCATATTATTTTTTTTTAGCAAAGGCTAGCGGGGTTAACAGGGCCCCTACCTGATTTTATTGCAACAAAACAATAAAAAACATAGCTTGTTCACAGAAAAACAAGCAAGAAAAAAACACACAAGGATGAACTAGAGAATACATGCACACGCAGAAAACAAACCTAGAAAAAAAGGTAGAGACAGACAATACATTAAACAGACCACCAGCTACCTCCAAGAATCACGCAAGGCAGCAGGAAATATAGGCTGAGTCATCATAGCAACATATATTTCATGCTTTAAGAATTTCCATAAAGCCTCCCCATCCCTCCTCTTTTTTTCAAAACAGATCGTATTTCTTTCTACTCACACTATATTCATGTATTTCTTCAGGCAAAAAGTAATACATCTTGCTTTCAAAGTTCTCCACCTAGTAGCTTTGTATATCATGTCCAAATCAATAGGCCTAAGATTGGACAGTAATTTAATTCCAGCAAGCTGCATCAATTTTCTTAAAAGAATCAGATTATAGCTACATTCAAAAAACAAGTGGTGCGTGGTCTCAGGAAAGTTAGAACAGAAAACACAGGAAGAACCAAAATCAAGACCCATTTCCATCATCTTACGTTTAGTTAACAATGCATTTTGAACAACCTTCCAAAGCATTAAATTATCCTTGGGCGCAGAATCAGTAGACCATATGATTTTACTCCATTTAAAAGACTGATTACTGCTGTAATGATTAAGTAAATTGTACACATGAGAGACAGAGTGAGGCTTGGCACTCCAATGAACAGCATATACCTCAACAGGAGGGTAGGTTTTTCTCTGTATTTCATTCCAAACCGTCCTGATGTATTGATTAGAGGAGTAAGATAGCAGTAATTCTCCTTGGCTAATATATTCAACTGCCTTAGCAGTTTTGGGAATTCCAGCTTGGTTTGCTTGATGATAGCTGAAAAGATTATGCAAAATCACACCATTGTCGACCCACGGATCAAACCAAAAATTAACTTCAGATGAGATAGCCATCCTATGAACGATCAGGGGAAGTTATGAGTCACGCAAGCCAAGAAACTTTCTCCAAGTCCAACTACAAGTTTGTGGTATAGGCAAACTCCAGAAACTAGACCTAACAACTCTATGGGACCAAACCCATTTTACCCACCCAGTGTTTTTCCTGGTGATTATTGAATTTAAATGTGTACTGAAAGCAGCAACATTCCATTTCATGAAATTAATAACTCCCAACCCTCCAGAATTTCTTTCATTTTCAAAAAGACTGAATGAGCAAGGCAGTGGCTTCCTATTATTAATGGAACAAGTCCAAAAAAATCTTATCATTGCACCTCTAATCAGATACAAAAGTTTAGCAGGCAAGATAAATGCTTTTGACCAATAAACCACCATCAAAAAGGCTACCGATTTGATAAGAACTAGCCTTCCTGCCTGAGATAAGTATCTGTTTGACCACCTATCTAGTAAGGAAACAATTTTGGAATAGAGAGGAAGGCAATCAGCTATCTTTAATCTAGAGGTTAAGAGAGGGAGGCCAAGATATGTCATATTTGAGACCATACATTGAAGCCCAGTAATTTGGAGCAGGGACATGGATAGTTGGGAGGTGATTCCAGCAAAAGATATACTAGATTTTGAACAATTGAGCAACAAACCAGTCATATTGTAGAAATCAGACAAAGAACTAATAACACACTGAATCAAAGGAAGATGCGGCTTAGTAAATATCATAATATCATCAGCAATAGTAGCATTTGTAAGCTTACACTTAGGATGGTACCTAATCCGACCAGAAGTGTACTTGGTTTTCATATATCTGATGAGGACTTCCATCACTAAGAGAAATAAATATGATGAGATCGGATCACCCTGCCTAATTCCTTGCCTGCTCTTGAAATAACCAACAGGATGGCCATTCAGAACAATAGAGAAGCTAGGAGTTGAAATACATTCATAAACCCAACCAACAAAAGGCATAGGAAAATTCATTAAGGCCATAATACGAACTATAGAGGACCAATGAATCGAGTCATAAGCTTTCGTGATGTCAAGCTTTAACATTGGAAATGGAGTAGCATTTGATCTCGCATACCCACAAAGAAGCTCTTGGGCAAGAAGAATGTTGTCAAAAATACTTCTGTTAGGAATGAAGGCAACTTGGTTCTGGGATATAATCAGTGGGAGGACTTGCATTAATCTAGTGGCAATAATTTTGGATATACATTCGTACACCACATTACAACATGAAATAGGTCTGTAAGAAGATACAGATCTAGCATCAGGACATTTTGGGATTAAGACAATGTTAGTAGAGTTGACTTCAGATAGAAGTGAGCATTTATTAAAAAAATTGTGAACTGCTTTGCAGAAATCAAATTGAACAATATCCCAGCAAGCTATAAAGAAGAGAACATTAAAGCCATCAGGACCACCACTTGATTTTCTATTCATGGCATAAAGAGTGTGCTTTATTTCCTCATCAGTAACCTGATCAACAAGCAAAGAAGACTGCAAACCGGATATTGTAGGGAGGGAAATATCGTTCAACATATCAAGGTCCGGACTAAAGTTAGAGGAGTTACCAAGTAAGTCTTCAAAATAACTAAGAAAGGCAGCATCAATTTGCTCAGGAGAGGAGACATGAGTACCATCAAGAGTTTGTATTGTGCGTATATTCTCTTTAGCTTGCTTAAATTTGATAGAGGAATGAAAAAACTCAGTGTTACGATCACCAAATTTAAACCACTTATAGTGTAACTGCTGTTGTTTCATCCCGCTTTCAATATCAAGGGCTTTGTCAAGTAGTGTGCAGAGCTTTCCTTCCTCTTCAGCAGCAACAGGGTCTTGAGGGTTATTCATCATAAATTCTTGAGCTTGTTTATACCTAATCTTCAATATAGTTGTCTGCTTAGTACCATCACCGTACTTTTTCGCTGCCCAAGTTCTCAAATGATTTTTAACAAGTTTGAGCTTCCTACAAAGAATAAACATTGGGTTACCATAACAATGAGAGGACCATGCTTTACCAACAATTGGTTTGAATTTGGTGGAGATAGTCCAATCATTAAAAAATTTGAAACTTCTTTTTTCCTTTTTCATAGAGGGACCATTTGAAAGAATCAATGGGGAGTGGTCAGAGAGGATTGGGTGAAGAAGATTGACAGTGAGGTTAGGCCAAATAGAGTGAGATTTTAAATTGCAGAAAGCATGATCAATAGTGGAGAAAGTTCTGACTCCACTCCTAGTTCTATTATTCCAGGAAAATCTAGCACCAGAAGATTGAATTTTGAGGAGGTCAGAATCAGAGATAGCAATGTTTAAAGGAAGGATATGCTTTGGGAATAAGGGCTGGCCACTAAACTTATCATCAAGCTGAAGGGAGCTATTAAAGTCCCCCATGACCAGCCATGGATGTGATTCTTGCCTAAGAAAGGGCAAGAAGTCAAAGAGTTTTTGTCTTGAAGCAGTAGAATTATCCGCATAAATAAAAGTAATGTTGAATGAAGTTTTAGTTAGCTGACAGGTGATTTTTGTGTGAATGTATTTCCTAGAGGATAGAATAGATGTTATGGAATATGCGGTAGGATCATAAAGGATTAAAATCCTACCATATTCAGAATCCAAGAGATTATGGAGATGTTTCCAATTAGGGTTTATGTAATTAGCAGCCCTAATAGATAAAGAGAGGTTAAGTTTAGTTTCGAGAATAGCTATTAATTTAAGATTATGAGAGAGAATGAGATTTTTAACTTGATCTAGTTTCAAATGTCAATGAGCACCCCTAATGTTCCATACTCCTATATTTTGTATCATCATAAAACTAGAGGGATTGGTGGATAGTGTTTTTTCTGCTCCTAGTTGCAGGAGATTGAGAATCTGCTGGGCCAGATTTGGATTTATTCAATTTCTTAGATGCCGTTCTTTTATTACTATCTTTATTACCATGTACTGAATCATCACACAATTGTTTTCCTTTATCATACCATCCTGGAATAATAGAATTATTTACATAAGGAAATTGAGCAGAAGCTGAAGGAGTAGAAGAAGACATGATTTGAGTAATGTGGGGAACTGAAGTTGATGTAGATTGAAGAGAGAGTATTGTGGTTGAAGCTGAAGGAACATTTTGCATAGAGCAGACAAGATCGAAAATGATATTTGCATAAGAGCTGATGATGTTTGATTCTGAAGAAGGAGAACCTTGCATATTTGTGTCATTTGTTGCCACCATTTGCATTTGATCATAATTTGATTGAAAAAGCATAGATTGTTGATTGATGGTTCCAGAGGTAATGTGCACATGCACAGGTGAAACACCATGCACAGAGTTTTTGTCTTGTATTTTCCCACTTTCAGCAACTTGGAGGCATTCAGTGGGATTTACCATGCCAACTTCGAGCATCTCTCCCTCCTCAATTCCTACTACAACATCTATTGATTTTTCCTTGACTTCCTGAACTGCTTCCTTAGATACACCAATTAGATCATCTGCAAGCACTTGAAAACTATTCACCATACTCTTATCTGAACCAAGAAGGTACACTGGATTTTGTTTATCTTTTTCTGCTCTTTCCTTGGTACAACCCCCTACATTAACAGTAGTACACTGAAAAGACTCAGTGCCAACTAACTCACTTTGGTTTTCACCAACTTCAAAAAGACTGATTTCCTTGTTCTTGTTTTTATTATAAGTTACTTTTTTCCAAACTTGTTTCTGATTTCTAGTCTTGCTCAACACCTCTTGGTTGTCTTTACCTCTCAGTTGACTGATTTTAAATCATATTAATTTTAAAATCATTTCTTGTTTTTAAACTATCTCCTGGTTTTAATATTTAAGCTTTAATCTCAAAAAAATTATATATTTAGTTTTTATTACATTTATATTTTGTAAGATCACTTTCAAAAGGTTTTTATAATCATGAAGTATGTTCAAAATAGTTTATAAAGTTATAAGATTGTTTCGAAAAACTTTAGAAAGAAAATCTCTTTTAAAACAAAAATCAATTTTCAAAAAAATACTAAGGATGTCGACATGACTATAGCCCCATGTCGACATGGTAGCAATAGATTTTAAAATTCGAATTCTCAAAAGAAGTGTCTATTCGTCATAACCTTTCACGAATGGATATGACTGTTATTCTCATATATATACCAGTAGTTTTCAACGAATTTTCACTTAAGATTTCATTGTTCTCTATCCTCTTTCTCTTCCATTCTTATTTCAAACATTCTTAACAAAGCTCTACTGAAATCCTAAGTGAATCAACCTCGATCATCTTAGTTTGATTCTCTTCCACTCTCTCTCAAAGGTCTTAGTACTACTCAGGGTTATATGATCATTTCTAATCAAAGACCGAATGATCGAAGTGTATCGAGTCTCTCTCTATCAAAGTGTGATTCAAAACGGTGTGATTGTGGCCCATAAATCAATTGGGTGTGATTGTAGCTCGTAAATCAATTAGGTGATATTGTAGCCTGATTAAATCAAGAGAGTTCGCCCTAGACTTGGAGACAGAAGGGTGTATCTCGTGGCCTTGAAATTGAGGTTGTAATATCAACATTATATTTGAAAAGAAATCTGCATAAGAAACTATGTGGGACTGGATGTAGGGTAACTCCAAACCAGCATAAAATTCCGCTATGTTCTTTCCTTTACCGTTTTTGCTTACTATTTGCATCTGTGTCTGGTTCTGTGATTTTCTCTGTGTTTGTGAATTGCATCTATTTGGGTTTAATTTGAAAAGATCTAAAAATGATTCATAAAATTGATTAAACACTATTCACCCCCCTCTAGTGTTAATTATGCCTTAAGATCTATAATCTGCATTTCCCACATTTCGAAGCATTATTTTTCAAAGTTATCATAATCTGAATTTTGAAAAAGTTTAAAATGGCAATTTTTGGAGATTCTGTTAACACTAGTTCAAAAATGTCCAAATCATCATTCTCTCATAAGTCTGCATATTGTCATTATAGAAAATCAAGTTATCTACTGAATTGGTGTGTTGTGCAGGAACAGATGTATTATATGGCTTTTGAAGAATCAAACACTCAATGGACAAATGGTGGAAATTAAGAAAAACAAATGGATACTTGACAGTGGATGTTCAAGAAACATGATCGGTACTCCAGAGATACTGAATGACATATTTATGAAGATGGAGGAATGGTCAACTTTGGAGACAATTCAAAAGGATATGTGATTAGCATCGGCAATGTCGGTAATTCTAAAACTCCTGTTATTTCTTATGTTCTGTTAGTTAGGAATCTAAAACACAACTTACTTAGCATAAGTCAACTATGTGACAAGGGCTAAAAAATTAAATTTGAAAAGGATAAGTGTCATATCAAAGATAATAAATCAAATATTATCTTTGAAGGAATTAGGAAGAAAAATATTTATTCTCGGTATGAAAATCTCAAATGATAACCTAAGTATTTTGGCTAATACAAGTGACCATTGGATTTGGCATAAAAGATTTGGGTATTTGAATTTCAAACTCTTATCTAGAGTTTCAAAACTTGATCTAGTAAGAGGTCTTCCTAAAATGGATTTTAAAGTAGACATTATATGTGATGCTTGTCAAATAGGAAAACTTAGGAAGAGTTCTTTCAAATTGAAAGATATGATTTCAACTTCAAAACCTCTTGAGTTACTTTATTTAGATCTAGATTTTTCTGAAACATAAAAGTGATGCTTTTGATTTATTTAAAACTTTTGCAAAAAGAATTCAAAATCAGCTTTCTTTAAAAATCTAAACTATTCGTAGTGAACACGGTGGAGAATTTAAAAATGAAAATTTTGAGAATTTCTGTATTAAAAAGGAATAACTCATAATTTTTCTTTTTCAAGAACATCACAAGAAAATGGAGTGGTAGAGCGTAAAAATAGAACGATTCAAGAGTGTGCAAGAAATACGCTTTCAGATAGCAAATTACCAAAAAAAATTGAGCTGAAACAGTCGCTACAGCTTGTTACATTTTGAATAGGATTTTAATTAGACCTCTAACCAATAAAACACCATATGAACTTCTTTTCAATAAGAAACCAAAGATATCTTATTTCAAAAAATTTGAAAGTAAATGCTTTATTCTAAATACAAGGGACAATTTGGATAAATTTGATCCTAAATCCGATAAATGAATCTTTATCGGATATTCTAATAGAAGTAAGCATACAGAGTTTTCAATTTAAAAACTAACACCATCGAAGAAACAATGCATGTATCTTTTGATGAAAATTTCAAAGATTTTGTTCAATTAAATGATAAAGATGAGTTTGTTACTTTAAATAATCAATCAAATGAAACAAATTGTGAAATTGTTCATTCTAATAAAAGGATCAGGGTTTTAAAATATCATTCTACAAAAAATATACTAGGAAATACTGAATCTGTTGTTAGCACTAGAAATCAACTAAACAAGATGGGTAATGTAGCTTTTATATCAACTATTGAACCCAAAAATCCAAAGGAAGCATCATCTGATGATTCATGGATTCTTGCTATGCAAGAAGAACTGAACCAAATCACCAGAAATGATGTATGAGACCTTGTTCCTAGACCTTAGGACAAAACTATAATAGGAACTAAATGGGTTTATAAAAATAAAATGAATGAACAAGGTGAGGTCGTTAGAAATAAAGCTCGGTTAGTCGCGCAAGTTTATTGTCAAGAAAAAGGAATAGACTTTGATGAAACCTTTGCACCCATAGCAAGATTAAAAGCCGTTAGAATTCTAGTTGCTTTCGCAAACCACAACAATTTCAAATTATTTCAAATGGATGTCAAAAGTGCATTTTCAAATGGTTTTGTTAATGAGGATATTTATGTTGAACAACCACCACTTTTTGAAGAAGAAAAGTTTCCAAAACATGCTTTCAAATTAAGGAAAGCTTTATATGGTTTGAAACAAGCTTTTGGAGCCTGGTATGACAGACTAAGATCTTACCTATTACAATTAAATATTTAAATTGATATAGTAGATAATACTCTTTTTATCAAAAAAAACAAAAATGATATCCAATTAGTATAGATTTATGTAGATGATATCATTTTTCGATCAACAAACAATAAAATGAACAAAGAGTTTTCTAAAATAATGACAAAAATGTTTTGAGATGAGTCACATGGGTAAACTTACTTTATTTTTAAGATTGCAAACAAAACAACTAGATAGTGGTATTTTCATTAATCAAGAAAAATATATTAGAGATCTAGTTAGTAAATTTGGTATGACCACTGTGAGTGGAAAACCCACTCCTATGGCAACCAATGAAGCCTTGAATAAAGAAGACATGCCAAAAGATGTTGATCAAAAACTATGCAGGGGAATGAATGGATCGCTACATTATATAACTACGAGTAGGCCTTATATCATACATAGTGTCTATCTCTATGTAGGATACCAACCTCAACCCAAACAAACCCATTTAGAAGCTGTTAAACGTATCCTAAGATATGTCAAACACACTTTATTCTATGGCCTATTTTACCTTAAAATGATTAATTTGATTTAATCTCATATTGTGATGCTGACTATGCTGGCTGTAAATCAGGCCGAAAAAGTACAAGTGGAACTTGTCACTTTTTAGGACATTTTTTGGTTTCCCGGTTTAGTAAAAAGTAAAATACTGTCTCACTATCAACAACTGAAGCAGAATATATCTCTGCTGCTTTGGCTTGTTCTCAAGTTATCTATATGCAACAAACCCTAAAGGATTTTGGTTAAATATTTCAAAATCACCAATTTATTGTGATAATACTAGTGCAATAAACTTATCCAAAAATCCTACTCATCATGCCAGAACCAAACATATTGATATCGGACATCGTTTTCTCTGAGATAATACAAGTAAAGAGATTATTTCTCTTGAATTTATCAACACTTAGAATCAAATAGCAGATATTTTGACCAAATTCTTGAATCAATCATCCTTTACTAAATCAAGAAGAGGATTAGGTATTTGTTCTATAACTAAGATATAGAACACAGATATAGAAACATATATATATATATATATATATATATATTTAAATAAATAGAGAAAAACAAAAAATTTAAAATTTTCAAAAGGATGTCGACATGCTCCTACCCCCCATGTTGACATTCAACGGTTAGATTTGAGATTTTGATTTTCCCTCTAAAATCGATTTGGTGGTTATATAACCACAATATTTCGAATTCATCTATCTTCTCACTTCATTTTCTATGTAATAAACTTCTAAAAATACAAAGTAATGGCCTCCTCTTCTAAATCAAACCAAAATGCAACCATTTCCTTCCCTTCTCCTAATTCTGGTCCATTCCAACATATTACATTGGTCAAGTAATGAAGATCGAGGAAATCATGAAGGATTCTCTGCAAATGTTGACTGAATTACAAGTCATGCAAATAAGGATGGCAAGGGAACAAGAGAAACAAGGCAAGATTCTTAGAAATTTGCAAAAATTTCTAATGGATATTCATGCAGACCCTATCATGATTGAAGGTGATTCCTCTAACATACGTATTCATAATCCATTAGAGGAAGATGAAGAAGAAGAAAAAGAGGAAGAAGCGCAAATGGACGATAATGTTGTTTGCGTTAGAGAAGTCTGTTTTTACAAAAATGGTAATTTGCTCGAACAATATGGAAACTTTGGTCTCCAATAACCTAGTTATTCAATTCACAAGTCACTAATTGTTAAGGACTCTCGTTAGATTGTTATTATATTAATGTTTTTATATTTTGTAGACTTGTATATATTTGTGTCTATGTTTCATATATATGTGTGTAATGTAACATTATATATAATAAAATAAAATTTATGTTTCGCTTATTATACTTCAATATTAGCATTTAGTTCCATAGTATTAGTTTAAGGGTGAGTTATGTAGTTTAGGCTTAGGTTTTGTTGATGACAAAGGGGAAGAATTATAAAATAGGATAATTAAGCTGTTAGTTAGGCTTAGATTAAGGGGGAGCTAGTGTATTAAAGGAGAGTTGTTAGAATAATGGGGAGTCAGAGTAGAATTAGAGTTTGGTGGAGTATATTTTATAAACATAGGCCGTCGTCTTCAAAAGGGTGAGATTGTTAGTTCCTGAGATGATGGTTCTGATGACAACAACCTTAGGACCAGTTATAAAATATAAATACTAATATCTTTGTCTAGATATATATGTATATGCAGGATATATATATGCAGGTACTAAGAATGAAGATTGTACAGTGTAGAGATCCAAGACTGGCGAATTGAAGATTGTAGAAATCAAGACTGAAGACTCATGAGTACCAAGATTATCGAGAGTTCAAGAGTTTAAGATATCAAGATAAGTAATAGAGTCTAGATTTATGTTAAAACTTCATAATAGCACTAAAATGTTTATTCGAATTTTAATTGTGAAATGGAATCCACCTTCTCGCTTGAATAGTAGGATAGAACCCACGACCTCTTTAATGGGATGGAACCCACGACCTTCTCAAGTGGAATGGAGTCCATGAAATTTTAAAAATGACTTACTTTTAGATTATTTCAAAACTATCTTTTTAAAAAGTCATCTCTCTCTTGGTTTACATATTTTAGCCTTAATTCAGAAGCTATTTTAAATCATATTAATTTAAAAATCATTTCTTGTTTTTAATCTATCTCTTGGCTTTAATGTTTTAGCTTTAATCTCAAAATATTTATATATTTAGTTTTTATTACTTTTATATTTCGTAAGATCACTTTCCAAAGGTTTTTATAATCATAAAGTATATTCAAAATAGTTTACAAAGTTCTAAGATTGTTTCGACAAACTTTAGAAAGAAATTCTCTTTTAAAAAAATTAATTTTCAAAAAAATACTAGGGGATGTCAACATGCCTATACCCCCTTGTCGACATGGTAGCCAAAGATTTTAAAATTCTAATTTTCAAAAGAAGTGTCTATTCGTCATAACCTTTCACGAATGGACATGACCGTTATTCTCCAATATATAACAGTAGTTTTCAATGAATTTTCACTTAAGATTTCCTTGTTTTCTCTCCTCTTTCTCATCCATTCTTATTTTTAAACATTCTTAACCAAACTCTACCGAAATACTAATTGAATCAAACTCCATTGTCTCTAGCTTGATTCTCTGTCACTTTCTCTCAAAGATCTCAGTGTTATTCAGAGTTATAGGATCATTTGTAATCAAAGATCTATGTCGAGTCTCTCTCTATAAAGTGTGATTGGAAATGGTGTGATTGTGGCCCGTAAATAATTGGATGTGATTGTAGCCCGTAAATCAATTAGGTGATCTTGTAGCCTGGCCAAATCAAGAGAGTTTACCTTGGACTTGGAGACAGAAGGGTGTGTCTCGTGGCCTTGAAATCAAGGTTGTAATATCGCCATTATATTTGAAAAGAAATCCGCACAAGAAATTATGTAGAACTGGATATAGGGTAACTTCAAACTATTATAAAACTTGAGTGTGTTCTTTCCTTTAATGCTTTATTCACTATTTGCATCTATGAATGTCTCTATGTTTGTAAATTGCATCTGTTTGGGTTTAATTTGAAAAGATTTCAAAAAGATTCATAAAATTAATTAAACACTATAGACACCCCTCTAGTGTTAATTCTGCCTTAGGATCCGTAATCCGCATTTCCTACACATGTGTAGATTATTGTCAATTTAAACCTTTTGAAATATGGATTGTCACAGTCGTTACATTTATTTATACCTTATTAGTGATATCTATTCGACCAAATAAAACACCATTAAATTAAATTGAATTGAATTGATTATTATGGACACCTATTGAGTAAAATAAATCCCCGTTCTATGCTTGCTAAGTATAATGTTGATTTGTGCAATTAATTAATATATCGATTAATTAATAGTGAATAAATATTGAAATAACTATTCATTGTTAATTGTGAGTGCCAAAAGCTTGGTAGTCTGATCGTACTGAATATGACATTAACATATGAATCCTGTTTTAGATCTGAAAGCACATGGTAGCCATTAACATATGAATCCTGTTTTAGATCTGAAAGCACATGGTAGCTTGTTTAAGTACCATTGTGGTCACTTAGCCTTTATTTGAACAACGTTCAAAGTACTAATTATCTTAGTTGAAATTTGTTTAAATTTAAATATATTATATTTAATAATGTTTAAAGCTAATTATTATTTTATTAATGATATTTTAAAGTTAATTATATTTAATTAAGGATGTTTTAAAGTTTATTAAATTATTTTAATTAATAAGGTTTAAGTTAATTAATTATGTTAGTAATGTTGTTTAAAGTTAATTAATTATTTATTAAAGACGTTTTAAGTTAATTAATTATTCTATTGAAATGTTTTAGTTGATTAATTATTTTAAATAAAAAGGTTAAGGTTGAATAATTTCATTAATCAAGGTGGTTTGAGTTAATTGCTTAATTATTAAGGTATTAGGTTAATTACTTAATTAATGTGGTTTTAAGTTAATTAATTTACTAACGATGACTAAAGTCAATCGATTAATTCGTGTTTAAGTTAATAAAGTGATTCATTAAAGTGTTTATAACTAATATTTTATAAATAAAGAGGTGATTTATAAAGGATATTTCATAAATATAGTAGAAAGGATTTATGAATGATATTCTATAAATTAAAATATGGAGCTTAAAAGTTATTTAATTATAAAACAAGTTTAAATGTTATGGTTTATACAACGATAGTTTCTATGAATGCAGTTTTGAAACTTTATGATTTCTTTACATTGAAAAGTTATCTAGGCTTAGCAGAACTAAAACAGAGTTTATGAAGTGCGAGTTCGACGGTGCCAGGTTAAAGGATGGAGATGTCACTCTGGCCGGACAAATAGTTCCTAAGAAGGAATTCTTTCGATATTTAGGATCCATGTTGCAGTGTTATGGTGAGATCGATGAAGATGTTATTTTTAGAATTCGAGCAGGATGGGTGAAATGGCGACAAGCAACTGACAATCTCTGTGACAAGAAAGTCTCACAAAAGCTTAAAGGAAAGTTCTACAGAATGGCAATCAGGCCTACGATGTTTTATGGTGCAGAATGTTGGCCTACTAAAAACCACACGTCCAGAAGATAAGCGTAGCAGAGATGCTTAAGCTACGATGGAGTTGCGGTCATACAAGAAGAGACCGAATAAGAAATGATGATATACGTGAAAAAATTGGAGTAGCACCAATTGAGGAGAAGCTAATTCAACATCGCTTAAGATGGTTTGGACATCTTCAATGAAGGACGTCCGAAGCACCTGTGCATGTTGGAATTATAGGCTGCGTCGTATGCTCAAAGAGAGGTGGAGGTCGACCAAGGTTGACATGAGAGGAACTAGTAAAAAGGGACTTGAATGATTGAAATATATCTGAAGAGCTGGTAACAGATAAGAGCACGTGGAAGTTAGCGATTCACATACTAGAACCATGAGCTTTGTGTTTTACACGTTTTAGATTATAGGACTAGGGAAAAGGAGCCTAAGCCATAGTGTTTGGTCTATGATCATTATTACTATCAGCACCGTTGTAATAACCCTGGTATTGGTGATTACCTGTAAATATTAAATTATAACGGTGGTTATAATTTAATATTGTAAATTAAAATAAATTGGAGATTTAAATGTGTATTTTATATAAACAGTGGATTTTGGAAATAAATGTGTAAATAAAGTTTGTAAACTTTATTTTATTTTCTTCTTTGTGAGAATAATGGGTGAAATATAATTTATTTGAGAAAAATGCAATAATTCTTGTAATTACTGCCAAACACTTCTTTTGAGTATTTGATTTTCTTAAAGGTTGCTTATTTAAATAAGATAAAGTGGAATTTAGTTTAAAATGAGTTTTAATTATAGATTTGAGCTTATAACGGTTAGTTATATTTTTCTAAGCAAGAAAAATATTTTTTGTGGAATTTTAGAAGTTAAAAATGTGGAATTATGCCTTTATTTGTGTAAAATTGTGTATTTTTGTGAAATAAAGGATTTTAATAATAAAAATGTTTTAAAAATATAAATTTGTCTTTTATATAGTGTAAAAAAATTATTTTATAAGTATACAAGTTTACATTTTTTTTCTTATGTAAAAATATGGAGAAAAATGCAATTTTGTTCTGTAATTAGTGTAAATATGAAGTCTTTATAATATAAGTGTGAATAATAAACTTAGCCGCTTATTTTCTTTTAATTTTTGGAACCCATTAGGCCCAATAGTGCTAAACCAAGTTTGAGAAATGATAAAATAGAAGACTGTATGTTCATTTTTCCTCTTCTTCTTCTTTCAGGCAGTAAAAAGAAACCCATGGCCACCTCTTTTAAAATTAACACTTTTCTTCAAATCTTGCTGAAATAAAAGAGAAAATCATCAGAACAAAAGTAAGAGAAGGTAATCAAATCCAACACTTAGCATATTTCATCACAAATCTTGAGTTTGATTATGAAATTGTTTGTAACTTGTTTCCTCTTTCATGCATGTTCAATTTTTAGCATTTACATGTTCTTGAAGGTCCTTCACCAAAAGCTTCAATCTTTTTCAGCTAATTGGTGTTATTTTTGCTATTTGCCTAGGTGAGTTACTTCTCACGATTTCTAGATGAACTAAAAGCTTCAAAATGCCAAAATCGAACCGAAAATAGTTTCAATATATTGATTTTATGTTCATTTTTTGTTTCTATGAAATCTGAGTTTGTGTGTCACTTTGCACATCATTTTCTCCCAATTTCGGCAACTAAATGCTTTCGGACTTTCTTTGGTTGATAGTCTGTGTCTTGTAGTAAATGTATGCTAAATTTTATTGCAAAACATATTCGTTTGATGCCTGAAAACTGCACTGCAAAATCATTGCAAAGCCTGAATTTTTTTTGCACACATTGTTATCTGAGTTGCTGCAAACATGGTCTGAGTCCATGTTTGAGACATCATATCTCTTTCGTTTCTTGCTCGAATTACGTGATTCTTTTTTTGTTGGAAAGATAAAGTTTTCTACTATAAGCTACCAAATTTCAGGTCATTTGAACCTATAAAGCTTATAGAAATATGTTGCCGAACTTTGATTCTGAGCATGTTTTTGTCCAGATTTTTATAGTGAAAACACTGCCTGGGTTCAACTTTGAAACATCAAAAATTTCTCACACTTTATCCAAATTGCATGATTCTTTTTTATTTGAAAGATGAATTTTCTATCATAGGCATACCAATTTTCATCTTAATCCGAGCTAATTTGTTCCTCTGCTTCATGCTTGGAAGTTGAACCCAAGAGGGTTTTCAAGCCTATGCATTTTTTGTTTTTGAACTGTTGCAAACATGGCCTGGGTCCATATTTGAGTAAATAGCCTTTTAGATGATTTTCAAATATGAGGCATAACAAAATAGCGGGTATGAGTAAATAACCTCTCTTTATTTATTGAGCTTCCTTAAGGTAATGTTGAGAATAGGGTAATGATCACTACGTTAGGAGTTGTATGTGATACAATCGATAAGGATTTATCCATCGTATATGAAAGTATGATTTTTTGAGATTTCCCCAAGATCAGAATCTTAAGACATACGAGTCCTAACACCCACTAGTAAAGTTGAAAGAATTCTATGTTTCGTGTTAGCGTTTGGAGAAACATAAAAAACTAGTGGGAGCCTTATTAGAAAATGAAATGGTAACATCTAATCGGCCGGAGTTCGCCCAATCAATGCACTGGCCTAAGATCATCTGCTACATATAATTAAAATAATCTACATCGATAAATTTATGCATTAAATATAATTGATAAAATTTTATCAATCAAAATATATAAATGAACTAAATTCAATATTGACAAAGAAATATTAAATATATTTACTAATAAATTTTTGCATGTTGACCCATGCAAGCGTCTAATTATACAACCACTAAAAACGTTTGTAACTTGGTCATTTGTGATTTTACTTGCCTAAAACTATAAATTGTCTTCAGTGAGTTTGGAATTCTACAAGAATATGGAAATTTGATCCATACACTGTTACATATAAAAGTTATATGGTAAATGGTCATAATTCGTAATGTGCAAAACCTTGATGAAAATAGTTCATTGAAATAAGCAAGTATGCTGTAGTGTGAGATAGTGTATTTAATTTGATTGATTACAATAATGATCTTGTTGTATTAAATTTAACATTGGACCAAAGGCTACAAGACAAATATAAGGATTCAGTCACTAAAATATCAGTTTGATCAGTTTATGTAAAGTGCAATTTATTTGATGTCTTTAAAAGTTAAGGAAAATCAAAAGCATTTCGTAAAGAATTTGTTATGACATTGCAGTAAGGATTTCCTTTCAATGGTTCGACCATTCAGAAAGGAGATCTAATGTAAAAGAGTGGATGTAACCTAAGGCACATCTGAGATGAAGAGAGTGAATAGTCATATCTGCTTCATAAAGAAATTCAAAAAAGAGAATTGTAATGGAATGAGAAATATGTTCTACTCCAAAATGTACTTTCAAATATAAAAATTATTTTTATCTGATTTATTTCTTTGAGTTCAAGGTATTTGATATGAAAACCCTCGATATAAACTGGTTATAGTAGATGGAATAAATAGCCTATATTAAGTGGTTGAATAGAACTCTTTATTTCATACGCTATTATAATAATGGCGGAAATAGTGGAAACATGCCATATAGAACTTATTAATCGTATCAGGCTATGAAAATTGTTTTCATAAAATATACCAAACATTATTTACGAAATAATAATTATTTTTCGATGTTGACTGAATAAAAAACATAGTCTTATTTCAATATGAATATTATGGATATTCATTACAAAATAAAACTATAATAGTGGTATTTGTAATGCATTGGAAAATATATAAGAATTTGAATTTATTTGCAATTATTTTGGAATTATAGACTATATGGTTCTGAGAAATAATTATTTAGCTACATGATTATGAATCATAAGGTACTAAAGAATGTATCTCAAACAATCAAAGGCAATGCACCCATTCAGTGGGAACATCATAGGAGTTGATGAACTCTTGGGTTGATACGTATTGATGTATGAAATTGCAAGTCTATTAATACCAAAATTATTCCACATACTTCGCTATATTTACCAATGAATTATCATTGTTATGGACATGTGTATTTGATACACATGTAGTATGTCTATGATAAGCTCATAGAGTATTAGACGAAAGTGAATAAAATAATGTGCAACAGAAAATAAAAATGGTTCGATTTGATCGAATATGTGAGTATATTGGAAAGAGTTTCGAACGTACCTAAGCATAAATAAAGATTCAATCTCCAAAGTTACTCCTCCTTAATGATGTATTTATAAGGTGTAATCGAACATTGTTAAACAAAATATGATTAATAGTCGGTGAAGTTGAGTTGACTTCTTTCTATGAAGTGGTGTACTTAAGAGTAGTACACAAGGTTAAAACTAATTTCATATAAGTAATTGTTTACAAAATCTTACAATATAAGGCTTTATAAGAAATTCCGACATTTTCTAGACCAAGGAGTTGACAGGTTGTGTGAGTCGAGAGACTACACGTAATAATTGTACATAAGAGATCTTGTATGAATCGCCCCAAAAGAAATTTGGAAACGATAGTCATTAGATGACCTACTTATGTGTTGACGCGGAAGTATAGTAAACTAAAAACAAAGTTAGTCGTATATATAAGGCAATTCATAAAGTGTTTAAGAATACCCAATCCGTTGAACTAAAAAATAGTTTTTGTTTAAAGAAATACCAATTTGTTAGTAAAGAAATTTCTTTAGTAAATTATTGGTAGCAAAATGGATTTGAATACGATTCAAGGATTAAACCGACTACGAGGGACAAAATGAAATTAACCAGACCCAAATAAACACAATGCATTGATGTCTAATAAATATTCTCGCATATTAAAGAGAAACTATGAGTTTCTTTTTAAATCGCGAAAGATAATCCTCTACTATCGATCAAACCATTAAGAGTATTGACTCCACGAGTATGATGTGCAAATCCGAAGTGGATTACAAGTGCATTGTCAAAATATGATTTTGGGAATTATACCTAAAGGGATATGATCCTTTAGACGCGATTGTGTCTTCAAGAGCAAGACTAATGCAGTTGGAATTTAATGAGCAATATTGATAATAGTAACATCGTGAATTTCAATTGTTAAAATTAGCCTAATAGATTTGTCATTCAAGTTGATTCAGAATTTACTCACAAATTATTGTTTCATATGACTTTGTGTTCTTGTACATATATGTTGAAACAGAAAATTCTAAATAACAATTTAGAATAGACTATTTGCATATAACAACCAAAGTGTCTCAAAGTCAGTAGAAGCGATATTGAGTTTGTGGGTTTTGGATATGATACGAGAAATGATACGAAAATATCATTTTATAAGCATCAGAATTAAATAAGTATTTTAATAGAAATATCGAATAGTTTAATTTATACTCAAAATGCGGAGGAATCATGTATCCATAAGAAAGAAAAACTAAAAGGTACATGGATATTTCGAGACTATAAGTAAACAACATATTGTTGATTGTTAACCATGTAATTATATTGAAGTCAGTAATGGTTAGTTGTTTAATACTCGATATTGGATTTGTAAATCATATCTTTTGTAATAATTGTAAAGGATATTGAGAATGTCACAAATGATATGCAAATCCAACTTATTAAAATGTTTAATAAGGGACATGCAAGATGGATTCCATATGCTTTAGCAATAGGAATTATCATACATGTATTATCTACAATATCATAATTTTCTTATGTATTTGATACATGAAGCAAATATCAAATCCAAATTAAGATCACTAAATGGTAGTTTAGAATATTCGTGGATATTTACAAAATACTAGAGAAATATTTATAGAAATAATGAACTCCTTAAGAAGGAATGTGCAAACACAATCTTTATGGGTGATATTGAGTATAATGTGTCGATATTAAGTTCATGTTCAAACCGTAATTAAGAAGCTTTAAGTTGGAATGTTCTTGTTATCCACAAAGTCCTCTTAAGAGTAGAAGTATGAAAGAAGAAGCTATAATGCGAGAGTTGGTTCCTTCCACATGCATCAAAGGAGATGCTTCTGTTGGATCCACTTGATGAATGAATTCCCTCTGACAATGTTCATGTGGTTATGGGGACAATGCACCCTTATGTCCTATGAATTTAAGGAGGCCGATCCATAAATGGGTCTATGACCCCTTGAATCCACTCTTTAACAATTCAATCACACGTTGGATCCCAAACGATAAATTGACCTTCATACATGACCAAATCAATTAAGCGTTAATTTATCACAAATAGCATCTGGGTTGTTAGATCATATTTTGTTTTAACATTTTTGGCATTGGAAAGAGGGGCCGAACCTTTGATTCATTATTTCTTTATTTAGAAACTAATAATGTAATGTTTTATTGTAGAAAAATGATGAGACCAATCAAAATCAGTGCTCCCAATGAAGAAGTAATCGTGCATACAACATATTTGGAGAAAAATGTGACTCCTAATTTCAACATTGCAAGCTCAAAGCCTGGTCAACCATCGCAACTGGCATAGGTCATCGACAATGAAGCTAAAATAAAGAGCTTAGAACAAGAGTTAATGGAAGTGAAAGGGCTATTGGAAGCGATGCTCACTCAAAAGTCATCCAAAACTGCCGGACCAACTATTAGAGAAGAAGTGAGTTTAACGAGAAGTAACTTAAACGCCTCTCTACTCAAAGGAAAAAAGCAAGCTCAACTCACCCCTACAAAAGAAGAAAGATAATCAACCTTCTGAATTACTAGGGACGAGCCGCTGACAAGTTTAAGGAACGGTCTGGAAGATCAACCTTCAAAGAGTACCAACCTACTAGACACAATTATCATAATGAAGAAGCATACTTGAAGGACATGGTAGAGAAACTATCCAAAGTTGTGTTTAACGTTAAGGGAAAGAGAACCTTGGATGAAAGTGCTAACGATAATCATCGAGAAGCTCTATTCGTCGATGAGATTATGTCTATAAGAATCCCATAGCATGTCAAGATTTCATCTTTGAGATATAACAGAACCACGAACCCTAATGATCACCTAATGGTGTTTTAGAGCCAGAAGGACCTGTATAATGCACCCAGTGCAATTCGATGCAGACTCTTTCCTATAATAATCCCAGGAGCAGCTACTAAATGATACCTCCGGTACCGTGAGAAAACTATCTACTCTTGGAAGTAGTTCTCTGATGAATTCTCTACCTAATTCTGTATCTATAAGGATCGACCATCGACTATATTGTGCTAGCAAAAATAAAAAAAAGACCATGGGAGAAACTAGGAGATTACCTCAAAAGATTTAATGTGGAAGCCCTAAAGACCAAGGACATGAATGATATTGATAAGCTAATTGCAGTGCATTATGGATTGATAAATCACACACTTTTTTGGAAAGTGGTTTACGTCCATGGATGTAAGGACCTTCAAGGCTTTCACTTTCAAGCTGACAAATTCATTCGAATGGATGAAATGTACTACACTAGGAGAAAGACACAGCCTAAGAGTGAGGTAGGGAGAGCTAGGTTTGATCGCAGTCATAAGAGGTCAAGGTGGGAAGATAACTCAAATACCAACTCTGTTGCGCTGAATAAGCTTGTATCCTACATCTATACTATGACTAAGGAGAAGCTAAACAGGTATATCAGAGGAGCCCCTACTCAAAAATCCTCAATATAACATCCAAATTCCTGATCTTGCCATCACCCCACAAAAGCTGGAGGGAATCAAACACTCTTATAACGACCCACTTATGATCACTGCTCAAATCGGACTCTCCATAGTTACCAAGAACCTCATAGGCACTGAAAGCGCTATCAACGTCATCTACAAACATGCTTTTGATCAAGAAGGGATCTCTAAAAAAACGCTAGAGCCAAGTTTTGAGCCGATCTTTGGGTTCAATCTAGTGGGACAAGTGAAGTTACTAGTACAGATGGGCTTGCCACCATGTTGTAGGACGAGACACTATTCATGGTCATCAATCAGCCTTCATATTACAATTCTTTCTTTGATTTTCCTATTCTAGATGAGGTGGATGCTTTTAACTTGTCCAAATATTCAATAGTGAAGTTCTTGACCAAGAGGGGTTGGGAAACTATTAAGTGGGAGCAATTCAGCTCTCGTGAAATGTACTTTGCTACCCAGGAACAATTCAAAAGGGAGCATGCCTCTTATAGTGATTCGCCTAATAAGCCTTTGGATGAGGGATCTTTACATCTACCATCCAAAGAAAAAGCAAGACCCAGTAATACGAAAAAACATAGGCTTAAGAAGTATAATTCATCTGAAAGGAAAAGGAAGAGAAGAAATACTAACTCGGTAGAGGAGGAAGTGGATAATGAAGAAATTGTCACTAATTCAGACTACTGTGGCGAAATAGAGAGAATAAAGCCTATTGAAGATCTTGAGGAAATATATGCAGATCTAGCTGATCCAACAAAGAAGAAACTAGGAAAGAATTAGAAGGCAACCTTAATGCGGACTTAATTCAATTCCTTCATGCCAGCAAGGATACATTTGCATGGACTCATTCAAACATGATCGGAATTGATGCGGCAGTTATGTGCCATGCTTTGAACATTGATCCGAGTATAACTCCTATCCGACAAAAGAAAAGGTAGTTTGAAAATTTTCGATCTGATGCCTTGAAAGAAGAGGTTAAGAAGTTGCTTAAAAATGGATTCATTAGAGGAGTATTCTATCTAAGATGGCTAGCTAATCCAGTATTGGTTAAGAAGTCAAATAGTAAATGGAGAACTTGTGTCGACTACACCGACTTAAATGAAGCATGTCTAAAAGTTTGTTACCCATTGCCTTGAATAGATCAGTTAGTTAGCAACCAACGGACATAAGCTTATGTCTTTTATGGATGTTTACTCAGGACATAATTAAATTCCCATGTTCAAGCCAGATAAAGAGAATACAAGCTTTATCATAGACTAGAGAACCTATTGCTACAAGGTGATGCCCTTTGGGTTAAGGACGCGGGCACCACTTATCAAAGACTAGTCAATAGAATGTTTAAAGAGCAGATTAGCTAGAATATGAAAGTTTATATGGATGGCATGTTAGTAAAGTATCAAGAGGAAGGCAGTCATTTGAAGGATCTTGAAGAAATGTTTGAAGTGCTACGAGGACATCAGATGAAACTTAATTTTCAAAAACGCTCTTTTGGAGTTCAGTCTAGGAATTTTTGGGGGTATATTGTTAGCGCTCGAGGAATTGAAGCCAACCCCGACCAAATTCGAGTTATAAAGGACATGGCCGAGCCTGAATATAGCAAAGATGTAATGAGTTTAAATGGAGGGGTAGCATCATTGAGTAGGTATATCTCCAGAGTTAATAATAAGTGCATTCCATTCTTTGGTGTAATCAAGAAGAAAAAGAATTTTGAATGGGGAGAAGATTCTCAAAAACCCTTCAAAGAACTGAAAGACCATCTTGAAAAGCCACTGATATTATCTAGTCTCATGGGAAGGGAAGACTTGTACCTATATATGGTAGTTTTTGAGCATGCAGTGAGCTCGGTACTGATCAGAGAGGAAAACAAAATTCAACTTCCTACTTATTAGTGAGAAGAGGATCGAAGGATGTTGAAGTTAGATATCCAGTCATAGAAAAGTTGGTTTATTGCTTGATACTCATAGAGCGAAAACTAAGAGCATACTTTCATGAACATCCGATCAAGGTGTTAACCAACTTTCCCCTTAAGCAAGTCTTCAGTAAGCCAGAAACTTTGGGAAGGTTAGTGAAATAGGGAATAGAACTCAGCCAATATGACATTGAATTCCGAAAATGGGTGGCAATTAAAGGATAAGCTTTATCCGATTTCATCAATGAATGCACAAGCTTTGTTAAAGAGCAGTCAGAGAAAGAAAAGGATCAAAAGCCCAAATGACAACTATTCGTGGACATGGCATCAACTGAACAAGGTGCTAAAGCAGGGTATGTTATAATCAAACCAGATGGAAACTGCTTGCACTATGCCATGAAACTAGGTTTTCCAGCTAAAATAATGTGGCAGAATATGAATCAATGGTAGCAGGACTTATCTGTCTTTGTAGCTTAAAATTCCAAGGATTGAAACCTTCAACGACTCTCAGTTGATGGTAATCCAACTAAAGCAGACATATCAGACTAAAGATGCCAAATTATTTTAGTATGCGAAGAAGGTACTAAAAATGCCAACTCAATTTGAAGATTTCTCAATACATCATTTCCTAAGAGGAAAGACTTCGCAATAAGATTCATCGGCAAAACTAGCCAGTTCAAGGGGAGCACTGGAAACCCATAGTATACTGGTGGGTTATCAAGCAAATTCCAGTATTGAAGATAAGGTATCTGAGCTAGGAAGAGAGTAAATACTGTTAACTAGATCTTAAGCTCTAATGCATGAAGGAGAAGAGAAAGAAACTGAGAATGAAAATCTTCAGAAAGAACTCACTGATTCAGAAGCAAATGATTGCTACAAAAATAATTAGATGACACCAATAGCGGAATATCTTGTCAACAGAACATTATCAACTAATAAGATAGAGGCTAGAAAAATCATACATCAAGCCCTAAACTTCATTATGATGGACTGAGTACTTTATAAGAAAGGATATTCCCTTCCTTATTTAAGATGCTTGAATCCAAAAGGCGGATTGAGACTATTAAAGGAAGTGCATGAGAGGTTGTGCGGAGACCACTCCAATGGTATAAAATTAGCTAAGAAGGTCATGAGACAAGGCTTCTATTAGCACCAAATGACCAATCAAACTACAGATTATGAAAAGAGATGTGGAGGATGTCAAAAGTATGCCGAAATTCCTCGTTTACCATCAAGCCAATTAACTACAGTTTCAAGTCCATTGACCTTTGATGCATGGAAAATTGATTTGATAGGACCTTTGCCAACATTCAAGAGAGGGGACATATATGCAGTGGTTTCCATTAGCTACTTTACTAAGTTGGTGGAAGCAAATCCACTTCCGAATATCACTTTAGGGAAGGTACTCAAATTCGTGATCAAGAACATTGTCACGATATTTGGAATTCCATATATCATATCCGATGATAGAACACAATTCGAGAGTAAAAAGTTTTTCTGATTTTGTATCAAGAACAGAATTATTAAGAGTTTCTCTTCTGTAGCACATCCAAAGGCTAACAAAGCCATTGAAGCCGCCAATAATACTATCAAAACTATCATTAAAAAGCGCTTAAACAAAGCCAAAGAAAACTAGGTAGAAGAGTAACCACTTGTGTTATAGGCATATAGAACGTCCTCCAAAACTGCAATAGGTCATACTCCCTATTCCTTAACATATGGATGTGAGGCAATGCTGGCAACTGAAGTTGAGATACCTTTGCAACAGAGAATTGCATATGCATTTGATTCGAATAAATAATTGAGGTAAGAATCTTTGGATTCAATACATGAACTAAGAGATGAAATAGCAATCCGAACCGCTGAATATCAATAGGGAATATCGATGTATTATAACTCGAAAGTAAAACAAGGTCATTTCAAGAAGGAGACCTAGTCCTTCGAAGAGTAATGGTCCTCTGAAGAGTAATGGTAAATACTAAAAATCCAGTAAATGGACCACTGGACCAAATTGGAAAGGTCCCCTAATTGTACACAAAGTGATTCCTCCATGAACTTACGTCTATGCTCATCTGATGGCAACATGTTTCCTAAAACATGGAATACAGAGCATTTGCGATTGTACTTCCTAATGGTGGATGATTAAGAGGACAATCATTAAGTGTATCTACGTGGTCAGGAGTAAGATTCTCCTCAAATTCGTAAACTACCGAAGATGGTAGAAAGCCTTTCTTCGTGCCGAGATGGTCAGGTCAAAACATCTCCTAAAGGGAGGTCGGAATAAGCCTTTAGTCATGTCAGAAATGGCCAGGCTAAAGCACCTAAAACCCTTGATTGCGCCTACGTAACCAGGGCAAGGCACCTCCTAAAGGGAGGACGGAGTTAGCCTTTAGTCCCCACCAAAAACGGTCGGGTCAAAGCATCAATTAGCCTTTATGCCCGCCTATAAGGCATGTCTGAAGCAACTTCTAGAGGGAGGATGGAGTAAGCCTTTAGTCCTCACCTAAGATGGCAGGATCAAAGCACCAAACCAGTCTTCATTTCCGCTTACAAGGCCTATTTAAAGCACCTTCTAGAGAGACGTTGGGTAAATATTTAGTCCTGCTTGATAAAAGCTAACCAATCGCACCGGACGACTTTAGGTATCACCTCAGACGATAGCAAGGGGTCAAATCAATGATTAAGAAATCAAATTCCCAAAGGGTGGTGCAAATAAGAAAATTAAGACATCCGACATTCAAAGCCCAAAGAGTGGCACAAAATCAATAATTCAAACATTCAAAGGCTCGAAGGGTGGCATAAGATAAAAGATCTCTTATTATTTCCAAATGATGATTTTTGGAATTCTCTTGTTATTTCCAAATGATAATTTTTGGACTTCTCTTGTTATTTCCAAATGATGATTTCTTGACTTTACTTATTATTTTCGGATAATAATTTCTAGACTTCTCTACTATTTCCATATATGGATTTCTGGTCTTCTATTATTCAGATATGGTCTTCTGGACTTCTTCTATTACTGCCGGATATGGATATCTGGTCTTCTATTATTCAGATATAGTTTTTCGAACTTCTTCTATTACTATTAGATATGGATCTCCGGTCTTCTATTGTTCGGATATGATTTTTCGAACTTCTTCTGTTACTGCCAGATATGAATTTATGGTCTTCTATTATTACCAGATGTGAATTTCTGGTTTTCTATTATTTGGGATTTCTAGACTTCTATTATTATATCCTTATCCAAATCTCTAGTTTTCTATTATCATATTCAAACGATGATTTCTGAGCCATCATCGCCATATATGAATTTCCAGTCTTCTCTTATTACTTTCAGTTGTGGAGTGTTAGTTATCTATAATTATTTTAGGATTATGATCAGTAAACTTCTATTATTCTCAGATTTAGATTTCTGGACTTATATTATTATCGGCTTTGGGTTCTCGGACTTCTATTCTCAGGAACTTCTAATGGTATTACTAAGCATATTTCTATATAGATTCCAAAACTAATAACAAGAAATATTATTCGTGTTATGTTTTGCAGGAAAATAGCAAAGAAATTCTTGGATTTTTGTCCTAAAGAATAAAATCCTCTTTCGTACAAATGGGGGCTAAATGTTATCCACAAAATCCTCTTAAGAGTAAAAGTATAAAAAAAGAAGCTATAATACGAGAGTTGATTCCTTCTGTAAGCATCAAAGGAGATGCTTCTGTAAGCATCAAATGAGATGCTTCCGTCAAGGTTGAAGAGATGCTTCCGTCAAAGTTGAAGAGATGCTTCTGCAAGCATCAAAGGAGATGCTTTCATAGGAATCAAACGAGATGCTTCCATCAACGTTGAAGAGATGCTTTTGCAGGCATCAAAGGAGATGCTTCCATAAGCATCAAAGGAGATGCTTCCGTGAGAGTCAACTCTTCTACCGAATTCATCCCTTCCGCAACTGTTGAAATATTACCTTCTGAGAGTGTTTCCAAAGTCTTCCTTGTCGCAATCAATAAACCTTCGAAACAGTCATCCTTCTACAAACAAGTATCATCCTTCCGTAGGCACCACGTTGCTGCCCTCCATAAGGATTGTTTTTTCAAAAAGACGCCTCTTCCACCAGTATAGTTTCTATCGATGGCATGACTCCTTTCACTAGAAACCCTTCGAAAGGTGTCCTTCTGTCACACTCCTTACAAGACCTCTGCAATTCTTCAAAGAATACTCTACTTGTGGTGCTGCCATGGCTCAACAATAATGAAGAGATTCAATGTTCTTTCAGCAGCATGGTGCCTCATTAGTTACCCTCCGCTTCTCAAAGGAGTTCCTTTCGATGGTGTCGGAAGCGCCCAGTTCATAGATAAAATTTGCATTGAAGGAATGATTAGCCAATGTCCTTAAAGACATTGCTTCCAACAGTGACGAAAGCATATATTTATGTGTGGCGGAAGCATTGTACAAGTAGAATAAAGATGTTTCAACACCAACATCAATGGAACGAAAAGATTGCGGCCAACACTGATGGAGGCAGAGCGATAAGAATGGCGAAAGGCAATGAAGGCATTCCATCCGGTGATGATGGAAGGATGGAGGCGAAAGGACCTAGACCGACATCTATAAATAAGACCCTAGGGGTCAGGTTTTGAGGGGTTTTTCCATTCCATTCTTCTTTTTTAATCTTATACACTTGTAACCCTAAATCGATTTAGGGACAAATCCTATCACCTTATAACCATTTTTCACTTAAAAAAATGAAGGATACGAGCTTGTTCATTTATGATCTCCTCACTTACGCTTCTTCGGATGTTGTGGGAATGGATGAACACACACACACACACACACACACACACACATATATATATATATATATATGAATAATGACTTTGAGTATGAGAATGGTCTACATGATCATTAACATGCCTAATGACCATTGCACAAGACTTATGCTTATCTCCTTAACTCTATATGAACATATATTGTGTCAGAGAATCCATTTGGATGTTGGAGCCTCAAGGTGATCTATACCCACAAGAATTCCCTTCGGCCTTCATCTCATGTGTCATGGGGACAAAGCACCCTTAAGTCTTATGAATTTAAGGAGGCTGATCCATAAAGGAGTCTGTGATGCCATGAGTCTACTCTTTAACAATTCAATCACACTTGGATCCCAAATGAAAAGGTTTTCCCTTCACACATGATCAAAGCAATTAATGGTTAACTTATCATAAAGAGCAACTGTAGTGTTAGATCATATTTTGGTTTAATAGTTTCAAACGAAAGGTTGTGGCTGATCCAATGAAAGGCTAAGTACATCACCTTGAATAGCACTATAATAAAAGTAATGTATATAAACATAAATACACAAATTTATAACTGAGCTAGGTATGATTACAAGTATTAAGAATATTGCATCGTTGTTATCTGATAATAATGTAGTAAGAGTTCACTAGGAGTCAAGAAACATAATTCGAATAGTTCCACCTTATAAAATAGTTTATCAACATTGAAGAGAGTTGATAGATAGTGTAGTTAATTAAACCAACATAACATATCCATTCACAAACGTCTAACTCATAATAGAGTGGTCAATGTGGAAGCTTTGCTTTGATTATAGTCAAATCATGGCACAACATCCATTGAATCGACTATAGTTGGGACGAGTGGAAGTGTTGGAAGTGAAACACCATTCAAGAGATAATTCATCTCCTCGGTTACATGAGGTAAGTATCATAGTCAACTCAAACTCAAAGTCTTTAGCCACAACATTTCGTCGGTTAATAATTATTATTATTGAACCAAGGACTTTGTATTTGGACTATAGAGTTGAATATGGTTGATTTTGGAATTTTTACAATTACTAAATTCCATACGTCCAAAGCGATATAGTTTTGACGAAGAGAATCGGTTTAAATAATTATCATTACCAGGTAACATTTAATAAAGTAAAATTGGATTTTTTATCAAAACCAAGTAAGTAATAAATTAGCTCATAATGTCACACTACCTATTAAGTAATCTATAAGCATTAATAATACATTTATAAAAGTTATAAATATACTAAAGATATATGAAATCGGTACGAGTTTAAGTTAGATTTAAATGGAAGAATATTTTCTCAGACTTAAATGGTTAAAAGCCTATTTGGTAGCTACAAAATACGGACATAGATGTGCAAAAGTTAGGCCGAATATGTATTGTACATGGCTAATCAGTTTGAGTAAATAAGAGGCAAGAATTGGTATAAAGAAAAATGAGGATCCAATCCACTTTTTACTCTCCCTCTTCCTTTATTACTCCACTTTTGCCTCATTTGATTTTTGTTGAAACATCCGCTCATTTGCAACAGCAAGAATGGTTGGCCATTGCTTCTCCAATTTTCAAAAAATTCAAACTATAAAACACATCGAATTATAGTAAATCAATTAGTAGAGATGAAGCCGTTCGGGAGCCAACAACTCTAGAATTGGAATATGGTTCAAGGAGTACTTCAATGTGTAATGATTAGGCACCGGTATAAGGTGCATATTCGGTAACATTGTTATATTTGTGCACTATATCATATGTTTGTTAAATAGCTCTTTTATAACCAATTGTTATATCAGTGTTCTGCATGTTAGATAGTTGAATATATTGGTAAGTACACACACACACATACATACATACATACATACATACATACATATATATATATATATATATTCAAAAGGTATTTTATATGCTTGTTGGTATTCGCTCACTGTCAAACAAAAAAACATTTTTTGTAATTAAATAATACTATATATGATTTTATTGTAATTAATTATATCCTAAAGTTAAAATCATATAATAAACATTTTAAAATTTATAAAATTTTATCTCTACATAATATTAATTCGGCAGCAAGAAAGCTTTATTTTAATATATGTTATATTTATTATGTATTTATTTTTAATATAACTATTAATTTAAGTAGAAATTGATTAAATAAATAAATAATATATATTCAGTGTAATAAAAAATTAAGCATAAAATTTTATATGATAACATTGCATAATTTTTAGATTTTGAAAATGATTTTTATTAATCATATTAATTATTTAAATCTATTTTTAACTTTATTTTATAATTGTTTATTTAAGATTGTTTTATAAATTTTAAAAAAATTCCAGTGCCGTGAGCTTCAAGTAAGCTTGCATTAATTTTAAATTTTATTATTTATTTATTTAGTTATATATTATATATATTTATGTATAAACACACGTGTTTGTATGTTTATAAATAAATATAATTAAAAAGAAATAAAGTTTTTTGATGTCGTGAGTTTCATGTAAGCTTAGATTAATATTAAAATTTTATTACTTATATATATATATATGTATATACACATATGTTTATATATTTATAAATAATTTTAAGTAATAAAATATTTTTCTTTATTATATTTTCATTTTTGCAGTAGGAAAAAAAAATATTTTTAAATTATTTTATATTAATTATTAAATGATTTTATAATTTAATATAAATAAATATCTGTATAAATATATTTAAATATTTGATATAAATTATTATTTCTGCATATATGATTAAATTTTACATTTGTCTAATTTTATATCAATATATACATGATTTGATGCATATTAATATATTCATTTAGACAACACATAGAATACTGGAGAGGCTAACATGTCCATTGCGGTATAAATTCTAGCACGTATACATAGGCATGTCAAACCATGTACACTTTATTATGTTGTACATGCACATGCACATGTATGTATATGATACACATATTCAAACATATATAAAATAACATAAAGTAGAACTTTATTTATGAATTTAATTAAAATAATGATTTTATTTAAAAGAAATTTAAAATTATTCTAAATTAATTAGACTTCACAAGCCTAATAAAGATCCAGAATGGTAAAAGATTGAAATTCACTCATTTTTCCTCTGCGGGCTAGCCCAGTTCCAATGCATTTTATATTTCTTATCAATCTTAATTCAATTCAATAATATATTTTAACTGATAAACATTTTATCAATCATATTATTTGAATAAATTTGTCGATGTAGATTATTTTAACTTTATATAGTGTATGTTCATATAATATTAGATTTCATTCTGCTAATAAGACTCCCACTAGATTTTTATGTTTCTCAAAACCTTAAAGAAAAAATAGAAATCTTTTGATTTCCCCAGTGGGTCTTAGGACTTTCTTGTCTTGGAAGTCTGACATTGAGGAATATCAACAAAGCATAGGCTCGCAGGCGATAGATAACACTTTATCGATTGTATCAAATACAACTCATAACCCATGATCTTTGTCTTAATGTCATCTCTGCCTTGAGGAATATCAACAAATTGAAAAATATTATTCACTCGCATCCACCATTTCGCAATGGCCTAAGTGTAATGCACGAATGTTGGGGAATATCGACAAATACATGTGTGTTCCTTACCTTATCTAGTCAATACATTAATAATACTACACATAACATCTTTAGCTCAAAAAATATCAACAACTAAAGAGTATGTAAGTAATCTATTAGAATATAAATAATAGATGAAAACTTTTATATTATAGATTTATGATCTTTAATATGTTTAATTGAGTGATATCAATTAGGGAATAATATATTTATTTTGAAATACCTCCGTGATTCAAGTGTTAGACACATCTGAAACCACAATATATATTATAAATATGTATTTGCTCCTTCAATCTGATTTGGTTTCTTTCTAATTCGACTTAATTTTATACGTATATAGTTATACAAGTATTAATTTATTTATAAATTTTATAAATAAATTCACTTATATAATATATACATGTATCTTATTAATAAAATCTTATTTAATTCATTTTAATTATTTTTAATTAAGTCGTATTTATTTAATTTATTTTATTTGATATACAATTTCTAAAATTTTATTTACTCATCTTAAACAATTTAAGATAGTTAATAAACTTTAACATTTTTAGTTTGTTTATGTAGATATATTAATATATGTATACATTTTAATTAATTAACTCTTAATTAATTAAATTTAATAAAATTTATTTAGTTACATGATTTAATTAAATATTTTAATTAGTTCAAAATTTTAATTTAATTTATCATAAATAATTTTAATGTAAATAAATAACTGCAACAATTATAGTTACGTACATATAATGACACATATATTTTAATTAATTAACTAACTTTTAATTAATTATTTAATTTAATTAATTAATTGTATTGTTTAAATTTAGGATTTTAAAATATTAAAATTAATTATTTACTTTCTCAAAATAATTTCGAATATTTTGAATGCCTTTTATGTTTTTTTACAAAATTTTCTTTTATATTTTAAACTTAACGTTTAAATTTAAAATATCTTTTAAAATTTCAAACAAATTTTGAAAACTAGCCTAAGACCCAAAATAAATTTGGGTCCTTTTATCAGCGATAACCTTTAGGCTCACTTCATCCTTTGGGCCAAGCAAGCAGTCATGTAAGGTAGAGTACTTGATTACCCAAACTTAATCCGTCAACATTACCTTTCTGGATTCCCTACTAAATGAGTAGGCTTTAATCGGATATCCATAACATTGCTAATCTACACTGCATAAACCATTTGGCATTGATGCAATCGGTGGAGCCAGGCTAATCGGAAGCAGGTTAAATAAGTAAATTTCAAAAAAAAAATCATTTTGATCATAGTTCAGCCTATGAAGCCTAAATTGGATATTTAGATCTAATCTAAAACTTCTAATAAAATCTACATTTTATTTCATTTGTTTAAAATAATTTAATTTAATTCAAGTTGTATGTATGTTGTAATATGATGTGCAAGTGTACCATTTGGGAACTATACATAGTTAATGTAAATGCAGTTAGGTTCTCGGGTTTACACATGGTGGTCATATTTACCCTTTATATATGCCTTTGTCACCAAAATATTTTCTTTTAACAAAATATGATTTGTTTATACAATACACACACATACATATGTATGTGTACATGTTTACATTAAGATAAACATTGATTATCTGACATGTTTTAAAGTTAAAATAAATAGTTTAATGTTAGTTTTAATTACAAAATAGTTCAATATAAAAATTACAATATTTTACATAAAAATCCATTTTGTAAACTTTGAATTAAGAACACAAACATACATGCATACATACAAACAAACATACATACATGCATACGTATAAACAAACATACATGCATGCATACATATATATAATATACATAAGCATATTCATATACATACACACACATACATGCACATATAATAATTAAATCGATGTTTTAAAATCAAAACCATAAGTAAGAAGTGTATCCAATTAATTTGCAATTTAAAAGGCATACCTTCAAACAATGAAACTAATCTAACTTAGAACTAATTGTTAAATTAAGAAAGAAATCAAAAGTTATAAGTTATTTTTGAAAAGTTCACTTATAACTTTTAAATTGACTGAATTATTATTCTCATATAAACAACAGTCGAAACTTTTTTAAACCAACTTACAATATATGTATTTAATTCTAACTTTATAACACAAAACTTTAAATTAATTAATAAAAATTATTTTCAATAAAAATTTGTTCAAATAATTGCCTCTAAAATAAAAGGAATTAGACGACTTAGGCATATGTAAATTCGTGATAATAGGATTCAAATCTAAATTAAATACATAATATGAACAAGTAAAAAAAAGCAATGCTGGATCTATAATTATTAACATAGATAGTGATAGAGCTAGGGGCATGCCTTAGAGGTAATTATGTAATTTGTCATATATATCTAACTTGATAACCAATCTTGTATGAAATAAAAGGTGTTTTATTTCTATTATATACTTGATATAATATGTTGTATTAATTAATAAATTTAATTAAAAGTGTATTTATTAAAAAATCTATAAATGGTATGTTTTGTAGTTACAAAGTATTGTAACCGTATGTAATTTATGACAATAAAAGTAAATATATCATTTTAAATATTCCTAGTCAAGATATATCGAGACTGGATATCGATACATCTGTTGAGAATAGAGTACTTAACGCACTCCAAATGCTGGGCAGTATATTACTCATGGCCCACTACAAGAAAAACAGTCTTTTATAGCGGCATATAGCCGCTACTAAACACAACTATAGCGGTTTGACAAACGTTGTATATCGACATGTTATAAAAAAGAATTGCACATTTAAACAAAAAAAGGCTATAAAAGAGCATGATTTCATAGTATAGTATAGCCGCTATAAAACAGTTCTTCTATAGCGCCTATTTCGCGCTATATATCAATATGTTTATAATATATTCTACATCCATGTACAACGTATATATACCGCTACAAAATGTATAGATACAATTACTCCTATCTGTTGCTATCATTTAACCGTAACCTGATACATTGCATTATCTTTTTATAGCACTTATGTCATATAGCTATAACGCTTTTTAGGAGCTATGCTTTATTTTACTATATATTTGATGCACCCTACCATTACATTTTATAATAACAATCAAAATGAATCTTCTTTAAATAGATAACAATTTGAACAATGTATGAATGAAAAAATATAATAATCAGCAAATGTAATGCATATTCATGATAACAAAATAAAGTATCAACTAACAAAAAATAAGCCCAATACATGAGTTACCAAATTCAATACATATTCGTGATAACAAAAGACAACATAGTTCAAAGTTAACGTCTATAAGTATCAAATGCATCACTAAGAACTTGAACTACTCAAAGCCTTTCTTCATGCATGTCTTCAGTCATTGGTAGTACTTCCTGAAAATTCAGAACAATTTAAAAATAATTATATAAAACTGTGATATCATACATAATATATGTAATATTATCACTTCTATGTGATGCATAAATGAGTGTTTTTTATAAAAAATACATAGTCCAATTTATGCTATGAACACTCTGATAACTCCAGCATGAAGCATACATCAACATTCAAATTTCAAAAAAAAGGGCGGTTTAATCCATACTCGCAATAAATCAGTACATGTGTTTCATTTGTAGGTTTTATGAGGAAAAAAATAGTCTCTGTATCATATCTTCATTCGTTATAGTAAACAATGATTATGTATGTTTGTGTACATGTAAACTTAATTCTAACGATGGTTGTACATTAAGAAGATGTTTATGAAAGGAAAACTCTTAGCAAGCACTGAATTGTATTGCTTATTATTTCACTTCCAGATGTGAAACTTACAGATTTGAAATTTAGCAAGGGAAGCCAATTTGACATATGTTTACCTAATTTTCTCAATACAATTCATTTTTTGCTTGAAGTTATTTATATAATAAACTTGCGCCCCAACATGTCCAGTACATGTGCAAATATGAAATTTAATTTTTCAAAATAAAATAGAAAAGTTATTGCCAAAAATTGAAGTATGATTATTTGTGCATTTTAGTTTTTAGTGACACTAAATCCAAATTTAGATGAGATGAATGTTTATTTGGTAGAAAAAATTTAGGAGGTTAAAATTTAATAATGTTTCGAATATGTACTAGTTTAATTTTCCGAAGAAATAATTGTTCATATTTTTTCTAAATTAATTGTCATATTTTATTGAAAATTTTTATATTATATTTTTTGGAAAATAATATTATATTTTATTGAAAATTTTCATGTTATATTTTTTCAAAATAATATTAGAAGCGGTTTTCTATAGTCAAAATAAGAATGGAAAAATACTTTGAGGGTATATCCATTGGAATAAGAATTCCATACTTCAGGCTTAAAACTTACATCTAAATATTATGGAAGCCAGATGGTAATTTACAATACATGATGCAAGAAACAGTTACTATGTTGTTCAATTTGCTGAAAAAGGAGACTATTATTCAATTCTGAATAAGAAAAATTACTCTTATATTGGACAACTCCATGGTACAAAAGTGGTACCTAAGTTTTAGTTATAAAGAAATAAATTTACATGCTGTTCAAAATTCAAATATGGGAAAACATATATGATCCTGAAAACATATATGATCTTGACATGGAACTGCAAAGCCCGGACGCAATTTCTGCAATTACAAGTTATATTGGCAAACTAACTCGACTTGGTGCAATTAATGAAGAAATAAAAATAACTAACTTTTTTAAGGTACTGGTTGAAATAAATGTACAACCCATATTACCAACATCAACCCCTATATTAATGCATGTTGGAACCAAAAAGGAGTTCACGGTACCTTATGATTATATGTACCACCTAAATGTTCCACATGTAAGATCTATAGCTATATGGATTAGGGACTCATATATAATCTGAACAAGTTAAAGAAAAGTGGATCCCTAAAATTATAGACAAGCCTGATGGAGACACTGCACATAGAAAGACAAAAATGAAAATTGGTTCAATGATATATGGCAAAGTAATGCAAAAAAGGACAATATTAGTTCATTGCACGACCAACCTGAATGCTCCTATCATAACAATAGTACTGAAGAACTAGACTCGTTGAATTTTCTGGATGATAACTTGCTTAATGAAATCTTAAATGATGATAATAGTTGAGACCTCTGCAGATATAGTTGAAGATGAGGTACCTGACATAAATGCTAATACAGACATGTCAGATTATGTAACCACAGCCAGGAATATTTGGTTGTATTTGATAGTAATTGGACAAACTACACAACCAGGATATTTTAAAGAAATTTAAATAACATATGGATAGTTCTTGGTTATAGAAGTTGACGAATTGTATATATACTCATATCTCTCACATTTGAAACATACCGAATAAGGTGATATGGCGACTTAGGTGAATACAGTGTGTGTATTGCCATGTCCTGCACATGTATCATATAAATGAATCATATACGTGCACCCTAAATATCCGAGCATAGATAAAAACTGATGTCATAAAAAATTTACAAAACACAAAACCAAATCGCATGCATAACATACCTCTTACGCTTTCAACTCAATGCTTCGGTGAAAATACATGTATGGTAGAAACACAAAACACTACAAAGTCAATATGGCAAAGGGATTGTCTTAGTCAATATTTTTCAATAAACCTAAACATCCATGCATTGAAATTTGTGTAAACAAATTTTTTTTCATATCTATTACAAAAAAATATTCTCAATAAATAAAAACATATTCCATTTACCAATGCAAATAGTAACATAGAATAGTATTCAGCAAAGTTCTTCAAATTACAAAACTAAACAATGAAAAAGAATTCTAATATGTCAAATTGCTGACCTTATATACATATACTTAAAGGCATATACATATCAACATTGTATGAACTATGAACGTGTAAAATGTGATATCGCATGTATGAATTCGAAAACTCTAGTTGTGTATGAAGTAAAACAACAAAATCTTTTCATCTTAACAGTAAATCATTAGTCGTTACTAGTTAGTAATCATACAAATTCAGTTCAATATTCTTTATTTTAAGTTATTATGATAAAAGATAAGTCCTTCACAAGATAGTGGTATGTTCTTTAGACTATCATAATAAACACAGTAGGATCAAACCAATTTACATGAATTAACCATGTTGAAGAGAAGATGGATTACATTGAACTGTATACTCTAACTTATAAATAAAAAAGCATGTACTTGAGATTTTAGAACATAAGACAAACTTTGCATCTTTTTCAACCTAGCAGCCTCGATTCTCTTCTTAGCAACCACATCCTTCCTCTCCACAATATCATTGGAGACACGAAATAATGATTTCTATATTATCCAACACAAAAAATATAAATCAATCTTAAGATATCATTCTTAAATAAAATCCAACATTCAATCTACTAACCTCAGCTTCAGCGGTCTGAGAACTGAATGTTGCTTTTGCCTTCGCATTAATAAACCTCCATTGCAAATACCTATTGTCTAATAAAATGCCTAGTACTTTTGAATGATAAGAGTAAATTTCTACTAAGGAAAATACAAATACAAGTACCCACTGCATTTGCCTGGATAGCGCAGTTCCCTAAGTAGCCAAGGAACATATGGTTTTTTCCAACTTCTTGTAGGTGTTTCAACTTGCCAATTTCTTTATATCCACCCAAAAAACTTGCAATACCAATGTGATCAACATAACATACAATATTAGTTGAATTTTATTAATATTTAGAATAAAGTGGTATAATATATATATATATATATATATATATATATATATTATGTACAAGTGATTTTACAATAGAATGACAAAATCTAGTATACTTTTCAAGTTACAAATCGAAGTTCAATTAGCAGTTATATTATCTGCTTTTGTAGAACAAACATTTACCTCAGTATTTACTGAGGCTTTGTGTTAAATAAGGCTGACATCCTCAGTTAAAACTTAGGGTGATTGCCTCAATAAAATTGAGGCAACATTTACACAGGCTAGATGACTTTGGGATACTCTTATTATTGCTATTATGGTTTTTATTATAATGGTTTTTATTATTGCTATTATGGTTCTATATTATTGTTTTTGTTATTGTTAATATTGCTATTATGGTGGTTATTATTATTAGTAATATTATTATTATAGTTAATTTTCAAAAACATTAGTGAAATTATTATATTATGAATTTAGTGATCTATCATAAGCATTAGATGAATTATTACTACTGCAATTATTATAAAATTTAGTTAATTTTTATCAATCTTAGTTAAATTTTTATAAATTTAGTTAAAACTTAAAACTTAGTTAACTTTGTTAATAATTTATTAGTTTATATAAACAAAGTTAAATTTTATAAAATTAGTTAATTTATTATTGTTGTTGTTTATATATATAGTTAATTTGTATAAAATTTAGTTAACTTGGTTAATATTTTATGATTTATTAATAATGATAATATTATTATATAAGTTTAGTTATTTTTTATAAAACTTACTTAATTTGGTTAATATTATATAAGCTATTATTATTAACTTAGTTAATTTTTTAAAAATTAAAGTCAATATACTATTATTATACACTTAGTTAATTTTTTTAAAGCTTAGTTAACTTGGTCATTACTTTATAATTTTTTGTTATTATTATTATTCTAAACTTAGTGAACTGTTATTAAACTTAGTTAAACCATATAAACTTGGTTAAATTATATAAACTTGATTTGTTTATTGTTATTATTACTATTATGACCATCGTCATTATTGTTAGTATTATCTCCATAAACTTGGTTTGTTTGCATAGAAATGAAGATTAACATAGTATAAATATGGTCAATATAAACGATATAGATTTGGATGTTTGGACTTCACAAGATATTTCATAAATTTCTAGCTTTATTAGAATCCCAAGCGAATTAAATGATATAAATGAATAAAAAGGAAAGTCATAAAATTAGCAGAAGTTTCAATATAAGTAATTTCCCAGTCCAAGTGATAAGAAGGAGGCTTACCTATCCCATTTTATCAAATTGGAGTATTTAATAATTACTTGTTGAATTCTATCTTAACTGAAAATAAATCTTTGGATTTCAATTATACAAGCAGGAGAAAATAAAGCTTTGTATTTCAATTATATAAGCAGCAGAAGCTTTGGGTTTCAATTATACTCATTGATCCATATAATATAATGTCCATATGTAAAGAAACATATTCGTTGTTAAGAGCGTCGAACGTTCTATAAAAATAGAATTTATTTCCCATTCGCTATAAATTTTAAATTGATTTTTAGGATTTATTACAATACTGGGATGTATAAGAAAAGAAATTCGAGTTCTATGGGTTGGACCGACACAGGCTAAAGATTTTTTGTCCGATGTAGAATCTTGAGTATAGTGTTAAAAAAAGTTGAAGGCAATTTTGATTGGGTTAAATTTGATGGAAAAAGCATGCATTTTGTTTGATTAGAGCTGTGAAAGAAATCATGAAGCTGTTATTTTGGTCAGCTAGTTTGCTGGCAGCAATATACACTACAACTGTAAAATTTCTCATCATGGTATGCTGCCGTTGCAATTTTTACCAAATTTTTTGCAGTTTTGTATGTTTGAATGAATCAAAATATTTCATTTTGTATGAGGCGGATTTAAGTGCAAAAGAATAACATGAGGTTTGATACTTGGAAATTTTGAAGAGAACAATACAATATATAAGGAATGTGTAGAAACATAATTCTTGGATTCAACAAACTTTCATAATCATCTTCAATAACTTGAGGCATACCTAAGTGCAACAGGTAGCATGGGGTTCGATACATGGTAATTTTAAGGGAACAACATAAGCAAATTAACAATAGTTATAAAACACAACCCATTGGTGCTTATAATCAAGCTATAGTGTAATAAAATGTGCACGTACAATGACTAATCAGTTCATCGATGAAGTTGTTGTAAAACTGGAGGCCCTTGGGGTTTATTTTCCTTCTTCCATCTGATTATGAATTATTAATGTGCATACTATTATGGCATGAAAATTATGATATCAACAGAATTCACAACCACAACCAGCATTTGATCATACCTGGAATGAGCCGCGACCAAGAGATTGAAAATCTGTAACTTTCCAGTCCAGTTTCTTTCATGACTTTGATGTCTTCCTACATATTTAGAAGAATACATTAGCATACTTAGAAGAACAAATTAGGATAATTTGTTGTCACTTATCAAATCTTTATAATAAAATCTTACGACAATTTTGATTGTCAATAATACCTTTCATTTGTGATAACCATTGGATATCACATCAGTTGTAATGCCTTGCCATGTCTTGTAATTTGTACAGACACAAGACGAAGGTAACATACATGCTTGTATGGTCATAAATTTCAAAGGATAAGTTTAAGAAACAAGCATATAACATGTTTCTAACAGTAATATCAGAATTTTCATGCATAATGATATCTAACCAGTGTGTAGAAGTGTCCCAAATGCTAGGATTCCATCCAACTTTGTTTGTTGCCCCTTCAACATGTGACAAATTCATATTTTTTATAATTTTTCAAAGTTACCCTTTTTCTTCAAGAATTGACTAAGAGCGGACTAATACAAATGGGTTGGGTACACTAATGTACGATTTATTGGTAAGGTAAGTTCAATCATCAATAGTAGCAGCGACAGCAGAAAAAAAGAGAACAAAGAAAAATAGGCACCTGGTAGGCTGAAGTACTAAAACCAAATACAAATTCATTTGGGAAGTCATCCCTACTTAATTTACTCTCTTCATTTGTTATTATAATCCATGATAGAAATAGGAAGCAAAGCAACTTCATTCTTCTTCCTCTTGTTTGCAACACAAAAGGCAATAATGATCAAAAGGCTATTACTTGACGTTTCGTATATTGTAGAGTAATGAAATATCTTGATGGAACAAGAGCAAACATCAAAAGAAGGCACTTCTAGTTGACAGAAAAATAGATGGAAATCAAGTGCTGGATCCATGCGATTGAACCGGTAAAACCAAAACATACGCAAATAACTTATCTTAATTAGAAGTGGATCTTGTTTTCAAAGTAGTTTAGAATGATACCGCGTGTGTATGGTTGAGGATGATTCAGGGGACATGCATTACTTCTTTATGTTAATCCTCGTATAACGACTCGGATTTTTCAGCGTTGAATCTGAAATATTTAAATGGTTTTAAATATAGAAATTGAATTATAAATTCGTTTGATTATGGAAAACTTGGATTTATCTATTCAGAATGTAGATACAACAATTTGTTGAATAATATAATTATTCAATTCAATAATTGAAGATTGAGTGAAATATTTAATCCCGAGTTTCGAGCTTTTTTAAAATATTTTAAAGGCTTGTAAAAAATTTATTGACAGTACTGAAGATAGTAAAAGTGTTAAAATTGAATTTGGAAGTGTTTTGTTAAGTTTTGAAATTTATATCATTTAAATCGATGTTTAAAAATAGCCTTCCGTGGCACAGTCTTGGATTTTGACGAAACCAGTTCCATTGAATCCGTAATAGTGTATATTATCGAATTTCAATTTTCGTAATGTTTGAAGTTGTTGTGTGAGCGTACGATATATAAACGTGCTGAATTTATATCGAAAATTTAATATAATAACTGGGTCCAAAAATCTATCTTCTCTATACGATCGAATTAGGATCGAAACCTTTTCCATTGCGTTCAAAATACGGGTATAACATTATAAACGCCTAGCGGTACGTCTCGATAGGGGTTCATGATTTTATGCTACGTAAATTGAGACAATTTAAATTTAAATTCAAAATATAATATACTTTGTCCAGTCAAATTTCATTCAGCCAAAATTCCCTCCCACCATCCTGTTTTCTTTCACCATCAATGTTTTTGCCCCTCCCTGTAGCCAGCAACCCTATACGCTAATATTTTCAACGCAGAAATCAAATCACGGTCGTTCACCTTCTTTAATACACCGTCGTTCTATTTAAATCACGCGACTTCTCCTCCCCTCTAATTCATTTTCGAAATCAGAAATCAAACGAAATAAAAATGGCCGAGTTTTCTTCGATACAAATCAGAGAGATTCGGCCTCTTTATTTTAAATCTCGAGTACCCATTCCTCCTTCGTCCTCATCTTCAAAACCGATCGAAATCGAGCATAATAATAAAAAAAATTGAACGAGAACGAAAATCTCGTATATGGAGAGGAAATCGCGAACGAAGCTTTCCGAGCAAGTGATTCGAAATCGCGATTCATATGGCCAAACTTTTTTTGAGTTGGAGCTATCGGGACAACAGTAGATGGTGCGTGGCAGAGGCAATGGGAAAACCCTAGCTCGCAACGCCACCGTACTTGGCATGGGCGAGCTAATCTCGGTCGACGTCACGTCTAGGCTCGCGCATGAGCCGATGGAGGCTGGGTATGGGTTCGCGTAGGAGTTCGGCATAGGTTTCGTGAGGCAGTGGAGGCTGTAAGGTATTTGAATTTGTTTTTTCGATTTAGCTTGATTTAATAAAATATGTATATGCAGATTCAAAAAAAATGTTACACCTACTGGACTTATCGTCTAACTTTAAAATATAAATCTTTATATTCACATACCTGTTTTAAATTTAAATATGTGTTCAGAAAAACAGGAAACCATTTTGTCAGAAATATATACATGCATAAGATTTTGAAATTTAAGGGATTTTATGTAAAGGTTAAATTTTTAAGCTTATATAAATTACTTTTATGTGCAGTTTAGAAATGAGAAAATATATATACATATACGCATCTTAAATCTACCAGTTATTTTAAAATAGTTATTTAATGGAAAAATAGTTTAAATTAAATTATTAGTAAATTGAATTTATTAAACAGAAATTAATTATTCGATTAGTTCATATTAATAAATCATATAATTTTATACAAAGTCTAAATCGTGGAGAATCAAGCCGGTGTGGATCGGATTTGCAAATTAAAAATCAAAGGTGTGTTAAACTCACTCTTCTGGATTGCTATTTAAATTTAAATGGTTAAATTTAAATAATTGGTTGAATGATTGAATTGATTGGATGTGGTATATTATATATAGTAGTATATAGTGTATACTGAAGTGATTGATTTCCTGCATTATATAATGGATAAGACCCTATGCATCGCATAATAGCGGATGATATTATATTTAAAACCCATATACCGTGATATTCCACCTCGAAGTGGAATTGGTATTTTATATTGTGCTAACATCTGTGGATGCAGGGAAACTGGTTGGAGAGATCCAACTAGATTCCTCAAAATATTTACATTTTTTTGTAATAATTCTGTGTTATGATTATTTGATATACTGTGATGAATTATATTGATAATTGGAATATTGGATACCATGGTTTGATTGAATATTTCGATACACTGAGTCATCAAAATATATATAGAATCCAAAAATATAAGAGTAAATTTTTAAGTGAAATAATTGTAGAGAATTTGAATAAAAATAAGAATGAATTGGAAAGGAATAAAAGTGATTTTTAAATCCTAATAAATTCCGGGTATGAAAAAAGGGATTTTGAATAAACAAAGAAATAATGATTTTTAAACTTAAGTGATGTTATATCAAGAAATAAGAATTTATTTTAAAATTCCAGGTTTGAATTTATTTAAAAGGATAAAGAATGAATTTGGAGAAATCTGAAATTGGTGTTTTCAGTTAAAAGATTTTAAATCATAATTAAGGAATAAAAATCCGAAGTCAATGGATTTTGAAATAAATGAGTAAGTAAAGGAATTTATTTCAAAATGGGGTAAATTGGAAATCTATTTGGAAATTGATTTAAGTGTTTGAAATTGGAAATTTTAAGAAGGATGGGACTAAGAAATTTATAAACTAGGTTTATAAAAGTGAAGTAATATATCAGTAGATATTTGAAAGAATAAATTCATGATGGGAATTTATTAAAGGAATGGGTAAATTTGTTTAAAAATAAATAGTGATTTATTTTTAAAGGATGTGAAAGAGAAATGTATTTCCCTGGATAGCGAAGTACGTTTTCGAAGCAAATTTTTAAGATAAGTTAAAAGTTAAGTTGTTTTAAAAAGTATGTTTTAGAAAATTTATTATTTTAAATGTTTAAATTTTAAAGTAAGTATTTTTCAAATTTATTTTAGTAGTAATTATTTAAAGGTGACTTGGTATTATGTTTTAAAAAGATAAAAATTTAGTTTTATATTTTATAAAGTAGCTTTATTTTAAATATAATATTGGACAATGCGTTGATCGTTTCAAAGAGACCGAGATCGAGATTTATTTCCTGAAAACCACTTCAATCCAGTTTGAACGTTTTCGTGTGGAAAACAAGAGTTTGGATTTGAAGGTGGAGCAGTGAAGTGCAAGGGCTAGTCGCTACTAATCCTGAGGCGATTCCAAAATGGATGTAGTAGGATTAGTGCCTTTGGTTCCGTTCGAACCCGGGACGGACTTGTATGGATGAATGCTTTCAGAGCATCGTCAGGAGGACGATGAGCATTCTAAGTGAAATGTTCTAAAAAGGTAACGCTTAGCCTTAAGCCTCATCAACCGGGAATGACTAAAAATCAGGGGCTATGCAGCAAGGCTAAGTGGGTAGCACCCATTAGGGTGAGGTCAGCCCTGTCTAGATGTCCCTTTTTATTTCGGTTGTGTGGCGGTTGATGATCCCAACCGTGGGGTGATCTTACTTGGAATTATCCAGTAAGGGGTAGTCCCGGTCTTGTGTTGCAGGGGATCGGGAGAGATCATCGGTACGGTGATATAGGCCACATACTATGACAGGTGGTACCCCAGTGCCTAGTCATTAGTTGGAAATCCATTCTCCCTACGCGCCTTTACGGTTTTGATTGTGCCCAACTATTGCTGAAACGTGAGATGTAATCATTTCAGCTAGATTCTATTTTACTTTCTATAGACACTATTATAATATCAGAGGATTTTGATAAGAAATTTTTAAGCTATCGTAAGGTAAAAACCCGACATGTTTATTTGTGGCGTGGTCTTACGAGATGCTTTTGATTTTCAAAGGATTTTTGGAACTTTAACAATCAATTTGACTCATGCTGGTTATCCAGACTGACTCGGGTGTTATTTAACTATAATGCTCGGGTCAGACTGAGTATTATAGAATACAGGATATGATTCTGTGAAGCTCAGGAGACGAGCTGGATGGCGATACGTACTTCCGTACTTGATTATTATTCCACTGTGTATTCAGTTTTGAGGACAAGTTTATATGATTGTCCATATGTATGTTATTGATGTTGTTGAACTCTGATGATGTATTCTAATGATGTATGTATAAAACGGATATAGTTCTCTTTTATGTAAAGATCTGTTGTTATCTGTTATATTTTATTCCGCTGTGATGGTAAGATTCTGATGTTGTTTTGTTTTCTCTTCTTCTATCTACTTCTTCTTTTACCCTAATGGTTCGTATTTCCATTCACCTTGAGTTGATGTGTTAGAAAATAGTGTTGACTTAAGGAGTACAGGTTTGCGGGTCATTATAGTGGTATCAGAGCAAGGTTAAGCGAGAACCTTGGCTCTGGTGGGGTTTACTCATTAAATAGAGTTCGTAGTACCCTAGAATGAGTTTAAGTGTAATAATGAATATGAGCGCGTATTTGTTAGTGAATATAAAATTGTTTTTATATTGTGTTGACTTATCGGTCGAGTGTTTATGGATTCCGGTCGATGTATGGGACGCCATGTCATCGATAGGGGTTTCTAAACTCTTAAACAAGATAAACCGACACAGTATTGTTTTAAATAGGGTAAATGAAATAATTTTACCCAAATTATTATTGTATATAAAGGAAATGGTTTTTCATAAATTATTATAGTTATATAAGGATGCTTGGTTGTTAGGAATGATAATATTAAATTATTATCATTGATGTGTAAAATTGAATAAAAAATTGAAATTATGACTAAAGCTAAGGAATAAATTCATATACAAAGGAAATTTGTAAATGTAAACTGTAAATGTGATTTATAAATTGAAATAAGATTTCAGAATAATATTTGAATATGAATTGAAAAAATTTAGAACTTGAAATTTTGGGGAAGTTTAATTCCTTTGGGTTGAAAATGATTTTCAAAGGTTTTGGGGAGGAATAATAGGGATATTATTCGGAAATATTTTGAATTGGATTTGAAATCTGGTGAGACTTGAAATTAAGTATATTTGAAAATGTTTTTAAAGAGATAAAATCATTTAACTCTCTTCGATCGCTGGAAAATAACTTCGGTGATGACTGCAGCATCATCGATGTTCATTTTCGAGTTTCTAAGAGAGAAATTACTGCCAGATTGTGTTAAATTGGAATTGTTTGCAAAATTGGGTTTGATTTTGAAATTCAAAGAGATAATTGAATTTACCAAAGAATTTTGGATATAATTGATTTCAAATGATTTTTGAAATACTTAAGTGATTATTGAAGATTCTAGAATTGGTTTAAAATGTCTTTTTGAGTGTCTTACGTAATAGTTTAAACTCTGGAGGTTTAACTAAAAATGTTTATGGATTATAAAAAGGTTTGGAAATTTATAAAGTTTGAAAATTTCCTAGAATGAAATTAACTTGTAAAAAGTTTATAAAGTTAGAAAGGTAATACAATTAAATAAAGTAAACTTAAGAAGGTTAGTAAAGTGGAATTGAAAAATATAGTTTGAGTGGATTAAAAGAACAAAGTTCTAAGAATTAAAAATTTATTTGAATTTGAAATAAATTAGTAAATGGAGCTTATTTAAAATGAGTATAGAAATGAAATAAGTTAGAAGAGTAAGTCGAATTTAATGAACTTAAGCTAAGTTTAATAATAGATTGTGATTGGATTTGAATTAAAGTTGAAATATAATTAAAATGGAATTGTATCACGTTGTGGATATATTAAATGAAATTAAGCTCTTACTTAATAAAATGTAAATGAATTATGTAATGTCAAAGAATAGTATGGGGTTAAATTTAACTGGAGTTTAGTTAAATAAGATTGAATGGGAAGAAATAGGTTTCAATGGCTTATAAAAGAATTGAAGACCCATTAAATATATATATATATATATTTATATATACTTGGCTAAACTAAATGTATAATCCCGAGTTAAAAGGTAAAATGTGAATGGGTTTGATTGTAAATGGACGAAAGTATGGACATAAAAAAGTTGTGACTTATAAAACTTAGAAGTGGAATGAAAAAGCCAAAATAAAATTGTTTTTTATTTTGGGAAATGAATAAAAATCCAAACTGGAATTGTAAAAAAAAAATTAAACTCAGGAAAATTTAATGAACTGATTTTTGTAATAAAATCGAATATTGGTTTGAAAGTTGGAAGTAAGCTAATTAGCTAAATAAATTATTTGGATAGAGTATGTTAATAAAATTTAACTCGGTTAAATAAAATGGATTGTAAGTTAATAATGAAGTTTGGAAATAAACTCGAATTATAAATAGAATTCGACTTGGATTGATAATGAATTAAAATAAGTGGGGTGTTGTAAAAGTAAAATGGAATTGGATTATAATAGAAATGATTTGAGTTACAAATAAAATCCAATTCGAGTATAAATGAGTTAAGTATGTGCTTGGATATTATTTTGATAAATTGAGAAGGTGAATTAAAATAAAATGGATGGGCTAACTGAATTAAATGGAATTTGATTAGATGAGAATCAAATAGAAGTGAACTTAAGTTTGAAGTTGGAATAAATTAAAGTAAATTAACTTAAATTTAAAATTTATAGAAGCTTGGCTTCGAGGAAGGGTAAAAGTTCAGTAAATAAAAGTTTGGGTTAAATTAATTTGGAAAATGGTTATTGATATAAGCATTGAATGTTGTCGAGCTCAATGAAATGGTTTTAAAATGAAACCAATGCGGAGATGAGATGAAATGCAACTATATGGTTGGTGAATAAACTAGAAATGTGATGGAATTTAATAAAATGAGTTGGAATCAATTGGATGTGGATAAAAACTAAAATGGATATTCTATTAAGTGAATATCGTCGAATTGCATAGAATAAAT